>JAZDUH010000111.1:13080000-13680000 GCA_036419115.1 Scarus forsteni | reverse complement strand
GAGGTCATGACAGTGTGAATACCTGACAGAAAATGACTTGGAATATAAATTTTGCACAGTTGTTGGCTTTTAAAGGCTGTGGGCTTTAACTTTTGATCAGCTAACAAAAGCAAGTTTAACTTTAAATGTAGTTTTCATTAAATTACCAGCTCAACATTTTTTGTCACTCGCTCCCATTTCATCATCTTACATTTTGAAATCTACTTAGATGCTAAATGTAATTTCTTGCAATTTTTCAACTGGTCTTAAGAATTTGATAAGTAGTTTTGGATTATCCAAACCCTGCACAAAAGTTAGTATGTTAGAAAATCACAAGAAGGAAAAGGGGTGCTAGTTATGGCATGTAGCCCAAACAATGACCCTTTGGCACATATATTGCTCTTAAGCCAGAGATATACTTTCAATTTTTATCTTTTGTTTCATGAGCATTTTGTTCATAAACCTTATTGTATGTGATGCTTGTTACTGGAGGACATGTAGATGGTGCAATAAAACTCAGGCTAAATGCAGTTACCTATGTGTTAAAAATAAAATGTGAATATTGTTATGATTCTGAGAGTAAAAGTAACAAAGAAAAAAAACAACTATTATCAATGTCATCACCAAATATTTGGTTGCAACTGATGTCCACTTGCCATTTTAACAATATGTTTCTCTTTGCACTGTTGTAAGCGAGTGAGTGCTATGGCCTCATGAGTGATTGCTTTAGCTGATGACTTTTGGCAATCTGTGCTGATGGGAGTTGTTGTTAAAGCACCAGAAAAACAGAGTGTACACATGATTGCTTCACTGTGAAGTGTTGTTCAAGCTTTGTAACAACTAATCAGTAGTTAATATAAATAAAAAATCTGCAGAAGCAGCTAAGCAAACACAAACACACCCATGGATAAGTGGGTCAAACTCTGAGTCACCAACTTACTCGGTCACTGGTTGCTCTGTTACTCCAAACTTATTTACTTATTTATTTGCATTTGAAAGAGAATTTTTCTGTCATCAGCCGCTTGAACAGCTTATGCCTATTCAGTCTGACAAATGTTTAAATGTTGATGATAGTGGACTTAATTCATCAGTTTGTCAACTCTCTGTGATTCCTGCTAATGCATTAACTGATTCCAGCCATTAGTATGTGCAGAACCGACTTGCTGAATAGATGTAGGGGACTCATGGCTGCCATCATGTGTCGCAGTTAACAGCAAGTACTGTAGGCCTACATCAACAGCTTTTGGTGAATGTTTGTGCGTGGTTGTCTCTGTGTCAGATTTACTGGTGAGTCTGCCTGTTACCCAATGTCAGCTGAGCTGAACCCCTTGTGTTACCCAAAAATAGACAAGCAATTCAGATAATGGATGGATGGATTGTCCCTAACATTGCTAATCAAGTGGATATGGGCTAACATGATTGAATAACAAAGTCTCTTCTCTCATGGCTTCCCTCCCCCCCTTATAGTACCTTAACAGTGCTTTGTTGTTTTTCTGGATTTTCTGCTAAAATATTTTAAATTGTTTCTAAAGCCCTTAAAGATGAATCTCGAATATAATGCTCTGCTTGTAATCTAGTCTCTAACACAAAATAACCCACAGTCTTGGACAAAATACAATATATTAAATAATCTGAGGTCTTGTTTTGCCAGACTTCAATCAACTAATTGCAGTTTTTATCTAGGGTTGTGTGGCTTTAGGTGCTCTAGAATATACTGCATCTTTTTGTATTCTCCTCGCTGTTATATAAACATGCATTTTAGGAATATTTCCTTTGAACAGACAGCTGGTAAGATCTCTGTCTGTTTTCCAGGAATGAGGCCGATTTTAAAGGAGGTGGATGCTGACTTAACAGACACACAGCCAACCTCTGTGGAGAGATGCCTCACAGGAATACACCAAAGTGACAGATACCGTCTGGTCTACAGGAAACTGTAAGCAAACACAAAGACACACAGATTGTTTATGAGCTTTTGGTCCATGTCTTTCTGCTCTCCTCTTCTTATCTTCTTCGACAGCTTCAGAAGAAAAACTTCAAGAGTCGGTGTGAATCCCGATGTCACATCATTATAGAGTCAGTGTTTGAGGACTGTTTTAAAAATACACAGTGATGTCCTGAGGACATATGGCTCTATATAACATACCTGCTGGCTGTCTCTTTTCCAGTGCGAGTTATTTATATTTTGCATTACTTTGGGTGAATATCTGTTTCTTCAGTAAAAATGAGTGTGACAATCAGTGTGATCAACCCAAACAATACATCACAAAAACTGTAACCAAGAAGGCTTTATTTGTAGGTCTGTATCACCTCTATGCCATTACCACAGATGCTGAATGGTTGCAGTGTGGGCCTGGTCCTGCCAAAGTCCACAACCATCTCCTTGGTCTTGGATGTGTTCAGAAGGATAGTCCTCTCGCTCCAGTCACTGAAGGCCCCAACCAGGTCCCTGTACTCCCCTCCTGCCATCTCTGCACACAATATTCTGGATGTAACAAGATTCTGAGTTGTAAATAAAGTCTGCTATGTACAGAGAGAACAGGAAGAAGGCATGAACAGTCCTCTGTGGAGCCCTGGTGCTGCTCACTATAGTGTGCACGAGACACAGTTCCCCAGCTACCTGGTCTAAAGTCAAAGGATTCTGTCTCAGAGTGTTTCTACTATTTTGAGGATACTGGCAGGAGACTAGCACACATCTGCAAGATCAAAACACACATTTTACTGAGCTTGTTTAACTCACATGGGGTTAAATGTTACTGTTAGAAAACCTCCAGAAACAAGAAAAAACAAAAACAGGATAAAAGAAATTTAAAAACATCAAGCCTCTTTTTTTATATTGGTCTTCATGTTAATGAATCCGACTAATAATGATGCTCACATAAAATAAAAAAAAATGCTTCAAGTGTGTTTCATGCACACAGTAGCAAAGCCAAGGGTTCTTGCAGGAAAACATTAGAAAATAAATTGCTAAAGGCCAACAGGCATTTGATGTACAGTAAACAGTTCTATCATAAACATAAACCTACCAGATCCCGATGGTTTTAACTGGAGATTTTAAAAAACATTCTATTTTAGACTGATGCAGAAATGGCCGACTCACTTTTAAGCCTGGCTTACCCAACAGGATTTTAAAATCTTATAAGATTCTGAAATCGGGTTGTATCACACACATAAAGAGAATCTTGACAGATTATCTTTTCTTGAATCTTATAAGGCACACAAACACTACAAGACTGGAAAATCGTGACCAGCGCACACTACAGGATTTCATCAAGATTATCGGACCAGAGCGACACTCAGCGTGATCCTACGCCATCTCACCATGTAAACAAAAACACAAAAGATGGAGTCTAGTGCGGTACTGCTGGCTGTGGCCATTATTTGTAGTGAAAAAAGAAAAAAAATAAAGGACCAGATGCATCTAGATGAAGAAGTGGTTGGGGGGACGTGGACAATTATTGAGCCAAATGAATGATTAAATAAACAAATCATTATTCCTTCTCACTTATTACTGTTAACTAGTAAAATGCGCTTGTATAGTCGATGTATATATGTATGTATATATGTACGTCGATAAAGGCACAAAAATGCCCAAAAACAAATTAAAAAAAGAAACAAAGAAAGCACTTTTGAGCTTTAACACATATGAAAGAGCGTTTCTCTGTGCGTTCTTTGCATACAGTGGAACAATTAAAGGACAGAATTAAATAATCCATCCAAAATTCGGTACAAACAACTAAACCTGTGGGGTAAATAGCAAAATGCCAGCCACCTGACATTCAATAACTTGAAGGGAATGAGAGCAGATGCTCTAATTGATATGATCCACGTAATGCCCAAAACACAATCATGTATAATCAAGACACATAATTCATCTTTTTTACAGCGTGCACCTGGCTACTCAAAATAGCAATGTAGACCAACATGTCCTAAACTACCTTGTACATTGCACTTTTAAAACGAGCTTCATGCCCCCAAGAAATAGAACCCATATTGTTTGTGCTCATGCTTAAGCAAGCATGTTGTGCTACAGCAGCGATCTCCTCAGAATACCAGTTCCAGTACAAAAACAAAACAGACTTTTGAGGAAAGAGGAGCTTGAGCATGGTACAGAAAACCCAGAGTAAATGTGTCCTTACAAAGATCTTGTTTTTATTTTTATTTTATTTTTTTATCACAATATCAAACTAAACTCAAACAAGCAAAGTTACGGACAATTATGGAAACAAGTTCATGACTCCCACTGAGCTGGAGAAAATCCCAGTTTGGTTTTCCTAACTTGTTTGCAGTGCAAATTACTCACAACATGAATAATTTGTGACTATTAACCGCAATAATTCTTCTCTTCCCTTTGGTCAATATAAAGAAAATTGCTGTCAGGATGGGTATGTAAACACAAATTGTAGTGACTGCAGAAAAATCTCCTGAACTGACTAAATTACCTTAGTAAATAACTCACTTAATGAGGAAGAACAAACAAGAGCACAGAGAGCTCTACATCCCCATCTAAAAGATTCACAAGCTAAGATATTGAGCACTTGGGTGTATAATGAGTTTGGCAGGTACAGCAAATCATTAGGCTGATTACAAAGCAAACCGTTGTCTGTTTGCTAAAGGAGGATAACATATGGGTCCAAATGTTAAGAACATTTGACATTCGAGATTAAGCAACTTGGACAGAAAGTACTGCACTGGAGGTTTTGGAGGAGAAAGGGCCAAGTTTTATAGCAAAAATCCTGGGTTGTACAAAAAATGTCCAGTAACCTTAAAGGAGACACATCATGCTGATGCATGATTTTATACTTACATATAATATAATAAATTCAAAAACAAGACCTTACACCCCCTTAATTTTCAAAAAATGAGATATTGTATTTTTTCTGATATCCTAGAACGAGATTTGATGCCTCTGAAAATAGGTCATTGCGAGATGTCCGCGAGATTTCAAACTTTGTGACGTCACGAGGTACCTTTCTTTTTATTGGAGTAATCTGATAAAACACTTCCTCCTCTGTGATGTCCGTTAGCCACAAAACTGTCACCGAGGAACACATCCGTTCAGCAGGGGTTTATAGTTCCCTAGCTCACACTCACTCATTACCAGCTCTGGTCTGTAGGGGGACTCAATATGCTGCTTTGAACCTGCCGGAAAATACAGTAGAAGAAGAAGGACAGGCTGGCTCAACCCTCTCGGCAGCTCTGACAGAACTGACCAATCAGAGCACAAAGGGCTGTGACGTTGCGAGGTAACTTCAGGTCATCCTCAGATCCGAGCATTTCAACGAGATCTTGTTAACGGCCTAAAATGAGGATTTTGAGAATGCTATTATGGGGCAATGAAGGAACTAAATGACTTATACTGAGGGCAGAAATGCTTTACAGGCATCCTAGTCTGGCATAGTGAAAAGGAGAAACAAGCATTATATGTCCCCTTTAAAGGGTCAGAGAAAAAGCTGAAGTCTTGACACTTGAGACGATTTGAAGACTTTACTGCCTTTTTCCTACATGTACACAATATTATTCTTTCTATGAGAGATTTCCACTGTTGGATCAGGGGAAGAAACCTCTTAAAGGGATGCTGCTGATTTCAACATTTGCATGATGATGGGCAGAACAGAGTAAGACACAATTAACAGTATTTGTCTTTGTATAAAGTTTATCCAAGGCTTGTTTGGGACCACAAGTGGCCTGTAGTGCCTTGTCCATCCATGAGTTAATGTAAACCCCAAAAAAGTCTTAAAGAGGAAATACATACAGTGATCCACAGTGTAAGATACTGAGAGCAGCAGTGGGTCATAAGGACTGGGTTAGAATTTGTGTAAGTTTAATTTTTAGAAATCTTAAAGGCAAGTGATAAACTTTAGGCCCATGAACCCCCCTCCAAAATGCATTTCATCACTGTGTCAGAAGACGATTGTGTAATGTTTCATGGAAATCTCTCAAAATTAGTTTTTACACTTTCAGCCCAATGCTTTTGTCCAATTTATTTGAAAAAAATTCCAGGTCAAGTCCCACAACAGGTCTTATGTAATTATATAGCGTTCCTCCAATTACAAGTCATGCTGTGCATTATGTCTACTTTTATCGGAGTAGCTCTCCTAAATGATCAAGGTGTGAAAATGACCCACAATGTCTTAAGATATTGGGCCCTAATTTCGTGGTGCAGCGCAGAGTGCCCAGGGTGCACAGAGACTGGCGCACCCCGCGCAGCGTTAATTTCGTCCGGCGCACCGCTGTGCGCAGTCAAGTTAACAATGTGGTAGACCTCCGCGCTGAGATGGGTGTGAAGGCGCACCAGGGGAGGTGCGCAGTAACAATTTTGGGCCAAAAACTGTGCAGAAGGTGCGCTGAAAGCTCGCCAGCTCCAATCTGGTCTATTTTCGGGGCAGGTGAAGCACACCCTCTGCAGCTGTAATTTGGTGACAGGCGAACATGTGCACACACGTCACCAAACCCTCAGAGACAGGTTTCCAGAGTGTTAGGCACATTTCAATGCAATAAACAATCACAGCAATCACTATTCAATGTAACATATGTGAACCAGCATATACATTTGTATCTATATTAACTGTCCCATCACATCTGATGTCGGAAGAAAGACGTTTGTCAAAATGGAAACTTAACCTGACGGCAGCTGGAAGTTTGAAACACATCTTCTAAGTCATCAATAAACAACCTCATCATCCTATGCGGAGTATATATCCAGCTTCTCTCATTTCATGAAATTCAAAGAAAGGAGGGAGAAAAAAGAGAGAAAACAAATGTATGTCACTCTGTGTCTTAAGGATTTACCTGTGATTGCCCATATTTCTCTGTTTTAATCTTTATTCTTAACGTGATCTAAAAAGATGGAGTATTTTATTGCAAGGAGGATGAGGCGGAGACACCGGGAGAGTATACAGTATATCACTAAAGGCTCTGCTATTTGTCGATGACTGACCAGGAATGCAGGTAGATCATAAGCATGAATGGATTAGCCTGCCTCTGTGTTTAAATGTCTGTCACTTAATTTTTCACTCCTATTAATGACAAAGGAACAGATTACATCTGTCCCGAGTGCTGGCCCAAATGGTGACGCGCTCCTTGGCCTCCCATGCGCGTCCCAATGGCCCCTCCGCTCTCTATTTGCTGTAACAGTGACAGCTGCTCTGACCATCTGCGCGACTGTGTCTTTCCAGCACACTGTGCGGGTGGGGGGGATCAGTCAGACCAATCAGTCGCTGCGCCTTACCAGCAGCGCATTTAAAGGCAAGGAGAGGCGTTCATTTGATTGGTGAAGACAACACTCGGCTGTGTTAAACTCACTCTCCCTCTCTGGCACTTGCGGGGAGGGGCAGGTACGGAGGCATGGGTGCGCTTCTGTGCTGCTCGGAGCGCCATGCAGGAAACTCGCAAAGTGCGCTGGACACCCTCATCGGCGCGGCAAAGGCGCGCCGCAGGGCAGGTGCACCGCACCTGGTCTACAAAATTAGGGTCCATCTTGTTTGCATGAAAGGAATTCTTGTAACGCCCGAGGATGTTTGACCCCTAGGGGTTAGACCCTGTGGTCTAACCCGAGCAGACATTTTTGAAAATTCCCTCAAAGCCTTTTCAAAATACATCCATTTTAATCGCTCAGTGAAAGAAGACAAATATTCTGATTGAAATTGCCTAATACCTTTTTTGTGATATCACGCTGGCAAGCACACCATAACCAGGAGGTTCCACGGCCTTGAACTTTGACCTATAATCTCCAAAATAAAATTATTCCATCATTATGTCATTATCAAGTTAGTTTTTTAATATGTCCTTGAGAATTGACATATAGACAAGCATGGACAAAAATGGTTGGAAAATCCTTCAACAGTGTCTTGGCCTTAGTTGTAGGTGACAAAAAGGGGAAAAAACTTCATGTAGGCATGCGTAATAGAATAAGAAGCAGCTTCAATGTGTGCACAAAGACTGCTCCAATAAAAAAAAGATAACAAAAAAACGATCTGCTGTGTTCATTCTCAAAAAAACATTTGTTGTGTTCTGACATTGATCCCACACTTAAAACACATTTTCGGAAGATCTATGCATGTGTGAAACGATTCAACTCCCTCAGTCTATTAAGTCTCAGTCCCTTTACAATCACTAACTTTTCTTAAATAAGCTCTTAAAGCTTGATGTAAAGGGGACAGCTGGAAGGTTATATGTAGCGTTCATTTTAGAGAAAAAGGTCAGAAAAAGAGGTAAATTGGTTAAAGGAGAACACATTTCTTACTTTTCTTTTTTTACTGGAAAAAATGCAGAAATTACAAAAAATTGAGTTAAAATTATTTTTAAGCCCTTTTTCTTAAGCACCACACTAACTTCTAATGAAATGTTCAGATCAATATAAATTTATGAATTTGGCTATAAATAATCTTTAAAGTTTTCATTGCAGTTGTTCTCTACTATTTGTTGTGTTTTAAATACCCTTTCATATGCCCTGAGCAGATGTGTGCTGTGTGCCTCTAAATCCAAGAGACACCTCACTGAAATTGCCATAAGTCTCAAAACAAGGACACTTATTGGCTCTGTGACTGATTTTGCTGAAAGAAAGGTACAGTCTACTTGTCATTCCAGTGAATTTGACATATTTTTACTTGTTCTTAAGAATTAAGGGATTTAATATATGAAGTTTCTTAAGCAGTTAAATGAACTATACGAGCTGGTTAAATCCTATCGGTATGGTCATGGTCGTGTTTGTGTTTAAAAGAAACCAAACTTTTAAGGGAAGCTGCAGATTGTCCCCAAGTGGCTTCCTGTAAGTCAAGGAGAACTGTAGTCGATAAGCCTAATGACTCCCCCACTTCAAAGCAGACTCATTTGAATATTAAACTATCGCACATCATTAATTTAAGAAAGAGAGGCATTGCATGGGCTGAGTTTTTTGTGGCAGATGTTTAAAATGGCCGTCGATGCAAGGCCGCAGAACGAGAGAGAGAGAGAGGGGTTGGGGAGAGAGACGCAAAAACATAAACACGATAAACACTAATTAGCTACTCTAATTGAAGTGCACTCTTAAAGTAATTACTAGGCAGAGGAAGCAGTATTTACATTCATAAATAATCTTGACAGCACAGGGAGCTGGTGCAGGAGAGCAGACTCCCTCTTCTTCCCTGTGGCTCTGTGGATGGTGAGTTTCCCCCACTATTAATCTGTCACTCATCAGCTGTATCGGTGAGACTTTACTGCTAATGGCTTTACACAACAATAGATTTGTACACATTAGATTGTCTGTGAGTCTATGAAAAAACATTCTTAACCTGGATACAGGGCAAAAATCCCTCTTCAATGTTGGGGGGACAAAAAACAAAAAACAGTAAATGTTTAGAGAGTGATTCTTGTTGGGGGGGGGCATTAAAATGAATGCTATATTTCTGCTGTGTTGTTTTGATACTTTCTCAAATGTCTTGCATAGTTATATTAAATAATAACTGTAAGTCATTGTTCCTAAGTCAAAGTTATAACTACTTCCTTTTGAAATAAATAAATCTGGAATATAAGTGAAGTAAAGACATGTTTAAAGAGGATTCTAATAAAGTGTGATATTTGTGTGATATATGAGAGGATGAGGATGTCAGCATGTCACCTGTCTGTCCTCTCTGACTGTCACAGTCTGTTGCATCAGGCAGAGAGAAGAGAAAAACTCTGGACAATTCAAGATTCATAACAAACTAAGATGAAAAGATGTGCTACATACAGTGCAGTTTTCATTTAAGCTTAAAATAAACACCCTATTAGCTGCATGCTGTGCTACTTTAAAACATGCCGGCAGACGTCGAATACAGGAGTTGAAATTTTGTTTTTCATGGTTCTCTTATTGAACAAGTGGAGTGATAAACAACTTATCAACCACTGTTTGGTTTTCTTTCACATCATTTTTATGTCTGGCAGACTAAAGCCTGTCAATTACTGTGTAAAAGGGATACACACCACTAGTTGGGGTTGTTGCTACATTGTTTCTGCCATTCAGCCTATTGTTGCACTTTGGATAGTTTTGTCTAATAACGCTGTTTAGCTTGAAGTATTTTGGAAGTTCTGATGATTTTTACACCCACCACAAACCAAACTGGTTCACTTGTAAGCCGACTGAGACCCCACCAGAGTTTGTTTGGTCCAGATCAACATGTTTGGTATCAAAGCAACCATCATTCTCCGAGACCAAAAGTGTTACTTGAAAAAAAATTGCACTGTTAATGAGAGAAACCTATCTGAATTTCAGCTTTTAACCATCCCTCGAACCCCTTTTTTGGATTTTATTTACATGCATCAACACAGACTTACATCTGTTCAGGGAAATGAGATGTCAAGTTGACAACCAAAGTGCATTCTTGCTTATCTTTGCCAGTAAGTCAAACTTTGATTTAACCTCTACTTGTTGCATATCCCTGTATGCTCTGATGTAAAAAAAAATGCTCAAAATTAGCCTTGAGCCAAGAGGCTAGCAGTGCTCTTTATCAGCTATATCTCCTTTATTTTGCCACAAAATAGGCTATATATGCAAGGGAAATTCAGCAAAAAAAAAATGCATGTGGTAATCGATAGGTTAAAATGTTACCTTTATTCAAGCCAAAAAGACAAGCTGCTTACAAGAAAAATCTTTTGTGCATAGAACAGGAGTTGACTTTTGTTTAAGAGAGTCACTTTTTCCCTTTTGGGATTTTGCTTCAGAGTAATTACCATAAAAATGGCATTGTGGTGTGGAAACTTGGAAAAAAGAAAAAGAGGTGAGTGCAGATTAACTGAGATGCAGCCACAATGAGACAAGTCTTTTTTTAATATGGTAATAACCACCATTGGGTGAAAAAGCGCGCAAACACAGTGCATGACACAAGTGAGGCCCAGGCCATATTTAGAGACTCACTTGGAACTGCACATAAAAAAGACATACAGAAATACTAGGAAGCAGTAAAACATGCATATCTGGTCAGTGAGACTGCATACAATGACAGCATCTCACCACACCCCACATGATGACAGAACAGCACACACAAATACACACACAGACACACACACACACCCCACACACACCTGTAAGACTTCACATATGCAGTGTCCAGGTTGGATGCAAAGTATTACAGCTAAATGAGGGAAAGTGTAAGATACTGTGTCAATCAAATGACAGCACACACTCTTTGTCTCATACTTCTTCCTGTCAGTAAGTCAGACCACCAGACCCCCGACATGACAGAAAGCTGACTTAATTAAGGGACATCATTTTCAGTGACACACAGACACACTCACACACACACACACACACACACACACACAGTGGAAAGATGGCCATTTCCACTCTGGTGTAGTTATTTATAAAGGTGACTGTGGGGGAGACAGCTTGGGTACATCTCCCCACTGGCTGCCACAGAAACAGCACTGACTGCCTTACTTTTTAGTGGTGACCTTTTCAGGATTGCTAACAGTTTGGCCACAATGAGAATCAATTAAACAATTGGGACTTGCTGTGGTCTTGCCTTTTTTTCAAGATGCTAAGAGATGTTTTTCAGAAAAACGTAACACAAAATTCTATTTCCACGAAAAAACATGAAAGATTCAACTTACAGCTCAATGATGCTGATCTGTAGCACAGCAGCAGTTAAGTCCACACGCTGTATGGTACTTTAAAACAGGGATCTCAAAATCATAGCCCTTGGGCCACTTATGGACAGCAAAATGTTGTTTATATGTTTTGGTTAAGTATGAGAGACATGAATGCTGGAAACCAAGAGGAGCAAGTTTCTAAAATAGGATATTTTTTCGAAGTATTTTTAAATTGAAGCTGCCCTCTGTCAAAATGATTGGACCGCAAGTGGTCCTCACTTGATTTGATAATATAGTTTTGCAGCAAACTACTGAAGAAATGATTGAGTCTGTAAAATATCATCGGGTCACATTTTAAATAAGGTAGAATTTATAATGTTTAGTTCAAAATTTTGAAAACAGGGGCAGCAAAGGTATATGTCAGTGTACTTGTGTTATTTGTATTTGTGTTTATGGGAAAATACCAAGACAACCAAAAACAACTGACACTTGAGTCTTTAATGTTACAATATCTGAAATTGTGTTTTCTTTGGGCTTAGAATTAAAACAAAACTCACTTTAATATCTGATGATCAAGAATCTTGAACAACAAGTTTTGTATTTTGCTTTGGATCAATAAAAAAAAGTAGAAATTATGTATGCATTGCATGCAGGAGATGATTTACAGTATATCAGTAGCAGCATCAGTATTAGAATAATTACAGATTAATATCTGCAAGCTCAATAAATCTGCGTGCTTGTAAATTTAAGATTTATTTCTTGGTGAGTTTTTGATAACCAGCTCTGTTTGTGGTTTTGATTACTATTTTAAGAGATCAGAAAATCAGATCTGTGATCATTATAACTCTTCCTTAGCTGAGGGCAGGCAAGTTATGCCTTTTATTAGATTTTTTTCACCTGTGTGTCTGTATGTCCATACAGCTACAGGTCAAATCTTATCAGGATGTCTTGTGGAAGAATCCTCATGCCACTGTTTCTTTGTCTTGTTCCTAAGAGTGCTCTATCAAGCAGAGTAGACATATTTGACATAATAAAGGACATTTTAATCCATACAAGCACAACAGAGAGAGAGAGAACTTAATGTGTGTCTATGTCATAGAAAGTAAAAATATGTTCAATACATCAGTTAATACATGTATGTGTGTGTTTTAGCTCTAATATTAAAGGATAAGTTTGGTTTCTACAGCTTTTACATTGTTTATAGAATGAAGTAGAACAATATACTCACCCAGAAGGCTTTCCTGATCCAAACAGTGCTTCGGGAGATATTTAGATCCAAAATCGAGTGGCAGACATCCGTATAATGGTAGCACACGGGGCATGTATAGCGCTGCTCCTAAAACTGCATTAATTGTCCAAAAACTCACTCGTTTCAGCAATATTTCATCATGGTTCGCTCGCACTACTCCTCCATTACAGTCTGTGTTGCTCCAGACATGTTTTGTGACTGTGCTGACCTCTGAACTGAAAAAGAAGATCATATGCCTTCGCACATGTGTAGTACGCTTCCTCCTTTCGATGAGCTCCTCATCTGTAAACTCTGGCTCGAAACTGTAAGGACACCCATCTAGAGCTGCAGCTATCAATTATTTTTGTAATCGATTACTCTATCAATTTTTTGGTCGATTAATCGATTAATCGGATAATGGTTACATTGCGCTCAATGCCATTTTTTTTTTTTACATTGAATCACTACACATTATTATCATTAGTAACACACAAATCAGAAAAGCCAGGTCACTTAAATTAACAACTTACTTTTCTTATTTTGAACATTCTGAGCATAAATGGGATCTCAAAATCAAAATCTATACTTTTATTTTTACTCTGGGCCATATCTTGCTTTTTTCAGTATTTTTTTAAGTTTAGTTATTTTTATTTTATTTGTATACATGCCTGTCTCTTTTTGCTAAATTATTGCCTTTCCTACTGTACCATATTGATGATCTTATTTTGCTTACTTTATTTCTAGGACCAAATAATATCATACTTACAGTAGATACTAAGATCATTTAACTAGCTAATGTATATTTCTATAACATATGAAAGCCTTCCCTACACCTGATTCATCTACTCACTGTCAGTGTTTCCTGTTCTACTCCCTGCAATCAAATTCAATGTAAAGTAATTGGATGTGAAAAGTATGTGAACAAAATACACATGATTCAGGGCAAGTAGCCTCCGCATTGATTTACGTTCTGAACCAGCCTTTACACGGAGACATAATCAAAGTAGGTTATATACTATCCCACATCTCAGTTTATTGATCATATTAGCTGCTTCTGCTGATGTATCGCCAGTGTCACCCTGCAGTGTCGCTCTGACGACGAACAGACCGGATGTGTACTACTGCAGCAGTGCCGACGTGCTATTATGCTAAGCTAAGTGCTAAGCTGACTCCGTTAGACATCAGACACACTGCACTGTGTTTTCTTTTCGTCCCTTCTTGTAGTGACCACACACTTGGGACACTCTCTGCGATTTCTAATGTGGACTTTCTCCTTTCTGTCCCTCTCTTTTCTCTTCCTTCATGATTTTACAAGCCGCGCAGCAGCGGAGGTAGCAGGCGCGTTGTGCCACAGAAATTACCGTCCGTGTCAAACACCGTGCGCTGTACAGTAGTCCAGATATATATTTTACATGTATAATTATATATGAAACGAGGCTTCGAGGCACAAAATTTGCTTCGAGGATATTTTGTAATCGAATACTCGCGATTATTCGAGGAATCGTTTCAGCTCTACACCCATCATATTCAAAGTTCTCCTCCACAACATCTTCATTCGATAGATATTCGTCCATTTTGCACAAAACTGGAAGAAGAAAGTCGTTGTGTAGCCGGCGGTCTTCCCCTGAAACAATGAGCCGCACTGTGCATGCGCGGAGGCAAACCTTCTTCTTCTTCAGTTCAGAGGTCAACACAGTCACAAAGACATGTCTGGAGCGACACAGACTGTTTTGGAGGAGTAGTGCGAGCGGACCATGATGAAATATTGGTGTAACTAATGAGTTTTTGGACGATTAATGCAGTTTTAGGAGCAGCGCTATACATGCCCCGTGTGCTACCATTGTACGGATGTCTGCCGCTCGATTTTGGATCTAAATATCTCCCGAAGCACTTTTTGCATCAGGAAAGCCTTATGGGTGAGTATATTGTTCTACTTCATTCTATAAACAATGTGAAAGCTGCAGAAACCGAACTTATCCTTGAAATAAATTGTAAAACAAAAAAAAAAAAAAAAAAAGCTAGAAAAATGTAAAAAAAAGTTGTATTTTTTCATTGCAGGGTATCACAAATACAATTAGAGCATATTAGGACTATCTGATTTGAAGCATTCTGAGATCAGGAGTGACCTTGAGTCAAATTCTTTTTGCAGTGTTCAGTTAAAATGTGGAGCTAGCTGTGGTCGACTGACATGAACATACATGTTCTGCTGAATTACACAAAGTGTTTAAATGGCTCTCCAGAGTTTCTGAAATGAGAACTAGTTGCAGAGATTTATGCAAAGCACTGGAGTCCCTCTTTTGTTTCCTCTGCTTTGTTCCCATGGTAATTGGCACTCGGCTAAGTGTTGCGATCATAATTTTTTGAGAGGGTTTGGGTGTCTTGACTAAGTATTAATGAACTGGCTGTCATGTTGAAAAAAAGTTGCACATTTTCATTCCAACTGATTTACAAACTCTGTCTCTGCGTGCCTCGCTAAGTTAATTTGTTTTTGCTGCCTCCCTCATATATATCAGCAAATTAAATTGTCTAATCTGAATTGTTCTCTGGGTCCTGGCAAACAGCACAGCGTCTCCACAGCAGGGTTGGCCTGTATGGGAAATAGCCTTTCGATAAATACTCACTTTATCAGCCTGTCTAGACTGCAGGGGGTAGGAAGTTTTATAGTCATAAAAAGTCTGCACTCACTGGCTCAGAAAGAGGGGGGGTAAAGCTCATAGAGGATGGAGTCCTGCTGAGGAGCTATATGTGGCTTGCAGACGTGCTATTAAACATCCAGACTGTTCACATGGAGAATGGTAAAACAAAGGCAGACTTGATAGATTTTTCTGATTCCATTATTTGTTCAGAAAAGATAAGCTCAGGCTTGATGAAATGTCTAATAAATAAAGCCAATATTCTTTGAGTAAGCTGCTATAACTCTGAGATGTGATTTACTGCCGTGAAAATGCTTAAAGAGATTAATGTGTGATCAGTGTCTTATCGTGGTACATATGGTTGAAATGATTTAAAAAGTGAGTCAGTGCTGATGTCATAGGGTTATGGTGGCTCTGACTCATCAGATGTTGTATGTGCTGCACCTTTGTTCAGATGCCTTGAGCCTGGCTATGTGTTGAAAGACCACAGAGGGAGCAAGTGGGGAATTAACCTGCACTTAGATAACACTGACAGATAGTGATCCAGACGCACATTATATCCATAAACTGACGCTTATTCAAACTCAGAGGGGAGAGGGAGCAATTCGCAGGGTGCTAACAGTGATTTGGGCGCTGGTACTAAAAGTTTTACGAAGCATGAGTTTCATTTTCTAATCTGTTTGATTTATCACCCCCTGTAGATCTCTGTGAATATGTGCACTGTGCGCTGGTGTTTGTTTTCTTATCGTATTAAACTTCTTAAGCCGCTTCAGACTTGCAAGTTTTTAAGTTATAAAAAATCCTTCAGATCCTTTTTAAAGAGCCATAGGTTAATGTATAAAAAGAATATAATGACGAGTTTACTCTAATACCTGACCCTGTGTATCATAAAAGTCCTATTGAATCTTTCACTGGATATCAATGTGGCCTGTGATATTAAACTGTTTAACTGTTTGTGAAGAGATCCTTGTGGGGTAGATGGCCAAGAGTGTGTTTTCTAAAGTGCCCCTGAAATATACTATGCATGTGTGTGTGTGTGTGTGTGTGTGTGTGTGTGTAGGCCTCATTTATGTTCTTGACTTGACAAATATATATCCATAATGGATGAATATAGCAGCAGCATGGGACAACTCCTTAAAGCTATGGTCTACGATTTGGAAGCCTGGTACATCTTAATAATGCTGTTTATAAGGCCGTTATGGTCCTATGTCTTGATCTACACAATATAAAGACCAAAAAGTATGAAAAAAATCCATTCACTATATCCACTGCAAAGCAGCATAATAGTTGACCGGCGGTTCGGGTTGGTCCGTGAGTCCATCCAATCCCCTGTTTCCCCTGCTCCGCACCGTCCCGCCTCCTCCGCACTACCTCCCTCATGTACCGGTGAGCAGCGAGCTGCACAGCTAATGAAGCGTCATGGAGCCAGAGAAGACCAGCACCGAAACCGGGAGGCTGCTTCTGTTACCCTCCACATGGAAGGGAAGGAAATGTAAAAGTTTCGAGGAAAAGGCTGAAGTAAGGAAGAAATATGAGCAATGCAGGTCCCAACGGAGACTTGACATTGGAGAATCGTACGACCGGTGGAAAAAGCTGCAGAATGATTTGGGACTAAAAACTGACCCTGGGACAGCCGAATTTCTGTTGAACAGGTAATAACTTTGTTTACTACAGTGGGAGATGTCTGCTGAATAACTCTGGTTAGTCCGTGCCTATACTGACTAATGACGGAATGTTGTTGGTCGGAACGGGTAGGCTCTGTCAATAGATTTTAGCATAAGTTAGCCACTCATCGTTAGCATTGTAAACTGAGCTGGTGAAGACCTGCCGAGAAACGTAAATCCTCGCCCACAATCAGCTCTGCTCTGATTGCACAGTGGCGACGCCAGACCCACTTCGCCGCTGGTCCAATTGAAATGGCTACCGCTGTGTGTTACAAGGGGGATGACTGTCTGTTTGTTACTTTCAGCTATGAGAAATCTCATTTATCTTCAATGCCAATGAATATTTTCTGCCAGCCGGCTTCTTGCTCTATCGGAAGGGGCCTGTTGTTAGGAGGTGACACGAGCTGGGGGGCGGGATCTTGGATCACGGAGGGGAGGGGGGCAGGCTACATTTTTCAAATCTGTCTCAACAGCCAAACTGGTTTTCAGATCATAGACCCTAATTTTAAAGGCAATAGCACATATTAGCTTATCAGCTATGAAAAAATCTACTGTATTTGTTTTACACCCTTTTGAATGTTTACTTTCTAAAGCATACATTTGTTTGTGTAAATAAGCTAAAATAAAGTAATGAGGTACACAGCATGTTCTGTCACCCCTGCAGCCTCAAACCTGGAACTTTTTTATAGATCTTAACATCTGATCAGTAATGTAAACTAAGGAAAAGACATAATACAAGCACTCCCCCTAAGTGATATAATCCTTAGTAATTCATTAGGATTTTAGTGGAACATGCTGTCTCAATTGGCACAATGGACCCAAAACAACAAGTAAAAGCTGGGCAAAGAAGAGGAGGGTAGATCTACTTTTAATCACTTCAGTCTCCTCATGAGAAGTCAGCTCAGAGTGATGAGAATTTCATTTTGATAGTTTATTCTCATTTTGAAAACATCATTCTCCTGTTACAACATTTTTATTCACAGGCCTCATTTCAAATTTATCTGGATATTCTTGACCTTAGGCTCTTGAAAGAATGATAAGAAACATGAGAGATAAACCAAACCTGAAATAAAATATTCAAACATGAAAAATAAAGAAGAACACTAATGTTACAGCTGGTAGATTTCAAGACTCCTTTCAGCAAATATTGACCAACAGTAACTTTGTTGAAATACAGCCCACAAAGACATGAGAACAGAATCTATTACCTGTATACAGGGCACAGATTTGTGGTGTGGCTTCCTTCAAAAATGCACAAAGATCTGCTGTAAGGAGAATAAAGATGGTTAGAATTACTTTCACTCAGACAATAGAAAGCATTGTTCTCTATGAAACCAGCCAGCTATTCGTAGCCAATTAAAATACATTGAAACAGTGCAAGGGCTGTAAAAGTTTCATATTAACACAGCATGCACATGGTTGATAGCCCTGGCTGTAGGTAAGGAGCAGATTGTTATTTTACTAATCAATCAGTCAATCAATTTTCATATGTAAAGCTTCAAATCATAATAAATATTATCTCAATATGCTGTGAAGGGGTAGATCTGTGCCGTCCACTTCCTTAAAGTACAGTATGAGACAAAACAGAACCTGAACCAGGCAGTAGAAAAGTGTCTCTGAGGTCTTCATGCAGTGATGCCCCCAAACACTCTGTCTGTGTGACAAAAGGGTGACACACCTGTTTCTGAGCCTACTTATTGCCTCAGCTCTACCACCCTCCCCTTAACCTGCACTCATGAGTCTGATTTGATCCTGCAGTCACTCTCTAGTGGGAAGACATACCAGTAAATAACTACCAAATTAATTAAAACTATGACAAAGAAAATGCAGAATGTCATTAGATTGTCTTAAAATGCTCATAATCCCCATGGAAAGTTTCTAATATGGAATAATTCCAAAATTCCTGTGGGAAGTTTAAATAAAGTTTTCCAGAAATATTCCTCTTCTTTGCATTCGTATTTATGATACAGCTATCCTGTAGATGTGCAGGGTACAGCAAATCTCTGTAGCACCATTGTCTATTCTGTGGATAGGCCCGTTGATGGTGATTTTAGATTGACTTCTATAGTATGTAATCAAGAACATTTGAGGTTTTTGTTTCCATTAAACAACACAGAAACAGAAACATGATGTGCTTTGACTTGAGGCTGATATCGCACATCCTGCAGTGTAACTACTGTACAAGTTCCAGTCCCATTTGCAGTACTTCAATTTAAAGCAACATGCCATGCCTTTTTTAATGTCAACTATCTTAATAAGCTGACAGAGTTAAATTTTGATGAGTTTGAAGTATTCTCAGGAAACAACCATTGAAGGTAATATATGAAATGTCAGCATGATTCGTTTTAATTTCAAAATTTTAGTTTTAAGCTGGAAATCTGACATGTTGCTTGGATAGACCTGACATTTATCTCATGGATATGTGAAGCTGTCCATCTGGTTTGTAAGGTTACAAGTTTTAGTTTTTCAATAATCTGCCTTATTGCTCATGAGAATTGCCCTTCAGAATCAGTCAAATTGTACCTTATACAGAAACAAACCTATGTGTGAATTACTCCCTCAGGTGTCAGTTTCAAACACTGCCATTCATGAGTAGAAATTAGATAAAGTACAGATTCATTATGTCAGCTAGTTAATAAGGCTTCACATGTTAGGAACATTAACTATGTTTTCAGTAATTTGAAGTGTTCGATGGTTCTTTGGTTAATTGATTTGGCCTTAAGGGTCAAAATGACACAAAGGGATAACAATGTCCAAAAAGAGAGATAAAATAGTTACTATATAAAGAAAAGAGTAACTCACTTCACAATGGCAATGAGGAGTAAATATTAAAAGCACTCACCAGAAACAGAAGGTTGTGTCATAATGAAAGGACAAGCACTAGACCTTTAACACCACTACAACACACATACATTTGTGATTTACATAATCTACTTCATTGTCTCAGCATAATCACTTTCAACTGACCCAGGCTTTGTACATGCAGGCTCCAGGAAATGTTAATGCTGATGCTCTTCTCTACCACACAGCCTCTACCATCCCTTAAACCACACAAAGTAGCCTGATAAGCAGCAAGAGCCAGAACACCTCTGGGGTCATCAGCTGGGGACCTTCCACATCAAGTGTTTTGTCCAACTGGCCCCCCACAACACCTTTAAGAGACTGGCCCCTGAACTCCATGTAACCTTCTGGAATAATAGAGCCAAGTATTAAAATGGGTCTGTCTTTATAAAGTGAATCACAGGATCACAGGATCAGTAGGAACACAAAGCAGTGTGAAGTGTGGCTAATAATGTTAGCAGTGCTAGAACCACTTTTGGTTCTCTCTTCAATTTAACATCTGTGTTTCTGTGTTTAATTTGGTGACTAACTGCTTAATGTTTAGATGTTACTTGAAAGAACAATACTGTAAAGAAGCATAGGATGAAATAAGTTTATACTCTCTCCTGTTCTTTTTCCCACACATGTAAACTAAGGTGATTAAGCGTTCCAGATGTAAGCTTTTTTTCTTTTGTTTTTCATTTTATTTTATTTTTTCAACACTTATGTGTAATTTAAATGTTCGAAACAAAGCCATAAAAATACTGCCAACCCACACTGTTTCTATGAGATGTAACCAATCTATCTATTTGCTACATAGAGTATGTTATTGTTCCCTCCTTTCTTTAGGACATTAGAGGACACAGTGGCATAGACAGAGAATTTGACTCTTGGGTCTGCATTGATTTCTAAATAATGTTTTGAAAAATTAGGTTTATGGACTTTTAAATCTGATGCTTGATATCCAACAATCAATCAAACTTTATTTATACAGCAGTTTTCATCTTAAATAATGCAGCACAAAGAGCTGTACATTAAAAACACAAACACACATGCATTCTTTGTCTGAGGTTCATGAGAACAGAACCTAATTTAGCCACAATGATCTGTGAATGTCAGCTCCACCACAAAAGGGAGGCTGTATATTTCCTCTTGAGGGGCCAAGAGTTCTACCTAACATTATAAATTTAAAGCAAAAAATAAGTGACGGGTATTTGTACTCTGTCCTGAGCTCATTTGATATGCTTGACGATGCCACGGGCCCTACAGGATTTCAGCATTTTAAATAAAAGCAGATCAGTCATTGAAACTCATTATACACAATGCATTTAGAGCTAGAAATGCAAATATATAAGAAGATGACATCTTAAAATGTCAAATGCAGGATAAGTCCATCAAAAGAAGTGATAATTTATTGTGGATGACAGAAGTTTCTCGTCTTACTCTGTCAAACATGCCTGCACTGATTTATTATGCAGATATGCAGATAGACCTGTGGCATCTGCATTAAACTGAACTGTCCCTCTATACACACAGAGCAGAAACACAGCTCAATCTTGTCCAAGGCTGTAGTGTATCCCACCAGTCAGCTCAGCCCCCATGCAGGGCTGGTGATTGAACTCTCCTGGGCGCATGTGAGGTGCAGGAAGCATGGAGTGCCAAGGTCCAGAAGCCACCCTGCGGCCTCCAGACAAGCAGGGCGCAGGTTAATGAAAACATCAAACAACTCCCTGTAGAGCTGGGATGAATAGAAATCTGCCAGGACAATCATGGCCCCCCTCAGGACCAGGCCTACAAAATGATCCAAACAAACAATAATCTGCTGTCCAAGTAAACACAAACGGCACGTTTGTAGAGGACATCCAGTACACCACACTTCACCGACTGTATGCTCTCACATAAGGAGTAAATGTACCAAACAAAACTGATGCCAAACCAACGTTAAATGATTCAAAAACTCTTTCTTAGGGAAGGACATAGTTTGAGTTTCTTTATGTTAGTATTTATGACTATGTTCTCCTTTTAATCCATAAACCTCAGAAAGTTATTTTGAGGACATCAAAGTATGATAGTTAGAATAAGAGATAAAATTTAAAGGGGTAGGGTAGTAAATCAAGTCTATTACAATTTTCACTTTCCACAATCAAGACAAGAAAATTGAGTTAAAGGGATATTTCAGTGTTTTTGAAGTTGGGTTGTATGAGGTTTTTGACAATATTCAAGCTACGAGCTGCAGTTTTAAATATTTTTTATGTTAAATAAAGCATGAATACAGGGGTGATAAAATTGAAATTCACACCCCGCAGACAAAATGCTTATATTACTTATACAAGCATTTCTTGATTTCTTGGAGATGCCTGAATTTCATACATACAGTAAAGATTATATTAAGTGTTTTACAGTTGCTTACCTTTAATCAGACAATACAAACCTGTAATAGGAGAACAGCAGTTAATGAGCAGTTATATTTTGACATTTATCATTGTTGTTAGGTGTGGTGGAGGATTAGGGCCACCTTTTTAAAAAAAGTATGCAAAAAAGTGAATAAGAATCAAAATAATAAAATCCAAAAGTTACGAAAAATAAGGTGGAAAAGTTACAAGAATAAAGACATACATTTATGATTTTAAAGTCATTATTTTAGTTGTTAAGGCTATCAGAAGAGCAGCAGCCATCTGTACAAAATTGAGGAACGTTGAACATCTAGTGAAGTTATTCTCAAGTGTAAGTTTCACAAATAAAGAAGTGCTTCTTCTTTGGCACATCAGCATGGCATTATAATATGTTCTACGACCCTGAAAAGATACTGCAAGAAACTGCAAGATTTTCCAAAGTAAGAACTTTGAAGACTTGGAGGAAATTGTCTCCTTTTTGGAAGAGAAAATGTATGCTCTTCTGGTAAAACCTTTCAAAATAGATTTTTTTTTAGCTTAATTTAAATAGATTTATGACTTTATTCACTTAACTTATGATTTTTTGTCTTGTAACTTGATGACTTTATTCTTGTAACTTTGTGAGACTGTTCTTTTAACTTTTGAACTTTATTCTAGTAACTTTACAACTTTATTCTCCTAACTTTATAAATTTAATCTTTGATTTTACTCTATTTTTCTTTTAAACTTTATTTTTTTAAATGACAACAATCCTCCATTGTAGTTAGGGTCCAAGCCAATATTTTGTTCTGCCTCTTCAGGTCAAAATAAAAAGAAACACTGATAAAAATTTAACAGAAAGGATTTAACAAATCCAAATATCTATCCAAAGTATTATAACTGTCCTCAGAAGCAGTATAAACTTCTTGCTTCAAGGATTTTTAAACTGTTAACAAATCCTGAATGAAAGTACTTTTTCCAACTTGTTTTCTCTTATTCATACAATCTGAATTAGTCTTTACCCTTATCTCTGTTTAACCAAACACTGATTCAGCTTTGCTGTGAGATAATGTCATTTAGCATAGCTGTTATGAGGAACAATCAGTGGGAGCACAGAAACATTTGCTTCGAAGGTTCACTGAGAACAGATTTTATTAAAGTATGGATTATTACTTTAACCTTGTGGCTGGACCTCAAGGACAATTTCCCGCTGCCCTCTGCAGTTATTGGTCTCTGTAGATTATATTGTTTCACCCAACTAAGTGGAAGTCACTCTGTGACACTTTCTCCAGACCCCTTAGCTTAGGAGTGATGGTAGCTCAAATTTGATCGGTAGGACATAAATCAACCCTGCAACACTCTTGACAGGCACCAAGCTTTTTCTTAATTGTTCCCATTAGCAGTGGCTAATTGTCTGAAGCATGCATCAATGTCTTTGCAATCGACTCAGCAGATTGACCAGGATGTTAGTAACGATTTTTAATTGCATATAGTCAGTCACTGTGTTGAATAAATTGAAATTGTCTGCAACTGTTGAAATTGTTCATTTTTGTTCATGTTATTCTTTTTGCATTTTCATAAAATGTATTTATTTATTCTCTTTTGCATCAGCGTTTTCATACTGTATTAATTTATTTTTAGATTGCATCAGTGATGTTTGAACATAAATGTGACCTTTGAGAGACCTTAAACTCAGGATGAATATGTTGGTGTTTAATCACCTGTTAAGTGGACAATGTGCAGACAGCTTGTTCATCCAACTGACCTTGCAAAAGCAGGTGTTGTGATTCTCTTATATGTATTAAGGAAGTTTACAAGTGTATGGACAGACTTTTACAAGTCTTGCAGAGGTTTTGCATGTCTTTGTCCTGTTTTTGAATGAATGCCCACCAGTGTCATAAAACTAAATTGTTCTCTTTCACATCCTGCTCTGCTAAATTTTTGGGTGCGCAACAAGGTTATTGTGGACAGGCGACACTACTTGGGTGGGCAACATGATTTCAGTCACAATGTCGCGTTCGGTGTGAACGCAACTCAAGGTTGAAAGACTTCCTGGTGTACCCTCACTCTGAGCTTCTCCAGAAGCCTCCTCTTTCCTCCATCCTAACCT
Organism: Scarus forsteni; assembly: GCA_036419115.1. Classification (NCBI taxonomy): domain Eukaryota; kingdom Metazoa; phylum Chordata; class Actinopteri; order Labriformes; family Labridae; genus Scarus; species Scarus forsteni. The sequence goes on along the minus strand of JAZDUH010000111.1, from coordinate 13,655,650 downwards.
CCTTTAGGTGTATTTTGGGAATTGTAAGATCCTTCATGGCAGAGGGACAATGACTTCTGGGTCTGCGGAGGGAAGAGAAAGCAAAGATGAAGAAAGTTATGTAACAGGAAACATCCTTAGTTTTCCTTGACACTCACACAGGTGTTTTTTAATAGATAGTAGAAGTTGCAGACAGGTGGAGCAATTATAAGAGTGAATGATGCCATAAATTTTATGGACCTACAGAAATAAACAAGTCCAACAAGTCCTCCTACCAATACAGGTTTTATAGATTTAACATGGGTATGAAGCTGTCAGTCAAACAAACTGCACCACACCAACACAATCCTGAGAAGAGGTCTAATCAAGGACTCTTTTACTTACCCACTCCTGTGGGTGTCCAGGGCTGTTAGCAAAATAGATGTAGAAAGATTTTTTCTTTTTAATTAAGTCTGAATGTCTTTTCAAAATTTGTAATAGATGTATTATAATTTTTTTAATGTCCCACACTGTTTAGTTGTAATTTATTCAGTTGTAACTAGAGATTCCCTGCTAATTCATTTAATCGCCTCACCTGGAAGAGGCTTCAGAGTGGAGCCTGAAAAAGATCTGCAGCCAGACTGTCAGAGAAATTATCAAAAGAAGGGGTAAGAAACAGATAACAATTCAAATATTCAGATGAACAGGAACAATGTTGTAATCAATCATTGCTTTTGTCATTGATAACTTTTTAATTTTAAGTTTTTGCACTTGACATGAAAAAGTGGTGCAGATGCATCAGTGATATTCACTTATGTCCTCTTTTGCAGACAAAGACCTTGGCATTAAGTGGGCACTAAGCCTTGAAATATATTGTGTCTTCTTTAAATAAAACATCAAATAATTATGCCGAGATGTTTTAGAGCCCTTTCCTATAATAAGGATAAGTCAGTGCACTTAAAGATGTGATGCTACCACGGAAACAGAGTTATTTTTAATAGAGAGAGGATAGAAGTGTGTAACATCTTCCTCTCCCTCAGCTGGTCAATGATCCTTATAGTGTGGAGCATGGCAATCAATAGCAACAGAGAAGCTTCAGTTTCCTGCAGTGCAGAGCTGACTGCAAGATTTATTTAGATAATTAACTCAAAGACACAAACAAACAAAAAACTATATAAAAGATGCAATCGCCCCATTCTCGTCCTCCGCCCACCACAGCACTCTCCTCCATTACATGAAAGGCTTAATAATGGCCGGCTCTTTGTGTGCAGAACACAAACTAACAGCACACGATGATGATAAAAGATGGGGAAACGTGTCCGCTCCATCTTTCCAATAACAGACAAAAGGCACAGTTTTGATGGTTTAGTTGTTAGAGTGATTATGAGAGAAATCAAATGTTAATAGTGTTGGTTTTCCATTGTGCTGACATTATTCCTCTGCAAATAAAAGATTAAAAGTCATGTTTGAAAACTGATTGATCTGTTCGATAACTTAATGACTATTATCTGCTTATGCAGCAAAATCTTAGTAAGCTTTTTTTTATGTAATTATTGACAACTAATTTTATTTTAAGATAAACACACAGAGCTGACTATAAAACAGCAGCATGTTAATCACCTTGGCTTTTCCCGCAGAATGCAAAGTAATAAAAGGATCACAGGAGAAAAAAGAGAAAAAGAAGATGAAATACTCTAGTTTAATCTGTGTGAAATTTAAACATCCATTGTAGTAAGATGATGCCTTAACTATCTGTGAAGCTCTATCTCTATCTTCTTTATTTTGTATTACCCCTTTTAACTTTGAAATCTTTGGTTTTTTATATTTTTGTCTTTCTTTTGATAATTATCTCTTCAATATCCTATGTCATAATGCCTTCTTTTTAACTCTGTAAAGCACTTAGAATTAAATTCTCTGCCTTGCCTTGCCTCGTACCTGTAGAAATAATTGACACAAATTATGTACATTTGCTATATGGATACTTTTTGTAAGCAAATATAGAATTTACAGTCAGTACTCCAGGTTTGTTTGGATCCACCTGTCTGCAGTGGCACACCACATGATCGTCCTCTGAGGAGAAAGGCTCACATCTCTTCCAGCACCAAGGTGACTTCTGCTGTGTGCTGCTCTGCTGAATGCAACCCTGTGATAAGATAAGAGAGGGGCATAGAGTTACTGCCCCAGAGATACAAGCTAAAGGGGAACAAGCTTAGTAAGCACAGCTCCTGGGTCCTATCTAATGCCTCTATGAGAATTTATTGTGGTTGTCGGCCTTTTTATAGGTTTGTTGCTTTCTGCCAGCTCCATCCAAGAATCACATCAAAACTGTCATTATCGAGCAGTGTCAGTCAAAAGTGAAGGCTTTTGACAAAAATGAATTTCATTGTGTTAAGCTTAACGTATAGACCTGTGCTCACATTATTATTCCATACTAAAAAGTTATAACTTTACTCATTGCTCATAAAGTTAGTGTAGGAAGTTGTTTGAGGCTATATGTAGTTGTTGGTGTTGGCTTAGAAACCAGACAAAAGATGCACAAGTCTGTTGCTACTGTCAGCTTGAAGGACAAAAATAATGTATGCAAATTACTAAAATTCTTTTTATTCTGGTTCAACAGCATGAGTTGACATTTTCATTCCAAGTTGACTTTTTGTTTTATTGTGACATAATGAGTTCTTTATTTGGATGTTATACACTTTCTTACCTGCCCTGTAAGTATCATATATAGACTTATAGCAGCTTTTGGGGTAAACATGATTTGTCTTTGTGCCCATATAGTACAACATCATAACAGAGGTCTAGAGAAGTCTAGTGTATTCCTCTGCAGAAAAAGCAAAAGCCATTTATTTTCAATTTTGTAATTAAAGCTGTATGTGTCCACAGCAGCAGACTGCCCCAGCCTGCAATCCTGAGCAGCATACAAGACAAAAACCAAAGATACAAAGTACAGGAAAAAAAACAAGAGGGGCAATGAGACATAGAGAGGACAGAGAGGAACTCTGTGTGCCAAATCCTCCAGCTGTCTAAGCTTATCACACCTTCACAATGACCGAGTCAAGCTCGATCCAGTCCTATATATGAATTATAAAAACAACAATTTCTTATGTCTGACGTCAAAGGTACACCATTATTGGTAAATGATTCCACAGAAAAGAAACCAAAGAACTGAAGGCTCTACCTCCCATACTACTTTAGAGACTGATGGTACCACAAGCAGGCCAGCAGTTTTGGCTAGCAACATAAAAAAGAGGTTGTACAAAATTACCAGCTATTTACGATACGTTGATGCCTGACCATTCAGGGCTTTGTTTGTGAGGAGAAGAATCTTGAATTCTACTGAAGATTTTTTGTGGGCAGCCAATACAGAGGAGCTAATACAGGAGCAATGTAACCTCTCCTACTGGTTCTAGGCAGGATATGTGCAGCAGTATTTTGAAGTCAGCCCGCTGAGAGAGAGATACAATAATTCATTCTGTGGGTAAGAAAAGAATGAGAGGCAGACTATGCCAGCTTTTTTTAATGCTGATGATAAAAGGTTGTCCTTAAAATTTGTTTTATGAGGGAGACAAAGGAAAAAACTTGATCAAATTGTACCCAAAGATTTCTCACAGTTGTGCTTGCCATCAGTCTAAAGGTGCTTACACACCGGACGCTACTTGTATTACCTCGGCGATCACTCTCCATGCAAAGTAAATGTACATCCACGATGAGGCTGGACTAACCCTCCCGCGAGGCGTTTGCTGTGTACAGGATGATCACTTCACTCGTCGCGCAATGTCAAAGTTAAGAAAAAGTTAATCTTTTCAGGCGATGTCATGTGTGGCTGTGCGGCAACAGCCAATCAGCGGTGTGTGCACGTAACAGTACACGTGACGGACAGTTTTTCATCCAGACTACAGAGGAAGAATTTACATTTACAATTTACAATTTTATGTCTGAGTGGGAAACACTAGTCATTGCGTACATTAGTTCCACTCAGACGGACCACAGAAAACTGACAGACAATGCTGCTGCAGGGCATCAGCTGCAGTGTTTTGTGTTTGATAAGTGAGAGAAAAGGATACAGTTGGAATAATGTCCGCTTATACATCCTGTTATATGACAGATGATATGATCATGGTGAAACTCGAGCGGATGCGACGTCACGGAGTGACGGCCGATGGCAACGGTGACCAAAATGAGGTATTTATTGATGCACGACAATACTTCAGTGGGCGATGTGATTTTGATCGAAGAGTCACTTGCGGTGTGAATAATGCATAATGTCATCAAGGCAGTTACGTCACCAGAAAAGGTTTTTCTTAAGTGTTGGGGGCCCAGCACAAACACCTCTGTCTTGGACCTAGCACAGAATCTTGAGGAACTTCAGAACTGATTTTAGTGTACACAGAAGACTTATTGTTCAATGCACAAACTGACATCGATCAGGTAAGTCAGACCTGAACAGGCAGACAACTCGAGCTGCTCTGCTATGCACATGCACATATCACATGTCACACGTCACACTCCTCTCATCAATCCTCCAGTCACACTCTCCACCTCTCAATTTGGTGGTATATTTAAACTGGGAATTTACCCATCTCTCCCTCTTCCTGGCAACGTCTATGCTGCCAAACATTTGTGCTGCATATTCTTTCACCCCCACCTCCACCCCAGCATCCACCTGCAGGCTCCAGGGGTGTTCATATGTTTGCTAATCACTCCTCCATTCCTTCATGTAACCCTTTCTGCAAGGAGTGATGAGACTGGAGCCTGGACGCCAAACCTATAATATGTATTTGCAGCTACAATAAAAAAATTAAACGTGAGATGACTGACTGAACTGCTCTGAAATTCAACAAGACAAGCACAGAGAGGAATCCACTGTCTGAAGCCGAAAGTAAATCATTTGTCATTTCAACAACTGCAGTCTCTGTGAAAATCCTTAAATTAGCTGTTATTTTGAAGAAAGTCAGCTGATTATCAAGGACCAGTGCAGCAAATTGGAACTTATATATAGGCCAGGAGTTAGCAAACGCACCGCAATATAGAGAATACACTATAAGAAGAGGATTGATAACAAATACTGTAAAGATAGTGGCATGTAGAATTTCAAAACGTAGGACATGTGCTGCAGAATGCCATGTTCAGCTGCTACTTTTACTGTCTTTAATTTTTAACTGAATTGTAAAACAGAGTTAATTTTGAATGAGGAATTAGCAGGAAAGATGAATTTTACAGCAAAACATGTGCTATCAATAGAAAGATTCTTACTGATTGCAGGACTTAAGGTCCACAGGCTTTAGTCCCTTAAAGGGACTGTGAGGAGAATCTATTACCAGCAACGTAAAAGACTCTGCTACCTATGAGCACGTGTGGCGACTGTTGTAATGCTGCGTTCCAGTAACCGCGGAACTGGGAGTGACATCATCTCAGAGTTATCAGCGTTCCAGTTGAAGTCGAAAAAAACTTGCCGATCTACCAGGCTATTGTTAGCTGTTGTTAGCGGGCCTGCGTTGTTAATCACATTCTTCATGTGATATTTGTGAACATCACTATAGCAGCATTTTTGTAAATATAAGTCTAACAATATGATGTATACAGCTGATCTAGAGCGACACACCCCAGTCAGAAGTGCAAATAAATGGATTATTACAGGAGCTAAATAACTGTTCACACTGGGGGCATCAATCTTTGATTGTCAACTTGGGGGTGGCGAGGTTTCGCCGCGTTCCCAGTAGGAAACTCTGACTTTGGGGGACGTTCCAGTTGCAGTTTCCTACTTGGAACTCAAAATCCCTACTTCTGACTTGAACGCACCACAAGACCTGTGCTATCCAAAGCGTGTATTTGTTGTGATGCTAATAAATGCAGCTCGGACCTTGCTCAGAACTCTGCATTTCTTTACAACTTCTTTTTTCAACAACTTACAGGATGCAAAGCGACAAGGTAATGTATCTCTTTCTAGTTACGTAGCGGTAGTTTTTGATGTGTGACAACAAGCAAATTTTGGAAAACTTAGTATTGTAGTTTTGTAGTCGGCTATATATCGCTACTTACAGCCCTGTGCTCTAAGATGTGTCCGAGTAATATAAATTTGCTCTAGTTTTAATTGTCTTGTTCTTGAAGTTGAGTATCCAGGCCAGTCCAGCTCTGTCCGACCCGACCGGAAGGCCAAGGAATAGCATTTATAGATAACCTACTTTGGTGCTATAAAACTCATCTTAAAATGTATATTTCGATCAGGCATATATCTAAAAGTGAGACTTTTTTGTAATTACTTAGAAACTCCTCCCAGTCCCTTTAAAAACAGATATTTCAAAAACCAAAATAAAGAATGACTAGTGTTGCTAAGCTTCCGGAGTAACATTATGATACAGAGTAAATAGATTTTTAATTCTAAAATGGCCAAGAGACTATTCTCTATACAACCCTTGTGTCCCCTGAAAGGTTATGGTTACATCCCTGTCTTTGAACTGAAAAGCAGCAGGCTTCCTTGCAAACTTCGATTCTGTGTCTGGAAGTCATTTTCTGCTGCACAGTAGGAGGTGATCAGTGCAACAGCAGCTCTCGGACAGAACATGTTAGCCTCTGCCAGACAGAAGGAATATTGCTCAAATTTGCCAGCAGTGTAGCACAAAGTGAGTCAAAGGATAAGGTGCAGTGTGGCGGCAGTCAATAAGCCATCTGTCTCCGGGACTGAACTAGGACAGCCTCAAAGGACAAGAAACTTTGTTCTCATCTTGGACAGAGAGTTTAAGATAGAGAAAAGCAAAGAATTTTATTCTAAGGTGGGGTGAAGCATGTAGTTGGGCTGATTAAATGTAGGTAAGTGTTTGCAGAAGAACTTCTACAAAAAGCCTGTTATTAAAAGAAGTTCATTCAGTAAAAAGCATCCAGGTGCGGTAATGTGATCATGTTTTTGTGGCTTGTTGAATTTAATTTGTCTTATAACCTTGTAGATTCTGTCAATGCTGTGTTTACTTGTAGGACTTTTTTCTCTGCCAACTAAAAACAATGGTTTACAGACTAATGTCTAAAGTTTTAGTCCATATTTCAGACAGGATTTAAACTTAATTTTAGAGAACAAACAAAAACTGTTGATCTGATTAAAGAGTCACATCTGTATGCTTTAGGGCTACGAACCTTCAGTTAGGGATAAAGCAACTATTTTTACACTCACCTTGATACTGTCTCAAAATGAGTTTTTGACTCATCAGCTGTTGTTTTACACAATCACCTAATGGCTTTTTTAAACTATAAGCTTTTGAATAGGAAACAGCTCTTTCAAGCTCAAGACCTACCACTAAGACATTAATTCAAGAAGCATTTTTCTGCATAACATATTCACTGATTGATCTGTTTCTTCATTCATTCTCTTGTTGGTTCCTGTTGACTTTCTGTGTGGAAAATGTTTGCCTTCACAGATTTTCAGAGGCCACAATGTCAAACAAATATCAGCCCTGACATTTCATGCTACATCATTTAGACAAGTGCTTTTATAAGTTGCTTGTGTTTCCTCTCTTGCTTAAATTTACAGACACTTGACATTGTGCTGTAAGCTTCATTTTGTGTTTATTTAGACCGCTTCTTTTTCCTGTATTTCCTGAATTGATGACATAATTGTTTTGCATGAAAAGAAATTATATCCGTTTCTTGATCTAGTTGTTGTTTTTGCATTGGAATTGGTTTTTTAATTCCCCTATCTTGTAAGGGTGGCCCTAAATTGGTCACAACGCTAGTCTAAAGGCCTTTACACACCAAGCGTGATGCAAATATGAACCACAAAATTGCAAATATTTCAATCATTTTTTGATTTACCTTTGTATTCACGTTAAAAGTGATGCATATTTGCATAAATGTTGTGAACTTTCTACAAAAAAATCACATCCTGAAAGTCTGAATTCACTTGACACCTGCACTCTACTACGACAGAGCAGACCCTCACAATCCAGCCTTGCTGTTGTACTTCTCAACAAGCTCAGTATACCTTAGCATTTTGAACTCATAGGTCTGATCCACAGCACCCTCGGGGGCACTGTGAGCTCAGTAATGTACACAAATCTGGGGAGGTCTTCCACAGTATAAAGTGAAAGTTTGTCATCACAGTCTGCACTGAAAAGCCTATGTTCACCAACATCTCCAAGTCTCATGTCCTGTCAAACTTCCCAGCATCCAGCTTTGAAATAGCCATGTAGAAAAGGGTTGTTGTTGTTGGCAGGCCAGATAATGAGGGAGAAATGGAATTAGTGCTCATTTGCTGGCTTAACAATATTACATCGCATCAGGGATTTCAATATAGGCTTTGTTTTTTTGTCATGGGGAGTGCAGCTCTAGCCAGAGCTCCAGTGATGGTTGCTAAAGCTAGGTGTTTGCTTTTGAGTCTAATGTCCCTCACTGGAGATAACTCCTCCTCTTTGACTTCACTGCTTGATTGTACTCAATAGAGTGTGGTGAAGGTTTGTAATGTGAAAACCCTTTGGCTGTGAGGTTTTTCTGGCAAATTTTGCAAATAATTGTGTCTCCTTAGATGTTTGATTTTGTAGTATGATCCGTCCAAAAATGTAGCTCCCTTTTGTTGATTCCAGATGCTCCCCAGAGACTGGCCTCCTTCTCTTCCTCTCCACCATGTTTACATGAACTCTGGACCAAAATTGTAATATATCATATTTGTCACTACATCTTTGAAATTTTGATATAAAATAATTTAATAAGAATATTTTAAAAGAAATATAACCATACTGTTGTGGATATTCTGATATGGCACAACTCGGGGGGCATGGTAGTGCAGCAGGTAGTGCATGTGCCTCACAGCAAGAAGGTCTCTTGTTAGATCGGGTTGGGCAGGGCCATTCAGGGTGAACCTTGCATGTTCTTCCCAAGGCCTATCTCTGGCTTCCTCCCACAGAGGAAAAACATGCTAATTTGGTTGATTGACGACCCTAAATTGCTCTAAATAGGTATGAGTGTGAGCTTGAATGGTTGTTTTTGTCTCTATGTGGCCCTGTGATTGGCTGACCAGTTCAGGGTGTACCCCCCTCTCTCTCAATGACAGCTGGGATAGGGTTCAGCCCCCTCGTGACCACGAAAGAGATAACGAGTATAGAAAATGAACAAATGAATAATATAGCACAACTCAATGGAGGACCATAGTTTTGCATATTGCATTGTCTCATGAGCTAGCCTGTGATTCCTCCCTAACTGGCTCCTCTATGTTCAGGTTACAGCAAGTATGTGAAGTGCTTATCTTATGTTAGTATGTCACAACCCTACAAGGGAACATTTCTTTAAGGGTTTTATAGATATTACAAACAGTTCAAGTGGAAACAATGCAAACCATCATTTCAGGTTGTCGAGTCAGTCAGACATATTATCCCTGACCTCTTCGCTGTAATTCAAAGACACTTTGGGGCTTGATACATCTCATCACTCTGATCTGACATTTCAACATTAGAATGACAAGCCCCTGTAAAGTGTTTCACAGGTAGAAGCAAGGTGACATATTTGTAAGAGAGAGCTCCGCAGAGGCTCTGCATCAGTCATGAGGCGTGACATGTTTGCTTTTCCTACCGTCATTCAGGCAGACAAGTGTTTGTAAGGCAAAGTGATTGAGAAAGGAAACTGTCCTGACAAGCTTCATCCGAGAACCTCAGGCCAGTGCAGATCTTGACATGTTTTTATGTCAACCTCACCATGTTTCCACCTTTTTAAGACTTTAGCATGCAGTTTGATTGTAGTCTAGATTTGTCTGTAAAAAAAAGTTTCATCCAAACATCACACCTTGAAAACAGAATAACTCATATTTTTCTCAGAACCAGAAAAAAAAACAAACACTATCACAACATCCACTTTCACAGTCTCCAACAGTTCAGTTTAGTTTACACAAAACAACACGTTGATCACAACAAACAGTTTACATTCACTCAACATAATGAAGGGTTATACAGCCTGTGCTGCAGGAAAATCACTTGAAAGCTTGGTAAAAACAGGCCTTTTAGGTTATTAGTGTATTTTATATGGAAGTTGCACAATGTCAAAAAAGCAGCTACCTGCATTTATCTCCTCCCCGAGAGCGAGCAAACACCATGAAAGCAAAACTCTCCAGCCCCTTGATGTTGAGATTCTGTTTATGCTGAGCTTCTGGTGCATAATTTTCACAATCATCAACCATTTATGTACACAAACAAGTCAAATGCACAGAGCTGCACAGCTGGGAGCTCTTACAAAATCAATCTGCTGAATATCAGATCATCAGTTTCTGCTGTATTGGTGCAGGTGCTGAAACAGAATGTACATCACAGTAAATTAAATGAGCTGTTTCTTTTACTTTAATCTTTCTACCATTTGAACTTTTTGTATACATTCCTTGTAATATGGGGTCAAACAAAACATCTGGAGATAAACTGTTAAGTAGAGTTTGAAATCTAAAAAATCGTATGCATAAAGGAACAATCTGCACCAGTATCTGAATTTTACCTTTAAAGTTGAAGGGACTGAATTAAATTAGGAAAGACCACTTGTTTCTCTATTGTTACACTTTTGTTCAAGCAGATTACTTACCCAATTTTTTTTGTGAGAAGTTTGTTGTCATGATAGCAGTCACTCAATCATCATTCCACTTTGAGATACATACGTATGTTGTAGGAAAAGTGCTATATAAATAAAGTTTGATTGATTGATTGATTGATTCCAAAAGTCACTACAAGTTTGAAGAATTGATTTGTATTGTGGTCCCAGTGGTCTGAACAGGTACAGATCTGTGTGTAAAAATGTACTTTACCAGGATACTACATATTCTAATACAGTGTAATTCAATATTAGGACAAAAAATCCTGCTTCTGTCCCATTTATACATTATTGCTTGCACTCCCAGGGAGTATTAACAAAATCAGACATAAGGATAAGACTGCAAAATCAAAACTGACAGAAAGAAATGTAAGAGAATACATAAGATAAAGTGAGTGTGAGTATTGACTTTGCAGACATTTCTTTTCTTGCATGTGTAGCTACATTTGTTACCTCTGCCAAGGAGGTTACGTTTTCACTGGCATCTGTCTGTCTGTCTGTTTGTCTGTTGGTCTATTAGCAAGATTAAGCAAAAACTGCTGGATGGATTTACATGAAAATGTTATCAGAGGTGTGGTTTTGTTCAAGGAAGAAGCCAAGACGATGTCACTGCATGTCCCAGCTTCCCTTGCAGTGCCAGTACAGGAGTTCGACTAACACATCAGCCAACAGTAGCCTGGTAGATCAGCATGCATCCCAGTAACTCTGTCAGTGGAATGCCGATAATCCCCTTCTTCCCAGTTCCAATGAGAATGGAGGGCAGCATCCTTCACATGGACTGACATGAGTAGACACACTGCTGTCCAATCAGAGCAGAAAAGCCACTACCGTAACTCAGAACCTTGGAGGAGGTCTGTGCTCTCGCAGCGTTTTTCTACAGTAGATAGTTATAGATTTGCTCTTTAGGAGGGCAATAATGGCATGTTCCTCTCTTGCTGCGCCCTAGCAGAAGCATCTAACCTTAATTATTTAAGGTCAAGATGAAGACCCCTGGACAACATTTTACAGGTAGAGGGTGTGAATCTTGGTGTGCCTCTCTTGGGTGTGGTCCAAGAGAGGCGCTGCTTCGACCTCTGACTGTGTTGACTAATGGTTATCATTGTCTTCAAGGAATTTGATTTGTAAAAAGTTTGAACTTAAAATATGATCCTGATAATGTTTGTTGCACCTGCACAAACCAATTTCAGCTTTATATTATAAAATTTACTTCATAGACATGGGCATACTCACTGTGTAAAGCAGAATATGGCAAACTAAGCAGACTGAACATGTGTGAGTGTGTGACTTATAAAGAGTCTGTGAAGTTGTGTGTCAACAGTGTGTAACTTTAACAATGAGTATAGTTTTAAATAGTGGGTCGAAATTGAACTTAAGTTCACAAAAGTACACTGGTTGTGTACATTGTCCATGGAAAAATTAACAATGGAATTTTTTCATGTTTTTCAAAGTTTGGGTCACTTTAGGAAAGTCATAGATTTTATGAGCTTCAAGAAGTTACAAAGGTGATGGCATGTTGCAGGCACAGTATCGCTCTGAAGCATGATGATTGATTCAGACTAGATGCAGGCTAGTAGCTTGAAAAAGAGGGCCCTAATTACTCTGATTTCACAGATATGTGTCCAAACAGCAGCTAGAATGAGCCACAGATAAGTAAACACTGTACAGTTACATTTCTTGTTTCTATTCTTCAGAGGAAAAGCTGAATTTGCCATTTATGTGAAGAGCTATAGCTACAATTCTACAATTCTACAATTTCATTTAGCAGACGCTTTTGTCCAAACCGACGAACAACACAACCCCACACACAACAGCTGATATGCATCACAACCTGCAAGTAGCCAATGTGTTTAAACTAATTATCTGTTTATGAGTGCTTTAGCCATATGGGTTTTTTAACCATGGCAATTTTGATGTGCTCATGATTTACTGCTAAACTACAAGTTCTGTTGGGATCTTGACCAACACGTAGACATGTCTGCTTGTAGGATATTTTCATATAAATGCAACATGATATTATTTAATACGTAAAATTATATAGAATAACAGCACATTTGTTACAGGAGATTAGTGTGTAGTACAGAAATAGGAGCATGAATGTTTGCTAACAAATAAATTCAATATTTTTCCACAATGCATATATTTGTAAGTGGACAAGGATTTATAAAGCACTTTTAAGTTTGACTTTTGTAGACAACAGTATTCTGAGAATTCTGTGAAGAAGTATATGTTCCCACTTGTTTGAGTTACTTGTAATGCTTACTGCTATTTTCCACTGATACCTTGTCTACAGTCAAATAAAAATCCACCCCTGTCAAAAAAGTCTTGACACACTCCTTGTTTGAATGCTCAACATCCTCAAAAATAGACTTGACAGCACCAGCCACAAAAAGTCACCACTTCACATGATTACTTAATAAAATACAGGCATTGTTCTTACACACACGCTCTGTGAAAACATTTAAAATGATAAAATGCCTGTGGACACATTGGCTATAGACCATTCAGGAGGCAGGTTTGATGACAGGCTACAAATGCTTCAGCTGCACATCTCAAGTGTATTTGTAAAGTTTATGAAGTAATACGTCTCGAAAGGTGGCTCTCTTTTTTTCTATCAGTTGTCCTTTTTGTGCTTGTCAGTTCTTTTAAGAGCTTGACCCATTGTGTTAGTGCTCTATAAAGGGATTTTTTTTATTCATAAGTAAAATATATGTTACAGATAAATTATCATCTTTTGCAATATCACTTTTTGTCCAATTCTTTTAGACTTATTGTTAATGTGTCAGTAGTATGGTGGCTTTCTGTCCTTCTCAAATACACACACATAAACACATACATTTGGCACAGCTTCATGATTTAACATGCATATTAAATGAGAGATCAAAACAAGTATGAATATATCTGAGTCCCTCCACATAAAAGGCTGTTGATGCATTGTATAGCACTTCCGTTGGCAAAGCTTTTAGTTATTCTTCTCAGTTTCTATGGTTAATTATTGATCTGAGCAGTATTTAGAGCCGTGAATAATTAAAACGGCTGTGTTGTGGCTGTCAGCACGACAGCGATCACAGCAACACGTCAAAACAATATTGAGGGAAGCCTTAAATTATGCAGCAATGGAATCCTGCTCATATAGGTGTCCTCTGGCCAGTTTCTGCTCTGTATGATCTGACCTGCAGCCGAGTGCTTCACAGATTACTGAGCAATGCTTTAGTAACAAAACAGACAGATTATGATGTAATTCAGGCAAAACATGCAGTCAAACTGTCTGAACTTTAATTGCTTTGTCTCTAAATTTAGTGGAAACACAAAAAAGATTAACTTAAATAACTCAGCTTAATAAATGAAATTTATATCTCTCTGCCCTTCACTGGTGCCCTTTAGTTTTGTATTTTTCTCTTTTTTTTATCTTTGAAGCAACTTCTTTTCCAAGTTATTCGAGTGCATCCGTGGAGAAACTTTTTTGTTTGCCGTAAATTGCTTCTCCCGTGACGTCATTGTGACTGGGTTTCAGCTGATACTGTCGTGATTCTGTCGTAAGCGGATTTCTGCTGTGAACTGTCAAGTATTGATTGCTGTCCTTTCCATTTTATTGCATTTGAATGTAGATTTGGCCTAAATATTTTCTGTTTATTGTACTCCTATTTTTTCCTTCTGTTCTCTAAGGCTTTAGGATTCTAATTTGCATGCTTATTTTGAGTAGGCCTTATTTTTTCTGTTTTTCTTGAATTAAATTGGGCCTTCCCTTCTTTTTACTTGCTAATATTGCAGTCTGAGCCTTTGCTGTAAGATCTATCTAAGTTCTTGTTACATTATGTGTGTGTTATATGTTTGTTGGTGTCTGTCTGTGAGTATGTGTCCTGTCTTGCTCCCCATTCTCAACACTTTATCTCTTCCCATTCGCTTTTCTGTATCTAATCTTTTATTTATTTACATGTTGCAATTGATTTAGTTAAAGGTTTAAAGATAATTCACCTTAATATTCGAAGTATTGCTTCAAAAATTGATTTATTAAGAGGCTGGGTCACTTTTTTATAAACCCAATATCATTACAGTCTCTGAAACATGGCTTCATGAAAGCATCACAGACGATGAAATTGAAATTGATAATTTTGTACTTTATAGAGCCGATAGGTCCTCTCGGGTGGTGTGGCTACTTATGTTGCAGCCAATTTAGCCTCTAACCACATCTGTCCTTCTGTTGAACCAGTTAACTTTGAATGTCTTTTTGTCAGCATTATCTTTAATGAAAACAAACAGTTAACAATAGGCAATATTTACAGGCCTCCCTCAGCTCCTGTTGACTCTACTTTAAGTATTTTATCCACTATTAATTCTCTTGAGAGGCATAATGAACTAATCATTCTTGGAGACTTTAACAGAAACTGGCTGGATCATTCTTCTCATAAGGATAGAAATTTATTTGACAGTGTACACCTCACACAGCTCATTAATGAACCTACAAGAGTTGATCATAGATCCTCTTCTCTGCTTGATTGGATATTGGTCTCAAATCCTGACAGAATAGTTAAATCTGGTGTTATGTCTGACTCCTTAAGTGATCATTCTGTTATATTTTGTGTTTGGAAAATAAAAGTTCCACGTTCTCCCCCTAAATTTATTACATGCAGACAGTGTAAAAACATTAATGTAGATATTTTTACTCAAGACTTGATTTCTATAAACTGGGATAGATTTCAACTAATACCCTATGTTGAAGATGCTTGGGCCTTTTTTTATTCTGAATTAAATCAAATTATTGATAAGCATGCTCCATTGAGGACTGTTAGAGTCAAAGGAAGACACTTGCCCTGGATCAGCTCAGAATTAATTTCCCTTTTTAAACAGAGAGATAAAGCATGGGCTAAATATCGTTCATCTCGTGACCCTTCTGATTGGAACACTTATAGATTACTAAGAAATGAATGTACACTTAAAACCAGAAACGCAAAGTCGAATTACTATAAAGATAGTTTGTCTCAAAATTTTCATAATTCAAGACAGTTTTGGAATCGATTGAATCATGTTCTTAACAGAAACAATAAAAAACGAGTAAACCAAATAAAATTTAACAATGAACTTATTTCTGATCCATCTCTTATAGCTAATGCTTTTAATAATCATTTCTCTTCCATCTGGAGCTCTTATCACTTTGACTCTTTTTGGACTACCAGTCCCTCACATAGCTCTTTTTCAGAACATTCTTTTTCCTTTAAAAAAATCACTCCAAATGAAGTTTTCCTTGCTTTATGTCAGTTGAAAGAAAATACTAGTGCTGGTCCAGATGGCCTTGAAGTCAAGTTTATGAAACTTGCTGCACATGTTTTGATGTATCCCCTTTCTGATTTGTTTAATCTGTCTCTGTCTACCTGCTCAATCCCTACCGTTTGGAAATGTGCTAAGGTTACCCCCCTTTTCAAAGGTGGAGACTCCTCTGATGTAAATAATTATCGACCCATTTCTATTATTTGTACAGTTGCAAAAATTTTTGAAAAGCTTATCTTTAATCAACTCTCACATTATTTAAATTCTCTTAATATTTTATCACCATCTCAATCAGGATTCAGACCAAATTTTTCTACCACCACTGCTCTGTTAAAGTTTACCAATGATGTGTTTTCTTCCTTTGATAAAAGTCAATTTACTGGGGCGATTTTTATTGATCTTTCTAAAGCTTTTGATCTGGTAGACCATTACTTACTATTGGATAAACTTTCTGCTATTGGACTGGATCAAAATGGTCTTTTCTGGTTCAACGCCTACCTTCACAATCGTTGTCAATGTGTTGTTTTTCAGGGTCATCAGTCTGACTTTTTAATTATTGAAAAGGGTGTCCCACAAGGCTCCACTTTAGGTCCACTTTTTTTCTATTTTTATTAATGATTTGCCCAATATCTGCTCAAACTGTCATGTCCACTTGTATGCTGATGATACTGTCATTTACAATTCTAACTCTGACTTATCTCAAATACTCAACTCTTTACAGCTTGATTTTGATAGGGTTCAAGACTGGTTCAGTGAGAACAAACTTGTATTGAACAAAAAGAAGTCCTACAGCATGATTTTTAGTACGCGTCACCTCCGATCTCATCCAGTGGACTTTCACATTTATTTTTCTGATGGATCTCCTGTTGATAACGTTATATCATTCAAATACCTTGGACTTTGGATCGATCCAGAACTCACTTTCAAACCTCATATAGATTATATTGTAAAAAAAAGCATATGGCTGTCTTGCATCACTTTATCGTTCTATTAATTGTTTTACACTGAATGTTAGAAAAAGGATAATATCACAACTCATATTTCCAATTGTTGATTATGCTGATATTATTTATCAAAACACCTCAGACTCCCATCTTAAATCTTTGAATGTATTATTTAACTCTATTTGTAGATTTGTTTTGAGATGTCCTTTTAGAACTCATCACTGTTTTATGTTTGATTCATTGAACTGGCTACAACCCAAATCAAGACGGCAATATCATTGGCTTCACTTCCTTTTTAAATGTGTTTATTTTGATTGCCCTCCATATTTAAAAGAACTCATGATTCCATATAGTTCTCCATACACCCTGAGGCATATGAACTACCCATTTTTCTTTGTTCCTAGAGTTTTAAAAGAAGTTGGGAAAAGATCATTTCATTACAAAGCCCCATCAGACTGGAATAATCTCCCTCTTTCTTTGCGTTCTACTACTACTTTTTATAGTTTCAGAATGTCTCTACATGTCCATCTCAAAACAAACTGCTCATGTTTCTGATTTATTTTTCGTAATTTTTATTTTTATTTTTATTTTTATTTTTTTTTTTTTTTTTATGTTCACATTGTTGATCTATGTTAATAATTTTTGTCTATTCTGCATTTTAGGCGTTTGTTGGTTGGGGTTGTGTGTGGGAGTAGGAGGAGCAAGATGTCTGTATCTGTTGTATGTATTGTTGTTGTATGTTTATATATGAATGTGTTGTAGTGTGGCCTTGTTTTTCTGTACATGTTTGTTCAGGGACCCCCTTGAAAATGAGATGCTGCATCTCAAGGGGCTATCCTTTAATAAATTCAAATTCAAATTCAAATTCAAATTCAAATATCTGTTCATCATCACCCCAATCACTTGATCAAGCTTAGCAACACATTGTAATTATTTTCAGTTTTGTCTTTTTTTTTTACATCAAACAAGTGACCTCATAACAATGTTTTTTTTTTCTGCTTTTAATCCACTGATTTTAAAATGTTTTCTGATACAAAGTTCCCTACAGCAAGGTCTCCGTCACTTTATATGTAGACTGATTGAATAATTGATGGATTATACAGGTATAGCTGTCAGACTAAAAAGAATAATATTGAAGGAACACACAGTTTTCAGTGTCTTTCTCCTCTAACATACTCCAAATCTGATCATAGCAGTGCAGCTACTCTTCTTTGGACAGTTGTCTCAGAACATCACAGGTCTTTTCTTAACTTCCAAATCAGACTCAAAACGTGGGCACAGATTTGATCCCAGGAAAAAGGAAAAACCCACATAGTGCCAGTCGAAGTGAACTTAGGGGGTGATTGAGCAGTGGGGTTTGTTTTTGGGTCAGAAACTGCACAGTGTGAGCTGGTGCATTGTCTTGATGAGGAGTGGAACCATATTTTATAAAATTTCAATCTCTTTCTTCAAAATTTTCCACACACCTTTTTTAGAACATGTAATTATATTGATTTACAGGTGAACCTTCTGCAATCCAGTCTTCCAAAATTATACCCTTAATGTCAAGACAACAATCGACACCACCTTAATTTGGACTTGCTTGGATGTCCTTTCTTTGTCCTTTGTTACAATGGTGCTTTCCAACTGACTGCCGTTTTGTCTCAGGATCATATCAGACATTTAAGGTTCAAGTCACGTTTATTTGAAAATTAGGTTTCCTTCAATTTGTCCTAAAATGACTCCACAAATTTGTTTGCATTTTTCCCTTGATCGGGAGATGGAAGATTTGACACAACTTTGGCACCTCCAATTTTTCATGCAAAATTCAATTGTCAATAGAGATCATTTTACTGAGTTAATGATCATGTCTAATGATTTGTTAAATTTGTTGAATTTTTCCAGAGATAGGGACTCGGGTTTGAGACTCAGACTTGAGTCACACTGTAGGCCAGATCTACTGAGATCCCAAATAGCAAGCATAAAAGTGCATGTGCAAACTAATAGATTGCTATGACTGTGTGTGAAAGTGACAACAGGCACAAAAGTGGTATCGGCCTCGCTCTTTAAATGAGAGTTTTATGTGTGCTCCCTGCTGTCACCATGGAGCGTTTGGGAGAGCAGAGTGGCCTTAAATGACAAATGAAGTTTAAAGCCATAGAGTTTGAGGCAAATAAACACACTGCTGAACTCCAGCAGAGACATCTCTGCATTGCCAGAAGAAACATGATTTGGGAGGCCATCTGTGAAAAGCACACAGCTCAAGACTGACATTGCTGAAGAGACGATGTGTCTTAACCCTTTTTTTGCTGTCTGTCATTTTGATGGACAAGGTTGTCACTTTTCCCTCATGCTATATTTTTATACTTCATTTTCAATTTTTTTTTACTGATTCCAATTAGACATAATCTAAATGACAGCATTTGTACAAATAGCCCATGTATAGAAATAATGGAGCACCTGGAATTGTCGTTCTCTAAATATTTAGAGTCACGGTGGTAAAAGCCCAGTGCATTGATTTTTACTAAAGGCTTTTACAAAATCATTTTCTCATGGCATGCAGTGTTCTTCGTTCACCTCAGTTAATGTTAGAAAAAAACTGACTTTATTAAATCAATTAATCAAACTTTATTTGTATAGCACTTTTCATACACCATATGTAGTTCAAAGTGCTTGCACTTCAATCAAAAATACATGCACTTTAATCAGTAGCTTGCATTGAACTAAATACTTTACTTGTTGGAAAGAAGCAATTGTGAATAAATACCTAACAACACTCAGACATGTAGAGAAATTGTTGTGCCTTTAATGGTCTGCTTGTTTAATACAGCCACTCACTAACACTAACACTTCCCTAATTGCATTATCTTCTGGAAATGTTACTTTACTGGCTTTAAATGAGAAAATGCCTGGGTGACAGCAAACACACTTTAATAAATTGTTCATATTTAAATTGTTCATTCTGAGCATACAACTTACAAGAGCTGAAGGCATTTCTTGCTGATTTAAACTCATACTGTTAGAGACACCTGTCATGTGATAAATGGATTTTCTTTTTTTAGTAGAATGAGCAGGCACATCTTTACCTCTGGTTAACATAAAGTTACTGTGTCATTATAACTACAGATTGTTAGAGAGCAAAGATCAGTTGTTTCAATTGGCCAACATCTCAGTCACAGTATTATGTGTATTTGCAATATCAGAAATTCTTTTAATGACAGATGTGTCTCGTGTTTTTTATTAAAACTTGTGTTAGAGTATACTTGATATGAAGTATCTATTACATCAGTTATGATCATTCTTTATAAACTGGCCATATTTTTGTTGAAGTTTAAAGATGCTATTTGTCAGTCAGGTAAAACTAATTGGAACATATGGACCACTGGCCACCGTATATTTGATCCTTGCATTGAACAAGTGGACTTGTTCTGAGCCTTTCCCGGGATATTTCTCCTTTCCCCTTTTTTTTTTACAAAGCAGGGACACAAAAATGGGCTGTTTTTGGTTTTGTAACGAGCTACGTTTATGAATAAAGTAACTACCAACAGATAACTTGACTAGCATCACCAGCACCGTCTGTCACTTAGGAAAACAGAATGTGCTGGTCAATTAAATTTTTTAGTGACTGAGTTGCTTTTTAGCATTCACTGATTGTCCATGCCTCTGAAAAGGAGAATTGTAAACAGATTTATCTTATTTACAAAAATGCAATGTTGCAACCAATACACATGTACAATTTGTTTTTACAGAGCAACATGTGGGGCGGGGTATGGGTAGTAAGTCTACACCCTTCTTGAAACAGAAATGATATCCATTATCAGTCTGCAGTAATCTTTTGCTCACACTTTCTTGCTGAGTAATAAACACTTTAGGTTTATTTTCTTGCCAGACTCATTACAAATAACCTGACACGCCAGATGGAGAGCTCCGTATTGGAAATATTTCATGATTTCCGAATCAGGCAAGTCTGTCTGCTCTGCAAGGCTAGATTACGAATGCTTGAACAAAAATACATATAAACTACCAAACCTATAATCATGTATTTGTGCAATTTTTCCTGTAAAACAGAAGAATACCAACCACACTTAATTTAATTCAGCTATGGGTTATACTACAGCATTGTTCAGGGGCTTCCAAACTCACTCAAAAATCTCATAAACTTTGAGATAAGGAAATTGTAAGTGCCAAATTGTCAAATTGACTCTATGTTGTGGGAGTCATTTCTGTGCCACTCTATTCCTGAAATGGTTTTGATAAACTGCAGCTGTTTTCTGTCCCTGAGTGCCAGTTTTCTCTCTGGAGAGGCCAATTAGGGGAAAATAGTAAATAATAAGAGTGGCAGGAGCTCTAGGACAAATGTGTCTACTGTTCTCCTCATGAATGTATAGAGACAAGTATTGAGCACATGGCCCCTGTGGTTTGCTCAGGCTGAGAGTAATCTGCACAGATGTCGAAGTAAAGGAATGGAGGGAGGAAAAGATGCCATCAGCCCTGCCACCTAACTTTACACACTGACATATGGCCCGCCTGTCAATTGTAATTATCAATTTGATATTTTCCAGCCCCAGGAGCATGGCACGACATGCTGCCCATAGCCAGTATAATCAAATTACCAGTGTATGAGTAATGGCCGGCCATACACCACTGCCTCTCCTGACTCAACTTTTAATCCTACTGTGCTGAGTCTGTGGGAAGAAAGAAGAATGTATTTGTATTGATAACTGCATAGAAGACGTGCAGACAGCATGCTTATTGCGTCTTGCATAGGATGAAAGATTGTTTTAGCAACCATGGATAAAGGGCTGGATATTGTTGTTGAATGTAGGATAAAATGAGATCCTCTGGTGGGTTTACTCAGTTCTCTGACCTTCAGTACATAAAAATACCAATAAAAGGGCATCACTTGTTCCTTTTGATCTATTTATTTTTTATTCTATGTGCTCTCCAAAGAACAAAGAAACTAGAAAAGCCATTCTAGCAGTGACTGGAGTCTATTTTAGTGAAGCAAATGAAATTACCATTGCCTTTCATTTCCAACATTGTCAGGCAATTGCTGTCAAAAATATGGAAAACTGGCTGACCTTGACTTGACACACCAGATAGACTGTTAAGTAAATTACACTGGTCTATCTGAGGACAGGCCAATAGAAAGTGTTTGGGAATGGGCAGAACCTTTTAATAGCGTATCTGGATTGTTAAATAAATGAAACAAATGATTAAATTCTGGAAGTGATTCAGATCAGAGTAAAACCTTCAATCACGAAAAATACGATTTTTGTGATTAACTACTGAAAATAGATATCATGATGAATCCAATTGCTTATGGTATGTTTTCATGGTCAAGAAATCTAAATGTTTAGATGAAATAAAGGTAGGACTAATATTTACGGTGAAAATCACCATATGGGTGAGGACTGTGGTTCGTGGCAAAGGTCTGTGCTCTCTGAGTGCTTTTCCAGTTTGTTTTTAATTTGTTAACGAAATGTGATCTAGATCTGATTAAACAACTAAGCTGCTAGCTCTCATGTTAATCTCTGTATGAGCAGTTGCTTCCTGATGTTGTGATGCTTGTAGCTCCCACCTCTTTCTGCTATAAGGGGCTCTGATTGGGCAGTGCTGCATTGGGCTGCTCACAATCATAGATTGGAGCTTATCAAGATTGATGATTACAGACTTTCAGGCTGATCATTTTCACTGCAAAAAAGAAAGAAAAATCCTGGATCTGCATGCTGGTTTGGACCTCCACCAAAATCGTATCAGTCCTTTATTGTGCCCTGAACTAACAATCCCAGAAAATTTCATGAAAACCCATTGAGATTTAATGTGTCATTAGCAAAAGTGTGGAGAAATTCTGCAGTGTTAAATCCTTCAGAAAATTCATGGGTCTGTACTGGGGCGGAAATCCCTCTTCAATGTTGGGGGGACAATAAACAGTAAAATTTCAGAGAGTAATTCTTGATGGGACATTAAAATAAATGCTATATTTTTTGCTGTGTTATTTTGATACTTTCTCAAATGTCTTGCATAGTTATATTAAACAATAAATCTAAATCATTGTTCCCTATTAGTCCATATCCTACCTGTCTACAGGTGTGTTTATGTTCAACCAGCAATTCCAAGAGTTGTATTGGTTGGAAGGTGTGAACTACACCATTTGTGACCTAACAGACTTCTTATCTAACCATTAACCCTATTCTTATTACCACAACAGCAGCTTTGAAAGAACTGAGGGTTAAAAAAAGTTCTAAAACTAGAAGAAAAACTTGAATGAAAAACCAAACTACATCAAACTATTCTTCAAGCATATGCTTTTATTAATTTGTCAAAAAGAAAACAAACAAAATCTGAACATATTACTAAACTTAAATTCACAAACCTTTTAAACTAAATACTCACCCTCATGCTGAACAACACTGTGGAGTAGTTTTGGAACATCTAGGATGCAGCCGGAGATCTGGGGGAATCCTCGCTGTCCACTGACATTGATATCATGACTTCGGTACGAGCCGGAACAAACAGTGTCCTTAAAAGTCCACAAAAAGTCTGCAATATTCCTCCATACTGCTTGTGCGCTGTAATCCGAGTGTCCTGAGCGGGTAACGTCCACCATTTACTCGAAACGACATCATTTAGCACATGTTTATAGCCTAAACAGTACTACTTCGCATTTCTATGATACTCTTACGGGTGCCTACGGGAGCCGCGGCTGACCAAACCAAAGGAACGCGCACTCTGCAATAACTAGGAGCATTAACTAGGAGATAACCACATTCTGCTGTGAGCGACGGAGCTGTGGACAGACACAAGAGGGGTCAGCAGAATGTGGGATTTCTTGTGTTCTTGTTTCTTGTTCTACGCTCCTAGTTATTGCAGAGTGCGCGTTCCTTTGGTTTGGTCAGTTTTTGTGGACTTTTAAGGACACTGTTTGTTCGGGCTCTGACCGAAGTCATGATATCAATGTCAGTGGACAGCGAGGATTCCCCCAGATCTCCGGCTGCATCCTAGATGTTCCAAAACTACTCCACAGTGTTGTTCAGCATGAGGGTGAGTAGAAAATGAGGCCAAATCGTTGTTTGGGTGTAGTGTTCCTTTAAAAATAATGTAAACTTGTTTTGATTGGGGGAATTTGAGGAGTGGAAATTAACAGTCAGAATGTAATCAGAAACTGGATGTGCTCAAGTGAACATCTCAGTCCAAGTTATAATTATTTACTTTTTAAATAAATAAAATCTGGAATAGAAGTAAAATAAATAAATGTTTAAAGTGAATTTTAACATAGTACAATATTTGTGTCATATATGAGAGGATGAGGATGTCAGCATGTCACATGTGTGTCCTCTCTGACTGTCACAGTCTGTTGCATCAGGCAGAGAGGAGAGAAAAACTCTGGACAATTCACAGATTCATTACAAACTAAGATGAAAAGATCTGCTACATACAGTGCAAATTTCGTTTTAGCTTAAAATAAACACCCTATTAGCTGCATGCTGTGTTCATTTAAAACATGCCGGCAGACTTCGAACACAGGAGTTAAAATTTTGCTTTTCTTGTTGTGATAGTTGAACAAATGGAGTGAAAAACAACTTATCAACCATTCTGTGTAAATACACGTACTTGCTGATCACCACGGCTGTGCCCGCCTGGTGGCTGTGAGAAACAATTTGGACTAAACCATGGTGAGGGGAGGGGGGTTGTAATCTTTAACATCTAAATTGTCTGGCAATGTGTTTTTAAGTAGTGTTACTTGTATTTTACTGTCTAAACACATTACTGTACTACTAGAAAAATCTTATTTAAAAAATCTCAGTCTCAAAAAGCAAACCTTGGTGGAACAAAAGTAACAGTAATAACAGCATGTTAGATCACATCACTTTACCTTGAGTTCAGGCAGAAATACTGGCATTCCATACCAGGTAATCATTAGATTTTTTAAACCTGTATAGGTTTGAAAAAACAATGTAGTTTTTTAAAAAAAATATCAGACTGCAGACCATTAGTTTTACCTGTGGATCTCTGATTATTCATCATAATTGCTGAGGTCTGTATTTGTAGTCCTTTGTGAGTCTACTGTCTGTAAAATTTGAAGTTCCTGGGCATAAAGCCTTACATTTTTCAGCACATACAATAACCATCCAATGCAAAGCTACTTTTGATACGTTTTATTCCAGTACCATTCTGGTGTTTAATGACAAATTGTATGAATGTGTGATATCACTGTGTTAAAGTCTTTGGTATCTTTTTTCTTTTTTTGTACTCAGTCATAATGTCTCCTGTTTTTAGGGTAATTGGGCCACCATTGTTTATTGCTTTAATTTGTCATTTGTCGATGGAATTGAACAGGTACTTGAACCCACAAGCTATCTTTTGTTGACCCTTTCAGTGATCACAGTTTGCTCCGTTGCATCTTTCATCCCTCAACAATTTGGCAGTGTTCATGAAGTAAATGAGTCAATGCAAGTATTTCAGAGACCTCTTCACGGGGCATCACCTAAGCTCTCACATGTAAGCCCTGTCCCGCTAGATTAATCACAATCAATCGTAATTAATGCTAATCAATGCAGTGCAATCTTTCTCACCCTCACTCGAGTGGACCAAACTAATGAAATTAATGAAGTGTGCTGTTTGAGACTTTGGCCACCAGCCTCTGGGGTGGTGTAACATCTGCTAACAGTACAGCACTAACAGTACAGTCCTCTGCTGTGCTTTGGGATGGCTTCTTTGTTGTGATTAATGCTTGTTTCCCCCTTCAGGGTATGTTCTCCTGACTAGAGGACAAATATTTATTGTACTGAGCACTAAGCTTTTGATGGAATTTAAATAAAACCCAACAAGGAAGAACAGCAGTCAGTGCAAACAGATTAGCAGAGGACTACATCAACCACTTTATGTATTTTCTTTGTGAGTAGCTAATACATATTTGACTGCCAAGGACATTACATACAGTCGACTCTTGAGGGAAAACTCCAGCTCTTAAGTTACCCCGGCCCAGAATTTCATTTTCCTGCAACAAGCTTTATCAATAATTTGTTCAAGCATGCCGTGCTCTGCAAATGGAGTGATGATTACTTGTGCAGACTTCTAATTGCCTTGTAAATGAGGGCAGAATATCCAATACATCAACATGGATCTAGTGCACAGAACCAGTCTGGATAAATAATGAGAACTTCTGGAGAGGTCCAAATCCAAGCCCATGTAACAGAAATCATATTTGACAGCAGCAGTGATTGAATTGTAACAGTTCAACAGCAGGTCTTGTCTTTTCTTGTCAGGGAGATTTTCTTTCATAGGAAAAGATCAGTGTCAGCCTGAGGAGCTTTCATTGGTGGCTTGAAGTGCATGAAGCCAGTGACATTATTTCTAACATATTGCTTGCCTGTGAGTGTGAATAGCACCCTGACTAGGTGCTAGACTCTCATCACAGCTTCCTCTGGTTTATAGCAATTGACAGAGGCATCTTTTGCCATGTGTAATATATTAAGCTATACATCCTCTTCACTCTGTGGGCTGAATCTTCCCTTTTTTTACTATATATTTAGATGGAGGGAACAGGAGATAATATCAACACTTTGTTAATATTTGACAGGAAAATGCCAACAACATGTTGCACTATTTGGAATTGAGCGGTTGGCTTGTTTATCTTTTTTCCAAATTACTGAATAGTAT
This sequence comes from Scarus forsteni, assembly GCA_036419115.1. Classification (NCBI taxonomy): domain Eukaryota; kingdom Metazoa; phylum Chordata; class Actinopteri; order Labriformes; family Labridae; genus Scarus; species Scarus forsteni. Next base: position 13,629,299 of record JAZDUH010000111.1, on the reverse strand, counting down.
GTAACAAAAAGGTGGTGGCGGTGGTGTTTTGTTATTTTTGCTGCACATTCACATCCACTCAGTTTCCAAAGCCTTAAGTTCAATCTTCAAATCAGTTGTAAGAATCGTTTAAGGGTTTTACCAGTTTTGTTGTTTCAAGCAACGATGGAAATGTTCTATTTTTTTCTCATTTTGAACAATGAATAAAATTTTGTATTGTCAAGTAAAACATGAAAACAAAAATAAAGTTTGCTTGGAAATCTTAAGAAAGATACAGAAACCATGGCTGTGTATAATAGGCTAAAGTTACATGGTTACAATGTTGCAGTTTCCTTTAGCAAATGCTTTTGTTTAAAGCAGCGTACATCTTAGGGTGAGTATAATACAAGTAAGAATCTAAATCAGAGGAAACATTAGTAGGTGCAACAAACTGCTTCAAATCTGATTGAACACAGGCGCAACCATGTAGTGCTAGACATAGAGACTATTTTTTCAGCCAAACAACAGGCAGAAAACCTTATCAGGTCACTCCAAGATTGTCGTCACCATCATTACTTTGTCATCATCAACATATCCTCATGTCACAGAAATCAACATCATATGAAGCATCAACATATTCAGAGGGAGGGAATCTAGACCTGGATGAAGAATTCCAGGAAGGCAGGAGCCTTCTTGTTACTGTGTAAACCAGAAGTAGAGCTTTGAATTTGATACAAGCTGCCACTTGAAGCCAACACAGAGGGATTAACAGCAGAGAGACATGTGCTGTTCTGGGCTGGTAAAAGGCCAGATACGCTGCTGCCTTCTGGATCATGTGATGCAGGGAGACCTGCTGGTTAGGGAGTTGCAGCAGTCAGTTTGGCTGGGTTTTGAATCTTTGTCTGTGGAAGGCTCTGTTTGTGCAAATCAATATTTTGTGCATCATTCCTACAATACTGCACTAAGATTTTGGGGAAATGAGGCTAATTAAGTTCAAGCTTAACTTCAGCATGTCTTGACTGCAGCAATGGTTTGACAGTTGTGTACAAGGCATCAATGAGACAATCAGCTGTCCATCTAGAATCAGACTTGGAGAGCACGCAATACATCCATCATGCATATAAATAAACAATGACAGCACTAGATTTAGAGAGCAGTTATTTTTCATCAGTAGTCCTTACCGTTCCTAGATGCAAGAAATAAAATAAACAACCACTTGAAAAAACAGCATAACTGGTGACACAAAGTTAATACAAACAAGACAACCTTCAAGAGATAGTCAAATTACATTTTATTCACTTCCTGCAAAATATGGTATAGTTTAAATTTAGTACACTTTCTTCACATAAACAAATCGATTGAGTCTTGTGTATTTGTTGGTCCATATTTAATTGCACCTCATCTGTAATTTGATATCATGTTTTTTTTTTATTTATGCCTTTTATGTTTTAAATGAAGTATCTGATTTTCGTGTTTGTGAAAATGGAGAGCAACTCCTGAAGTTCACAGCTCCCAATGCACTTGACTCTGTGTATTCACATTTATATTTTTGCATCTGTTTCTGACAGTTTCTATGACTACAACTTCCATTGTCGCAGGTGTTGTTATTTTGTTCCAATAATAGCTTTATACAAGCTTTCATCCAAACATCTTTGAAGAAAACACTGCCTCCCATATTCCTGGCAAGTCTAAATCCATGTGACAGTTTAATGCATTCACTGCCTCCCACTCAAAATGAACAATAAGAATAAGAAGCTTCTATAAGATATTCTGTACGGATCGGGGTAGGTTTGTATAGACACTACAGAAAAAATAGCTTTCCTGCAGCTTTAGGGCTTTCTTAAATTAAAGTATGTTTATTCTTTATCTTTGGGGCTTGTAGTTCTGCAGATATGCATGTCAAACTACAAACACTTATCCACTATGCAGCTTCAGTTCATTATCCTGTTCAGAGTCTTGTGTTAAAGACAGAATAAAGCTACATTTTCTCCTTGCACCTGGAAGGAGGAGACTCTGTTTTTGATGGAGGTGACATGTTTTACTTGTTAAGTGATTGATCCGACAGATGAGCTCTCGTCAAAGTAGTCCTCCTCCATATGGTTGTTACTCTGGGTGTGGTTTCTTCCTCCTCTTTCTCTGAGAGGTAAAGTGCTGCACCTGCACCATCTGCTGCGCCTCATCAGGTCCTCTGCATGAACATGAACATGCACGCAAGACACAGGGCCTGATAATAATTACAGCCTGTTTATGAAGTGATGTAGTAAATGGGCAATTTTTAATATCAACCCAGAAGTAAACATGATGCTGGACACATCAGCAGAAAGCCTATGACTTCATCAATATTTGTTTGGGATTATAGCAAAACTAAACTCTACAGCAAAAAAGTTTAGAGGCTCTGGACAGCCATGCAAGTGCTCTTGATAAGACCTCTAGTCAGGATTGTGTGGATGTGGAAAAGTTTGTTGGACTGACAGCTCCACAACCTTGGGAAATGTTTAGAACCTGTAAGAGGACTTGTTAATCGGTTTCTTTTAACTGAACCTTGAAACTGATTACAGCAACTTACACCAACAGGTCTTGCCTCTTTTCAGTCTCTCCAGGTCTAATCAACCAGAGTGATTAAAAACACCAGTGTGAGTGTCCAGGGTTTAAAAACATAAACCCCACACACAATTTAGATTTCATATGCCACACATTTTCTTTGCAATTTCTGAAAAAAAACTACTTACACCAGTCCTCACAGTGGCATGCTTTCCCTCTGTTTATATTTTCAACCATCGTTCCCACAGAAAAAAACCCAAAGGCCTTAGACTTTACCTGTTCGAGCTGCATGTGTCAATAAAAACAGAACCATTCTTCATGCTGACTTAACCTTGAAATTTGCCTGCTGCACCCCTTGTGTTCTCCCTTACAAGCCCCTTAATGTTTTAAAGACATTTGTACACATACAAACCTGAAATTTTGTGGAAATTCAAGCATAAATTACCCAGGAAATATTTAGACTTGCTCGTACACACTACTCTCTCACATTAGGAGGTCTCTCTGCAGTTTGTCTGTGAGCCAGTGAAGACCAGTGGGGTCACTCATATGGGTGGGTGACGGAGGCAGCAGGGATAATCAGGGTATTCAGAGTGAACAACCCTGCTGTTTGCATGCACACACGCAGCTTATCTCGGTAAATTCTGAAATTTCAGAGAATAACTGCGTGTGTGAATAGGGTACAACAGTGGTTCCCTTTTTGCAGCCTGTACCCCGTCAGACACTTTATCTCTAGCATGTACCCCCTACTCTCACACACTTATAAGGGCAAGAAAAAGAAATGTGTCTGTAAGCCTGCCGACACCCCCACCTCCCACATTTAAAATGCATAATATATAAATAAATCTCTTGAAGTGCATTATTTCTCACTAAATAGATTCATTTACCAGCAATGTCAATGGGCAGCACCAGTTCACTTTTGAAACAGAAATGTATATTTCTGAACATATTCAGTTACAACATTTGCCAGTTTGAACTTGAACCTCTGAAACAACTGTTTGAAGCCTGACAGGGATTTGCATACCTGCTACGTCGCTAAGCATACCCCCAGGTCTACACGTTCCCCAGTTTGGAAATCACGGGGGTACAACATACAATCTCGGGAAAATTCCAGGTTTCTCTGTAGGTTTTTACAGGGGGTTAAAAAATATTTTGTGGTGCAATGTTGTATCAATAGTCTATGTACAATATAACAACATTTTATTTTTCAGTAAGTTTCACAAAGTCTGGCTATATGTTCTGTACAGATACCGCCACTACTATTTTCCCCCTCCAACCAAATACCAGCCAACTTCCAGCAGCTACATGTCACCCCTACCCTCTGGTGATGGCTGAAACTCCAGCATAAAACACTCAGTCATGCAATTGCAGGGTATTCCCATGAGATCATGCTTCTCTCCCAAGAACACAACCGGTGGGCCTCATACTTTGCCCTTATTAGAATAATGTTAGCATTTAATCTTTATTTATCAATCAGTCTTTATTTGTGTAGTTATACAGTCACTACGTGTATGTCACAGCCACATTGTTGAAAAGGTCCTAGCATGTTTCAGTCATGGACCAGTAGACTTAGACAAGGAAAGTGGGAAAAATTTATGAAGTTCCATCTGTTTGTTAGTACCATCACTAGTTTCTGTCAATGGGCCAAAATAAAGAGAGGATTTCTTTCTTCTTCTTCAAAAAAGTAAAGTATCATCCTGTTTAAAGTATTGTTATGTATCATGACATATCATTACCCAGGTATCACAATTCACATCATTACACCAGATTATTGCAAGTACACTTCCCTTGTTTCCTGTGTATAATGTGTTGTCCAAATTTTCCCTACCTAGACAATCTGAAAAAATGAACATAACTGTTTAAAATTCTAAAGAGTTAAATGTAATAAACACGTTTATATTCACTTATTTCAGTCCCTTAAATTTCCTTGCTCCTATCTTCCATTTGAAAGGCTTTCCTTAAGTGTTTCCTGATCAAGTTAGTGGTAAAGGGTGTCAATTGCAGGTCTAGGATAGTTTTGAAAGCCTACTATAATAGCTTGACAAACTCTGCTGTCCTCGTTTGCAAGACATAAAAGAGTACCACATTTAAAACTCCTTGGGTATTTCTGGTTGTTATATGAGTTCACCCCAGACCTAAGCAAAAGCAAATTTTGAAAACCGGGTTAAAAGGCACTAAAACTGTCTGTAAAGACATGCTAAATATTTCTGCTTCTTCAGACTAATCTCTCTGCTACTCTTTAACCAAGCTGACTGAAGCTTTCACACAAAGAATACAAACATGTGGGTGAATTGCATTTGCTTCCAGAGGAGCAATATCAATAAGTTTCATAATTTATAGACTTGGAATGTCTGTAAACAGTTCTCTGTGCAACTAAAAGATCTCTGATTCCCTGCTGATTTCATTCGACCACCTCCAATGTTCAAACAACAGCAGGGCTGCTGTTTCCCAGGACATCTGGGCCCAGGGGAACAGACAGGAACAGCATAGTGGAGGACTCCATACTGCGACAGTAAAACACCTTTGGGAAATGTTTTCAGACAGGCAGACAACAAAAAAGGTCCGGTTTTCCTGTAATTGTTTGTTCCAGCCACTTCAAACAGCAAATCCTGTTCAAGCAGAGGCGTAAAGTGATTGCAGTATGTGAAAGCTTCTGTAGCGAGCATTATCATATTATCTACTGTTGGAAAACAGGATTTGGAGAGATGTGCTTTTTTCCTCCTTTCAAATTTCATGAAACAAATGTCAAATCTGATCTGCATTTGCTCTGATATGCTTGTTTGAATAACTACAAAGCCTATTTAATCCTGAAAAATAACTTAGTATTTAACTTAGTGGTCAACAGAGTCAAGGGCAGGGGTCAAGCTTCAAATGTTATTGGCTGTCCTGTTATCCTTGAAAACAGAGCTGTTAGCACACAAATTGAACCTTAATGTATTATTCCCGGGCAACACTGTTGTGATAGCAGCCGTGCCAACAATAGAGTTGGCTCAAGAAATATTAAACAAAGATTAAATGTTCTGGGACAGCCTCACCAACTTTCAAGATGCCTGGAGAATAAAAAGTCTTGAAGAAATCAAAAGATTGTTTTGGCTCATTGCCTTTATCAGGGCAATCAGAAGACATATTGCAAACATCATTTAAAGGGTAGAAGTGAAATAATAATCCACATATGAATCAACCAAAACAGCTGTAGAGGTGTATTAACTGAGTGGTCATGTGGTTTAGAAACCAATAAGGTGCTGACAAGGAGTAAAGGGGAGTGTCGAATAACAGACATGAGTGGCACCATTTTTGGTAAAAAGTCTGAAGAATCGCATCTGTTGGTTAGTAATTGGTTTAGTGCAGCAGACAGTTCCGTGATTTTTTTAAGGCTCAGTTGTGTAAGGCAAGTGGAATTTCCTTTTCACAAGATGACGCTAAACTACATTTTCCCCAGCTATATTTAAAATCCCTTTTAAGGACCAACCTTCAGTTGAGAAAATTTCACAATTATTCCCATTTATTCCATTTATTTTTTCCCATTATTTTCCAAATAAAGTTTCCAACTTTGAAAATTCCCAAAATTTTGCAACACTAGTGGAGACACAGTCCATGACAAATACATTGTACTCCTGGTCTCTAATACTGTGCTGCATTTATGAATGTATCAGCAAGTTGCTAGTGTTTCCACCCTTACTGAAATCCCACTGGCATTGAAAATTCAGCCATGACCCTGTCTGCAGAGATCACAACTTTCACCTCTTTACAGTTTCTGCTTACTGTCCTGGATTAGGGATTGACCTTCTTGATGTACAAGACATGCAGAACAAAGTAGAAGGAACTGATCAGGCAGTTGTTAAGCCTAGGAAAGAATTATATTGATTCCTGAAGTTAAGAATTGGCTTTGATTCCCACACCTACAGACAGCTGAGCAGGCTCTTGGTAAACCTGGTCAGGCAGAACAGAGTGTTTTAAATTCTGAGTATCTGTTGGAAATGTAGAAGGAGTACACAACACAGGCTGAAAGTGAAGGGATTTTGTCATAAATGTATCCTTAGCCTTTTTTGGTTAGGAATGTTTGGTTGGTTCTATGTCTTCTAAAGTAAATTTGCACATTTAAGAAAAAACAGCACGAACTTGACAGCTTTAACTTAGTTTTGTGAAATAAGGTTTGTCTTTTTAGCAAAGCTTGGAGCTATTGACCTTGTTGAATACTAATTCATTATTATATTTGACAGCTATAATAATAAAATTGATTTGCTGCTTGCACCACTTTCTCTCTGTTCTTCCATGTTTTTTCTTGTTTAAAGCTGTTAATCACAAAACAATTAGACAGAGCATGACTGTCTGTCGTAAAACAATTATTACATGGCAGTTTGTTTATCTGAATAGCCTTTGTTTGCTGCAATTGATCCTCTTTTCTGGACTGTCTGGCAAGAAATGCATTGCTGTTTTGATTTGTGGCTTGGGAAAAATAAAAGCTAGTCAAAGTATCTGTGATCTAATTGCTGATTGAATTGTTCTGTTTCTTTTTAAAATAATAACTTTAAATCTATATATGTCATTAATTCTATATATGACTGTTGCTTCAGTATATGAGAAACAGAGACCAACATGGTTATATCCTGTTTTAAGACCTGATGCTTGTTTGAATATTCCTATCAAACAAGTATCAAGAATTGAAAAAAAAAATCTGGATATACATGGTAAACAAAAAATTAAGTGGATGGACTGGCAGGGCAGAATAGCTTTAGTTTATACACTGGACATTGACACACTGATTCAGACATTTAATTTGTCTCTGGTAGCAGCAGTTTTGTTGAAAACACAACTTGGATTGTGTGAGACAATCTTCTCTTGGTATTAGGAGATAATGGAATACTTTTACAGAGGCTTGGATGAGATCAGCGAAGAAGAAGGTGAGTTAGATGGAGCTTAAGTGGAACCTGTGTATTCACAAAGTATATAAAATAAATGGATGCTCTCAGCTCTTTTCTGACTAAAAGGACAAGATGCATTACAGTTTCCCCCTCCTTCACCCACTTAAAAACACTAAAAAACAAACAAAGAGCATCTGTGCAGTCTACTTTTAGGCTGTCTAGTGTCTGAATAAACCTGAAGGAGGAAGCAGATGATTGATTCATCAAGGCTGTAGATCAATAGTAACCTGTTGAAGCTGCAGCTATTATATCAAGCTTATAAAAGCACAAAGGAATATCTCTTTAAAATAAAGACTAAGTTTTGTGAGGAAATACTGGCAGAACAGAGGAAAACCAAGGACAAATGAAATAAAATTAGAATAAACTAAAATAAGTTGTCTTGCACAAAGGAGACCACACACGAACAACAACACATTTGATATTCAAGCACTGAGGCACATTACATTCATCTATGTTCAACTGATCAATGGCAGGTGCTAAAAATAAAACACTTTGCAATAAATCACTATGTACAAATGTATTATCCTTTGTCCTTTAAGAGGCTCGACCCACATTAATCATAAAAGATATAAGAATAGTATGTAGCAACCATATCAGAATTATAAACTTGATTTTGATTCTAGGGCTGCAAAGGGGTGGAAAATTTCCAGTAAACTTTCAGAAATTTTTGTTGTCAAGTTAAGTTAGGACATTTTCGAGACATTCTAAACTGGAAACTTTCCATTGGAATTATGAAAGTTATGGGAATTAACTGGAAATGGGAGGTAAGTTTAAACAATCTGTATGATATCAAAACATAAAAATAAACATTTTATTTTGTATTAGGCAGAAATCCATGTTTCAACAGATTTTGTCATGATCACTTGCCTGTCTGTGATTTTTTTTTTTTTTCATATTCTCGTCTCTTGTGTTATTTTTTATGTTGTTGTTTGTTTTATTATGAAATTACTAACCCTTGTCTCTGTCATAGGTGTTCCTGTCTGCCCGTCTCGTCTCAGCTGGTTGTTTCTCTCACACCTGTATCCAGTCACTCCCAGTCACCTTGTGTATTTAACCCTCTGTCTCTCTCTGTCTCTTTGCCAGTCAATTGTCTTCTTGTCATGTTCCAGCACTATCTCTTGTTCATGCCTGTTCTTGACCCTCTTTTTCTCAACCCTGATTCAGACTTTTTGTTTTGGATACCTCTGCCTGTGTGTTACAAAGAGTGTATTTGTATTTTTGTATTTATTTTCCTACAATGTCAGTGCTCTTATGTGCCTCTCCTATATAGCTGCTTTTGGTAATAACTTGCTCTTGAAGGTGTCTAAAGCTTTGGTACTTGTTTTTACAGCTGATCATTTACATATTTGATAAATCATTAAATATATGGCTTTAACAAGTATGAAAAAATAAACAGAACACAAGCATGAGTCTCTTGACAGATGCTCAATCACAGATTTGTGATGAGAGTGTCATTGATATCAGCAGCACTTTACGTTGTTACACAGTAGCATTGCACACATTAATTGAACTGTTGTCACTTATTGTCAACTTTTAGTTGCTGAATTAGAAAAAGCAGAGGTCCAAGCAGCTGTAGATATTCATCTTTCCTTTAATTAGAAGTCAGTATCACAGAACCTGTCAATAACAAAGTAGCTTTTAAAGACAAATGGTCAAAACTCACTAACAATGAAAACTTAAAATTGCTGGCATCAAGTCTGTTCAGGCCTGGTCAGGTCAGCTTCTTTTTGAAGGATTTGGGTTTTGGATCAGTCCAAGAAGCCCTTAACAAGGAGAAAAATGCCTGCTAAAACTAAAAATCCTGCATGCTTAAGCTCTATGGCTTGCTGTTTTGCACCCTATTCTGTTGCATATTCTGCTCTTTGCCCTAAGCTTGCAAGAATCAGTGTTAGCAATAAGATCATATCAGCAGATCGAGGATCTGTTTGTCAAATCCTCTGGTCATCTACTGTTGAAATTCTGGTTGAAAAACTTCTGATTCTACAGATGTTTAATTTTATTGCTGACACAATGAAATGGAACATTTCATGATATTTTCTCATTTAAAAGTAATGCTGTGGGAAAATGATCTGTTTGTTTCATTTCTTAATCTGCTTTTTAAAACCTTTTACTGACAATTTCTCCTGAGCAAATTAACAAAACAATCTCTTTTTAAAACTTGTTAAAGGCTCTTTATATTTAAAGTCATACATTTTACTCATTTAAACAGACTAATTAGATGTCACCAGACTTTTTGGTCATTTTCTGCTTCAGTATTGACTGTGATTAAAGCCTCGGCCTGTGAGATTCAGTTGGAATCATTTGGCAAAGATCCACTCTCACATTGTAGCCCTACTACACTTTGGTCTTATTTGAATTAAGGAGCCTTTTAAAGCTATAATCTATGAGGTGTATCAATTTATATTGAAAGAACCATTTTCTTTTCTGTTAAAACCTTTACATATCCAAGAGAACATTTTTGCTCTCCCACACTGCTGGTGCTTCTAAAATGCTCTGCAAGTGGCTTACAAAGAAGGAGGGATGCACAGTAATATTTGAAACACTTTTGACCCTAAATAAGTGGAATAAAGTCATGAATAATGGATTGCTGATAAATAAAAACACATTATGGAGTGCAGTTTACTTTTTCTGAAAAGACTCCTAAAAACAAATGAGCTGGTTTGCATCTGGACAGACGGGCCACTAAGTGAAGGTGAGACATTGCCAGCAGGTGTAGTGAGGCTCCACCTTCAGTAGCGCAGGCAACATGTTATCCATTTTTTGACACTGTTGTAAAGCACTTGGGTTACTGTAAAGGGCTTTAGAAATAAACGTTGATTAATTGATTGATTGATCCAGTGTCAAGCCACTATTAAGGTTATGTGGAGATGTGCCACTCCACCTGTTCTCCCTCAGAATGTTGTCAGAGAGTTTGACAGGGGTGTTATGGGAGGAGGAATAGTTTGGATTTGAAATCAATAAAAAGCTTGAAGAGCCATTTACTTTACTATTATTGCTTTAATGTGTTATTCATGCACATAAAAAATGCTACTGGAGAAGCAAAATAACACATTAGTTTTTACAATATAGTCTGCCGTATTTTACTTTTATTGTGCCAAAGAGACACAAAATCAGTCAGGACATTGATCTTTTAATAAAAGCTTGTTTTGTTTATTTTCCTAAACCATAAAAGAATAAAGCACAACAATGAAACTTGATTACTTCTCTCTCTCTGTCTCCCTCTCTCTTTCTCTCTTCTTGCTGAAAGACAACTCCTTTTCCAAGAAAGTTAACAGTGATTTCAGCGATAAGGCAGTGATCAGGCAAACTTTATCACCCTATGTTGATTGCCATAACATGATCCAGCACAACAAAGACAGCTTTTCATTTCGATCAGACCGAGTCCACAAAAAACTGATTGAAAAGTAGTACGTTTTCATTTTTGTTAAAAATAAAAGACACGTTGGTTCATGAGAATTTCAGTAAGTTTGTGGTTTTTCTCTTCAAAGCATGTTTAATAGTCATACAGTGACTGAAGCAGCTGAAGAAATTCATTTCTCATATAGGGGCTCTGTCGAGCAAAAAAATGCTATGTGATCCAATTTTTCCCCTGGTGTAAATTGTTTCTCCTTTGAAAATAAAGTGCTTTTTGTGACTCAACAGCCTTGCTCAACTGTGCAGATCAGCTCCTTGAGTTTAGACAAAGGGCAACATGTGAAGATGAATCACTGCTGCTCTTCTTCAGAAAGAGCAGGTCACTGCTGAGGTCACGCAAACAACAGCTGCAATGTAAGCGTGTCATGTCCAAACAGACAGGGACACAGGAAGTGTTTGTGACACTTTCTCTTTTTAATACAAGGTGTCCTGACCTGCATCAGGACCTGACCTGTTTACTGTTGCCATAGATTCAAGTTTCACACATTATTTCGCATCAGCTTTACAACGGAGAGCTTGCCCCACTAATTTCATGGTGAGATTGTGGATTGGAGCTTGGCAAGACCCATCTTGCTAAGCTCTATCGACTGTGAGCAGCCCAAAGCGGACAGTCCAATCAGAGTCCATTAAAACAGGAAGTAGCAGATTATCAGATCTGGACCATTCTTCTTTATTAAATCAAAAATTAATAACAACACTACAAACCTCTATTTAGAAAGGATATTTTGCTTCATATTCAACATGGTTTGGCTAGAGTTTGTCAAACAACTGCCTTGTGTTTTGGTCTTTACTCCCCTGCTGCCCACTCCATTTTACTGATTGGCCCATAATGGATGTGATTGATGGACTGATCTTCCAATCACCTGATGAATGTACTTTTAAAAGGTTGTGTCTATTCCCAACCACTTTCTATGAGCTCTTTCCCAGATGAATTAGTGAAACATTGCATATTTACTAGTCTATCTGTTGTGTCAGGTTAATTCAGATGTTCTTTATTTAGCATTGCTCTGTGAAAGGTCCCAGTGAAATTAAATCTAAGTACATATCCATAGACTAATCACTGAACCAGTTGCCATTACAAAGAAAAAAAAACAGAAAAACAAAAAAATAAATGAGAATAATATTAGAATCAGCTAAAACTACTTCAGGTATTTCATCTCAGCTGAAATGTAATTCATATACTTAATATTCAGTCCCATCTTGTACTTGTGCTTTAAAAGGATCTATTTTTTGTTAATGATGTTCTCTTTTATTCATCAATTTCCTGCTTAGTGCTGGAGATAATGTTTAGAAATAAACCATTTCCATCACACAGTGGGACAACTACAGCCTCAGGCTTTTACTTTCTCCTCCACGCAGCAGGTGAGTGGCTTGATCAAACAAGAAAATAATATTTTAAACACTTAAAGTCCCAAAGAGGCATTTTCAAACATTGCAGCAAATTACCTTAAGAGGATGGTTAATGATGACAGATGATCCTTTGAAGTGGAACAAAAGGAAAGACGCTGATTTATCAGAATCCAGAAAAGAACAAGATCACAGCTGAGATGGAAGTTTTTTTTATTAAATATGCCACTCGCTGTTCTCACAACAAAAGTCTTAATACTTCATCTGTTTTTCTGAAATGCTTTAAAAAGACAACAGATTGATTTCACGTAGTCTCAATTTCTGTCTGTGGACATATCTAGTTAACCTCATACAGTGAGCCCCTCTGCTCTTATCTTAGCAAATTTCCTCACCCTTGCTGGTAATTTTTTTTACAAGCTATTCTCCCTTAATTCAGATGAGTACAAACTGTTGTAATGAGGGAGACTCAAAGCCCCCATGTTTCCTTTAATTTGCAGAAAGATCACAAAGCCAATGTATCACACGAGGAGTTATAGCGCCCTCCCAGCTGACCATGGCTAAATGCTGTTTTTGCACTGCTGAACACTAATCCCTCTGTCAGATAAGGCCCATTATAACAGGGGTGTAGCCAGCCCGCTTCAGTTTGAGCAGACATTGAACCGTCTGTAGCAGACAGCGCAGTCCTGCAGGGGACGGCAGTTCAATGAAGCCACAGTGTTTGTTGGTTCATAGTAACACAGCATGTCTTCATTTTCTCTCTCTATATTCAGAGACAAAAATGACTCATTACAGAGGCTTACTGTCAGTACAAAAACTGCTAAAAAAGAAGCTCTGAAGCAGCATCTTTTACTGCACACCTGCAAGTTAAACAAGACTCAGCTACAATAAAGTTAGAACATTATATAAAGAGTAAATTAAAACAAATAGAATGATTTGCAAAATCATTTTTAACTTGTAGTCATTTCAACTCACTACAGAGACTAGGTTTATAATGCTCATATCGCTAAACTTCCAAACATTTACTAATTTTGAATTTCATTCCTGCAACATGTTCCAACAAAGCTGGGATAGGAGTATGTTAACCACTGTGTTACATCTCCTTTCCTTCTAACAACACCTAATTGTTGTTAAAAGATAAAGGTACTGAGGACACTAATCGCAAAGCTTTGTATGTGGCAGTCTTTTGATTATTGCTTGATGAATGTCTCCAGTTGTTCAACAGTCCAAGGCGTCCTTTATGGTATTCTTAGCTTCATAATGTGGCCAACATTTTCAATGGAAGACAGGTCTGGACAGCAGGCAAGCAAGTCTGGTATCTGCACTCTTTACTACAAAGCCATACCAGCGTAACGCAAAGAATATGGCTTAGCATTGTCTTGTTGAAATAAGCTGGAATGTCCCTTAAAAACTGATGGATGGCAAAATATGTTACTCAAAAACCTATGTGCCTTTCAGGATTAATGGAGTCTTCCCACATATGCAAGTTACCCATGCTATGAGCATTAAAACACCCCAAACCTACACTGATGCTGGACTATGAACTTTGCATTAATAACAATTTGGGTGGTTAATTCCCTAAGAAGACATGACTTTCATGATTTCCAAAAACAATTTGAAATGTGGACTCATCAGATGACAGCCCTTTTTTCACTTTTCTGATTGTTCACATATGAATTTTGCTCTTTAGGGTTGCGTTTTAACTTGGATATAAACGTTTGGGTGGTTGTTGGAAGGTTGCACATTCCAGAACAGCTCTGCTGTCACATAGCAGTGTGTCCTTGGGCAAGACACTTAAACGAAAAGTTTGGTTTCTACAGCTTTCACATTGTTTATAGAATGAAGTAGAACAATATACTCACCCAGAGGGCTTTCCTGATGCAAACAGTGCTTCAGGAGATATTTAGATCCAAAATCGAGCGGCAGACATCCGTATAATGGTAGCACATAGGGCATACAGCGCCGCTCCTAAAACTGCATTAATCGTCCAAAAAGTCATTAGTTTCACCAATATTTCATCATGGTCCACTTGGGCTACTCCCTCATTACAGTCTGTGTCACCCCAGACATGTTTTTGTAAGTGTGCCGACCTCTGAACTGAAGAAGAAGAGCGCTTGCCTTCGCACATGCACAGTACTCTCTGGAGCGCTGCCTCCACATCCTCCTTTCGATGACCTCCTTATCTGTGAACTCTGGCTCGAAACTGTTAGGACACCCATCAGATTCAAAGTTCTCCTCCACAACATCTTCATCCGATAGATATTCGTCCATTTTGCACAAAACTGGAAGAAGAAAGTCGTTGCATAGCCGGCTGTCTTCCCAATGAGCCGCACTGCGCATGTGCGGAAGCAAGCGCTCTTCTTCTTCAGTTCAGAGGTCAGTACAGTCACACAACATGTCTGGAGTGACACAGACTGTAAATGGAGGGAGTGGCGGCCATGATGAATATTGGTGAAACTAATGAGTTTTGAAATGCAGCTTTAAGCACTGATCCTTAACAAGTTGCTCCCACTATTGTGTCATTAACATGTAAATGGGTATGAAAGGTGGTGAATGTGCAAGTTCAAACAAATGGACAACTGAAATGCAAAACCCAAAACCAGTGAAGTTGGCACGTTGTATAAATTGTAAATAAAAACAGAATACAATGATTTCCAAATCCCTTTCAACCTATATTCAATTGAATACACAACAAAGACAAGACACTTAACGTTCGAACCGGTAAACTTTGTTATTTTTTGCAAATATTAGCTCATTTGGAATTTGATGCTTGCAACATGTTTCAAAAAGGCTGGCACAAGTGGCAAAAAAGACTGAGAAAGTTGAGGAATGCTCATCAAACATTTATTTGGAACATCCCACAGGTGAACAGGCTTATTGGGAACAGGTGGGTGCCATGATTGGGTATAAAAGCAGCTGCCCTGAAATGCTCAGTCATTCACAAACAAGGATGGGGTGAGGGTCACCACTTCGTGAAGAAATGTGTGAGCAAATTGTCCAACAGTTTAAGAAAAACATTTCTCAACAAGCTATTGCAAGGGATTTAGGGATTTCATCATCTACAGTCCGGACCAAAGAGGAAAAGAACCAGCCGGACTGTTGTAGGTGCAAAGTTCAAAAGCCAGCATCTGTGATGGTATGGGGGTGTATTAGTGCCCAAGGCATGGGTAACTTGCACATCTGTGAAGGCACCATTAATGCTAAAAGGTACATACAGGTTTTGGAGCAACATATGTTGCCATCCAAGCAACGTCTTTTTCATGGACGCCCCTTCTTATTTCAGCAAGACAATGCCAAGCCACATTCTGCACGTGTTACAACAGCGTGGCTTCGTAGTAAAAGAGTGCGGGTACTAGACTGGCCTGCCTGTAGTCCAGACCTGTCCCCCATTGAAAGTGTGTGGTGCATTATGAAGCGTAAAATACAACAACAGAGACCCCGAACTGTTGAACAACTTGAGCTGTACATCAAGCAAGAATGAGAAAGAATTCCACCCGAAAAGCTTCAAAAATTTGTCTCCTCAGTTCCCTAATGTTTACTGAGTGTTGTTAAAAGGAAAGGCGATGTAACAGTGGTAAAAATGCCCCTGTGCAATATGTTGCTGCCATTAAAGTCTAAGTTGCTCATTATTTGCAAAAGAAAAATAAAGTTTCTCAGTTCAAACATTAAATATCTTGTCTTTGCTGTGTATTCAATTGAATATAAGTCGAAAAGGATTTGCAAATCATTGTATTCTGTTTTTATTTAAGATTTACACAATGTGCCAACTTCACTGGTTTTCAGTTTTGTAGAAGGTCCAACCATCAGTGAATGAATGTAGGAGTGGATGGGTTTGAACAGGTTGGCGTGACCTGTGGTGTTAAATTGGTTTGAGTAGTCAAAAAGACTAGAAAAGCGCTATATAAGCTCAAGTCAATTTTACCATTAACAAACTCTGCTAACCCACAAGTTTTTCAAAGTGTACCTGAGTATCTGCAGCAATATCTTCAACATATTTTTATTTTCATTTCAGTTTGCTAAGCTAATGATTTCCACAATTTCCCAAAATCATTTGAATTGGGAGTTGTAAGATGTGGGGTAGATTGACATTCAGTCATTCTTTTCCTTATCTTAGCACGTCGTGAAGCTGCCCATATTTCACAGACAATCACCAGTGTCAAGAGACACTGGTGATTTGTAATGCATCATCTGTGCTCAGCTTTTCAGCTTTTATGTGAGTTTTTATCCCTTACATCTGTACATTAGACTTTATTGCAAAGAGAAGGTTGCCCTCATGAAACTCATTTGGAGTCAGTAAATATATCAGGGGCTCTTCCAGACCAAGACAGCTGCATGGAAATGAGGAGCCAAACAGACGCTCTCTATTTGTGCGAGAGCATATACGACATAGTTATTTTTCTCTCTGTGAAAATGAGGAGCTGCTCTGGACGCTCGCAGCCTGAGGGGAGAGAAATTTAACTCTGAATTGCCTCGTATATTGAAGCCTACAATTGTTGTTGTTCTTTGCAGTGTATTTTAATGACACGCTTTGGCCATTTTAGTTTAACCATCGGCAATAAAGCATGTGTGATGCCATGGGATAGATGTTTTTCTGCCAACTTTAAGTCCTTTTAAGAGAAACAACCAACTTGTCTTTTTCATATCATTTACCTCAATCTGCTTTCACCTATCACACTTTTTTGTGTGTGTTTGTGAAGATTGTTGGCACATCTATTAGCAGCTGTTTACCAACTGCTGCCCTGCGCCACCCACATTACGGCAGCATTAACAGGGGGCTTGCAGATTGACCACCTTGAGGGCACAAGCATCAGCAGAGAAATTGGTTTCCTCTTCTTTTCTCCCATTGCACTTGTGTCTCTGTAGCAGCACGGTACTCATCAATCCTGTATGCTGTTGCTCTTTCAAAAGAGGCAACATCTTTCATGCAGAGCATTGGGAAAATCTTGGGAGTATAACGTCAAGGGAATAGTGAAGGGAGAATTCAGGAGCTCTCAGGATGACTCTCATCTCAGCGGCACACACACACTCATGTAGCTTCTGTGCCCCTCCTACCGCATGTTTGCTTGCACTTCTATTTTCGTATGTTTGTGCTGTGTACCGTCTGATGTAGATGTCATTATGGTAGGAAAGCATGCTGCACGTTAACAAGGTTTTGGGAAGCTAAAAGTAAATCCATTAATTTACTGTTTCTTCACACAGGGAGCACAGGAGGAAGAGATTCTTTATGTACAAGTTTGGCCCTATTGACTGGAGTTCTGAGGATCACTGATCTTTGGTGGTATTTTTAGAGGTGTCTAGGATCATTGTTTTGTTTTTAAATATATATCTGGTTCAGCTTCTGTGGTTTGCTTATCTTGTTTTTTATTTACTTTTGGTTAGACTGTCACCATCTTGGCAGTAAATGTCAATAAAGTAAAAAAGACAAGATGGAATTAGGGGAAACAGGAAATGCTGTCTATTAAATCTCTTTTATGTAAACAAGTTTGGACTTGATCCTTTATAGCTTTGGGAGATTTTTACTTGTAGATGATGATTTTTAAATTCAATCAGGGACAGACAGTGATGTCACTACAAAAAGTGTTGTAAGTAACAAATTAAAATTTTACATTAGCTGTATGGAAGCATTATTTTTTCTGAGTCAGATAACTTTTTTAGTAGCTTATACAGATGAGCAAAACACTGATTTGTGTCAAAACTGGAATCCTTACTCTCTAAGATTCTGAAAAACATAAATGAAAAACATAAAAATCAATCTTTAAAAAGAGGACTGTCTTCCTATTTTGAGCGCTGTCCACATGGGTTTTCATAGCAAAGGCTTATAACAAGGTGCATGCTGGCGCTGCAAGTCAGACTGCTAGAGTTAGGCCGTTTGCTGTGTCATGAGCCTGTTGGCTCATTGTGTCTCCTGTTAGGGCATTGGTTTGTCAACTCACTGCTTTGCCCATTAGCCTGTTAGCTGGCTGTGTCGAGAGCCCAATAGTTTACTGCATAGCCTGTTTGCTTGTTGGCACGTGGTGTCTGAGATGTTTCTGTATGGAGCAGCATACAGACTACTGGCCAGGGCATGTTGCACAGTTTTGCCCACATTAGTCTTCTTCCAAGACTCACCCCATTGCCTGTTTAGTTTCTCAATATTCACACCCCAGCAGCATTGTAGACAATGAAGACTTTCGGCCATGCACGGCAAATGTTTTTGTATAGAACCATTCAGTAAAAAGGCAACTCAAAGTGCTTCTCATAGCAAATCACAACAAAATGACAAAGAGAAATATAACAAATAAAATATAAGTATTATTTTACTTAATAATAACTTTACTTTGTTGAAGCTTTAAAAAAAACTTCTGAGCTTAGTCAACATCAGGCATAAGGCAAACTGTAATATATCTGTAATAAATAAATTCTGAATCTAATCATTGTCTTTAGAATAATATATATATATATATATATATATTTTAATAGGGAAAATTCCCATCTCCAGTATTTTAGTTATATTGTTGATCAAGTAGTGCAGAAAGTTACCCATTAAGTGTTGTGTGTAAGGGTAACACAGTAAGTGTTTTTTTTTTTTTTTTTGAGAAAACGTAAGTAGCGCACCACTACTGAAAATGCGGTAACAAAACAAAGTTCTTTTTTTTTTTATTTGGAACAGGGTTACTTTTCCCATAGAGAGATCGGACACTGATCTTGCCTTTTCTGCTGCCTGCATTAGACATGAGTTATGTTGCCAAGGCTGCTTATGATCATCGTTAAGTCTGCTTGTCTATAAAGTCACTTGCAAACCTTGTGAGTCACTGCCACAGTTTTTTGGGCTTGTTTCTTAACATGCAGTTGTTTATTGAAGCTTGCTTTTCTTTCTGTGTGAATTCCCCTAATTAGTTATCTCCCAGCTCCCCACAATAAAACAAAACATCAGTGTGGTAAGCAGTTTGTCCTTTTCCCTTTCTTGGTTATCTTGCCTGGCCCCAAACACCCTCATATGCGCATGCCCCAGAGCCATAGTTGCCTGGGTCGCTTATTATAACCAATGTTGGGCTCTTTTTTTTAATACTTGCTTGGTGCTGTGAAGTTGAAATGTAACAAAGATGGAAATTAAAACACCCTTTATGTAGATTTCTCTCTCTCTCTCAAAAAAAAAAAAAAAAAATCACATCAGAAAAAGAGATAGTTGGAGTTTACTTGTTTTGGGATGTTTTTATTGACCAGGTTGCTTTTCTCAAAAGAAATATATGGAAACACTGAACATGAGCTCTCATTCCACAGGGTATGTGATGTGATTTTGTATATTAAAGAGCACAGAAGAATTACTTATTTCCTCTGTAGAAAAACTTCATGTACACCTACACATTTAGGAACTGATATGAGGTTCTGTTCAAAAATGAGCAACAAAAAGGAACATAATATATAGTAATATCAAAAGTAACTTCCATAGAAGGTTAATCTGTAAAACAACAGATTACTTTTGAAGAGGTAACAAGAGTACTGAGCAAACATTGCCTTTCCCAAACTTTCCCAACACTTGTCCCAACATACTACTTTATGCACAGGTGTTTTCAGAATTAAACAGCATAACAACATTAAAAGTTAGGAGGTTCTATCCTATCAGCAGCTGCCTATGAGGGGCTCAATCCTGAAGGAGACAATGGACAAGTTGGGTCTCAGACAAGGGGACACAGGGAGAGTGTATGTCACTGAGATGAGCTAACTTAACATTTGGATAAGGCAAATATGGTTTATTTATCTCCATAAAGGAGGTTGTGTTTTTGCTGCTGTTTGTTTCTTGGTAAACAAGATATTTCGAAAAAGTCATGAATGGGTATAGGCAAACGTTTTTTAACATGTATACTAGAACATTATTTCTGTTTTTCTCTTCTTATTCTTGCATTTTTTTTATCTTACATTAACAAAATAGCAATGCTGTATATATCAAGCTAAAGCGAGAAGAATTATCATTTTACCTTGTGTTCTTTGATCAGCGATGTTGATGCTGCTGTTCTGTCACAATAACTAACACTGACATCAACTTAAAGCTTAATGTCAAAACCTTCATTGTAAAGCAAATGGTAATACACAATATATTGCAACCTGTGCAAAACAAGCTCTTTGTTGATTTATTGTGACAGTCAACATTAGCTACCATCACTAGCATACAGTGATTTGGGCCATGCAGTAAAAATGTTATAAGTGACATAACGCAAAATACATTTTTTTGGGCTCAAAAATTTTAGGTATTTTTTCCCCTTAAATGACATTATGGGTGGATATACAACCTTCTACTTATGGTTAAAAGATGTTTGCTCAACCCACAGATGGCTCAGGGGTCAGAAGAGGCCTTGGCATGTTTGAGTAGCCAGAGAAAACAGTGAAGCACAGCCTGGAAAGTTGACCCTACATCTAGCTGGGATGAAGCAAAGGGTTTTATTGGCTAGCAACTTCTTAAATGTAAATAGGGATTTAGGCAGGAAAATTTACAAACATGTTCCGGGGATATATTTTATCAGTTAAAACTTTTGTGAAAAGATGTGGAAATGTTTCAACTCAAATTATTTTTGTGGATTTTGAGCTATCCTTAGATGCCCTACTGCCCTATCTTTATTGGTTTTCATTGACAATCAACAAGATTCTTGAAAAATCAAGCCAACCAAAATTGCAAGAATTTTCAAATTTTTCAAGTGGAAGAGAGCCTGGAGACAAGACAACTTGTCTTTCCTAAACAAATTCCAAAGAGAGTGAGCCTTGGCACACGGGTTACTTCCTAATGAGGCTTTGAAAATGCAGACATATTGAAGCTGCTGTGTTCTGAGGCAGTGTGGACAAACTGGATATGGTCAGCAGGAAATAATGGTGCCTTGGATGCAAATGTTTTTTGACTTTAATAAATAAACATAAAATAGAATTTCTCAGAAATTCAGGAACCACTCTGATGTTTTTAGTTTTAGCTGTATCCGTGACATAAAATCTAGAGTAATACAAAATGTTCCAGGGGCCTGCTGAGTATCTGTTGGAATGGTATTCCTCTGGGGTTGGCATGCTAAAGTTTGTTACTTACATTAGAGCACAAAAAGCACTATCAAATCAAGTCATTTTACATTTGCTATTTTGTATCATTTATTCCAGGAAAAGCAGCCATAAGAAAAAAAATGAAGAAACACATTTTGACTCCTCATAAAACCGCTTGAGTCCTCAAAGGGGAGTGGGAGACAGTGTTTTGACTGCCTTTGGTGCTTTTGCAGCTTGGGACTCAAATCAAGTCTCAAGATGAAAGTGTGATATTTTATGTTTTTTTGGCAATACCACGGTCCTTCACCATGTTTGACCTTTTTCAATGAGATTTTGTATTTAGAGTTATTTCAGTAAGAAACATAACCCTGTTAAGGAAAATGTTTCAGAGAACAAGGGCCGTTTAAATGTCAGCGGCTCAAAGAGATAAACTTCAAATCAAAGGCACTTTCATGCAGCTTTATCTTTGAACCCCATGATGCCCTGAAATGACAAAGCTGTGTCTCCATGGTAAGAATACATATTAAGTCTACTTTGTATAATCCATCCATGTGATCTCTCTTTTTCTAGGAAAAAGGAGCAAGAGCTTAGTCTTCTATTGATGAATAATGAAGCAGTAATGTGATTTTTATACAGACCAAAAAGTTAAAAAAAAAACATGTTTAAAAATTTAGACTTACATACATCCAACCGTGCTGAACTAAAACAACCTGAAAAAGAAAGCATTCAAGCTTGGTTTAAACTAGTGAGCCTGCTGCTTTAAAAGAAAAAAATATTAAGAGGAGTAGCAAACACTTTCATTAACAAAATCATGTTTGGGATTACAGTTTTACCAATTAACAAAATTATTTCTCATCAGGGAAAAAACAGCATTATTGCCAATTAAATC
The DNA here is from genome assembly GCA_036419115.1 of Scarus forsteni. NCBI lineage: Eukaryota > Metazoa > Chordata > Actinopteri > Labriformes > Labridae > Scarus > Scarus forsteni. Next base: position 13,607,237 of record JAZDUH010000111.1, on the reverse strand, counting down.
AAGAATTGCCGTGAATGACTTAAATCAAAAGAGAGTTGTCAGTCTTTTCAAACTTGTTGTACTGTGTCAATTTTAATGATCGGATCACTTCAAACAAATTCAAAGACATCATCACCTTCACAAATGTTGCCCATGCTTCAAAGAGCAAACTGGTTTAAAGCTCCTGTGAGGGGATTTTATTTGGACATCATTCAAACTCAATTAATGATGATGCCTCTTTCTAGCCTACTAAAGCAAATGAGACCAATCAGGATGGACACTGACTATGCCCTGATGTCTATTACACATGATTCTGAATAGGTGCCATATAAATTGATTCTGGCCCAGCACAGAAAGCCTTTTACCCTATCCTGCGAAGATTCCCAAATTATTAATAACATGACGAGGTGTTTTTTGTCAAAAACACTGCATACTTCTTAAAGGACAGTGACAGATTACACTGACTAACAGAGCAAGAAAATTAGCAGAGATGCACTATCTGCTTCACCCACCTCTCCCTAATTGCATATACTAAACAATAAACCTGGCAGCATGAGAAGGCATTTTTAATAGTTTTCCATGCATTTTTACTGAAACTAGAAGTGCTCAGAGGGTGAAAAATCCACCAAACCATGTCTAACACAGCCAGGTTCTAAGCAAATATGTTAAAAAAATTCCCTTGTTCTGTATTTGGATTACCACCAACGCAAGTGAGTTCTCCTTTGTGCTGGATCGTTTCATTTTTAGTTATTCACAAATATGTGAAAAACAGCCCTATCCTGTATTTCTTTCATCATGGATATGCATCCAGATTTGTGTTACCACCAAAATACATTCACTTTTCATGCACCATGACTCACATTTCATGAGTCACAGAAAAAAGATAGGACCATACTAATATAAGCAACAACAACAAAAAAAAACCTCCTTGAGATGATGTTGATGATTAAAAAAAGGATGCAGTTGAGTAAAGCTGCCAGCCTCTTCTAGATTTGAAAATGTAAAGCTGGGCCACACTGTTGGGTCAGGGGGGAAAAGGGTCGGGGAATTTAAGCCATACGATGTGTGGGGAGCTTGGGTGGCAGAAAGCATGGTCTATTGTGGTTGATCACAAGAAGATAATGACACAGAGTGGTTGCTACCAGTGACAGTTTTTGTTTCTCATGAAGCAGCCTTTGAGGCGACTTCAACTAATCCCAGCACAATATTACATGTACATATCATGGAGTAAAATATACCCTTATTTAAAATATTTCCTCAAGATCAAACAGTTAAAAAGCTGTCTCTTTTTTGTAGTGAAGCTATAATCAAAGATTTCAGGATGCTTACCCTGTATTTCATTTTTTCAGCTTTTAAGGCTGTTCAATGACAAGTCAATTTTAAACAGTGCATTTTTTTTAAACGGATGCATCTCCAAGAACCCAAAGCATTCATTTCCCACTTTTGAAAATCTTGCGATCTTTTTTCAATTCAAAACAGTGAATAAAGAAAAGAAAAGAAAAGAAAAAACTTGTACAGACAGACCTAAAATGAAAGCCTGCCTCCAATAAAAGGCCTCCTTCATTAAAAGCTGCATTCCCACATTGAGTTTTTTGGCCATCATCCAAATATGTATGAGGCAACATCAAGAAATGTCAAGCTGAGTCAAGTAACACAGATTTAAGTTAAAATCTGTTCATCAATGCTGGTTTTTGATTGGTACACTGAAAAATATCCTGTATGCTTAAAAGTTTGATCCAACATGCTATATAAATCCTCATATTTTGCCTTCCTCAGTTATATTTGCATAAGTCTCTGTCAGCTCCAGACATTCATTCATTCATCCTTTATTTATACTCGAGAGATCATTGAGGGGCATCCTCATTTACAATGATGTCGAGTCAAGTACAGAGGAAATTGGGAGAGCACAAAACAATAAAACAGACAAACTTTATAGAAAGGGCATTAAAATCATCAGACCTGTGATGATGAATACGACAATAGGTCACACTTCAATAAAACAATTACACACGTAAGAATGGAAATTTAAAATAAGATTTCGAAAAAGCCCAAAAGGTAAAAGCTCATTATTCCTGAGCAGCTCCTGTAGTCTGTTCCAGGACTCAGGAGCAGAATAGGAAAGGGCGGTCTTTCCCAGTTCAGACCTGACTCGTGGGACATGCAACAGGACCCTATCAGAGGAGCGTGTATGACACTGGTTGTTAAAAGAAATATGAAGAAGCTCAGTAAGGTAGGACGGTAACTTTTCTAAAAGGGCTTTATAAATAAAAAGGTGCCAATGAAAATCACATCTCATCTGTAGAGAGGGCCAGCCAACCTTACTGTATAAAACACAGTGGTGCGTGTTAAAAGGATCACCAGTGATAAACCGTAATGTAGAATGGTAAACAGGGTCAAGCCGTTTTAGGGTTGAGGGGGCTGGGTGTCTGTATATGACATCTGCATAGTCAAGGACTGACATGAAAACAGCCTCCACAATCCTCTTCCTACAAAACCTGGGGATGTTTAATTTATTTCTATAAAAATACCCTACATTTTGTCTCAGTCGTCCAACAAGGTCATCAATATGGTAATTGAAAGTCATTTTATCATCAATCTGTACACCTAGATATTTGTAAGAACTGACTCTTTCAATCGTTACTCCATTTTTTGAAATAATTAACACATCATTTTTGTCAACTGTTCTTGATCTAGAGAAAACCATCAATTTTGTTTTTTTCTGCATTCAAGACCAAGTTGAGATCAGAAAAATTTTCTTGTAATATGTTAAAAGATTGCTGCAGCATATTACAAGCAGTTCATATATTTTCTGCAAAACAATAAAGAAAAAGATGAGCATGACGGTCAGACAAAGAACTGACAACATTATTAATAGAAATAGTAAACAGGACAGGACCAAGTGTGGAACCTTGCGGAACACCTTTGGTAACACTTAAAAATTCTGAAAAATAGCTTCCAAATTTAACAGATTTACATCCGTCTGATAAATAGCTCCTAAACCAATCACAAGAATTATTGTCAAATCCAATATTTTGTAGCTTCTGCAGCAATAGGCAATGATCAACAGTATCAAAGGCATGTTGTTTTTTGTCAAGGGCTGACGTAATGTCATTTACAACTGTAGTGACAGCAGTAATGGTACTGTGTCCAGCTCTGAAACCAGACTGGAAAGGGTTTAGGAGATTAGCATTTGAAAAGAAGTTTTTTAGTTGATAATTAATTAATGACTCTAGGATTTTGGCTAAGCAAGGCAGTTTTGAAATTGGTCTGTAGTTATTACGTTTTTCCTTGTCACCGCCTTTATGAAGGGGTATGACATGTGCCATTTTCCAGATCTTAGGAACAGTACCAGATGTAATTGAGGAGTTAAAAATGCTTGTTATGTGACCTGAAATGAGCGGAGCAGACAGCTTAAGAAAGAAAGGGTCTAAGAATCAGACGATTCTTCTTCAGAAAGTGGACTTGAAGGACCCTTTTAGGGACAGTCGTCTTTCGCCTTGTTGGCAGGTATTGGAATACTGAGACCAGCTGCACCTGCACATGCTGAAATGTCAAACGTTCCATCTATGTGGTGCTCACTGAGTAATGTCCTTAAGGTTTGTACATTATTCAATCGCAACAAGTTCCATTTAAACCAACACGATGTAGCTTTTCAAACATAATATAATCCTTCGATATTCATTGTGATGGTCCACCACTTTACAATGAGTTCAATGAAACCTCTGTCGTGGTCCGGAGTGGTCTGTATCCCTTTAACTGGCGCTATGTAACTTCGAGGTGGATGGTGGGAACCCTGCCACACTAAAAAACTACAAGTTTGGACTGCTTTACGGCATACGTCACTTCCCCCGATTCCCGATTCGTTTAAAACACGGAAGTCTCGGCGAAAGCCAATCGCGGAGCTGTAACCATGGCGGAGGCAACAACGTCAGGAAGACAAAAGTTATGTCAGAGGATACAAAACAAAGAAAGCGAGAGAAAAACAAGCTGAATGCTCGGACCAGAATAAACATCGGTTCGGCGTTCACTCACTGGCGTGAAATAAAAGACGAGGAGGGATGTCCGACTACTATCAGGTATGTTGGGCGACTAATTTATGACGAAGTTCCTCAAAAAACTTGACAGGAAAAAAGTACAGCACAACAAATCCAGAACGTACCAGTATGTAGTTTGGTTTAGACCTATTTCAAGTGTGTGATATCGCCAGCTCATCGTTGTCTTTACTTTTATTCACTTTATCGCTTCAACAGGACGGGGGCGACTTCACGGTAATAAAACCAAGTTGAACTTAGCGATTTTTAACATCGTCATTTAGTCAAAAATAAATACATTACCTCGTTGCTACCCATCCTGCAAACAGCCGCTGAAGACAGAAGAATACTTTTTAGCGAAGTCCTGGCTTCTGTGATTCACCTACAAAATAAATGCACGCGACCGGCAGATCTGTATCCTTAGTACAGTATGCGCGCTAGAGCTCATGGGTGGTTGAGTTCTCTCTCCGGTCAAGTGAGGATCTTCCGTAGTGCTGCTTTAAGCCAAAGTTTTCATAAGTTGAACGGACTACCCATGGGTTACATCTACATAGGAAAACATTAAAATTCCATCTCCAATAAGTCAGGGGGCTATTGGGAAATATTCTACTCCACCAGCACAATGGTTAAACCTGCTATACCCACCAAAATGTACCACAAAAGTGTGTTTTCAGCGAAATTGTGATGATTTCTCAATGTTAGTCAACTACAAGTTGATGTCAAAATGGGCTTTAAAGGTCTGGCACCTTCTGCAGTCATGCAAATAAAAGCCCTCATCTTTATTTCAGGAAGTACAGTAGTTAAGTTGTTTTAATAAAATGTTATTTTTCGCATAAAACTAAAATATTTGTGTTTGTATGGCGTTTTAGTCATTCAGGCTTACTGATGTATTTCTGGTCTTTAAGAGAAAAGTTTTACAGTAAAATTGGAAAAAGAGCTCATACAGTCCTGATCCAGTTCATCACCTTCAGCAGTTCTATATATACTCTACATGCCACACTGACTCTCTGAATACCTTCTCCACTGAAATATATTCAAATATTTCACACTGCTATCAAAAAGCTCTATTTGAAATTGAGTTGGGTATAAAGGATTATTCTAACTTCAGACAAACCCCGCTCTCTGATATTTAGAGTAACCTGTTTCCTGAATATAATGTCTTATCTGTGATTGGGAATATTACTCAGTGGTGAGGGATTATAAAGTTTAATCTTAACAGGGATTTTCATGGTGAAATAAAACCTTTTCCCCTCTTAGTTCATCAATATAAAATGATTTGAGGGAGGATTCACCTCCTCTGAAAGAGAAAGATATGAATGCTCTTCAACATCCCTCTGAAACAGCAGTCGCTGGATGCACCACTTCCTCTCTGTCTTTGTGTTTCTGTGATTATTTCTCGCTTGGTTGCGTCCTCCTGTGCTCAGCTTATTAAGACAAAGTGAAGAGGAATTTGTTGCTGGAAAAGCGATGCAGTGCAATTCGTTTATTACCTAGTATGATATGTCTTAAGCTGCCATTGGCCTGTTTTTAAAGTATTCCTCGATGTTAAATGAACATCACTTTTACTACACTGCCTCTGTTATGTTTCTTAATAAGTAACAGCAAAATGTATGCAGATTTTAACAAGGAATTAAATTAAGTGTCCATCATGTGAATGCGTAATGATGTTAAATAATTCAGAGGCAGTAATAGAGAAGGGGGAAGTTCTCCTACAGCAGAAAATGAAGTGTTCCTGAGGATGATTGATTTGTTTTTAAAGCCTTTACAGCACATATAACAATGCTGCTGCTTTTTCAGTTTAATAACAGCCAACTTTGTAATCTGCATTAATCCTTTACAGCTCATAATTATCAAGATACACTATTAAAGATAAATAGCTTGGTAGACTTAAAGTCTTTGATTTAATATTTAAGCTATTCAATAAATTCTCCTTGATGGAATAGATTTGCTTTCCAGACCTGATAACACGACTTTATGAAGGTTTTATATAAAATTATTTGAATTGCTAATTTTGCTGCATATTCTCCCAGAGCACAATGCCAGAGGTGAAAATCAATGTCGCCTTTTACTATTCTATCGTTGTTACCACATTCTCTGTAAGTACAGGGAAACAAACCATCCTGTTCTCATCTCACAGCGAGAACGAGCATATCATAAATGAAGAATGTGTCATGAGATGCTGATTTTGAATATTAAATTTTGTTTGGTTGGAGCCTTATCAGAGCTGCATGGCTTTTTTCCACATCTACAGCTGACTGTCACTGGTTTGTTTTCATCTCTGGCTGAGTCTGAAGCACTGCTCCTTTGGGATCAGTAAGATATTTCTACAACTGAGCACAACCTGCTCTCCCCGAGGGACGGCACAGTGGCTCTTTACGATGTCAGAAGATAACCTTTGTGTAACCAGGGAGCACACCAGAGAACTACACTGCACACCGTCTGTGGTTGTATCTCATGATCATAGCTCCCAGTATCAGATAACCAAGCCCACTGAAACTCTCAGCAGAGAGATTTTTTTGCTAAAGTCACCTGGTCCGGACTTATCTCCGCTTGACCTGAGAATTTCAGGCTTTAATCTAAAACCAGAATCAGCACGGCTGCATAATCTCAGAGCCATTCTCAACGCAGAGTCAAAGAAACGTTTCTAAAGAGCCCCGCAGAGGAGATTCAGCAGGTTAAAACCCGCCTCCTGAGACGAAATGTTGAATTTAATTCAGCAGAGTGAGGATGTAGGATACACTTGCTGCATATTGAGTTTTTCAAAAATGTTCGACTGAGAGACACAACGGAAAGATAAAAAGCAAGAAGAGGGGGTATAATTTTACAAGGATGGGAAAAGGGGTGGGTTTGTTGACCAGGCTCTATTTTGAAGCACACATCCTCGGATATCTATACGGATTTTCTCTATAATCCTGTCTTTCAATTTGGTGCCACAATCCCATGTTCACTGAGATAAACAACCTGGCCAGCCACAATTTCCTCTCTGTAGCTTGTTACAACCACCCCTGTCATGTTCTTACATGGATGGATGCATGAGAGCATTCATTTGGTCTGCATAGAAATGTCCCCAAAGTCAAACTTTTCCACATTTCCTACTTATTTCAAAGAAGAAAATGTCCATAAAGTTTGATAAAGAGCACAAACATGAGCCATACATCCTACACATTAACAAACATCTTGACAAGGGCAAGTTTTAGATACATATGTGCATAAAGATACTCTTTAAATATGCCTTTATAAAAATTAAAGCTTGGTAAACTCTAAAACATTTTTACAGTTTAGCAAGTTCAATTAGGTGATCAGAACAGCACATACAGACAGATATATTCAACAACCAGTTTTAGAACTGTTTTCTTTTTTGTTGTGCTATAACTTTTAACCTAGGCAGCTGCGGGACTCTGACTTTTCTGAAATGTATCTATGCTTAACTTTTTCTCTTAAAATAATGTTTTAAGAAAAAACAAAAGAGCTCAAAGTTTTTCTACTATCATAGGCATCTTTTCACCTTGGGCAAGAAAAACAGTGTATTGGGGTGCTGGTTTGGTTGGAGTGGTTGGCAACCATGCACGTCCCATTAAGGCTTCTGCCGGTCCGGGTTTGAATCCAGCTTGTGACCAGTCTGCAGAGTGTCTTCCCCTATTCTCTCGCCCCCTTTCACGAGCCTATCCACTGTCTCTCTCCTATCAATAAAGGCACAAAATGCCCAAAAAATACATTTAAGAAAAGTGTAAAACTGTGTCCAATAATTTCTCCCATCCCTGTTTTTGCATCACCATTTCACTCTAGAGCTCTAGAAATTCACTAGAGCTCTTGATGAGAGGACTACTTTTAGTGTTACTGGAGCTTGGTAATAATTAACATATAATTATCTATAAAAAACATGGTCATGAGGCCCTCTAAACATTGTAATATATATATATATATATGAGCTTATATATATATATATATATATATATATATATATATATATATATATATATATATATATATTTATAGATAGATAGATAGATAGATAGATAGATAGATAGATAGATAGATACATAGATACATAGATACATAGATACATAAATTATTTATGTTACTTAGGTGATATAAAATGTGATTTGTACATGTTAATACTGGGTTTTATGTATCACTGGAATATAATTTTTGAAGTTGTTCAATCTTATGATTGGAGGACCATTTCTTTGTTGTAAATAAATAACAAAATGATTATTTAAACATAAGGTTTTTGTAATTTTCATGAAGCCTTTACAACAAATGCGCATGCCTATAAAATAATAACTAACTACCACACCATTATATATCATTTTCGTTTTAATTTGATTTAATGTTTACGCCTACTGTATTTTTTCTGTCATTTAATCAACATGCAAGTTGTTTGAGTGGTCAAAATTGTATTTTTGGCAGCTGTAGGTATTAGAGAATTCTGGAAAAACATGCCAACAAATGAAATCTTGCACAGGCTAACACAAGTGTACCAAGATACTTTGGTACCAAAGCATGATATACTTTGGTATCTACTGATTACTTCTTTGCTCCCTGGACCCTCATTGTGACATATTGTATTGATGTTAGTGTTAGCATTTGTACATTAGAATCTATATGGAGAACTGGCTGATAAGATGCTATAACACACATTTAAGAGGTTTTCATATGAATTAAGAGTGATTTGAAATTTTGGCTTGGATGTGCCTTGAGTAAAAACAGCTTGAGATCCAATGAGTTGGACAATAGTAGCCTATGTTTTACTTGACATATTGTAAACACTTGTATTTTTGCCACAGATCAAGATGTTACCTGTATGATATTCATTAGAACTTTTACAATAACTGGATCTCTGCTGATTTCAATTGGTAAGACAATTCAGACAACAAATTCAACAAAGGGAGGTGTCTCCTTCAGTCCAGCAAATGTTGTCCAGTTAGCACCGTTGCCATCTCTCTTCTCATGATCCAAGTGTCGGCATGAACGTTACTTAAATTTTCTTATGGAGTCCCGCTGTCCTTGCAAGGTTGCTTGCTTAAGGCTGGCAGAAGTCAATCAAAATACACTTGTTACACTATACTACACATGGTACCCGAGGCTGGAGCAGATATTTTACCCAACCTCAAAACGAGTCATATGAAAGAAACCGTCGAGAATGGCCTTGAAATGACACAATGTACACCCATATTTACAGGTGCTGACAAGTTAGGTTTGTCCACTTTTGGATACTATAAGGTAGGCTGCAAGAAGACCTGTACACCCACCTCCTACAATATGAAGACATCTATTATACATTTTTGGATTTTTATTTACTCCATCAGTCCAGAAGCAGTTGGTATCAGTGCTTTTTTCTGAGGAAACTTTTGCATGTGCCTACTGAAAAGCTGAACCGGGAACTCTCTAAACATCAGTCCCAATTCTGTGTTTGATCTGTAGCAAGACTAAAAGTGATACTTGTGTTCCAAAGCCATTTTCCTACTGACTGAGCCACTGCCACCCCTCAGACCTCTTCTACCTCGACAACCTTTAAAATGCTTTGAATAAAAACTCTTCCTTAGACATTAACAGAAATTCCTATCCAAGGGGCTTTTGCTACATTAGCCTCTTCAAACACATTCTGCCTTTTTGACAAAGATGGGGGATGCAAATAATCCAAAAACCAATTACATCAGCTTAAACAGTTTTCTTGAAACTTCCTTTAATCCCTCAACTCTCAAACAAAATATGCCCATTTCTCCTTTAATACATTCATTATGAAAAAAAAAGTATTAAAATATAAAAACTGTAAAAAAAAAAAAAAAAAAAATGTCCCTCTGCTAAAAAATTGGTTTGACAAAAAAGAAACATGGTCAAATACATGTTTTTTTAGAGCCTCTCAATTATGTCTGGGACACAGGTGGTAAAACCCGACTAAAAGCACAGAATAAAAAGAACAGACAACTAGGCACTTTATAAAGATGGCTTGGCCATGTTGACCTTTATAACACTTTGACATGTTTCAGTATTGAGCCTTCATCAGGATTTAAAGCCTGATGAATGCATTAAAGTGTTTTTTAAGATCTACACATTGATGTTTGAAGAGAGTGCCCTGGGGTCTTTTCTTTTTTTTTTGATGACTTTGTGAATCCCTTTCCAAAGAGCACCTTATGCAAACCCTTTTTTTGTGTCCAGCAAGGACTCATTTCCTTCATCATGTGACTAAACACATCTTTCAGAGGAGTATGATATGACTCTTACAAAACAAATACAAGAAAACACATATTCATATTAATTTATTCATTTGCAAGCACTTCTCATGAATAAGTAAAACGAATGAACGATGATGATACTCTGCAAAAGGGAGTCTAAATATTGCAACTGTGCAACTAATGTTGAACTTCAATAATCCATTAGGCCTAAACAAGTTGGTCCGATTCAAAGTTAACTAAATATAATTTCTCAAAAATCAACAACTTAGCACAGGTCCTGGATATCCCTGGTACATGTTTTCAAAGTTTTTTTGACTGTTAGTTCATTCCATTTAATTCCAGCAGTTAACATTCTCGTTTCAAATTAGATACGTCACTGATATCAGCCTTTTTTGTTGGAATTTGTACTTGGGACATCAGAGGATCTCCACATACCCAAGGTTACCCACATGTAAATGAAACGGTTTTAACTTGGATGCGTCATAATTCCTCCTTCAACACGTGACTGGGGAAACCAAGGACATGCCCGTGTCAGGCCTCTGCCCTGGACATTGTGTCTCTCCTCTTCGGCATAAGTTGTTAGCAGCTCAGAGAAGATCTCAGCAGATACTCAAGAGGGTGGATTGACCCTCCAACTGTGCATGAATGGTGGATCAAGGACAGTTGTGCAGTTAAACTTGTTATCATGCTATAACTTGGACTCAGATTGCTGTGCATGGTTATGTCATAGGGTTTGTTTCTTATTTGTTTTTGTTATGGTATTGTTTAGAGGGTGTGCAATTTAGGATTCCACCTGAAAATCAGTGTCAAAGAAAACATTATAGTTATAATGAAGAGGTATAAAGATAATCCTAATGAGACAGGACTGGGTTTTATACATGCAGTGACTGTGTTTGCATTTTAATCACTCAGTCTCTAACACTTGGTTTAAAATGGCAGGTTTTATAATTATCTTTGCTAAGGTAAGCCAGGTCAGACCGCTTACTTTTTATCTGTGTGCATACTCCTAGGAGCAAGACTTCATGTTAGAGCCTCTGTTTGAAAGGGATGCAGAGTTTTATGTCAGGATGAATTATATCCCGAGTGGGAGCAGCATGCAGTTTCCAAGCTCACTTAGTATTCCCACCTATTTATGTGGGAAATATTCTTTCACAGCTGATTTGAAATATCTGTGAAAGGCTATCTGGTGGCATTCTGTTAATCAGTGTTGATCATGTTTAAACTTTTTGGCAAGGCTCATAAAAGAAACTGAGGTATCGCCAGATCGCCAAAAACATGCTACTTATAAGAGGGTCTTAGGCCTTGTTAACACAGTAAAAATGAAATCCTTTTTCAGTTTTTACTGTCAAGAAATTTTGCATTTAGATGACAAAGTTTGATAACAGTGGCCAAACTCATGGAGTCACTTCAATGTCGACAGCTTTTCTCAACAGGGATGCCGTGGCACCCTGGGTTGACCTCTGGCTTTGTCAGGTATGCCTTCAGAAGCTATAAAATGGGATGTAACTTTCTCATATTCTTTCCCTCCTGAGATCACAGCTCTAATGACTGGGTTAGTAGATGAAATAGGCCCTCTTCAGTAGGTGCTATGCTTAAAGTTTTCCTTATTATTTTAGCTGGCAGGTGTTTGTGGAGTGCAGTTAATACCAAGCATTTCTCTCAGGATCCCCAATAATGGTATTTTAAATTATAGTTTGTCTATAAAATGCCAGATGACAACCCAAAGCGTGTGTGTTTATGATGATGTTCAGATGGATTTAGAATGCTCCTAGGAAATAATGACAAAACGTCAAATTATATCTCTTAAATTACATTTTGAAAGGTGTGACTTGAGATTTTTCTCAGATCTTGAGGGTTTCATTGCAGAAAAGTGGTTAAGAAATGCTGTAATAAAACAATTTTGTATAAATGCCAGGCCAAAAGTTGGTGGCGCAACAAAACACAATACATATCGTCACATCATTTCTTCCACTGAGCAGTGAGGCAAAAATACTATAAACATCAAACACATAGTTTATTATGTCACAAAACATTAAGGGATTGTTGACCAAAGTGATGGTGCTGTAAATACGCATGTTGCAGAAGAGTCATTAGAATTCATTCGGGTGAGCAATACTGCATTTATGAGAGGACTATGGGATTTCAAAATACTCCATTCTGCCTGCTTACATGACTAATGTAAAACTTGTTTTCAAATCTCTCTGTTTTCAGTCAACCATTTGTGTAAACAATCAGCCACAATGTGGCAAAAACTTCTTTTTGACCCAAAATATTTACAGTGTAAGCAGGCCCTTAGCATCAACATAGCCTTCAGATGCAGTGGCCTTCACAGTTTCTCTTCGATTCTACACATCAGAGATGTTGTTAATTCAGGTTGGCTTTCAATAACCTCCTCCTGCCTTCAGGTTTTATTCTCTGAACAGACACCAGACATTCTGCTGGAAACTCGGTGGGAGTGGGCCGTGATTTGCTGGGTGAAAGTTAGGCAACTGGAATACTGACTTACTTAGGGCATTTGTGAAGGAAAATAATGGGGGATTTTCACTCTCATCTTTTCAGCTGTTGCTACGATAACCCTGCATCTGATTTATCTGTTCTTTTCCTTCTATTTCTACCTTTCTAACAAATAAAAGCAGCTCTCGCTCTTGCCTGGTATTCAGACTGAAGTAAATTGTAGGAAATGGTGGTGTTCAGTTGGAAGTCTAAGCTTTACTTTTGTCTACAAAAAAGGGCTGCAATAATGCATAAGGGTTCGGCTGTGACTGTGTGTACCATTACAGTGTCATTTTAACTCCTTACAAACAGATCTGTTGTGTGAAGTTTGATATGTAGTTGTGGTTTCAGTAAAAGTATACCCATGCTGTTGTCATCAGTGTTTCCAACTCCTCAGTAAGGAAAGTAGCTATTGGCTGTCCCAAAAGTCGCTAAAAGTCGCTATATGACGTCATCACCTATTTTGCATAATCGGCAATTTGCATGAATTGTAATGGACGCTGTAGGAGAGAGGAATAACATCATGGGAGAGACAAAAGTGATTAAAATACACCCTAATTATGTTTAGAACTACAAATAAACAAAATAACTTAAATATTAACAGCATTAAATGATTTTAATGCTCGTTTTGTCCTGTACTGTTAAATGTTATAGTAGCAAATTTAATCACATGATTGTTATGTGGGGTGGAATTGCTAGCTCTACAACCAACCCTCCTCCTTTATCCGGGCTTGGGACCGGCAAAGTGACCAAAAAAATACACACTCTGGCAGTGAGTGAAATGCTTGCAGCCAGAGCTATAGAGATAGTAAGAGTTACGACACCCCCAAAAGACGCCGTTGTACGCTTTCTTCCGGGTCTACTTCCGGGCTGTGGAGCCTCGAATAGTTCCAAACACCGCTTCTACAGCGATGGACACCGTTCATTTGCATTGTCGGTCATCGAGTATATTAACAGGTAAGTTGTTTAAAAAGCTACCCCTTTTGAATTTTCAATCGTCTATTTTCTATCAGAGGCTGCATATGCTTTGCTTTAGTGGTATATGCACAGCGTCATAACATAGATTTTTATCTTAGTTGGTGTCCGACTTCCTGCCACTTTTTAAGTTGACTCTTGCTAACTGTGACTGTATGTTGGATAAATTGATCAAATAGCTACTTTTTTTGACTGTCAACTCCATATGAGAGGTCATTTGTAATGCATAAACGTTTCTGTAAGTGTGTGTATTAGTAGATTACATGGCAGAGTATTGAACAGAATCAGAATCACAACAGTCAGACATAGCAGGCTATTACAAGTGTTAATTTTAATGGCAAATTAAAAGTTATAGTAAGCATTACTTAAATGAACATTGAAACGACATGAGTATTAAACAATTTACAGATAATTGGATGATTAAAACAATTAATTCAAGTAATTGGGTTCAAATTTGATAAACTTTGTATATTACAAAATTGACTAATTGGTAAAGTGCTCAGTGCTCAAATTGTTCAGAACAAATTATTAACTAAAATGGATGTAGAACAAAATATTTACAAGTAATTTACGAATTATTTACAATAATTTTCAAGATTATCTCTCTTTCTGTCTCTCGCTGAATTTTCAGGGCTTTCATTAACATATGATTTTGAATAATTTGCTGTAAGTGTATCACTACCTGCTGTGCTAACTGTTTTATCTGTTCTCTCCCTATTTGCGTTTATGTGCTTTTTAGTGTCCAGGACACAGATGAAGAAGAGGATGTCTCCTAGCCCCCACCACGACCCAACCCCCACACACACACTTGTTGTTGTTGTTTGACCAGTTGAATAAAAAATAAATACTATTTCATGAATCAAAGATAGAAACTTTATTGTCCGTCATCAATGATAAATTTGTCTTTGGTAGGTGCTCCTTCAAAACATTTAAAAGGGATAACATACAAACCAACTAAAAAGAAAATACAATGCTTAAAAAGGAATACACCAGACATTCTTCCACAAAAAAGGAGGGGAGTTGTTAACAGCAGCATGTGTCTATCTCTGTTCATGGTGGCTATTGCAGAGGGGAGGAAAGACTAAAGATGTGTCTCTGGGCCAGAGGAACTTTATAACGTCTGCCTGATGGCAGCATCTGAAAGCAGTGGCAGAGGGGGTGGGAGGAATCTTCTGTGATCAGGGTGGCTTTTCTGTTCACAGACCAGGTGTACAGCATAATGACTTATTTAATATATTGATTTATCTATATGTCTCGCTCAACACATATATATATAGACAGATGTATAAAGATATATACATATATATATTTATATATATATATATATATATATATACATATATATATATATATATGTATATATATATATATATATATATATATATATATATATACACACATATATACATATATACACATATATACATATATACATATATATGTGTATATATATATATATATATGTATGTATATATATATATATATATATATATATATATATATATATATATATATATATATATATATATATATATATATATATATACTATATATATATATATATATATATGATACAAAATATGAGAAATTTCAATGCCTTTTTTACTTGTGGTTTATTAAAATAACCAACATTTGTTTTAACTCAGAGTATATTTTTTAAAATTCAATTAAATGTACCTCTTGCAGCTAAACCAGGCACATTCTTCAGTGCATACTTAGATCCATAAAAAACAAAAACATCACTTAGACTTTACTTCCTTTATTGTCATTACGCAAATTACACAGCAGTGCACTTGGAATGAAATTTCGTTTCATTGGCTTCCTGGATTGTAACAGCACACAGTTATATTGTTAATGAATAAGTGTATAAAAATATAAACATTATTAGGGCCAGAATAAATCGTATAAAAAATAAATATGAATACAAGGGCTATGCAAGAAATATCGATTAACACTGTCAGTTAAAATAACTACTACAAATATTTATGTGGAATGAAGTGTATTGCACTGTTAGAGATTAAAAAAACAGCCATTATATACCATGTAAAATAAGACTAAGTAAAAATTAAATGAATCTAATAGAGAAGTCACCCATCTTATGTGGTGCATTCTTAGCAGCAGAGTAAATAATACAAAGAACGAGCTCTAAGTGTATCAAGTGTCGTTATCCACAGCAGAAAACGGTCTCATGTGGACAGCAGTAAAAGTAGCTATGGCCCGGTCGATTTCCTTTGTCCTCTTTGAATCATGTGCTAAAGGCTGTCTAAATGACTCAGGTAAAGTCTTTAGCATGTGTGCTGCTTGTTGTTTCTCTGTTTCCACTTGTTTTAACATGGAGGTGTTTGTTGTTTTCCCCTGATGTAGCTTAGCATCGTATTGCACTTCCAACATTCTGTTGTAGACAGCGTATAAAGCCTGTGGCAGTCTGTGTAACCAGTATATATATATATATATCACGCCTCATAGCTCGAATGGGAGGCACACAGCCACAGTGCAAGCTCCAGCTATATATATATATATCTATATATATAGTATATATATATATATGTACATGCATATATATATATATATATATATATATATATATATATATATATATATATATATATATATATATATATATATATATATATATATATATATATATATATATATATATATATATATATATATATATATATATATATATATATATATATATATATATATATATATATATATATATATATATATATATATATATATATATATATATATATATATACATATATATATATATATGCATATATACAGTCATGGAAAAAATTATTACACCACCCTTGTTTTCTTCAATTTCTTGTTCATTCTAATATCTGGTACCACTAAACGTATAATACAATGAACACAACAAAAAATGCAGCTGGTCACATAATACTTTATGTCCTATTTGACATTCTTAAGCTTAATTGATTCCCAGGGTATATAAGAGGCCATTTCATGTCACAAGCAGCCCTGCACATGCAAAGGCCTAGAGTGGTTTCCTGCTTACATTCAAGCCGTAGCACAACTCAGAAGTTGTCAGCTCTCACATAATGCCTAAAACAAAAGAATTATGTGAAGCCACAAAGGCAGCCATCTTGGCACTGCTGGAAATTGGCATGAGTGAGAGACAGGTAGCGAAAAAACTGAAGATCTCCAAGACAGCCGTTCATTACAACAAAAAAAAAACAAGCTGAACATGGCACTACCAAATTGCTACCTGGCCGTGGCAGGAAACGTCTTTCTACCCCACGAGATGACCGTGCACTCATCCGTTCCTGTGTCAGGAATCGTCGTCAGACCTCCAGGGACCTTAAAAATGAGTGGGCACTGTCGAGAAATGTGACTTGTTCAGCAAGGACAGTTCGAAACCGACTGGTTGAAGCTGGCTTGAAGTCACACAGAGCACGCAAGAAGCCCTTCATCAATGAAAGGCAGAGGAAGGCCCGGTTACTCTTTGCTCGAGACCACAAGGATTGGACTGTTGATGATTGATTGATTGCTAAGGTTCTCTTCAGTGATGAATCCAATTTTGAATTGATGCCCACTCCAGCCAACTTACTGGTTAGGAGGAAGCCTGGAGAAGCTTACAACCCAGACTGTCTTGCCCCTACAATAAAACATGGGGGTGGATCAGTCATGATCTGGGGTTGTTTCAGTCTGAGTGGAACAGGGCAAATGCAATTGTGTGAAGGCCGAATGAACCAGGTCATGTACAGGACTACCCTTGAAAACAGTCTGCTTCCATCAGCTGGAAAACTCTTTCCTGCCTCGAATGACTGGATTTTCCAACAAGACAATGCCCCTTGCCACACGGCAAGGTCAGTTAAAGCCTGGATGGAGAACCACAACATTCGCACCATGCCTTGGCCTGCTCAATCACCAGATCTTAATCCAATTGAAAACCTGTGGAAAATCATCAAACTCAAAATGGAGAACCACAAGCCCAAAAACAAAGAAAATTTGTTTGAATTTGTCCAACAGGAATGGGCTGCTGTGACAGCAGAACAATGTCAGAAGCTGGTGGAGAGCATGCCAAGACGCATGGCTGCAGTCATCAAAAACAATGGTTATGCAATCAAGTATTAACTCTTGTGTGTATCATGTGTTTAAAGCAAACAGAAAAGAAAACATGGAATGCTTAAAAGTAGTGTTTTTGGCGGTACAATGCCATAGCTATTGATGTAAGAATTTAAGTAATTTTGGTTATTATCAAGAAAACCATGGAAACCATGAATAGTTCTTAGTTCTTGAATTAAACTCTCATGAGCTATTTTTGTTGTTATCATTATAATTGTCCAAACAAATGTACCTTTAGTTGAGCCAGGCATTAAAATTAACAAGAAATTGAAGAAAACAAGGGTGGTCTAATAATTTTTTCCATGACTGTATATATGTGTGTGTGTGTGTGTGTGTGTGTGTATATATATGCATATGTATGTAGAGAGAGGGATACATAGGTAGATATAGATATATACAGGGTGTCCCAAAAAATGAATACACGTTTTAGCAGATGATGACTCAATTTCAATAAAATGCTACTGGAAGTTTAAAAATGCAGTTGAAGTGCAAAGACAATTTAAGAGGGAGTTTTGAAAAGAACCACCAACACAAGTAACCATCACTGGATCAGAACAGACATCAGTTTGAGAAGAAGTGGTGATAAAACAATAGAACGATGTTTGTAAATTGTTTTACATGTTGGAAATGTAATTATAATAAACACCTAGTTTACAATTATTGAACGTGTACATTTTTGGGAACCCCTGTATATATGTATATAGATATTCTGTGTATGGTTTAGTCTTAAAATGATACTGGTGGTCCGCTCCTGCTGAATGGATTTGTTCTACTTTGCTTTTCAGTCATTCCCGGATCATTCCCAGGC
The DNA here is from genome assembly GCA_036419115.1 of Scarus forsteni. Classification (NCBI taxonomy): domain Eukaryota; kingdom Metazoa; phylum Chordata; class Actinopteri; order Labriformes; family Labridae; genus Scarus; species Scarus forsteni. The sequence goes on along the minus strand of JAZDUH010000111.1, from coordinate 13,588,677 downwards.
CACAGGTGAGTGGAAGCAAACTAAAGCGAATAGACATTCTTTGGAACTATTATAATCCAGTTGGGCGAAAAGAACACCTTAAATCATCTTGCATTTCAATGTAAAAGTCCATTTGTCATCCTAACACTTACGTGAAACTTTCCCTCCAAAACAAAACATCTACTTTACAAAGTCTTCAGCGGTCATCTTACCACTCCAAGTGTAAAATTGACATATGCAAGAATGCAATAAAAATCAAACAAGTACTTGGATATGTGATTTTATTCATGTTTACCATGAAATATTGCAATCCCCGTCCGTCCCATAGAAGAACATGACAGCGCGGCGTGTGTTTGGAACTATTCAGGCTTACATGAACCACGTGACCTCTCCGCGGCGAGGTCGTGAGTGTCGTAACTCTTATTATCTCTATAGCTCTGCTTGCAGCAATAGAGTGATCCCGCTCTGCAAGCCAAAAGCTGCTTTGTGCATGCCCATTTCATTTGCAATCTGGACTCGGAGGGGTGAGGGTCTCCTCTCTGCTCTGCCTGCAGCTGGGACTGCTGCACGAGGCTGTGAGACGTCACCGCCTGTGAGTGCTTTGGGACGGGGGAGGGGCTCACCGCAGCGAGCGCCCGTTGCTCGTTGAGGACAGTAACTGCAGAACGATACGTTCACGTCAGTCTCCAAAACACCAGAAAACTCTCCACTAACACCAGAAAAAGTCGCTAGATTTGTCGCTAGTCGCTTTTTTGAAAAAAAGTCGCTAAAGGGGTCTGAAAAGTCGCTAAATCTAGCGACAAAGTCGCTAAGTTGGCAACACTGGTTGTCATATTGCTTTGTGTTTTGGCTACAAGTTACATTTTCTAAATCCCATTTACTGATGTAAAACCAAAAGATTGAGGACCATTCTGATATCAGACACTTTGTCCAAGAGAGGAATTTCCTTACTGTAAAAAAGACGGGCAGTCCGGTGTTATCACACTCATATCATGATCCTCCTTGTTTTGCATACAAAATACACCCTGGAAGTTAAATAACTTTTAAAAAGAAATCCCCTCCAAAGTCAGTGGGCATAATCACTGCTTTGACACTCAAAGCTACTGAATGTGTTACGCAGTCAGTGGGTTGTGGAGCTATGAGCACTAAAAGTTTGTCAGAGAGCAATCAAGCTTTCCTTGCCATGCAGCAGGTTAAGTCGCTACCGTATTTCCTCCGGTACACCTGCAGTGGGTGCTTCACTTTACTTTAAAAGTTTGGTTTGGGGATGACATTAGAGCATTGTTTGATATTTCACTTAGTTTGGTTTGCTTTCATGGTACAATTTGTCAGGAGGACCAAAGCCTCTAAATTGTTCTGTAATCTAGTCTCACTGGTTGGGGCTGTAGTTGTGGTCTTCTTGCCATCGGGGAAATTTTTTACATTATATTTATTTGTTTGACCCCCCCATAACTGCTACCAAGGTAGCAACTACTCATCTTAGGGTCCAAATATTAAAAAATAAAATTAACACAATACATCACTTAAATTCAAAATGCTATGAAAGAAAAAGAAAAATCTAAAAATTAAGCAATGTATTTGCTCTCTGGTTGCACTCTGGTCACACAGATTGCACTATGACAAGGAAATACACAACTGGCTTTGAGTAATATTGTGCTTAGCTCAAAGCAGCTGCAAAGTACCTATTCTAACCATAAAATGAAGATAACTCTGCATGAGGCTACATCAGCTGGCTCTCACACACTGACTGAGGCAAGTAGTCAACATTTTCCAAACAGACTTTAAGACATTACCTGTCAAGAGGACCTTAGGCTGGCAGTGCGAGAAATGCTAACATTAGCTGCTTTGTGCTCACTACTAATTAGTGAACTCATAGCTGTCTTAGCCAAATACAAGCAACGATTCACTCCCTTTTGGTTTGCCTTTCTCATTTGGTCCTTATTTGTGTTATGTCCCATCTAAGGGTGGCCAAGACATAACATGAAGTTCTCCGTTTCCACTGAGTCCCAAGCAGCCACTGGAGTCTGTGTCCAAACAGAACAGTCTGAACAATTTATTTTACAAGTCAATATTTACAACAATAATAATAGCAATATAAGTTACCTTGAGGTGACTAATTCACCTCTATCTTACCATAACCTAATAAAACACAAAACAGTATATGCTTTCAAGCACTAAAGCTGACGTGGCTGTTTGGATCACGGTTGGGCCGGGGGTTCCCTCCTGGCTGTGGTGACGTGACTGAGCCGTTTAAGTAGGACTTTTCCCTCCTCCACAGCCAATCACAGATGTTCGCAAAATGTTCTCAGTCCAATTGGAGGCAGGGGTGGCATACCTGATCAAACACTCACACTGGTGCACACACACACTCTGTCACACTGAGGGTGCAGGAGGACCCTCCCAACACCATCAAACAAAAGGAAAGAAAAACACAATGCAAAGCAAAATATGACCAGGGTCACAACAGTTTGGTTTAGGATTGCTTTAAAACCACCACTTAGAACTGAGACCTCTGTTTTTTGGTGGACCAGAGTTTTGGTCTTTGTTTCACCAGAGATAGTATGAGCTTTCACAGAGGACCAAATCAACTGAAGTGAACCAGAGACCAAACGTGATGTGGAAGGTCTCAGCACTCAGTTCGGACTCAGTTTGGAGTAAAATGCATTTGTTTGTGAACCTGGCCTTCCTGTGTGTACTATCAGTTTGTCAACATGTTTTCTTTACATACAAATTTGCAGACTGTTGATATGATTTTATAAATTGTGTGACATTAGATTTAAGTAAATTTGGGTTATTTGGGTGGAATAAACTGTTGGTTACAAAGTGCAGATCGAACAGGACCTAAAACTATTATGCTTTGTCCCTTTAAGCGCTGACTCAGAACTGGACTTTGCTGCTTTTGCTACAATTAAAAAATTATGAATAAGTCACAAAGACACAAAGTGAATCACAGAAAACACACACAAGAGGTATAATGCATGTTTTTTCTTGAGACGGCTGCTGTGCATGCCTGTTTTCTTTTTGGTGAACGTGTTCTTCAAGTCAAATGTTTCATAGTGGAAGCATGAGCAGCACATCTCAGGCACCAAAACCTTGAGAACAGGAGACTTGACAACTTTTCCCTCAAGTCGTGTGCATTTCTAGGCCAAAACAGACAGCAAATCACAAATAAAGAGCCATATTTATCCTAATCCAGCCAGTGTCTATGTCCACTGAGGCATGCCAGAGAGAAGATAGAAATGGTCCAACTCTTCTCGTATAAGCCACAAAACTCAGTTTTCCTCTTCTGTGGAGAAGCTACCTTTTTGTCAGAATTCTTTAATTATGCAGGTTTCACAGGTCAGATATGCAATGTATCAGGTTATTAGTGGGGATATGTACTGTGAATCCTCTTAAACTTTCAATAGAAGCTCATTATCGGAGTGACAGTAAGAAAAAGCCGTTACAGCAGAGAGATGTGCTGAGGCCACAGGATATTCACATGCCTGTTGTGAAAGCTGTGGTGACACTTGCCAGACATGACACAAGGAGACATTGAGCCATGATGTAGCTATTATAAGAACAGGCCTTATGACAAAAGGTATCTAATTAAAGGACAACTGTAAAAGTTGTGATGTTAGTGGGGAAAGTTATCACCTGTTATGAGCTGCAGGTAAAGGCACTGCATTATTAATGGTTGATGAAACCCATCAATAATATTGATCCGAAAATTGACATAATGCATATGTCTGGAAATATTGTTTTTAGAAGGGTGCTGATTTGGTGGAGTGGTAAGCAACCAGGCACGAACCATTTACATGCTTCTGCCAGCCTGGGTTTGGATCCAGCCTATGGTTTATAGAGTGTCCTTTTCTCTCTTTCGCTCCCTTTTACAAGCCCATCCACTGTCTCCCCCTCTCCTGTAAATAAAGGCACAAAATGGCCAAAACAATATTTTAAAAAGAAATAGGACTTTTAGGGCACTATCGTTAAACTAGAAAAGCACCCCAAGAGTGCAGACCTCTGCCAAGCAGCTCAGTCGTGCCGATCTACAAGGCTCTTGTTAGCCGTTGTGTTAGCACAACTCCTCCGCTGGCATCGCAAGGGAAACTGGGAAATGTAGTGACATGAGCTTTAAAACTATTGATGTCAGTTTGCAAAAAACTACAACTCCCACAATGACGTAAATGCATGAGATTTGTCATTGTTAACTTCAATGTCTTTATGTGATGTCAATCAGCACCAAAATTTATCAGTTTCTTCTTTGGACCAAACCACACCTCTGGTAAATACTTAATGTAAATCCATCTAGTAGTTTTTGCCTAATCTTGCTACCTGAAAAACAGACAAACATACAGACAGACCCTGGGGAAAGCATAACCTCCTTGGCAGAGGTGGGTGGTTGCATCAGTCAAAGGCTGTCAGAGGCCTGACACTGGGGCGTCATTGGCTCAGTCTGATCGTGCACTTGGTAGGAAATCTGAAGGTTACAGGTTTGAGCCAGCTCAAGCTGTCACATGGCAATGTGTCCTTGGGTAATACACTTAACCTCAAGTTGCTCCCACTGTGTGTAAATGGGTATGAAAGGGCATAAATGTGTTGAGTGATATTGATAGATTAATTACACAAAACATTTGAGGGGATGAGAATCTGTTGGCATGGAGAAGGTTGTGTGATAAAACTACCTGCCCACAGCAGGTATCTTCATCTTTGTAGATGCTTTAGGCATAAGTAATAAATCCGATGCTCAAGGAATTAATGTTTTTTTAAACAGTTTGGCCAATTTACTTGGCCAGAAGCAAATAACATTGCAAATAATCTTGTCCTTAAGGATGACAGCATTGACAATGCGTGTTAATGTACTGGTACCTTAAAAACTACTCATTTGATTATTCTCTGAAAATATCAAAACCAAATTAGCACTCCAACAACATTTTTATCTGTGAAGTTCCATAGACTTTTTCCAGGGTTTTTTTCTCTCTTTCTTTGTGTCAAGACAGCGCCACTTTCCATATAATGTGACTTTAGAGACAAATCAGACTTACCAAATAGTACTCATCTTCACCCACAAGCTTACACGACGACACATATCACAGCTTTTTGGCAAACTGATGTAGGAATGTGAGAATGAAAACATAATGGTATGCATTGCTACTCCCGAAAAAATATTTGAAAGTCACTTTTTATAATGTGAGATTGATTAAGTTAAGATTTATTAGTCAATGCAGCATGGAAGTACATTCTTTTTGCAGCTTTATATACATTTGTTACGATGGCATGCATAAAAAACAGCTCATCTAAAAAAAAAGAAAAAGTCCCTTCAGTCTTAAATGGTGGAACACTTGATTCTTTTATATTATTAAAAATTAAAGGTGAAATCATTTTAGGATCTGGTGATATAAACAACATGTATACATGATGTGATTTTGGTCAATTATAAAAAAGGAAAATATGTGTATGCATAGGACATGTTTGGTATCAATATTGGTATTGAAACTGCTGTATTACAATTATCTTTCCATAGCTCATTACTATTTGTACTGCACCTTTGTAGTGCATCAATACAGCCAAGCAAACATTTAAAATGTTCATAAAATTGAGATGTGTATGACCCTCTATAGTTTAAAAATGATGTTTCCTCTCCTATTGTGCAAGGAAAAGAGGCTGGGAAAAGTATGCAGCAGAGCAACAGCTTTGTAGAGATATGTGTTAGCGAAGGTCAAAATGGCTGATTAAGAGGGAAGGAGAGGAAAAATTAATAACAGACTTCACAGAGATTGCTGAAGTGGATATGAGCTTGTAAAGAAAGAAGGCAAGACACGAAAGGTAGGTTGTATTAGATTAGAAATTGTCTGCAGGTTTCTGTAGGCTTCTGCAATTCCCCCCTCTCTCTCCTCTGGCATCACGCCTCTGTCAGCTCAGTCTCACATGTGAGAGGAACATTCTCAGAGGTCAAACGTCAGGCAGCAACTCCTGTCAGACTCGAACAAAGACCGTCGCAATGACAAGAGGAGAGAACAGAGCAGCAGGTAATCTGCAGTGGGATTTGCACGGCTAAACACCACATGACAAAGTCCAGAGTAATCAATCCATGCTTGAGCATATTAGGACTCTGTCTGCATGGTTTTTTTTTTCAGTGCAAAATCCATGTAGACCAGCTTTTTCCGCACTGAGGTGGGAGTGGGACAAGGGCCAACATTGTGCTTTTTCGTGCTGCAAATGCAGTGCTATTAGCTGAAAACAGTTCAGCTTTTGGAAGAGTGCCATGCTTGTCAATGTCACCTTTTCCCACTGACCAATCAGAATCAAAAAGAAGCAGGACTTTTGATGTTAAGTTGTAGATAACAATGCAGGGGGAAGTGAAAATGGTTGCCTTTTGTCTTGGGGGAACTATTTTTAGGTCTTCAGCTGCTATCAGTGTGAGGGCATTATTGCTTCACTATGTTTTCATGTTTGCTCAATATTTCGATGACAAGATAAAGTATATAGAGCAATTTTAAACTACCTCACAGATGGTACTCATGCAAGGGAAAGTTCATTCTCTCATAACCTAAGTACTGCTGCCCCTATGACCCGACCCCGGATCAGCGGCAGAAGACGGTACGGTACGGTACAATAGCAATACCTGTTTAGATGGAAAGGGGAACCCAAAGTTGTATACTCACCTTCTTGTAATTTTTAATGAAGTCTGATATTTTGTTGGCAGTACCGGCAAGAGAAAACAAATGCATCAAGACAAGAATTATCCACCAAAATAAGCCGCTATACAACTCCTGTGTTTGACATATTTATGTCTATTTCAAACTGCTGAGGCTAAATATTAAGCTTGTTTCAAATCAAACTGAAGACCCCTATCCGCCGAACACATCTAAGTATTTGGCCGGCAAAGATGAAACCATCAGAATTCACATTTCAGTCAAATAACTAAAACATGTAGCGCTCTCTAATCTTTAGATGAACTGATGTTGGTTAAAGGGCATTAATCCAACATGTATTATGCATTTTAAATATATTTTGCTCTTATCAAACCTGACAGCAGGACTAAGCACAGTTCCAAAGTTGGAAAATAACAGAACAAAAAATGGATCAGCATCTTCAACAGGGACAATAAAAGGTAAAGGTTAGAGTGTTAGCCGACTATCCATCCAGCCAGAGCTGGAGAGTGTCTTGTTTATTCCCTGCTGGTATTCAGAGAGAATTCAAAGCCTCTGGTATATCAGATAATTTGCCCTTTCTCTTCTTCCGCTATTTGGCCCCATCCCTCTTGGCTGTCTTATCTCTGACAGAAAGGACTTGAGCCTGCTTTCTCCAACTTACACCTTCCATCTTCCAGCTCTGACCTCCAAAAAGATCCTCCATCGGCTCAAAGGCATGAAGTGTGTGCATAATGCTATATTTCACTGAACAAAGAGGGGATCAGGAAGTTTAAATTAAAGATAACAACAGGTATAATCAGTGTAATGATGGATAATGATTGATAAAGTCTCAGATGGATAGCAGTGCCATGGATCAGCCACTGCACGGGGCACAACTAACAAATACACATTTGGAATTGTATAACTCACCAAAAGGGAGTACAAGAGTGAGCCATGGGCTTGTTCCTTAAGCCCAATGAAGAGACATCTGTAAGGACTCACTCTTAACCCAAATCAGTACAGCTAGTGCTACAAGTAGAAACATGAATTGCTAACTAAACATATACTCTAAAGTTGGGCTAAGTTACAGTCAGCACATAAAACTTTGTAACTATATTTTAGCTGGGTAAGCTTTAATATGCTTAAAAATATTTTATTGTTTAGATCAGTCTATTTATTTTGTATAAAACTTATAATTTCCAGCACCAAATGTCATAGTGTTTTATTATCCCACTCATGTTTTTATGTTTGCTGCTTTATACTTTTTGGCTTATATTAACACACAAAATTGTACAACAGTTCCTTATTGATGTGTTTATTATTGCTATTACATAAATTCCATTGATCACAGAGAAACCAATGAAGAGCTTCAGAAACACCTTGGATTGCTTCCTACAGGATGCCACCTCCATCAGGCAAACCAACAACAGTCGAACATCTGGTCCTCTGGGAAATTCAAAGGTTGGTTATACCGGCAAGACATCCAATGTTGGATACTGTGACCATTGCTGGTGGTGCATGAATTCTCAGTTTCCAGTGTGGATGGATTTGAGAAAGAGGCTGAGCAATCACCTTCAACATTGGTTGGGCTTGCTAAGAAGTCCAAGCAGCGTGTCCCTCAACAGCAACAAGAAAAAGCTGACACTGCGTTTCAACAGCCTTACCAGGAAGTTAATGGTTACCAGAGCAAAGGAAGTGCTCAAGTACAGGGAATCCAAGGCTCCAAAAGTCTCTCTGGATATTAATTTGAGGACCAGGCAGAAAGTGGACAACACAGGAGGCTGTGGACTAGACAGAATCATGTCTTTGTCACAGAAAATTTGTGGGACCCTTTGCTACCAGCTGTGCAGGAATGAGAAGCATTTCAGCAACCCACAACAGTGAGGGCGGGGGTCGAGGAGCAGTGTGCCAGCCGGTTGGTGGGATTGAAACAACCGGGTGCATGGATCAGATGGGAAGAAGCCATGGACAGGAAGATCTTATAGGCTGAGGTATGGAGGGCTGAACCATATTGCATCGAATACCTGACTCAGTCTGTCTATGATGTTCTGCCATGCCCATCAGACCTCTTCTGTGAGTGCAAGGTCAAAACTCCAGCATGTCCCTTGTGCCAAGGAGGAAAAACTCTTGAACCATGACCAGGTGCTGAAGTCAGTTGTTGAGTCCATCACCACTGCCCCAAACCAGAGCAAGTGTTTAAAACCATCAAGGTGCAAAATCCCATTGTAAGAGATTCTGAAGTTGACAAGACCTGAAATCCCCAATGCCCACATGTACTTTCATTTATGGTGTGTCTAATAAACTGCATCACAAGAGGTATGTCAACCAACTTACTATTCTTTATTTAAGTGTTATCTTGTTTAATCCCTGTTTTTCTGTGTTTTTAGCATCATTCTCAGTGTTTTCTCATTAGGAACTCATGATAGCGATTCCTCAGTTATTCTCAGCCTTAGTTCTGTTTATCTAAGGTCTTGTCTTTGTTTGTCCTGCATGATTTGTTATTGTATTGTTGTTCCTGTCCATGTAAATCACCTTGTGCAGCATTTTTTTGTATGAATAGCACTATAAATGTAAAGTTTAATTGATTGATTGATTGATTGATTGACTGATAAAACATTAACAGGATATTGAAAAAGGTTCTTAAAAGGACTAATTTTATTTTAACTTTAGATTTTCAATATAATCCCTAGATTTATCAATGAGATCTACATGCATTTAGGGATAATGGGCTGAACATTTACACTGTAACTAATTTGGCTGATCCCTCAAGTGGTATCCTACACTGTTAAAAAGATATGCCAAGCCAAGGAAGTATAAAAATTTGCAGATCCTCACATTTCCACTTATGACTGTTGGCAAAAAAAGTAATCTCCCACACACATATACACACACACAAACTCATGCACACACACACACACACATGCACACAAACAAATACAATATTAAATCTCTTTGTAATGCTAAAATAATTATGTTTATAATCAATGTCTGTTGTTAGGATGACCCTAAGTATCACTTAGACTATATTTTACTTCCACTCTTTTGCTTTCAAAGTCTTTTTAGCTAACCAGATGGCTGATATCACCCGGACCTGATCCTATACAATCTGTGCCCTCACGTCAAGGACCTTGGCTTGAACTACACCGTAGGTCAGTGTTTTATTAGTGGGCTTTTTGGCTACTCATTTATATTGTGTGAAAATGAGAGATGTTGTCAATTTTTATGTAAAATAAAGAACCCTCTACACATTGCAGCTTAAGTGCTGTTACAAATAATTCTCATTGTAACATTTCATTGTACATTGCTGATACAGCCTTTAACTGAAATGATTATGAGAGATGTGAACATTTTTGTGAGCAAACCACCAACAGACAGATGTGGCAAAATCTGGGGCTAACCCACTTGGGACAATAAAACCAAACAAAAGAAGACGGTTGTGCACTTCTCTGTTGTTAGCACTTTTAGGTTGAACTTACCAGCAAAAAATGAAAGAGTGGGACAAAAATCGGACCATCAAAGCTTTGGCTTTGTGCTTTTAGAAGTCTTGAGAGTGCAGAAACTCTGACAGTTTCGTCCTCTCTGAAAGTGCAGAATAATAGAGTTTGAACAATAGCCAGCTCTTGCTGAATAACACTGAGGTGAAGAAATCAGGTCAAGTTGGGTAAAACTTTTTCATGATCAAGTTGTAGGTGAAATTCACACTAGGTGGGGGACAGGGCACATCAGGGCAGAAAAATACTCAGCTTTTGCACAGCCATCCATTGAGTCAAATCTTTTAATAGCTGCTGCTTCAAGCTTCTTTACAGTTGTATTCAGGGTAGTTTTAGCTGTCAGAGAAGTAAAGTTTAAACAATAATGTATGTAATTGTGTGTCCTTTCTTAAGGAGGGCAGCTATTTTAAAGCTGTCTGTAAAGGCAGAGAAATGAAACTAAACAAAGGAACAGAATTAGAGTAATTTAATACAGAGATAGTTTCACCTGCAGGAAGGTCAGGGTTATCTGTTAAATCAAACTTAACTGAACACCATCTCCATAAAATAGTATTAACATTCATTAGAGATAACTCAGGGAGGAGCTTTTATGATTAACATTATGTCAAGGTTGTAGAGGGAAACATGGGCTGTTTATGATCCATTGAGCTTCCTGCTGCTTCTACGTCTGTCTTGATTTGTCCACTGGAAGTATTTAACTCCCCATTTAGAGCAAATATTTAATTGTGTACCTTTCTGCTCTCTTGCCATAAGCAATCATGCATTGCCTTTGAACAAATAAATCACTGTTGCTTGCTAATGAATCTATTAGAATGCAACAATAAAGCTTGAACACTGCAGGCCATGTGCGTTTGACATGATAAGTACCTCATCTGATTTTAAACTGTACCACAGAACAGGCTGCACCAGCACTACTCTACTCAAGTATAATTAAGGGATAATGGTACAGCGGTAATGTCCTACAAGCCAATAGTGTTGGCCTTAAATCAATATTAATTGATTCTGGCATCACCTCATTAATGACTGCGGCTAAACCCCAGAGAGACTCAATGGCAGGGTCTAATTTGAGAATGGAAAACATGTTCATAACAGATTTTTAAGCTTTATAACATACTGTACATTTTCCAACCATTTCACATAAAAAATATTTGCAGCATTAAATTAAATATTTCTGACAGAAAACTTCCCACACGTTTGATCTAATCTGGGGCTCTCAGTATCTTTTCAATGTCTTTCCATGAGTATATGTTTTATTATTACATTAAAATCACAGAAAATATTTCTTCATACTGCCCTGGAGTTAGAGGCTGGCATTACAGGGTCCCTCTGCACTGGGGTGGGCAGTCATTGGACAATCTTTCAAAGTATTTCTTAAATATTACAGATCAAACACTGTTATCATAACTTCTTAGATTTTTTTAAGTAGTTTCCACCATTGTAGAAATCTGCCCTGACATTAGTAAGACATGAAAGGTATTGGACCTGCGGCTAATTTGACTGGTTATAACATAGCTTACACAGTGACTGTTATTGCATTTGGCTACCTGCACAGTGAAAGATAGGGTACCAACTAAATGTTGTATGGAGAGTAGACTGGAGCTCATTTTGATTTTATCAGGTCTAGTTCCAATGCAGGCTCTTCATGGTTCTTCATTCCAACTCCAGATTTAAAATATATTGACTGTCTTTCAAATCTCAACTATCATTGTCATTGGACAGATTAAGATCTTAAAAATGAGTTATCACCTGTGGAATAGACTAATGGCTTTTTACCCTTTATTTATAACTTGCATTCTTTTAAAGGTTTGGTTTTGGCCTTAGGGTTGGGGTAATCCTATTCAATGGTAAAAAAAAAAAAAAGAAATTCAATAATTCTATTATCTGTTATTCTGTTAGCATCTTTCTGTTTGCTTTCTCTTATTTAAAGGGATTGTTAAGGATTTTTGAAGCAAGGTTGTATGAGCTTCATTTGACCACTAAGTACATTAGATGCAGTATAAAGTTCTCTCCTCTCCCTCAGTAAGCCAAAGTCTGTAAGAGTCTGTTATGCAGAACTAGCCGCAAATAGAGAAGTATCGTACCGAGTACAAAGAGTATTTTCTCTGCCTACAAGAACTCCCATCAACAAACTACACCACAGTTTAAGAATACGCTACCTAGAAATGTTTTTAAGTGCATTTCAGAGATTTAAAGTTTATATGGGCCTAACCGACTCGCGCCACGTGTTCCTCCATGCAGCGCTGCTGCGAGCTGCTGAATCACTCCGCCTCCCTCTCAGATGTTGTAAACATAACAAGTTGGCAGCTTTAGACACCAGCTGTAGACTGATTAATAGTATATTGTTATATGACAAATATTTCTGGATGGGTTTTTTGAGTTGTTTCTCTTGATGCAGCAACAGATGTGCATCATGGAGCACTCATAGCATTCCCCGTGTTCCTCTGCGTAACAAGGGCATGCAGCAACATCATTTACAGCAAATGCATGCATTTCTTGTTCCCTGTTACCAGACAGATTGTGTGAACTTATCTTTATATCTATATATTAGAGGCTAATGAACAGTAATCATTGTGTGTGTGTGCATGTGTGTGTGAGAGAGACACACACACAAAAGTCGTCTGCAATGTTTTGGTAAACAGCCTCCTCTACTCTGCTTGTTTGTTTCTGACAGATCATTATTACTTACTTTGAGGATAAATTGTCATCAGGTCCTTCAGATTTGGGACGTTTTTCCAGTTTATCTTCGGGAAATTGAAGAACAACAGCAAAGCTCCAGGATTCAGAAGAGCAGGAGAATCTGTTTGATGAGTTATACAGTGTCCTCTGACTCCTAGCAGTTCATACACTGGCACCACTGTATCTTTCCAACTCTTTCTTGACCTCCAGTTTCCATCGATGTTTCCTCTCTATCCCAGCCTGTGTAGTGTCCATATGCAACAGCTCTTCCTCTGTGAACTACAGTTCATAAAGACATCCTCTTGGCTCCAAAGTGAACGGGACTTCATCGTCGCTGTCATAAATCATTCCTTTTTTAACTTTCTACGCTGTCGCTACCTCACACCACTTAGAGTCAAAACAAAAGAATTGTAATACTTGATAAAAGTTACACGAGGCTACAACCAGCATCTAAAGCTGCTAGCTTGTTTTGTTTACAATGGCTGATAGGGAGGCAATGTGATTCAGTGACTTGCAGCAGCGCTACGTGGAAGAATACGTGACATGAGGTCCAGTCTGAAAAGTTAATGCGCTTAAAAACATTTAAGTAAGTAGCGTACTCTTAAATTGTGGTATAATTTATTGATGGGAGTTTGTGTAGGTGGAGAAAATACCCTTTGTACTCGGTATGATACCAAATTGTTGGAATTGTTTCTAAAATTATATACACAACATCTGTCACATAATCCATTCACCCCAATAATGTTAACATGTGACTGTTTTACCTGTGCATGGTGGGATGTTGCGACACCTGCTACTGTGACTGGAAATGCAGAGGTTAAATGTGGAATGGAGATCCTAGCACTTTGCCAGTAAATGCAGACAGGCCTTTGCTGACTGCATTCTCTGATCAGTGTTTTTTTCAGTGAAGACGTGCTTTATTTTGTGCTCACATAAAGCATTAATTAATACTGCAGAATTGAAATATATGTGATAGAAAGTCTGTTCTCAGTCTTGCACACAGTATCCACTCTTCACCAACTCTTATAAAATAGAAGTATACAGTGTCAGCTCTTCCCAGATTCCCTTTTTGTCTCTCTCATTTAAAATCTCTCCTGTCTTCTTTTTCAATTGTAAATGATTAAGGCCTGGACCACACAAATATGGATATATTCCTAAACGCACATTTTTCTGTCCAATTGGGCCTCTCAACCACACGAACACAGCGATTTCACCCACATAAAGGGGGATTTTTTAAAACGGATAAAAAAGTGAAGAAATAAAAGAATATCAGGTTGAGTGGATTCGTGTAGCATGTGTTAAACGGGGCTGGTGTTGACGCGATGACGTCAAGCGCCTAGCAACAAGTCACTGTAGCAACGGTTTCCAACAACAAGAATGATGGCCGACATTTACCGTGCTATCTCTGTGTTCTTTGCACTTTTTGCCCTCATTACAGCTCTACAAATGAATGTAATGTTGTTGCATCGAAGGCACTCCAGTGCTGCGCAACGTTGGCATCTGCTGCACCCAGTATTTTTATCATCTTCTTACTCTGTTGACTGCTTCTTTTTCCTGTTTTTGACTGCGCATGCTCATAACGTTCTTCTTACCTGCCATTTATCGGCCAGGCATGGCATTGCAGGCTTCAGAGGCGATCGTTTTCAGTTTTGCCTCTTCGTATGGACAGAGATATTTCTGTGGTGTGGACAGAGATTTCTTTGTTAAACGAGGACAAAGACCGTGCTATCTCTGTGTTCTTTGCACTTTTTGCCCTCATTACAGCTCTACAAATGAATGTAATGTTGTTGCATCGAAGGCACTCCAGTGCTGCGCAACGTTGGCATCTGCTGCACCCAGTATTTTTATCATCTTCTTACTCTGTTGACTGCTTCTTTTTCCTGTTTTTGACTGCGCATGCTCATAACGTTCTTCTTACCTGCCATTTATCGGCCAGGCATGGCATTGCAGGCTTCAGAGGCGATCGTTTTCAGTTTTGCCTCTTCGTATGGACAGAGATATTTCTGTGGTGTGGACAGAGATTTCTTTGTTAAACGAGGACAAAGATATCCGGTCAAAAAAATATCCATATACGTGTGGTCCAGGCCTTAGTGTTGGCTCTTCCCTGTTTTTCCTGAAGTTTCTCTTGCTATGAGTATCTCTCTGCCTTCTCCTCTGTGTATTTCCACATTCACTGAGTGAAGCACCTTATTGAAAAAGAGGTATCATGTGTTAATACAGTAAAGAAATGAAAAGCTGTGCCTAAAAATAGACATTCATTGAGAGGGTATCATATGAAAACACCTTTGGTGTTAATTCTCTATAACCTGGAATATCGACATTAAAAAAGTAAAACTGTTAATTGAAAACCTTACATAATCAAGTATGTACAACACATTACATTTACTTAGATAGTTCAATCAGGTCTTCATATAATCAACTACAGAGTCTAAAGGAAAGTCAAAAGAAAAACTTTAACATTGTAGATGCTCAGTTTAGATCAGTTTGACAAATAATTAAACCGTCTCTGAAATTGTTGCTATACTGTAACCGTCAGTGCATTGGTGAATGCACTTATGTGGATATGTTTTTAGTACATTTTGTCAGTTATCAAACTACTGTTGCACAGTGTTGTCTCCTTACAGTTAAATAAATATTGTATATTCCCTGAACATGATATCAAATATAACCATTCAACCAATTGCAATTATGCAAAAAGCAGGACTGCTACAAACTTTCATTTGCATACAAATGTACCGCATGTTGTTTTTTGCTGAGGTAACCAAGAGGAACCATCATTTAAAGATTGCAGTTTGACATATTGTGCAGTTCTGCAGAACTTGCTAATCCTCAGCATTGTAATTGTTGGGAGGCACACAGAGTTGTCAGACCATAGAAGAGGTCTGATTAGCTCTCACCTTACACCAGTCAGCTGTGTTCACTCACATCTCACAACTATTTTGAAAAACCTTCTCATTAGTTACACAGGAGACCTGAGGTGCTTTCACTCCAGTTGAGCCACTTATTTAACTCATGGGACTGTGCTCCTCTTAAACCTAAAGTAAAGGCTGCCTTTTAATGCAATCAGAATATTTTTGAATTAAAAAGAGCAAACTGAGTTGTGGCACAAATTAAATGCATAGTCAGGGATAGACACACCAAAGCCTCATAATATGGGTTCATAAGTAGAGATAGAATTATAGCATTGATTGTATTTAATAAGTCTGCATTTGTCCAGTTGCAAATGACATGTGAATCATGGCAGTTTCATGAATTATTTCAAGAATTTCAGAATCAAATTTTAAAAATGTTAAATCACAAGTTATATGTTTTTCCATGTTTTACAGAATTTGCTTAGCAGCACCGTAACATTTGAACCCTGACATTGCCATGATGCGGCTCAATTTTGATAATCACAATAAATAAATTAGTTTTGATATTTTTCATTCTCATTGGCTTATCTATGGTTTGATTATTTCAGCCTGGTATGTGTGAAGGATTAATAGCAACAAATATTGATATGTATTGTTATTATATATTTTTCTATATTTTTCGCTACATGTCAAATACTCACATCAAAGTCCCAGAATAGGCCAAAAGTATAAAACACATAAAAAAATTGAGATCACTCAGAAATGCACAACCTTGCATAAATCATCAACAATATGCATGAAAAAAGAAAATAAAACAGGCCAAAATTTAAAAGCCAAATAAACACTTAAATGTGCTTGGGTGCATTAACAGATGTTTTGTTGTCTTATGTAGTACCTAGAAGGTATTTGTTTCTTCTTTGACTCAAACAAGCTGGTAAGCTTGTTCCATTTTAGTCATATTTTGATCAGTTTTGACACTCTGACTTTTTCCCTTTTTTATTTGAGGTCAGTGCATTAGAGAATCCCGTGGGTGACTTCCACAACATCCCTCTGTCGATGTTTTCATGAAACCCATCTGAAGGAAAGAGTTTTCACAAGAAATCTGTCTGTATCTGACCTGAAGCAATTGTCAGAATAAAGCATTTAAATAGCTGTAAAATCATACATAACTTTTCTTCTAACCTCTTATATGTGTTGGTTTTTTCTCAAAGGTCTTTTATGACTCACCATGCAGTCATCTGTACTGTGAGCCTCATCTATGATGAGTGTGAGACTGCACCAGGTTTTCTGAAATTGCTGCTTGTCAGAGTAAATGGTCAGGAAATAAAGGAGCTCTGATAGCGGCCTGGAACTGTTCCTCTGAACGATCACATTAATGCAGCGACCCCACAGATGTATGGGCACCGGCGATGGAACTGCATCCATCCTGTGCAGTTATTGGTAAAGGGGTAGCCATCTCTGTTGTCTCAGTGTCTTTATTCGCATGAAATAATGATGTCAAAAGTGCTGTGGGAACAATAGAAATATCCTAAGGATGCAGATGGGCTTGTCATACTGCCAACTTTGATACTCCACACTCAAAACAACTGAAAGAAAAGATTAGAATAGACCAGTGATTTTGGTGAAAAGATTAAAAACAAGATTCTGCTCAGTGCGCGTGTTTGTGAGTATGTGTGTTTAGAGTCTTTTGAAGCAGAGACAGACTGTAAATCATACGCCTGTGAAAGAATCTTTCTGTCAGCGATTTCCAGCTATTAGAAGGCCTGTGACTGTTCAATAATAGATAAGGCTTAATGGCTTCTTTGCTGCTGCTTCTGGCTGTGTCTGACATGTAGTAAGATAATGATTGTAAGAGAATGCCAAGAACATGCATCACAACTCCAATGTTTTATTTTAGAGCTGGAGATTTCCTCTTTTTCTCTGGAACTCTGTAACCCCCACCTGTCTGTGCTTTTCATCAGGTCTTCATGTTTTATCTGATAGAGAGCACACACACAGAAGTCTTGAACTGTCCCTGTGTTTTCAACATGTGGTATTGACTCTAGAGGAGCTGTGTAATTGTGTAATACAATGTGTTATACTTAAGAAATAAATTGGTGACCATGAAGAGCAGCCACTCTAAACTAAATTACTTAAATATTTAGAGGCAGACTGAAACCTTTAATCTCACAGTTCTGTGTTGGCTAATGCTGAGAAAAAAAAGAGACAATAAAGCATAGACATTTTTATGCCATCAATGGAAAATAAAAAGTCAGACAGGTCAAAAGCACATAAGTGAAATGAAAATTAAAACATTTCTATCCATAGGCAACAAAATGAGAATTCTAATTTCAAAATACTTTCGTGTGTTCTCAAGGGAACCCTAAAGAATCATTTTTACATAATAATGAGAATAAATGTTTGTGTAGTTTTCTTTTTCTGTGAGAAGTGGCTGTCTGAAGTGCTTTCAATCTTGTTTTTTTTTCAATTGGCATGTAAACTATGACTGTGATAAGAGCTGGAAAATATCTCTGAAACTTTGGCATGTTTTTAAATTTTAACTTTTGCATCATATTGTAGGTTACCGTTTTTGTTTTACTTGAATAACATTCACAAGGCAGTTTTTATGTTTACATGTAGTATTTATTTGTACATTTATTAATATCCAAATAAAGCATGTTGCATGTTTATATTCCTGCCACAGTTTTCTGTGGTGTTAGCTCCAGTTACCACATACTTCAAATTGTAATCCCCTCTTTAAATCCCACACCAAGTGTAGAACTCTAACAGACAAGCAGACATACAAACACATGCATACACATGCTGAGTATGAGGAGGAAAAGTGGAGAAAGTGTTTCTTTGTGGGTTAAACTTTATAAGTATTATTTTGCATGTTATTGTGTCACTTACATCATTAACCATCTCTAACAATGTTATATGTTATGTATAGTTGTAGCAGTAGTAGTGTATAGTAGTAGGCAGTGACTTGAGCTGAAACAAAAGGTAAAGCATAGACACCTGTAAATAGAGGATCATAATGACCCATTTGTGATTTAATCTTGCCTGAGGCTGTTTTTATTCAAGCAGTTTTTCTCTCAACTTTTTATGGGTTCTTAAAATCTAGTGCAGAAAGTTACCTTGAAATTTTGAGGTTATTCAGTTTTCTTTACAGAGAAGTGGCAGGACAAGTTCCTGTCCATAGCAGAAAACACTCATCAGAGATCCAACTAAGTGTGCACATCATTTCAGAGTGTACATAACCAGAACAACAATCACAGGAAGGTTTGTCGTGCACATTAGACCCAGTATGCACAGCAATCATTTTTTCTGACTGGTGATACAGATTTCAGACAGACTTTCATAGATCAGTCATAAATAAGAAATCTGGCAATTTAGGTTTTAATTAACTAACACATGAATGGTATATCCTGTGATAAAACTATTGCACATACACACACCACAGTCCAGGTGGACAAACAATATCAATGGTAGCCAAGTGGCCTGAATTTTTTTTTAGATACACTGAATTTATCAGCTTGAATTTCAGGAGTGGGCATGACGGATGGTGACACAGCAGGTTGTGTTCTTGCCTCACAACAAGAAGGTTTCTGGTTCACTCCTTGTTTGGGCAAGGGCCTTTCTGTGTGGAGTTTGCATCTCCTTGTGCATTCCTGGGTTCTCTCCAGGAACTCTGTCTTCCTCCAATAGATCATTAAGTCTCTCTAAATCGCTATTAGGAATGAGTGTAAACCCTGTGATCGGCTGGTGACTAATTCAGGGTGTACCCTGCCTCTCACCCAATGTCAGCTGGGAGGTGCTCCAGCCCCCTATAGGACCCCAAAAGGGAAGGCGGTATGGGTAAGGGATGAAAAATCCAGGATGAGTGTCCATTTTATCACATCTGCCCAGCTCATGTCTGTCACTGGCATGTTTGATTAAAATCCCAGCAGATAAAAAAATGTGGATAATCTTTGAACACTTCATTACCTATTCCCTTTACAGCACAAGAGCATACACAGTTTGATTCACTGTAAATACTCCACTCAAGCACAGACAAACAATATAGTGACAGTTCTGCATACACTCTGAGCTGACAGCAGATCTCTGTCATGAAATCCAGGTTGACAGATAACTTTCTGGATTGTCACTATCTGACTGGCTCATTTAAAGAACACTGCTGGTGTTCACATCAGGTTACCTTTAATAAGGAGCAGGGTTTATTTTCATACACAAGCCTCATCCACAGCAGATATGGTGACCTGTCACAGGTGTTACCTACAGCATTAACCATGTCTCTGTTTCATATAAGTGGAGCTGAGAGCACTGACAGTTTGACAGTGAGCCAATAAAATGCCTCACACCAAAACAGGACTTAAATGGAAACACATATATTCAATTTAAGTCTTCGTTGATTAGACTTTTTCTTGTGCATTTATGTTCCTGTCTTACACATCTCATGAATTTAATACTAATAAGTCCATCCTATATTTCTCACAAAACCCATATTTTATAAATTTCAATACAATACATAATGATCACATTGCAGTGCAGCTAGCTCAGCCTGATTGTCCATAATCTTGCAGGTATATCTTGCCAAGCTCCAATCTACAACGATTGTGAGTGGTCCAAAGTGGGATGGCCCAATCAGTGTCTTTTAGAGTCACAAGAGTTGAGAGGTAGAGGACAGCAGGAATTGACTGCTGATACAGAGATTAGCAGATGCCGATAGCTGGGGTAGAAGTTTTATCATATGTGTACCATCTTTCTTTATTAAATGAAAAACAATTAATACTAGCACAAACTTGTAGAAAACCTATAGAAAAGGATATTTTCACTCCACTTTCGACATCTTCTGCTGAGTTTGATTCACTACGTGACTTACATTCTGTCCTTTACACAGCAACAGTAGTGCCCACCAGCTGTATTAGAAAAATGAGGTAAGCAAAATTGGAATATAATATTTGCAGAGAATGATACTAACAAAACATATGAAAGATTTTTACAAACATTTAAAACAGTTTATGACAAACACTGTCCAGCAATACAACATAACATGAACAAAAATACACAGAAAAACTATGGATGACCAAAGGACTACAAAA
Source organism: Scarus forsteni (assembly GCA_036419115.1). Lineage (NCBI taxonomy): Eukaryota > Metazoa > Chordata > Actinopteri > Labriformes > Labridae > Scarus > Scarus forsteni. Next base: position 13,567,984 of record JAZDUH010000111.1, on the reverse strand, counting down.
TGCCTGCAAAAAAGGAATACAGAGAATTTATAAAATATAGAACCACAGAAGCTGAAAATAAAATGTAAAAATAAGTTCACCAATATAATTAGAAACTGTAAAAAAAGAATACTAAAAAAAGATTATAAGGTAATGTCAGTATTTCATAGATAAAGAAGCAGTGTTAATAAAATGAACATTGCTGATAGATTCTTTGTAAATGTTGGACCAAGACTTGCTGAGGCAATAAAGACTGAAATTGATCCTATACATTATGTTGAGAGAAGCAACAGTTCAATGTTTTTTTTTTTTAAGAAAATAAATTTGACATAGTCAAACATGATAGTTATTAGAAAATTCAAGAAAAATGTTTACCCAGGTCATGTTTAAGATTGGTTGAAAAGTAATACAGACAACAGTTTATCCAAATTAATCAGAATACATCAAGTCTTGTGAATATAATGTGGGGTGCCTCAAGGATCAACCTTCGGACCAAAACTGTTTATCATGATATAAATGATATTTCCATGGTGTCTAATGTATTTAGATTAGGGCTGTCACTTTAGTGCATTAATTAGATTAATTAAATTCAACGCAAAGTAATGCGTTAAAAAAATTAATCCCTGGATTAAATATAGCGCATGAACATTTTAATACTGTCCAGCTGAAGGACCCGTACATGGCAGTGGCACGTCACTTCACACATGCATCGCTAGTCAAACCAAACAAAGCTGAGGTGACAACAGGAATGGCCTATTTGAGACTCCGCTTTATTTTATTTTTGAATTTATTTATCTATATTTGTACTGCATTCTTTAATAATGCACCAGGCCTAATTGGTTTACTGGATGTCCTCCACCTTTTTCTTTTTTTAATTTTATTTATGAAACACACTTAAAGTGTAATTTGAGTTGCCTGATTGAGCTTAGAATTATCTGGACAAGTTACCCTGACTTAGGTTTTATTCAATCACCAATAAAAATGTGGATTTACAAATCTTCTCTTTTTAGTGTATTCATTTGACTAATCATCCACTACAATTTTGTAATGTCCTAGAATTCAAATTCTTTATTTGGGGACTTTAAGCAGATATGAGATTAAAATGTGATTAATTAGTTTAGAGTAATTAGATTAATTAATTTCAAATCCTGTAATTAATTAGATTAATTTTTTTAATCGCCTGACAGCACTAATTTAGATTTCTGTAATTTGCAGATGACAACTATTTTGTTCTGGTGTGTAATTACAGCAGCTTTTGAAGATAACGAAAAAGGAAATATATTCTGTATAAAGGTGGCTTAATTCATGTAAGTTGTCTTTTAATCTGACAAAACTAGTTTAATGTTGTTCATCATAAGAAAATTACAGATGCTAATATATTGACTTTCTATTTTTCCAATATCAACCACTCTTCTTTACAGCATATAGCAGAAGTATTGTTAATATATGTGTTATGACAATGACAAACAGATGTTCAAAAGGGACAGCTTTGATAGCAATGTTGGCTCCAAATTACGAATAAAATAATTCTTTATCCTTGAGAATACTTTTTCAAATCTAATCTCTGCCTCCAGTGCTCACTAAATGTCTTATTTCCAATTCTCTGCAGAAATTGACATAAGCTGAATGCTTGATTGATTCCTGCACATCTCCCTCTCTCTATGTGTACATGTGATAAGACAGGTGGTTGTTCAACATGGCTGACATCAGTCAGCAGCTCTGTGCTGAAATTGAGGTGAGGCAGTATAAACAGATCTGTGTTAATGGGTCTGTCCCTCGGGTTCTGCTGTGCACTGAGGTAGAGAGATAGCTGTGGACCTTCATCATCCTCCTGGAACAGGGCTCAGAGAAAATTAGAGGCAGATTATTGATGAGCAGTTTTCCTAACTGAGAGTTTATTCAGTGTGACCACGGGCATGTTCTTCATTTCTTCACTGACTTCATTAAAGTTTCATCGCATCTGGTTTGTTGTATTTTTTTTTCAACATAAACTGAGTAAATTTGTTCAAGACAGGCCAGAGGCAGTAACGCAAGTGTACTTTTATCTATAACATGCCAAATAAAAGTACAGGGAATATAATCGATTTAAATCCAAATTAGCACTTATATGTGTGTTAATTTTTTCCAGCTATGCAAACTCCACATTAACTGATTATTAATCAACACTATGATTCCTTTTCTGATCCTGTCATGTTTCTCTATTGACCTTACAAGACACAATGTCCCCTGATAAGAAAATTCTGTAAGAGTTGAAGCTCATACGTAATGAGTAGCTGTCCAAATGTAAAAGCTTCCAGGTGAACAACACTGAGGGCTGGAGTGCGAAAGGTGTGTTGCTGCCACTGATTAACCTTTAGAGCCTTTATGATTTTCATATTTGCAAAACAATACACATTGACATAACATGAAAACTCAAACATTCATAAAGTTTAAATTAAAAGTTTTAGGTAAGACCCTATGGGGACATCATTCAAAACAGTGCAGTCTTCCAATGAATGTCATTTTAGGTATCAATACCGCAGTACCGCAGTATTGGAGAATGTTACACCTACACTCTGCCAGGATGAAATCTACTGATTTATGGAGAGGTTTATGTAATCGTAATGTGTTTGGAAGTAGTAAGAAATTCTTCATTATCATAACATTGGTGTGTAGTAAGCCAACATTAGTCCAATCAGCTGTTTCCCTACATCTTTAAGACACAGATCATTCTATGATGACAATAAAACCTCCATCTAATCCAGGGATGGCAAATGGTTTGAGAGAGGTGTCAGGGGAGCCATTAATCAGCAAGATGAAGAAACCATTCCTAAAAAGAGGTTCAGAATAAGACACCTTCTCCAACTTTTAATGCAGTTTTAGATTGCCTTCTCAAACAATCCAAACAACAACCCCAGCAGAGACATCAGCACTAAAGAGTATGTGACCCAAAAACCCAAGAAATCCCAGTCACACCTCCAGATGGAAATAAGGTCAACAGCTCTACGAACGACTTTCAGGTGACCACCCAGACCATTAACAGTACATTGCACAACTTAGGCTATGTTTACATGGAAACCCCTGACTTAAAGGTGCAAAGATTTTTCCTTTGCGTTTTAGAATTCTTCTGCGTTCATACAACAATGCTGGAGATGAGTCAATCCACTGTATTGTGCATGCGGGTTTAGTAGATGGCGGTGTAGGTTTGCAGAGAGGCAGCACTGCTACAACACACGAACAAAGAAGAAAAACTTTTCACAAACAACAATGGCAAATAGACGCAGGAGTTTCTTTTCTGGACAACAAATCAGTTCAGACAACAAATCTGTCTGGATAATTTCGTCTGGATAACAAATCGAGCACGGTAAGAGGCTAACACGGTACTCGGCAGACGGACGAAACTGTTGTTGTTCCTGGTATGCGCGCGTAGCCTTCATGTGAAAGAGTACTGCACATGCCGTGTCGTCAGCGTTTCACCCTGAAACGCTCTGATACGGGTTTACACGGATGTAGAGCGTATTCAAAGCTTTCCACACTGGAGCCCATTTTCATAACTTTCCGTTTGACCCTAAATGCAAGGCAAAACACAACGAAAACGTATCAGATTTGCCCGTTTTCGGCGCCGTGTAAATGCAGCCTTAGACTTCAATTTCTGCCTCTTTCCATGTCAACTGCTCAAACTGAAGAAGCCCTTTGAAGAGGTGAAACATGCTCAAGAATCTGCACCAGTCCGGTTGCCACTTTGATCAGCATTAGAAAATGGTCACCAAAATGAATGAGAAACTACAAAGACATCTAATGTTAGCCTGTCACTGTTGCTTGTCAACTATCAGCCTTCACAGTGCTTGGAGTCTGTCGTTTTATTAATGGGAGGTTATATTCTGATCAAGGCCACATCAAAATTAATGTCTGTCAGGACTTGTAACAAAAGTAAACCGAGAGACTCAAGTACAGATAATCAAATGGTTTTGTTTTAAACTAAAAAAGATTTTAGAAAAATAAATATATAAAACTAACCCTTTATCAAAAATCCAAAACAAAATCTGTAACAAAGTATCAGATAAAACTAGGCAACAAAGAAAGAAGACACTAGGCATGAAACTCAAAAAGTTCAAATAAAAGTCCTTGAAAAGTTTAACAAAACCCAGACATACTAAACAAAACACTAGAAAACACAAAAGACAGTGAAGACTTACACTGTGGCTGTGACATAAAGAGGAATGAACCCACAAAGACAAGGGGGAAAATGAAGGCTAAATACTGAACACTGGGGAGCAATCAAACACGAGTGAGAAAATCATTAAGGTGGAGGGAATCATAATCAGAGGCACACAGAAGGGAGGGCAGGAACCACATGGAACAAAGGGATTTCAAAATAAAACATGAAACATAAGACAAAACACAATACATGAAAACAAAATGGGTAACAGGATCACAACAGTAAAGCAGGAAACACAAGAGACAAGAGGTCTAAACAAGGAAAAAAGCACACAAAATAAAACAGAGTTAGCAGTATCATGACAATGTCAGGATAAGGAGAGGTTTGTTCAGTGATACCCTCATTAATGTATTCAAACATCTTACAGCTCAGTATGCTACTCTTTGGGTTTTATGGTGCTCTAATGTATATTATATTGTTGTAAAGTATACTTTTTCAGCTACTCTCCTAACTGGCTATACTGTGTTTAATAAAACTAACCCCAATTTAAAAGTTTTAAATTATCTTACACACCCTGAAGTGGCATTACATATACACTTTTGTCTTTTTTTTCCCACACATTTCAGTAATTCTTCACTTTATCTATAAAAGATGATGAGATGCAAAGTGAAAGAGGTTGAATAGAACTCTCCTACCCATAAAATAATCTTTATTATTCTCTACGAGCATATGGAAAAACACAACAACCTAAAAAACATTATAACTTTTCTTACAGTAACTTTTTCTGAAACAGGTGAGGAGTGGGAAACAATTCATTTTCATGCACAGCAGTTATATAAATTACCTGGCCTATTACCATGGTTTTATTTCACACTGTACATATTTCAAAATGTAAACATCAATGTGAACATTCTTTATTCATGCAGCCCTTTATAACAACCCCTTAGGAGAACCAGCGTGCTCTTTAATAGAAAGTAGATAAAAGGCCAATAACTAAAAACAATTAAAAGCAATTAAAACAATAAAAAAATTAAATCAATAAAAGCAATAAAATAAAAAGGGGAAAAATACAATACAGAAAATAAAGTAAAATAAAGGTGTCACTACGCTACTAGGTATTAAAAGCCATCCTAAACAGATCGGTTTCAGTCTAGATTTGAAAAGGCCCAGGTCAGAAATGAGATGCATTTCGGTGGAGAGCTTTTGTTCTGGAGCCTGGGAGCAGCAACCGAAAAGGCTTGGTTACCCAGTGTTTCTACTTTACCCTGCAAAGTGGAAACACTGGGTGACTTATAAGAGCATGGGACGCTATCTCAAGGTCGTGACAGCAAAAACACTTTTGCTTTAACCAGGAGACATAGCTGAGAACAAGTAGTAATAGTTCTGACAACAATTTCAATTTGACTTCAGATGTGTGTTGAGAACCCCTCCCAGATTCCTGACAATTTGACTGAGCATTGAAAACAATGTTCCAAAGCCAGCCGTCACTGTTTCCCCAAACATAATACATTCTATTTTACCATCATTAAGATGAAGAGAATTTTGGGGCAACCTCTGCTTGATGTCTGCAATACAAGAAAACAAAGAATTTTGCAACTGTTAATAAGAGCCAGAAGACTAGGCCTGACAGTATTAAAAAAACAATTTCAGGACTTTGGGAGGGACAATGTCCAGTGGGCAGTTTGTAGGTTTTAAAGACACCACCATGTTGCCTAGCGAGGAGAGAGAAACTATCTCAAAACTGAGCTGACAGCAGAATGAGCCTGAGCAACAAGCAAGTCCTTGTTAAGACTCTAGAAAATAAGTATATATAATATAGTCTTTTTTAGAGATTCAATAATTGTGGCATTGTGATGAAACCACCAATGATAAGATGAATGACTCAGCAAATACAGATAGCTTTTTAGTTTTGTTTTGTTATGTTTGTACATTGTTACCCTCTCATTCTTGTCTAAGATCCCTGTGAAAATCTTCATAATCCAGCAGTATGGAGTTGTAGATGCCACCATTAAATTGATAGAGGACAATGGACATTGTCTGCCAGTCACACTGGTTGTGATCAACATTATATGCTGATGGATCAATAGGGCCAACATTTGCTAATATGATGTAAAACCGATGAGTACATCCCCAAAAAGGTGGTCATACACTTATCTGCAGTCATTCAATAATGTTTGGAGATATATTTTCAGGACTAATTATATAAAAAAATTATCTTCCTGTGTTTACAAAATGTAATGAATTTAAGTTTGCTGCCATGTTGCCAATACTTTGGTCAGAATTTGAAGACTCTGCCCTAAAATGACTTTTATGAAGACTTTTCCTGCTCTGTGTTTTTGCTCCTGATGCTCTCCCCCTGTCTGTGAGGGGGCTTGTTTACCTGGGGCTGAGGCTCTTTCATGGATCACACGAGTTCATCATTTCTTCAATTACCTGCACCCAGACCCGGCGGCATGGGTGGTTATTGAGGGGCCATGCCCTCTCACAGAGCCAGCTGTACCCACCCTGGACTAAAAGCAAAATAAATAAATTCCATTTATTTCATTTGAGTTTTGTTTTTTACCATCAGAATAGCCATCTTCAATTGATCCCTTTTGTCTTGATATCTTAATCAATCCAATCAATCCAATCAATCCAACCAAACAAGTAATGTGTTAGCCAATTAGAGGTAGAGGGGGCCTGTCACTGAGTCATAGCAACCACCAATCTAACATTCATGATCCTTGGTCCCAAAAACAACAGATATCCAAAGTTATTTGCAAAATGTCAGGGAAAAGTGACAGTGTGGGCGGGAGCGTGCAGGAAGCAGCGCCATACACCTCCACTTCGACTAGAACCACAACCACTGAAATCAACAGTGACACTGTTGACACTGTTGCAGGCAGTAGGGTCACACTGCTTTGTTCTGCTCCTCCCACTCCTTAGCTGTGGTAGCTAACCCTCACCTAGTATTAATGTTTACTACAGTATACTTTTGGCATATTTCTAATAGAAGTGAAGCTGTATGTCACTGCTTTCTGAACACCTCAGCCCCAATTTGATCTTTGAGTTTAATAAATGAACACAGCGCTACACTACTGCACTTTTTCTTTTTGCTTAATATACTATATATATATATATATATATGTATATGTATATATTAGGATAACTGCCCCTTTAGATAAATACTATTTTTTGAACCTAAATATAGGTTCAAAAATGTAATGCCCTCCTTCTAATTTGTTTCTGCAGCCTGGTCTGCCTGTACTTTTTAAAAGCTTCACGCAGACTTTTCACCAGTGCCAGATGATTCCTGTGCCTTCATGTGGTATTGTTGGCCATCTCTAGTGATCTCAGTTATCTCTCGTTGGTTTTGTGCTTGTGCCTTTGCCTTTGTGATATCACTCCCTTACATTTGTGTTGTTGAATGCAATGATTTTGATCAATGTTCTGCTAGTTAAGTGCTAACTATGTTGTTATGGTACATCAACATGCCATATATGACCTGGATTAATTTAATCTGCATGGTAGCTTGTTAGTTGGTGGCTGAACTTTTGAGTTTACATGTACGTCTGCTCCTCGTAAGTTTTTTTCATGCTGACCTTTTCTACCGAGAGGAATTGGCAAAAAAAAAAATATATGGCAAAAGACTTTCACTGTCAAAAACACATTATGATTCATGTAATAGCATGTTTTATTCCAGTAGCTGGTTGTATCAGACCTTGTGCTGAAATCTAATATCTGAATCCTGAAATCTTATAATGCACCCCTCATCCATGCAGATGCATTCAAAAATGAAGTCTCTACTTTTGATCATACAAACTCAATTCTCTCAGAGGGGAGTCAGAAGTCATTTCTATAGGAATCCATGGAAAACGTATAAAGAGAGTGTATTCAATGCATACCAGAGCAGAAGGACAGGAAAGGAGAATAAGTGCAGTAAACTAAGAAATTTAGAATAATGTAAAGTAGAAAAATGAAAAGCTTACTGCCAAGTAGCCCTGCACACTGACAGTCCCCATGGATGCCCCACCAACAGCTGAACATGTCTGATATGATGTCAGCCAGGAAAAGAGAAGGAAGAAAGAAAGGAACCAAAACTTACACTGAGACAGCAGGAGGGGAGAGTGTTAGAACTCAGCTGCTCATTCAATGGAAATCTATTGTATTCAACATCTACTACTCTAATTATTGGCTATTCCAATGAATAGTTTAAGAAGCTGGAGGTTTTGCAAGTCCAATGTTCTTAATTAAGAGTGTGTATTTAGGGTTAAGGGTTACAATTTAGGGTTAAGCATAAACACCGTAAAAATACCCATTAATGCTCTCCTTACAGAACAACACAAGGTGAGATGACACCAAGAAAAATCTACCTTTTTTCATAATAAGTAAGATGAAACTTTAACATTTCCATTTAAAATTGACCATATTGCCTTGTAGTCTTTGCAGTGTGTTGTATGGCAAAAACAGCTGAAAATGGGAGTCAAATTATGATCTTTGTGAGCTAGTGCCTCAGCTCATTAAAGCAATAAAACTCCAAAATTTTAAGTGTAGTATCACTAATGAAGCTCAGATATAAGCAGGACAACATTTTGACTTCAACGCTGCCCTGGCAACGGTTTTAGCTTCCAAATATTAGTTAATTCATCATAATGGTGATGTTTAATATTTTATATTATTTGACCATACATCTGTTTACTGTCTTTAAATTGACTTCATGCTGTAAATGTTTTGTGTTTATATCTGTTAAACACTGTAGGTTTGTACAGTGAATTACATGGGGTATTAGTATAGGTAGTCTGGTTTTAATATGTTAAATAATTCTATGTACTCGACAGAGTTATTAAAAATCGTTGAAAGTATATAGTGCATAAAATGACACCAAAGCAAGATGATACATAAAATATTAACAGTAAAAAAACACTGAAAGTCCCTACAGGTATTATGAAGTTTGTTTGTTTTTTCAAATACAACTGGAAAATTTTAGGGTGACATGATACGTGAAAATGATGGCATATTAAACTTAATGAGTTGATATCAAGTTATTGTTTTTTTTAAAGTGATTTTGTTTCTGACCAGGACTGACATGTCGGCCAATAAATTGGGAATATTTATCCAGGCTTTTGTAACATGTAGACAATAATCCAATCCTATTTCTTCTTACATCAATTTTCTATCTGAATATCTTGTTTATTGAGCCATCATGACTGTAGCACAAGGTACTGTATGCATGGTATAACCCTCCATAAAGGAGGATCAGAGGGAGAGGGTTGGTTTCTAAACTCCAAAGAGACATTTGTTTGGACTGTCTGTTTTATCAGCTGCTTAAAAGTGAAATTAAAATGCAGTTGGCTGGAAATAACCAGCGGATGAGGTGACTAATTTAATCACAACGCCTTGTGCAGAGTGCAGAGCAAAGCGCTATAAAAACAGCATGCATACAATGCTGGCTGTGTGCTTTATAAATTGGTCATCACTCTGAGCTGATTTAGTGTTTTTAATGATTACTGTATGATAATTTTTTAGTTCTGACTGTTGAATGGATTCCTGTTGAAACTGTGCAGAGTCATATTAATAACTATGTCCAGACCACATGTGAAAGACTGCATGAGCATGAAGCATCAGTTAGTTAAGGTTATCTGACAGTGATTTATTTTTTTTATATCTCAGTGGTGACAGGGACAGAAAGCCTCTGAGTAAGTCTGCAGAGTCAAGCCACACAGACAAATGTGAGGATCCAGTCATCCTTTCAACAGAAAATACACTACAGTGATCTTTACTCAGAAAAGGACAATGGAATATCATATTTGTATTTCTTTATGACCTGGAACCGAACCATGGTCTTGTTGTTGGAGACCTCTACTCTAGAGGATAATGGTACATGGTAAATGGTTAAAGGACTTGGGCTTTTGTAGCACTTCTAGTCTTGCTGATGACACACTTTTGCACACATCCACCCATTCACTCTCACCTTCAATTACTGGCGGTTGGAGTCTCTTTGTCAGTAATCATTAGTATTACATCACACATTCACATTTGTTCATTCTCACTTACACTCCACTGACGCAACTGTGGGAGCAAGTTGGGATTAGTGCACAATCAGACTGCCATGTGACGATAACAGGATAGGGATCGGCTGCACACGAGACGTCCAAGTTGGTCTCAAGCCCGGCTGCCTCACTGATCTTGGAGCCTCCAAGGTCTTGGAATGTAGATGTCTACTGTGTGTGATAATTGTGAATCCAGGCTGCCTAACATAGAATAGCAGCTTTGGTCAATAAGATAAGCAGATAAAAGCTGCTTAATGGTGGCTGCAGGAACCCTGACCCCCAAATTCCACATACCACAAAAGCCACGCAGCGCCGCGGTCTTCAGTCGTACTGCAGAGTACTTTGCTCCCACTCTAGTCTATCAGAGCAATTCTACTGCCTGCGCTCCTGTACTCCGGCATGCCAGCGCTGCTTCGCTGAAGAGTGCTGGAGATTTGCTTCAGTTCTATTTTCTAATTTCTATTTTCTAATAGGTTGTCATTATGTCACAACCGGAGGTGCGAGCATCAGGTCAACAGTTGGTCAGACACCATGGGCTTCCAATAAGGTTTGTTGATCAGATCAGGACTGCAGCGCTGTGCAAGGAGGCACTGTTTGTTATGTGTAGTCACACACTGAAGGTTATGTGAGTGCATGTTTGGAACAGATGTGTATTTTTCCATTCCAAATAACCATTTTAAACCCTGGTTAAGTAAAACAGCTTGGTCTAAATCTATAAATCATTCATGTTTTCTTGCTGTAAGGCAGTGGATGTTTTTATATTTTGTTTTTTGTTTTTGTATTTGAATTTTGGTTTTGGAAATTAGGGACATGACTCACAAGGCTAAAAGTCCATGTGGATATCTATTGATTAGACAGCCTTAGTTCCCAGCTAATACTACTTCTTTGTCTAACACTAGGATGAGCTCAAGTCCAGCTGAGATTACATGCACAGTACAGCAGCATTCAATGCTAATGCATCAGCAACATTCAACTGGCTTCAGTTCTTTGCAGAGCCTATGATTTTCACCAATTATCTTTCTTTTTTTTTACATAGACAAATACAAGGAAAGTGAGTTGACAGAGACAGTTGTCCTCCATATTTGTTATCCACCTGAAGTGTCTTTAGTTCACACCATTTTATGAAGCTGCATGTCTCTGTAATCTTATGGTCCAGATTATTAAGCAAGTATTTGTATTCAGAGCATTACAATGGTAAAAACAGATCAAAAGTTTCCCCCTTGTTTGTGATCTGTCATACTTTTTTGAATCAGACAAGCTCTAAACTAGGGGCGTCGGTGGCACAGTTGGATAGTTCGCTTGGTCAGTGATCGGGAGGTTGCAGGTTCAAGCCCAGCTCCGGGCAACACATGGCGATGTGTCCTTGGGCAAGACATTTAACCCCAAGTTGCTCCCACTGCTGCGTTAGTGGTGTGTAAATGGGCATGAAAGGGCGTGAATGTGTTAGAGATACTAATGGATAACTAACAGAGATACTCTGAACCATCAGTGAGTGAATGTGAGAGTGAATGGGTGTGAATGGGTAGGTGTGACCTGCGGGATAAAGCAGCTATAAAGCGCTATATAAGCTTAAGTCCATTTACCGTTTAAACTGCATAGTGTGTTGCCAGCCTAACAGGACTCTTTATATTTGCGCTCTCTATATTTAGAGTAGTTCACAAAACAAAATGTAGTAGTTTTATTCTCCCTCGTCTATCAGAAACCAGGCAGTAAACAACCGGCCCCCAGGCTTTCAATGTGGCTGCTGAGATTAGAATGCAAATTAATTATAAAGACTTTTTTGTGCACTCCCAATCTTCACATGAAAAACTAAAACAGGTTTCCACAGGCCTGCTCTATCATTCCCGGATGTCTCTATAGGCAAACAAACAACATTTTAATTGACGGAGTTTGTTGCAGCATTTAGGACTCAAAAGACTCAGTCAATTTGATTGTTTTTGTGGGGGTCTCCATTGGATTATTTGTGCACAGGTGAGTCTCATACTCAGCCAAACATCCAAATAATCCTCTGTTTTCGGTAAGCCCAGCATGCTTCAGCTTAAAATAAAATCTTCTAGCTGTGACAACAACAAAAACACACAGAATCCATCTGGACTGAGCGTTCAGTCCATAAGTTCCATTGCTGCTAGTGTTGCCCACAAGATTACATATCTAACAGAGTTTTTTAACTTTCAGTCCTCCTGATCTGCTTTGTTTTCATTAAGCATTTACCTTTGACGGGTATTTTCTCAGTGGCCCTGGTCTTGCTCTTCCTGACACGGAAAAACAAGCCACCTCAAAGAAATGACCTTGGATCGGCTCCACATAAAAAGAAAAGTCTCGAAAAGCAGGAACAAAAGGAATCCTCTCAATTCAGTGCAAATTAGAAGTCATAATCCTTACGCGTTCAATCAGGGGGAAAGAGACATTGTGCGGCTTAATGACACCTTCCCTTTTTTTCATTATACAATTTTGTGAGTTTTGATGAAGGCTCATTTTTTTCTCTGTCACCCTGTTTCCATTTCCTTGTCTCCAGGCCTCACAGTCTTATCGTGTACCTGCGAGTTTGTCTTCTTACAGGCTGTAAGCTCTGCACTGTGCCCCAAACACTCTGATCAATCCATGTTCATCAACTCTGTCCCCCATTTTTCTTTAATCTATTGTCTAAGAAATAAACTTAGTATCCTTGGACAGCAGAGCTTGTCAATAGCAGCTACAGAGAGAAGGCAGCACTGGATTATTTCGAGCAGACTGGGTCTCACAGGGATGCAAAATTGATTAAAAGTTGGACCCACTCATGCTATACCTTTGGGCCCAAGTGTGTCAGCAGAACCTCTCGAGAAGTCTACATGTCAGCACTTCTAAACTAAATTAACATTTGGTCTCATTTTGATGGCACAAAGAGCATTTTCTATATGCACACAGTGAGAAGGGGTGTGTCTGTCTGTTTGTTCTAGATGGTACACAACCCCAGCACAAAACTAGACTACGAGTGCAAAGAAGACAGATTATGTGCCTTGATTCCACATAAGTGTGTTTTTGGTGTAACATTAAATCAAATATAATTTTAACCCCCAATTTAAATGAATTTCAAATATCAGTTGGGAGTCCAATGTTCTTTTGCAGTTTTAACACTTGTCACATTTACATGAGAACTTCAGTTCTCCTTTGGTTCCAAGTTAAAGTGAAATCCTCTTTATAAAGATTAAAAATGACCATTTAAACACCTAATTCTGATTAAAAATGATTCAGAATAAAAGTTAATTCTGGAATAAGTGGCTGGTTTATTCTGATTTCAAATCCAAATTAAATAATTCCTCTATCATGTATACGTTCATTCTGCTTTAAATCAGTTCTGGTCGTTCTGTGCATGCTCGTTCTCTTGTCCTGTCAGGAGGCACAGGTTACTGACCAGAACAGGATGGCCATCCAAAGCAAGCGTTGAACTCTAGACAATTTATTTCATAAGAACCTTAGAAGATTTGGAAGTAATGACCAAGTAGATGGATGTAAGCATTGTAGCATCCAAGTTGGGCGAGGTTTCCCTGCTGAGACGCTGGAGATGCTGAGCTGGAGTTTTTGTTAGATGTAAATATATCATGTCCGACCCCTGTCCAATCAGAACCATTCCCAACCCTCAGGCCTTGAATAAAGGTGAATAAACATGTTTTCCATGTAAACCTCAATTTGGAATTATTATTTACATGTGCACATGAAGAGAAAACTTTAATTCCTGATTTTTTATTCTGAATAATTAATTCCAAATCAAAAACGTCATGTAACTGTGACCAGTGTCAGTGCTCTTCCTAGAAACGTCTCCTTAGTTCAGATGAAAATAAGAGCATCTGTGCAACAAACTAAATGCTTTGCAGTGAGCATAATCTAGACGAGTGGTTCTCAATGTGGCGGGTCACTCTGGTCTGCCTCAGTAGTTTTATTAACAAATACTTTATTGTTAAAACAGAACAGTGAGATGAGTTAAATTGATGGTGCTGGAAAAATTTAGGTTGGGGCAAAGTTAATGACACTGATTGACTCAATACCCTGAAAATGTACTCTTTTGAAAAAGAGTTGGTGTCAAAAACAAGTCTTAAAAATAAGTTCAGTCTATCAAATAATTGGTGCCACTTTCTGATTTTTTTTACTCTGAACCTATAAGTGACACTTGGAGAGTCAATCATCCTACTAAACAAGCCAACAGATGCCACAATCTCACATCATTTAAAGTGCAGTGCAGAGATTTTTCTGTTCTAATGTGCTCTAACCAAAACTTAATTTACCCAAATAAAAGAATGGTAAATAAATACAGAAATGGTTCCACTTTGCTGTGCAAATACAGAGTCCTTAAAGTAGTTGTGTGTCCTACTATATCTGAAATATCTGGATATTCTTTTATAGAATGGGATCACATTCTCATTTGGCTGGAGCCTCTGATTAAATCAAATTTATAACAAACCGGCCATATAACAAGATAATCAGCCTCTTAGTAAACAAAATGCATCCAAGCCAAGATCACAAAAAGTCCAACATAAATGGGTGAAATTACATAATATAATATGAAATGACCATAAAAAAAATAATAGTGAATGAATAAAGTAAATGATTATAATGCTTATTAACAACATGATATAATGTAGAATTATTAATGGTTATGATGGTGACAATATGGATAGTAAAGAGAAATGAATCAATAAATGGATAGAAGAAATAAATAACATCAGAACAGTAATTTCATTATTCAATCAAAACATTGTCAGCTGTCTGACTTAGTGGCCAGAATGATGATTAACTCCTGATGAGACTCAATAAACTTCAAAGTACTAATGCCTAAGCATCATCATACATAATAGTGTCCATAAACAAGATGAAAAAAGGCCCCCTCAAGTATTATCAATATGTCAGGATTGGTGGAAAATTAACCAACAAAAAAAGAAGAAGACAGAAACAACTTTATGGTGAATTAAAAAGGATAAAAAAAACTAATCCTTTACAAAAAAAGACAAAAAAACAAAAAATCAAACAGCTAATAAAAGAAAAAAAAACTGGCAACCAAACAAAAAAAATGGCTAAACAAAGTCTCTACATAAATGTTCAACAAACACAGACGATATTCTTACAAACTGGAAGAAACAGGAGACAGTGAGTGCAAAATGGAAGATGAATAACCCAACAAAGACAAAGGGGGACACAGAGAGCAAATATACTGGGGAAACATCAAGCACAGGAGAGACAATCACACAGGTGGAGGGAATCATAATCAGAGGCACACAGAAGGGAGGGCAGGATACACCCCATGGAACTCAGGGATTTCAAAATAAAACAGGAAACAAACAGAGACAAGGGAAACACGGTCTCAAAGATAAAGAACACAAGTGAAAAAAAACATACTAAATAAACCTGAACTGGCTGTATCATGGCACAAAATGATTTAAGGTTGATA
Source organism: Scarus forsteni (assembly GCA_036419115.1). NCBI lineage: Eukaryota > Metazoa > Chordata > Actinopteri > Labriformes > Labridae > Scarus > Scarus forsteni. The sequence goes on along the minus strand of JAZDUH010000111.1, from coordinate 13,552,419 downwards.
AGAAACAGGAAAGTGACAGTTCTTCATTTAATCCTTTGGAAACTGTCCCTATTTGACGGATCCAGAAGGCTGGGGAGTTTTTTCAAAATTATTTCGGAAACTGCTGAAAAGGAACTTTTGTTTTTCCTTATTGCTCTTGAAACAAATAGGACAAGTTCAGGAGCTCTAAACAGAGAGGTTTGCTGTTTTCTGTGTTGTCTCTGGGAAAAAAAGTAAGTAAGTAAATATAAAGTAGGCAAAGCATGTTTGCTAAATCCTTTTACAAATAAACATTTGTTTATTTCCTGGGGTGATCTGTAATTTGCAAACCACAGTGGCTGTGTGAGTTGTTAAAATTGTGATTCCCCTTTGGCTAAAGATACTTTCTTACTCATTCTGGATTTCTTTGGGCCTTTGTATGCTGTGCAAATTAATGCTTTGCTTATTGTGAACACAGTTTAAAACTTAACTTACAGGGCACCTGGGGCTCAAATCTTACTAAAATATGATTAAAGTCCTTTTAGCATATTTTCCATATCAATCAGATTTTTTTTTCTGTTGTCTAGAGCTTGTAAACACAATTACTTGTACCATAAATACCATTAGGATTAAAACTCAAAGGTCATGCTGAGGTGAAGGTCAAACAGCAGAAATCTTCAGTATATGTCTCCTGTGTTCCTTTATTAGAATCAACAGGACAACATCATGCATGATAACATGCACAGTGTTTGCCTCAGCAACTGCCACCACACAAAGAGAAGTGCTATGAAAGTGATGAATAATATGAGGATTAATTATTTCTCACCCATAACACCCAGGGAGAATCCCCATATGGAGATTTTAGTGAGTGAATTAAACTCACAGATGTTTCAACATCTGGTTGATCCTTTTGGCATTTTCCAAGGCAGGATCCATTACCAGGGGGGCGTACACGCTCTGTACCCCTGTTTCCGCATGCACAATTAGGCACTTCAAAGGTCTAGCACTTATTGTACATGTAAGTTAAATATGTGCTTGATGCGATTGCCTTCAGCTCAGTTATGGTCTGAATGCATTCTGCTAATTACTGATTGTCTGCCGGGCAAGTCACTCATACTGTAAGATTGAGGGGGCTCATTTAAGAGCTTGAAAAAATTCTTAAGTTTAACCTGGCATTTACAGAGTGGTGTACAGAAAGTGCAGCCCATATAGCCCAAACCTGGCACACTTCACGTCTTCACATACTTCATGTTGATTTATTTCATGTTCAACTGGGCGACATCTAATTGAAAGTGTTTGGTGAGGGCACAATCTTTCAAAAACATTGGAAAGTGGTTCAACAAATTTTTGGTCTGAAATATTCATTGTGGGCCAGCCTCATGCATCCTCTCACTTATAGCACAATCAAATCATCATCTCTGTGTCCTTTAAAGGATGGTGAAAAGCTTTTTCATTTTCTGACCGAAAACACTGATTCAGCTTGAGGTTTTGCGAGATAGGTGTGTCTAATGATTGGAATGGAATCTGACGAGAAAAGCAGAATATAATATCTGCTAATCCTTTTTGACTAGTATGCAATTGTATGCACTACAAAGACAGGATATTTAATGTCCAAACTGATAAACTTCATTGCTTTTTAGCAAATACTTACAAATTTTGAATGTTAATGTCAGCAACATGATCCAAACAAGCAAGATCCCCCAGGCTGTACTTAGAAAAATCTAGATAATTCACTAATAGATCTTACTGTGTGGACTCGGAAATTCTTTGGAAGCGAAAAGCCATGTATGAACAACATTCAGAAGTACTGTCGGCTTCTCTGGCCTAAGCTCATCTAGACTGGATTGATGCAAAGTGGAAAAGTGTGCTGTGCTCTGACAAGTCCATGTTGCTAATTGTTTCTGGAAATCATTCCTTCTGGCAAAAGATGAAAAGGATCATCCAGATTATATGTGCAGGTTTTTAAGCAACATGCTGCAATCCATGCAATGTCATTTCAAGGGATCTTCCTACTTATTATAGCAAGACAATGTCAAACCACAATAGATTGTATAGTAAATGAGTGCTGGTGAAAAATGAAATAGTGAAAAAAATTGATTTACTTAGGCCCCATCTACTCGAAACCAAACTGAGGTCTAAACGCATACGTTTTTTGCTGAATCTGCGAATCATCCATACGAAGACGGCATTTTGGGGTCTGTAAACGATTTTGAAACCAGGTTCCATAGTGGAAAGATTTTGAAATGCCGTATACGCAGCTCCGTGATTACTGGTTCTCCACAAGTTTACGGATACGCTTACGTCATAGTTTCATATCTTCATTGACATGCATGCACCACACGCGGCAACGACAATGGCGGCGTATGTGAAGCATATGTGCTGATGAAGCTAGTGACCCTACTATCCCTGTTACAGCAAAATCTCCTTCTCAATCACCACCGAGTTGAACAAACAATTATCAAGGACACATTACGGCCCTTTCTGATCACTTTATCACATTCTCTGTTTACAACCTTTGCCGCGAGTGCGCACGCCCACTGTTTTTTCGTCTGTTTCCGCTTGTTTCTGTCATATCGTGACAGCAGCCCTAGAGGTCTGGCATGTGTTTACAGCGTTTTGATGCGTATCGAGTGCATTCATAAAGACGCACACATTTTCGGAGATGCCTTTGTCTTTATGATGATCGTTTTGGAAACTGTTAAGCGTTTTGTCTTCGTGTGGATGAGGCCTTAGAGTGAACTGATGCAAGGCTGTTCAGATACAATTGTTCACCTGCTGTTTCGCTCATAGCCCTCTGACATTTATTTTTCAAAAGGAACGTTTACTTACATTTGACACTTCACGTTTTTCCAGCCCTGAAACCTGTAAATCATTATTGCATACTCCAAAGATAGATACTGAATGACATACTGCGTCAAAGTGACAAATAAACCTTATCCCTCACAAACTTAGAGCCCAAACAAAAAGATATAAATGCCAGTATTGCACATGAATTACAGCAAAGCTTCAAAACTATTTCTCCATCTTATTTTATTTATCAAAACAGTATGAGAGAGAGGGAGGAAACAAACATTCACCAGGAGAAAATGTGCCATATTTAAAGATTCACTGCATGACTGCTCAATCCTGTGGTACATTCTCCATCTCCGACATGCTGGGTGGAACAGATGGATAAAGGTACAAAAGTTTACAATGGTAGGATATGATTATCTAAGTAACAAAAATTGTTTTTTCCCCTGTCCCCCTTGGTCTGCCACATACCTCAGTCAATACTAAAAGTCATGTAAGGACATAACAGCAAACATCAGTATACATTTAAAGCTGTGTACCGTCATTTCAGACTTTAGGGAATCTGTTGTTCCCAGGACAAGTGTGCGAAGCTAAAAATGTTTTTGTATTGTTGTATTTCATTTTCTGTGTAGGTGTACACATGAGTACCTGTTAAACACTTAAAAAAAAAAACAGAAACTCATTTTATAACAGCCTAAACTTAATTAAGATATTTATTTCTTTATAATAGCAAGAGCAGTGAATGGCACTTCACAAGCCTCAGGTTAAGATAACTGCACATGTATCATAGGGAAAGTACTGTATGTGTGTAAGTTGGCCATTTAAGCATAAGCTTTTTCGAACAGTTCAGTGGAGTCTTCTTCCTTAATGACCGACTAAAAATCCACAGTGAACCCTGCTTTTTAACAGATGAAAAAGGTTCCAGCCCAAGACCCCAAGTTGAGCAAGCTTCTTCCATATGCATAAAGATTGACAGTTTTATTTGATATGCTGTGGGCTCAAAAGACTGTCCTCTGTGATGAACATCCCACAAGTACCGGTAGGTGGTCATTTTTATTTATTTCTCATCTTCTGGTTTATTTTGGTTTATTGACAGGATACTTCTGTCTTTTATCAAAACTTCTTCTATTTTTGTCAGTTAATTAACAAGATATTGATGCAAAATTAAAGAAAAAATGTGAGTTCTCTATACCTTATAATTAGGACAAGTTATTTTGATAAATGAGCAGCAGATTGTTAAGAAGTGTCTCCCAGAGGAATACATGTATAAGAAATCTTTATACATAATAGTTTGCATTGGCATAGTCTCTTAAAGTATTCCTACATTTTCTATGCAGCTGTGTTACTCTCTCAGTGTCAGCTGATTTGCTATAGTAGTTCAGCTCTTTGTTCAAAGTCCAGTTGTCTGGAATCAACATTTGAACAGTTACCGAACACAAAACCCCCTTTTCAGATCAAAAAACAGGGCTAGCAAATGTCAATTTAGAATTCTTGATCATCTTTGATCCAAAATTTGACACTTACCATAATTTAAAGAATTATGTTTTTTCTTGTTTTGCCCTTATCAGGTCTACCTAAAGGCTCATCTACTGAGGTAGATTAACTTTTATGCCAAGAATTTGCCACCACAGAGCTTGACAGTCTTCTTTAGGCCAATGTACATATTTTTTCTAAAATTAAATAATCCTAAGTTAATTCAAAGCTGTTAAATTTTGCAGCAATGTCATATTGCAGAAGTAAAGTCGGCTCCACCAGTCACAGATTTTGCGAGGACAGGAGGCTATAGGAAGTGTTGTGCATTTGCTAAAGACTTTGATAAGCACAAATTCTTCATAAAGAGATTGATAAAATAATTATGTGTTTTATTTACTTGGAAATAAACAATCGCTCTATACCCTGGTTACTTGATGTAAGTTTGCCTTGGATAGTTATGACATCATGGCCTATAATCAAATATACAAAGGAGGCAGATGCTGTTGCTGATGCAAAGGGCATCAAGGAGTTATGCCCTGAAGCTCTGGAGGCAAGAAACACCTACCCCTTCAGCTGCATCACCAACTGCTATAACCAGGGTGAAAGGATGTGTTTTAAATGCAAACCTCCCAGTCCATGAGGTTCTCAAGGCTTTTTTACATTTCAGGGTTGATGCTTTTAAATTGGAACTGCAGGGATTAGTTTTTCTGAAAGAATTTGATCACTCTGAGAAAAGGCAATTCCAATAGGGGCCAGGGAATATGGATAAAATAATTATTTCCTTATATTTGTTAGGGAAGAATGGCAATATGTGATACACATGAAGCACTCATCACTGTGTTCCTTGAAATAGCTAATGAGTAATATTTTATATCCACAGAGTTGATAAGACCAATGTCACACCTGCATTTTATCAACAGCCAGCAGCTAAAAAGAATGCATAAAATAGAGTATATATCTATAAAAAAAAAAAAAGTACCCCTTCAATTATCATTTTAAAAAAGGAAAATTCCTCATAAAACAAAGTTTTCGGACTACCAGTGTGAGTCGCACATCTTCTGCACATTTCCTTTACTGAAAACCTTCAGAGTAAGAAGCAAGATTATTTTCATTCAAGCAGTGCCAATGTCTTGGCTGAAAAAGACATGAGGATAACAATGTGGAGCCAGAAATGTATCTCCTTAGCAGAAGTACATGTCACAAAAACAAGAAATACTTAAGAAACTCTTCCCAGCTTGTGCCATTTAAAGAACAAGCTTATTTTGCCTCACCTGACACACCAGATGGACAGTTCCATATTGATGTATTTCACCAGTCCATCTGGGAAGGAGCCCTGCGAAAATGTTTTCAAGGGCAGAACCTTCAAAAACAACAGCATCTTGTGATTGGACGGTTATTTGACTCATCACAGTCATCATAGACCAATCCATATCAAGTAGCCCTGCTATGACGTAGCGGCTAAACGAAGAGGCTAATGGCTAATCATTAGCTGCTATGGCTAATCATTCGCTGCAATGGCTAAAGGCTTACAAGGGAAAACAACAGTTAAGCGGCTATTGTTGTTAGCGGCTTACTGTTGTTAGCCCCAATGCTAACAGCTAACGGCTGTTAACTGTTGTTTGCCCTTGTTAGCGGTAAGCCGTAGTGGCTAATGGCTGTTAGCAGTTAGCTTAACTACCTTTAGACTATCATTTCAAATTTAATTGTACCACACAGATGTATCATTTAACACTCATATGTGACATGAACCTCGTCAAAAACAATCGCCACAAAGTAAACTTATAAGGAGAGTATATTTCGCCAAGTATAACTAAGTAACCATGATGACCACTGGCTAACCGGCATTAGCTGCCATAATTTGTACAACAGGAAGTGACTTGACTTCCTGTCAAGTCACTTCCTGTTGACGTCACATCTACAGTTCCCGCTGCTCCCGCCTCTCTTCCCTGATTGGTCCATTAAGGATTAAGCTGAGTGAAACCGTTGGACAATGGAGGCTGGCAAGACGGATATGCATGATTTCAGAATCAGGCAGGTTCGTTTTCTCTGCAAGGCTACATTTTGCCACCACTGTGAAGAATCTCTAAATTGTTTGCGCAGAATGTTTTGAAGCTCAGCTATTCAATAAATCAGGTCTCTCCTTATGAGATTTATTGTGCTTAGTCATCTTAGTTGGTGAAATTAATGTAGATATAGAGCTGTGGCAGCAGAGAAATGTTGCAAAACCATGGCACACACTCACCTGGCATGATGGCCAGTTTGGAGCTTACATGGGCAGCACCTCACCCATCCAGTGTGTCTGCGCTATTATCAGCTCTCATTGTTAATCTTTTTCACAGAGCATTTAGCCTTTTAAATTCAATCAAAATAGTCCATTCAAATGTGATACAGATAGCCCAGAAAACAAATCACCTTCCGGCTGAACCTCTGTAATGACGGGTAGTGTAGTGAAAGTGTTGAATATCTCTACAAACTGTAGCTGCAAAAGCCAGTGAGGATTAAAAAGTAATCCTTCTCCCATCGCATCATTTAGACTTAATCTGAAACCATTTTCTCACACTCTTCAGGCTCGGCCAACCATGACTTCCTTTAGCTTTTGCAAATGAATTTCTGCATCACTTCAAAGGGGGTCTGCCAGAGCTGCACTTTACAACAGTTGTAGCCTGCCAGCATCAACAAGTTCAGTGTGAAGCTTACTCACACCCCGCGGTGATTCTTCAAGGAAAGTTGTAAGCATTTTGAACTGCTTCACTCTCCATGACTCTTAAACACAAGACTGTTAGAGCGGCTAGAGGGAAGTTAAACAATATGTCTCCTTCTGTTTGTTGCAACTGAAAAGTAATTTACATTTCCGCTGTGTATTCTTAGTTTACAGCTGCCAAACTGAGCAGTTTGTAAAAATAAAGGCAAAAAAAACAACTGTCTTCCACTCTCTAGAGTCTCTCAATATTTCGTTGGCAGAATATTTTTTTTCTATATGCATCACAAAGTTTGATGAAAAGAAAAACATTTTATCCAAACTGTCTTTCTCAAATATCATTCAGCTCAGTCAATATTTTCAAATGCAGCGTTTTTTACTTGAAAAAATCATGTTTAATATTTAGAGCTGTAATGTGTGATGCACAAGATGAGCAATGTCAACCAATTAAAAATAAATTGTGCAATTCTAAGAGTCAATACTTTCCAAAAGGAAGAATTGTTGACCCCATACAGATGTCACTGATTGAAAAAAAGAAGACAAAATTGACATCCTTGACCCCAGTGAAGCGCACCTCTGATCTATTTGACAGTTCATATCTGTGTTTGGCCCTGAGATGTTTTCCTCCATGGCATTTTATTCACTGTGCTGAAAAGACAACTTTTCAACGTAAGAAATGCCCACATCTGTGACTTTGACCTCTTAACATGTTCTGTACAACATTCATGTTCTTATGTTAGACCATAAATTTCTTAAAGACTGACTTAAGAGTTTAAATCAAACCCCTCACTTTTGCAACAGTGTTGCCACCAGAACTACTGCTGTTAAAAACAACATAAAATCTTCATGAAAGCACTCTGAGCCAAAGCAGAATTTGTAGGTGTATTAGGGCACGATGTCTGCAGCTGACCCATACTTCACAATAGTCCTTGTCTTCTTGATCAGGATATTTGGTTTGGCTCTGACAGCATGGCTATTTGGGTTATTTTTGAACATTTTATGTGACATAAAGAAGCTGCAAGGAGTCGCTGAGAACAGAAATCTCCTTTACATACAACGGCAAATTCAATGAAGTTTGGACATTGTGTAACATGTCAAAAAAAACAACACAGTGATTCACAAATTCTTTTCGACCTGCATTCAATATTCAGTGCAACTGAATTTACAGTTGTGGGTAAAAAAAAAAAATCACCCACAAAGCTTCAAAATTACTGTCCTCAGTTCTTAAACACTTGAGTGTTAAAAAATGGTGCTAAAGAGAAAGGCAATTGCACAGCTGTAAACATACCCTTTTCCTAGCTACGATGGAATGAGCTGCAAGCATCAAATTCAAATGACTTAATATTTGCAAAGAAAGATTAAACATTAACTCCAACCCAACAGAGAACTTTCCAATGAATCACAATTCTTTGTTTCTTTATGGTATGCTGATGACATTCAGCCCTCCTTCCACCCAGACACCTCCTGAACAATCTATAAATAGCCTATAGTTTGTGAGTTTCTGTGCATTGATGAATATGTTAGTCACACTTAAGGCAGCATAATTTTGTGGTTATACTGAGTTGCTGAAGTTATATGACTCTGTGGTTTAGACGTGTGGATTGGGGGGGTCTGGGCGGGTGTTGTGTGATAGATGAGCTACCTATAAGCCTCGTGTTTGCCTGTCTATCCTTGCCACTCACTCGCCCCCGAATGGTGATTCAGGCGCCGATGATAAATGTTCATGTCCCTTTGAAGTTGTGTCATTTTATATGCACATTGTGTTTGTTGTGAATCACTTATACTGTATAGTCATCAGATGGACGAAAGCATCAAGTTAATGGATCTATTGCTATGCTAGTGGCATTGCCGGATATTAGCCCTTCACAATAAGAGCACAGTTCTGACACGCTGACAGTCATGTTTTAATTTCCAAACAATATAACCAGCTTTAGAGCATTGAGGCTGTTTGTAACTAGCTGGTAAGGGTGCATGATTGTTAATTATCTTGAGAGTTCAGCATGGTGCTTAAAGTGGTATAGAATGAGGCTGAATTACCAGTTGTATCGATGACTTATGGTTTACGTTATGTCTTGTAGAATACCACACACATATAACTCACTCTCTTCGAATACATGTATGCCTGACCTGTGAATGCTGGACATGAGAAACAGTAAAAAGAAACCTCCACCATCAAACCTTGGTCATTATTTATCCTCCTCTGAAAGTGGCCTAATGTAGTGTTCTGGCAGACAAACCGGCATGAACTGAAGTGATCTCAACCCTAACCAACACCTTGAAGCTAATAATTCCCTCTGCTACAGCAGTGGTTATTTTTCCTCCTTTGAACCTCCTAACTTTTAGCTAAAATGCATTATAGTGTACTGGCAACAGCAGTTACACCACCATCCACAGAACTAACGATGTCATGTTATGCCTAAGTCACACATTCCCGTTTCTCACTGCGACTGTGCACGATTGAGGAGGCTGGTGTGATCGTTATGATACGGGATGAAATTACTGTCTCACCCCTGGACACACCCCGTAAATACACCGTCAGTGGCGGTGCTTCAGCGCTACAGGGGGCGTTTGTCCCGCTCCAGTTAGGTTAATGCAGCGATATGAGGAGGATTCCATCCCGCTGACAGGACGTCAGCTCCGCTCGAGCTCAGTTCGCGTGACGTAAGCCCCGACTGAGCCCCGCCGCTTGCGCCGTCTTGAACGGGACACAGTCGGGGCTCATACGGATACATCCTTGTCAGTCGTTCTCATAAAGCTGTCAGGATTGAGCCACGATTGGGCCACGTTCAGCCCGACTGAGCTCCGTACATGTCCCGCTAATACCGCTCGCATTAGGTCTGCATTAGGCTTCCATCCCGCTCCACTGAGAGCGCCGATTCTCCACGACAGTTTTGGACAGTTCAAAACTGTCGTGAGCTTCCCCTCCGTTCATCCACGACTATACAACGGTGATCCAGACCAAGTAGCGCATGCACCACGACCAAAGCACGCTTTATCAGGATTATGACAATCATGCACAATCGCCATGAGAAACGGGAATGTGTGACTGGGGCTTTAGACATGTGTCTGCAAATGGTCAATAGCCCATGCATCCGGCTTCAGTTAAAGGGAACATGTCTGGGCATTTTAAATGAACGTGTGACCAGAGTTAGCATTAGCATAGGCATTAGCAACATTAGCATTAGCATAGCCCTGGAAAGCTGAGGCCGCATCCACGTTTGGTTGTAGGGTGGACATGATCAGGCACAGCTCATTGGGAGTTACTTTAAAACAGCCTATTCTGAACCGAAAGAAAGGGTTAATGAAAATACAGAACACAGTATGATAGACAAAAACAAAAAAATATGTGTTCTTGGGACATGTGGAATCAGCTTGTTGAAAATAAGTACAATATGAGACCTAATGTATAAGCAGATATTCTGATTAGTGTATTGTCCAGGCTATTAGTTGCATGTTTTTTGCACAGTTTGGCTTGTCCTGTGACTTATTGTCATGTGCAATTGATATATCAAAATACTAGGTAATTTAACATGTTTTCAAAATCAATTCATACTGACATGAAACAAGGTGTATGAACATTACCCTCTACAGCTGCGAGGCAGCACTTTAGGCTGGGCTAAATATAAACAAAATGAAAATCCGATTCTGCAGATAACAAACTGCTGGTAGTAAAATATACAACGGTAATTGAGCAGAAAATAAAGTTTGGAGTGAATGAGAAACTGGTGAGGGACTGATGGAAAGCACAGGTTACTCTTACTGCAATGAAAAAAATGAAGAAAGCCAATCGCGGGCCAAAATCAAGATGGCCAGAGCTGGAGGAATGAGTCCACAGATGGGTACTTGAACAGTGTCCTGCTGGGAGAGAGTTGTCAACAGTGCGGTTACGTCTCCACGGGCCTGGTAGTTGCCAAGGGAGGAATATAAATGAGGCAGGGGGGGGCGTCTTGGTGTTGCCACTTCAGCTACAATGGCAACCACCTCTCTATCAGAGCACTAAATAAACGTAACCAATAGTCCGGTGTGACTTACTTATGTTTTTTCCCCTTTTAAGACACGTTTATTGACTGATGCAATTTTACTCTGGAGCGACTTACAGTCTGGAAATAAGGGCATATGATTTGAAATACAACATGTCCCATGTGTTGACAGGCGAAGACAGACCTTATGAACTACATCACATGTGGTCATTTAGGGGCTACAAAGATTTTGAGGTTATTACTGTCATGTCTTCCATCTATTAGCTTTGGAGTTTATCTGATTTGCCCTGTTGCTGCAAATACACAGCTTTTGACAAGTTCAGCAATCCACAGTGGGACGGGCCATTAAAGGGGATGTCACGGGGTTGTCATTTGACAATCCAAAGCCAGTGGAGTTGTTTCATAAAAAAACACCGGCATTATTACTTATTTTTATCCAGCACCTATCGAGAGAGATATCCTTGAAAGACATCAGTTAGTTCCCCAGTGAGTACTTTAAGTTTTTGTCTTCAAGGGATGATTAATGATGGTATAAATATTCAGCCAGCGCCAGATTAGAGACGTTTTCCATTGGGATAACAGCATTTGAGTCATTGATTATCTTTTGTCGGTGTGTAATTAAACTGAAGTTAAACAACATGAGGGTGTTTTCATTTTAGGTGCCTGCTCCTTTGTTTGAAAGTGCTTTTTATTTTATAGCACAAACAAATAACGTAAGCCTGAGCGGACAAATTACATTTTTTTCTTCATCAGAACCACTTCCCTCTTGGGTATCTGTTAAATCTGTGAGAGAAACCTGGTGTTGTGCAGTGTAATGTAATAGCCACAATTATATCGTGATCTGATGTGTTGTTTTTGGTGTGTTCAGCAAAATCACTTTAGTGTAGCCATCTGTTTGCTCTTTGTTTTTCTCTCTTGATTTTCCTGTGATGTGTCATCAAGAATGGTTTATCAAAAACGCTGAGATGTTCACTGGAAAAGTAGAGCATACAATCAAACAAAACAAAACATTTGTTTGTTTCTACAATTTTCAATCATTTTGAAAAGTTTTAACATCAGTACACTGAAATTTTAAAGATATTTAGAGGTGAAATATATTTAATAGTAGGGATAATGATTTTTGTTTTGTTTTGTTTATGGCAAAGTGGGAAACTGAGCCTCAATTAGGTTCCATATAGAGATGGGACAAGCATAGATTTTGATTGCCAAAATCCAGAGGTGGAAAAAGTACTGAAAAATTGTAATTGAGTAAAAGTATCTTTACTTTGCTTAAATCCTACTCAAAGTAAAAGTAAAAGTACCCATCTATAAATTTACTTGAGTAAAAGTACAAAAGTACATAATTTAAAATGGAATTTGAGTAAAAGTTACTTAGTTACTTTCAGTTATTCAATGCAAAAAAAAAAGGGTGAGCCATGAATCAAATCCAGCACAAGTTGTTTTCATCAGCTTCGAGGCATATTAAAGTACACATCCACACTTGTAAAAGCTCGGCTGAGCTCAGTAACATGATCCTCTTACTTCCTCACAATACAAGGACAACAAGGACAGTCACAACCTGTACTGTAATGTGCAAACTATTTTCAGTCATATTGTCCAACTGACAACACTGCAATTAGAATAAAGAAAATTAAACCAGAATCAAAGTATTCAAAACACAAAATGCACACAAAATAAAGTGCCCACAGGATCCCACAATTCAAAATAAAATGCCCGCAGGATCCTGCTATAATTGACTTTCACTTCCGGGACACAGGGGTTTTCCGCCCGCATTTAGTTTTTTTCACTATCAATATTGTACTCAGTAACGATAGGGGGTTCAAATGTAGTGAAGTAAAATACTTGGGTCAAAATGTACTCGAGTAAAAGTTAAAATTACATATTTCAAAAACTACTTAGAAAATTACAAATTACTCATAAAAAGTACTCAATTACAGTAACGTGAGTAAATGTAATTCATTACATTCCACCCCTGCCAAAATCCTAGTATGACTTTAAATATATTACTGTGCTTTTTTTTGTCTGTAAAAATCATTATGTAAAATTTGTACAGACAAAGATATTTTTTCTCAATTTTAATGACAAGAAACACATTGAAACACTTTCTCTCTCTCTCTGTCTACATATACACATATGTATATATATATATATATATATATATATATATATATATATATATATATATACATATATACATATATACACATACATATATACACATACATATACACATACATATATACACATACATATACACATACATATATACACATACATATACACATACATATATACACATACATTTATATACAGTGGGTACGGAAATTATTCAGACCCCCTTAAATTTTTCTGAGTAGGAGCACCCTTTTGAGCTGATGCAGCCATGAGTCTTCCTGGGAGTGATGCAACAAGTTTCTCACACCTGGATTTGGGGATCCTATGCCATTCCTCCTTACAGATCCTCTCCAGTTCTGTCAGGTTGGATGGTGAACGTTGGTGGACAGCCATTTTCAGGTCTCTCCTGAGATGCTCAACTGGGTTTAAGTCAGGGCTCTGGCTGGGCCATTCGAAAACAGTCACTGAGTTGTTCTGAAGCCACTCCTTCCTTATTTTATCTGTGTGCTTAGGGTCATTGTTTTGTTGGAATGTGAACCTTCGGCCCAGTCTGAGATCCTGAGCACTCTGGAAAAAGTTTCGTCCAGGATATCTCTGTATTTTCCTGCATACATCTTTCCTTTAACTGCAACCAGTCATCCTGTCCCTGCAGCTGAAAAACACCCCCACAGCATGATGCTGCACCACCATGCTTCATTGTGGGGGTTATATTGGGCAGGTGATGAGCAGTGCCTGGTTTCCTCCACACATACCTCTTTGAATCAAGGCCAAAAACTTCGATCTTGGTCTCATCAGACCAGAGAATCTTATTTCTTATAGTCTGGGGGTCCTCAGTGTGTTTTTTGGTGAACTCTATGCAGGCTTTCATGTGTCTTGCACTGAGGAGAGGCTTCCGTCAGGCCACTCTGCCATAAAGCCCTGGCTGGTGGAGGCTGCAGTGATGGTCGGCTTACATGAACTTTCTCCCCACTGGATCTTTGGAGTTCAGCTACAGGGATCTTTGAGTTCTTCTTTACCTCTCTCACCAAGACTCTTCTCCCCGATTTATCAGTTTGACCGGACAGCCAGCTCCAGGAAGAGTTCCTGTTGTCCAAAACTTCTTCCATTTAAGGATTATGGAGGCCACTGTGCTCTTAGGAATCTTAAGTGCAGCAGAAATTCTTTTGTAGCGTTTGCCAGATCTGTGCCTTTCCACATTTCTGTTTCTGAGTTCTTCAGGCTGTTCCTTCAACCTCATGCTTCTCATTTCTTCTGACATGCACTGTGAGCTGAAAGGTCTTATGGGGGCAGGTGTGTGTTTTTCCTAATCAAGCCCAATCAACACAATTAAACACAGCTTGACTCCAATGAAGGTGTCGACCCATCTCAAGAATGATCAGGAGAAATGGACAATGCCTCAGTTAAAAAATACAAGTGTCACAGTAAAGTGTCTGAATACTTATGACCATGTGATATTTCAGTTTTTCTTTTTGTTGTTCACCACAAGGACATAGTTTTATTGTTTTACAAGGCACACAGAACTAAGAGTGAGGATTTGATGAGGGTATTGCTCAGCATTAAGGCCAATCATATCAATTGCTAAAACCTGCAAGAACTGGTTCTCCATTGGTCCTGGCTCTTGTTTCCATCTCTATAGTGACAATTGTCATTGTCAGCTTCAAACTTTCCAGTCCTTGACAGGCTTTGGTTAGAATCCACATTTTTTTAAAATGTCATTAAGCATCAAAATTGTAAGTAATGTAGGTAATGCAGATGAATACCAGCGTTATCATCTTTTAATTGGTCTCATGACCAATTAAAAGATGATGATGCATACTTTGCATTCATAAGGCTTCCCCTTAAGTAAACAGTTAAGAAATTCGTAACTCTAGCAAGTAAAGTTCAGACACATTTTTTCTTAGCAATAATGAAAAATTTAGAGAGAATGAGGGACAAAAAAAAGAAAGATAATATATTTATGAATGCCTCAACCATACATTTTTCTTTTGTCCTTATTTGCCTCATTTGTATTTAAATTTATAAGACAAAAGCCACATGTGAAGCAACCTGTTTCAAGGATACCCCCTTCCTATATAGTTGCAAGGCCATCATTATAGGGAATAAGCAATTACCACCATGGATAGAGAGATTATTCTAATATTAACATCAACAGCTATAATTATTATGAAGTACAGAGGACTGATGTTGGTTAATATAAGTTTTAGTTGATCTGCACTTGAAATGGGTTTCATCATTGAAATGATGAAGATTTATGTTAAATGATATTTCTGTTAATGTAAGATAAAGCAAAATTTAAGTTCTTAAATCAAACAACAGGAATACCTTTTGTTAGAATATGACCACTTGAAGAGAAGCCCCTTACTGGGTAAGTGTGGTACCATCACCCTGAGTGCAAACATAGGTAGAAGGTTGTTTATTAGGCAGCTTCAGATGAAAACTCAACTCATTGGAAATAAAGCTTCTATTTCTGCTATTAAATCACTCCCTAACTATAGTGTGGGCTGTTGCACAGTCTTTGTGTTGTGTGCAATGGTAATTATGTGTGCACACGATTACTATACTTGAGGAGGTTTTTGTGTGCAAGCACCCTGCCTGAAAATTGTTTCTTTGTGTGTATGTGTGTGTGTATTTACTGATCATTCACAGAGTGTTCTGTAGAAATATAATGATTGCATGGCCAGGAGAGATAATATTATCTAGGTTGGCCAAAAGAGCAGGCGATGTCACTTGGTGGGATAAGTGTGAGCCAGCAATTGAAAAGAGGTCCATTATTGGCAGCAGAGGATTTCTGATGATGTTTGTGAAGCTATTATAACGCAGAAATTGAAAGCTAGGGGCTCAATACAGAGTGCTCTCCAGCAGCTCTGGCTGTTTATGTAGAGCACTCCCCCAGTGACTGTAAAAAAAAATAACTCTGATCCTGGAGAGACGAGGACGAAAGAAAGAGGAAGCAGACATGTGCTTCAATTACCAATATGTGATTTCAATACATTAAACATCCTCTTGACCTTAAAGCTGCTCAGAGGAATGTCACCTGTTTCATTGTGTAGTTTTGTTTCCAGTGGTGATGGCATTCATAAAATCTCCCTCCATATCATTTGCACTGAGCTGAATAAATCCAAACCCCTTCAACAAAAATCTCCATCTTAACATCTCATTTATAAGCTTAACAGGTCGGCTGCTTTATAAATCATTTTCTGTCTGAGCAGCCCACTTAATTCAGTGAATATCTAAAGTCCTGGTGTGTTCCAGAGTCCAGCTCAAACATAAATTCAAGGACAAGTGATATGAATTATTAAAAGAAATGTTACATCTACGCTGCACTATATTCACTGGTTACTCAACAAAAAAGATTAATATACACAGCAGTATGACCTGACACACCAGACAGACTGTTGCACTTGTACATGGATATATTTCAAGTCCATCTTGACTACATCGCATTGAATGTGGAAGGCCGGAACACTTCCTAACAAACTGGAGGGTGATTGAGCAAAGGTTTGTCTATCAGATATTCATCAAGTGCCAGTCGCAGGCTTTTAGTCACTTTACGATTTCAGGACAACTAAACCACAAATACCCTGCTTCTTTGAACTATCCTGACATACTGTGCCACATGGGCGTTACACCCGTGGGGGTTGAGGGTGTTGAGACACCCGCACTTTCACAGAAACAAAAAATCATCCCCCTCACTTTTTGCAGAGGGATTCATGCACATCTCACCAGTTGGGGTTGCGGATGCTGTGATTTTTTTTATGAATCAGTATAAAGCTCATTGGGAAATAAGCTTACTAAAAGTATTGTTTAATTTTTCTGACACTGATTTTAAGTTGACTGATTTAAAATAGATTTAAGACACAATGTAAAAGGTGCTGTATTCTTTAAAGTATCACCCACAAATATCATTGGATATGAGTCATGGGCATGGTTAGTGCTATATTATATAAAAAAAGACTTAAATCATAGCATAATTTTAACAATAATGGTATAAGAAAAGTGTAAAAGGATGTTAGCGTGGAGTGTGTGGTACATCAATGTACATTTTGATACTTAATGCTATTTTACTCGCATATTATTGTAATGAAAAGCAAAAATACATTCAATTTCAATAAGCGTATGGTAAAAAAATTTGACTCGAATGTTTCCCTACCCTTAGAACACCCTCACTTTTAAAGCCGCTGCTACACCCCTGCTGTGCCATCAGTTAAAATAAAGCCACAGTGCAGACATGATGATCTGTAGGCAGTCTACGTGGACATTCAGAGAAATATATGCACAGTCATCCATCTGTTATGTACTCACATTCTTTAAATAGTTACCAGTGACTTGAATGAGCTATTGTCCTTGAATGCTCATCCCTTTTATGATTGGTCTTCACTGTTCAAATAAAGGTATGCAGAAGAACAATATCTTATATTTATTTGTATGTAGCTAATATAGGATGTCTTGGATTCAACTCAAGTCTCAGCAAAGTCAAATCTCATTTGCATTTTATGTATTTGTACACAAACATGTTTTTTCCACATGACAGATAAATTACTCTTGATGCCAGGTAACACATGTTATTTCATTTTGGCATACATAAATCCAAATGCAAAAGGACGAAATGATATAATTCAAGGGGAAAAACGTCTTCATTTCACTCAAATGAAAAGGACTGTTCCACTCACTTTTGAACACAAAAGCCTATAGAGCCAGGAGATAACCTATATAAGTACAATACTGCCTTAATACAGTACAAGGACATGAACCTTCAACAGCTCTCCACCTTGGGACACCACAGGTTTCATTCAACAGGGCCGCTGCTGGGCATTTACTGCTGCCTTTGTTATGCCTTTCGATTGAACCCACTCACGTGTCTTCACTTACTTTTGCGCTCTGCCTCAGGATGAAATGGAGCACATTTGTACCTTCAGCTGGGAAAAAAGTGCTCCAAACCACAGCTGTGTATGGAAAGTTGTGTGTCAGGCATATTTCATGCCTGTAATGCAGCATTTCTGGAGAATGTGCAGTCAGAATCTTCATTTGGGCTCAGCTGAAACCACCTCTTCTCTCCCCTCCTTTTATTTCTTTTATCTGCACATTTGCTGTACACTGGACATTCTAAGCCCCTCAGGCAGCGTGGTTATACATTACACGGATAGCCATTATAGCTTGTTACTGTTCACTCAGGTTCTTGTATTGCTGTGGGGGGAGATTTGCTGCTTTAATCGTTCACAAGCTGGACATACATTCACAGAAGACAGGCAAAGGTGGTATAAAATACTTAAATTCCCACAAGATCTCAACTGCATATTCTTAAAACCTCTAGAAATAATTGTTTTAGTCACTGGGACACTGATAGGCATGAATGAATTCAGTCTTGGGTGAGTGACTCAGAGGCTAAAGAGTTTAACACCTATCTCCCCTGGGTCATTGTACACAGCATTTGAATCATTGAAGCCTTTGACATTCAGCATATTATAGCCTGTATGTTCTGCATTTTATAACTTAACCTTCTCCACTTCAACAAATTGAATACCTCAGAAGTACAATCATGCCATGAATAAAATGGATACCAAACACTTCAGGGTTTTGCTTGTATTTTCTGTTATTGTTGAAAAAAATCAACATCATCCTGTCCAAACTTTCAGAGAATGACATGTACTGACATTAAATTTATGAAAGTTTGAATCAGTTTTTAAGGGATACATATTACTGCCTCCATTACAGTTACTCTTTCAGAGGTAGTTTAGGGGTGGGGTTGTATGATGACAAGGCAATAACCTAAACATTAGCTGAGACAGATAGCAGCTCTACTGTACAGAAAGAAAAGGCACAGACATCATTGATGTATATTTCTGCAAATAGGGCTGCATAATTTAAAAAGTTTAAGGGATAAACAAGCCACATAATCGAGGTGATTGAACAATAAATTCATAAAATTTACAAACAGTTTTCTTTTCAACAATCTGTGTTAAGACCCTACTAATGTACACAGCAGTCAACAGAGTATCATAATCTCTCAAGAGCTTTGTTGGCATTGAGATCCGCTGCTCTTCAAGAAAAATAATTTAAAGATAGTTGAAGATATTAAAGGGATAGTTCACATTTTTCGAAGTGGGGTTGCTCAAAGCTATGGCACCTGTAATATGACTGCCATAGAAGTATATGGCAGTCAATGGTACCACTAAAAATAATAATAATAATAATAACAGAAAAAAGAATAGTGATTTTGACTTGAGTGACAACAGAATATTGTTTGATGTGGATGAGAGGAAGAATTTTGCAGATGGAGTCAGCTGTCTCAAGGGAAAGAGAAATGAGAGAAACAGTTGTGTAATCAGGAGCGGGACATATCGTAAACTACCTGGTAATGTAGATATATGAATTGTGAGCCTATGTTGATGAATCCTACTAACAGTAGACCTACAGCTGAAGGTTTTTTTTAACCCACAACTACTGGACCTCTCAGAATCTCTCCCCAATTCTGGTAATCTTTTAAAACCAGGGTGACTATAATCTGAAAACCCCCAGCAGCATGTGTTGTTATGACTCATGCTACATGCACACTAAATATCGTGACAGGTTGGGAACATTGAAATTTTGCCAGTGGTCCAAGTCAGTTCTTTACTATAGTAACTATTAACCCTTTTACTACTATGAATATAAATGGCCGCTTGGTCTTTTTTGCCATATTTGTCAATAAATGTGTCAGACAATGCACTTTGAGTAAATAATATGCACCTTTTTCAAGTTAAAATGAAACAATGTAAAGCAGTGTGTAATTTCAAGAAAAGAACAAACAATATTTTAATTTACAAAAGGTTCCTCGATATAAACAATCCTAAATAAGCATGTACAACACTTTTGCGAAGACAAAACCAAGTCTCAACCTACCTTTTTATTATAATTATTTATATTATGATATCATTTTATTTTTAAACTATTTTTGAAATCCATAAAACACAAACTATGATGAAAAAACTTCAAATAATCTTGGGTTGAGTTTTGGTGGTGCCAACCAAAATTCTGACGAATACACAGCAGGAGGACATTCGACACAGAATGTCTTAATTTGTTGTAGGTTTAATAATACTATATAACATTCAGAAGCAACAAAATGGCGCAAGTACAATCAACTCAGGTACAAGGAAAACACAGAATCAAACAAATGCTACATTTGTTGCTGTGCTGTCTGATACTTTCTCAAATGTCCTACGTAGTGATATTAAACAATAACTGTAATAATGTCATTGTATCTTATAAGTCTATATCTTACCTGTCTACAGGTTTTGTTCAGGGGCACTGGCAGGGATTTCAGGCTCCATGAGAAGATATCTTATTGGATTGTTATATAGAACATTTTGATACTGCTTTCCATAAAACTGCATTTTAAGTATATTTCTGACGATTATTCCCATAGTAGTAAAAAGTCTCTGCAGGATGTCTGATGGAGTAGGTGGACTAAACCATTTTACATAAATGGGGGGGGGGGGGACAAGACAAACTTAGTATTACCAATATATTGTGTACAAAATATATGTGTAATTGTAAGTTATTACTGAGTGCGATCATTTCTTGTCAGTACTATAATTGTATTAGGGGCCTCTCTGGGCCCAAGTCAATCATGAGCCCTGAAATCCTTCTCCTTATTCTCCCCTTTTCAGAGCCCCTGAGTTTGTTTATGCTCAACCTGCAATTCCAAGGTTGCTGTTTTGCTCACCATAAACACCAGTCTGATCACCACTACGGCAGCTTTACAAGAACTGAAAGTTCAATGCAAGCTCTAAAACTTGAAGAAGTATTTACTATTGTATATGAATAACCAAACTATGTCAAACTGTTCTTCAAAAATGTTTGCCAAACTGTCAACATGCAGCAACAAAACAAAATCAGAATATGTCCCAAACTTAAAAATAAAAAAAACCTTTACACAATTAAACTATGAAGTGCAACTGAATATGCATGATCAGCCTTAACTTTCCTTTAGTAAATGATTCTTTTTGGCATGAATGTGTAGGGTACAAGTCCACAACATTACAAACTTAATATCCCGCACAAAAGCATCTGACTTGAAAATCAATGTAAAAAATGTTTTTAACTGGAGGACAATAAGGGGGATAGAAATTAACAGTCAGAATGTAATTAGAAACTGGATTTGTTCAAGTGAACATCTAAGCCAAAGTTATCACTCCTTTCTTTTTAAATCAACACATCTATAATAAAACAAACTCAAAATCATAATGGCCTACACGAATGAATTCATAAATCTGGACAGTAATATCTCACTAGGGAAATATAAAAAAGCGTGATGTTTGTGCCTAAATGATAGGATGAGGATGTCAGACTTTCTGTCAGTCTGTATCAGACAGAGGAGAGGTTGTTTGCAGCACCAGCGAAAACTCTGGACAATTCACAGATTCACTCCAAACCAAGATGAACAGCTGTGATACAGATGTAGCATAACATTTAACACCCTGTTAATATATCCAGTCATTTGGTGTTCCAGCAACACCAAATGAAAAGCTGACAAAAAGTCCATTTTAAGGAGAGGGTGTGCTTTGTTGCCTTTCAGCTTATCTGCCAATTTATCTTTAAAAATGCATTATTTCACCCTTGAAACAGCGTCCCATGAAAAGCAAAATGGGAGGCACTCATGCATGAAGGAGTCGCACATGCACAGAATGCATTCACATGTTTACAGGGAACACACACACACTTAAGCACATATACTTCATCATTTACACAGTACTTGTATGGACATCACGCAAACTTAAGGTCCTTTTTATGCTCAAGTGTATTTTTAAGGCAATGGGTCATTGTCTCTGGTGATGTCATTTGCTAAAGCATTTTATAGCACTGTAGGTCATTCCCCTGAGCCCGAGGAAAGACACTGAAAGGAAGAAGTCATCTCTATATTAAAGCTATAAATAAAATCATTGGACTTGTGATTTTGTTTCAAACCTCGGGGCAGCTTTCTCAGTCCACTGCTGTGAAGGACAATTTTGCTGCTGTGACAGGTGTTAAAGGATTGTTGTGGACCTTCCAGCAGTCTCATAGAAGCTCTGTGGATGTAGGCGGCCAACCAGCTGGACCAAGTGTGACTGAGACTGTGGCCCTGGATCAGGTTTGTCATGTCTTCAGAGAGCATAGTGTCTGCTGTCGTAACACTCACAGTTAAGCAGCCCTGCAGCACAGAGCTTCAAGTAAACATGGCGATAAAGTTAAGTGACTGGGCAGAGTTCCGCTAAAGCCGGCAGCCCAGGATCTACAGCCTCAGAGCATTTAGTTTCATTGCTACCTCATTCAGTTAGCCTTAATTTGAAGATGTGTTCAAGAATATCATGTTACATTTACCCAGGAACACACTATTTTGTTGTTTTGCAGGAAAGTAGTGGTTTGAATTTGAGACCAAGCACACAGGAGTAGCTATCAAACTCATTTGAGATTAGGATGTGTTACATGAGCTGGCTAAAGAATTAAGGATGAAACCAAAATAACAAGTAGACTGAACTGTTTTTAAGGTCACATGTATACAGGTTGTATTTGGCCAAAAATCTTTTCATATTGAGTTTGCGACTGTGAACATGCCATGAATAAATATGTTTGTATAAAAACTAAGGCTGTCACTTTAGTGCATTAATTAGATTAATTAATTACACTGCAAATCAATGTGTTATAAAAACTAATTGCAAGATTAATCGTAGCACATAAACATTTTGATATTGGCCAGCTGGAGGACCCGTACATGGCAGTGGCACGTCACTCCACACATGCGTCTCTAGTCAAACCAAACAAAGCCCAGGTGACAACAGGAATGGCATATTTAAGACTTAGTCTTTTTTTTTTTTTTTAAATTTATTTATCATATTTGTACCACATTCTTTAATAATCCATCAGGCCTAATTGGTTTGCTGGATGTCCTCGACCTTTTTCTTATTTTGAATTTGATTTATGAAACACACTTAAAGTGTAATTTGAGTTGCCTGATTGAGCTTAGAATTTTCTGGACAAGTTGCCCTGACTTTGGTTTTATTTAGTCACCAATAAAAATGTGGCTTTACGAATCTTCACTTCTTAGTGTATTCATTTGATTAGTCATGCACTACAATTTTATAATATCCTAGAATTCAAATTCTTTATTTGGGTACTTTAAACAGATATGAGATTAAAATGCGATTAATTAGATTAATTAATTATAAATCCGGTAATTAATTAGATTATTTTTTTAATCGTCTGACAGCACTAATAAAAACCATTACAAGAGTATATTGTTATTAAAAATATTTTGTTGTTAAAAATAACAAACCTTTCAAATATGATGTATTTTAATGCTATGGTAAATTCCAGAAAGTGTATGGTTAATTATAAAAACAGATGACATCATAGAGCTATAATTCAATGTATACACTTTAATAGAGGGTCAGAAGTATTTTGGTTTATTAGCCGAATTAGCGTCCATCTTGTGTATCGCTCTCCTGCTATCAGTGGACATGGCTTCACATCATACTAGGTTACATAGCTCTGTCACACACTTCCCATCAGACCACTCCTGTTCCTAAAAAGACTGTCCTCAGGTAAACGTTTCTTCAGAGAGTGATTGAGCTACAATCACTGTTCCTTTTTTCTCTGGCAGCTCCAGTGGCTGCTGAGTAATGTGAGCTTGATTGTAAAAAAAAGAGAGAGACTTTCTCTCATAGGCTATACTTTTTCCTCCAGCCTTTTTATCAGACGTGGTATTTATTTTTCCTTAATGAGAAGTTGAGTTAGCATATGCCAAGGAACAGGATACTTTAAACGTCTGTGATCCACACTTACAGCCTTTTGTCATTTTAAAAGACTGGAAACACCTGGATTCTTGGCCGCAGAATAAGGTAGACTGCTTGAGGGTGAGGAATCTCAGTTTCAACAGATGGAGGGTTTCACTCCTTCACAGCATCCAGAGCAGATGGTGCAGTAACATCAACTCAAGAACTAAAAGTTCAGCCCAGGTGAAGAAACAAACATGCCTAGATTTCCTGTAAATATCTATCAGAGAAATCTCAGTTTTGTTGATTTAAAGCTTAGCTTTAATATATATGATACAACTAACTGTTTGTTATATAACTAACTGATCTTCATATATTTTTAGCCAAGAGTCCCTGAATTAGTATTTTTATGATGCTTATAGTCAGAAGACTAATGGGTTTAGCCTGTAGGGCCCACTAGCTCAGCCAGCTGTGGGTGGTAAAACCAGAAAGATCAATGGATTTTAACATTTATGCTGTTCCTGTTAATTATACCCTGCTCGTAATGGAGATTTTGTTGGCACAGTCATAACAAGAGTTGTTTATGTCTTTGGTGAAGGGTCATTACAGAGGCCCCCTTTGGAGATATATCCCTTTTTAATTATCTCTCCATTTGTAAAGTCCCAGTCACATAAGCACTGCATCATGCTGTCAGCTGCACTGTTGAACTCTGTGAGGATAGAGCAAGGTTAATTAGATTGTTATTGCAAGGTTGTAATATACTGAATTCAATCTTGTCTTAAGATAAAAACAAAACCCTAAGTCATTATACCCTCAGCATTAATTAAACTACCACACAGCAGCACTGTTCCTCAACCATTACAGCCTCTATTAATATAAAAGCTTTTATTTTGTGTAATATTATTTTAACATGCCCCTTGAATATTGTCTTAGAATAACTTTCTTATTTTATACCAAAGTCAACACTTTGTGTCTTTGTAGTGCCAATGAAAACAGGTACAGTGTGTTGTAAATGTCATTAGCCCTTTAAATTAAATCTCTAATAATAGTTTAGATTGAAGTTGTCAATGGGCACAAGCGACAGAGGTCTGGGTTCCATTCTGGCCTGTGGCTTCTTATCTGAATGTCATTCAATCCTCTCTCTTTCTCTTTAAAACTTGAATTTAAGATAACTATTACATCTATAGCTTAGCTGCATTGCTGAAATTCAGATGAAAGACAATGTTGCATTTTTACTTTGGGTCATTTTGAGCTCATCGTTTTTCAGCATTATCGAATAAGACAGAGTGCACGCAAACACAGGGCTGTCCTTATTGTTGCTTTGATACGTTTTTTTTTTTCCTGTTACAAAATAAAACAGCACTTGTTTGGAAAGACAGATAGGTGAACCTTCACTTTTTGCAAGACAAAAGGTTGAATGTTATTTTTATGCCAAAATTAAAGGTATTTGAACACATTCAGGCTCTGTCCTCACTTTTGCAGGTATTTTTAAAAACTGAGCTTTTTGGTGCATACTGGTCTTCTTCCCACATCTACAAAGTATTTTAGGTCCCTGAAAACCCCTGCCAAAGTAATGGGGCCCAAAAGGTCATATCCCAAGTTGACCTATCGACAGAGTGATGTTACTCTATGTGACATGGTCACTGTTGTTTACAAGTGTTGCAGCGTTGGTGAACTGGTGCTGAGTTTAATTGTTGATAACTTGACTATTTACATGCCAGCTTGTACGTCCTGCTAAACTTTTCACTAAGGTGCTGGATTGAAAAAACTTTTTGGAAGACACTCAGCGTTATTGTTTCACAAGTGACTGTGTTAACTGGTGACGCATGGCAACTTGTCCTGCGGTTTTCACGATTATAACGGTCCTTCAAACAAATAAGAGTACCCACAAAAGTATTCAATAACAGGATTTGATCAAGATTATCAGACAAGTCTTGAAGAAAAATATAAATATTCACTCAACACTCTTCCTGCCACCAGTTAACATAGACAGAAGTTAAACTGTAACACTAATCAGATATGATGGTAGGAATAGCTAAAAAAAAAAAAAAAAAAAAAAACTGTTTTTCTTAGATACTGGAAAAAAAGAAAGCTTATCATGAACATAGTTGCAAGGTAATAAACAGCATCAGACAATGCATTTATGGATTTTCAATCATAGAATGTTTCAAGGCAAGGATCTGAGTACTATCTTGAAGTTGTGATGTCAGCCTTGAGACACACAATTGACTTTTGTTGGCATTAAATTCATGTTTAAAAGTACAAAGGTTTCTTCAAACAACAATAAGCTTTTTGTTACTTAGAAAGAAAGAAGATAAAGAAGTACATGGAGTGTAGCAGTTCCAAGTACATGGTATCAAAACGTGTCTGAATATGGAACATTTTGACACAGTTAGTTGAGATGAGCTTATTCCGAACCAAATGCAGTTTATAGCTCTGATCAGGGGTTGATCACGTGAGACTAAAATTAGACTGTTTAAGAGGGCTTTTTTCCTTCTCAGGACAACTACCCTGATTCCGTTTTTCATTTCAATAAAAAACATGATGCTTTTTTCAGCAACAGCAATAGCAGCTGCATTTAGAGTTTTGAGGAATCTTAAATAGGATTTGATTTTGAGGCCTCTCCAATTCAAATCCAAACCCACGCATTATTCTTTCAAACTAAATGAAGTCTTTGTCACATGAAAAGCCAATTAAATCTGTGTGATCAAAATAAAAGATTATCTTGGAAGTTTGGCTGAAATGAAAGCATTAATCTTGATTTCCCTTCAGACTCCACAAAAAAAAGCACAAAAGAGTGTTCTCACGTCATGCTGAGAGATGATGGTAGAGCAAAGCTAAAAGCTCCCCCGTCACGGGTAAGAAGCTCCATGTGGTGTTAAGTGCCTCTGTCTGAGTTTATTAAAACAGTTTGAGCCTTTTTTATGAGGACAAAAAAACCTCAAAGTTATTTCAGTGAGACAGAAACCATTGTTCTTTAATTGTCATATATACTGTAGTACACAACATGGTGAAAAGTATGCTGGTCGAACAATGGAAACTTAAACATTTATAAGAGGGATGTCATGAGCCTGAATCCTTTAATTAGGTTCCCTTCTCTGTTTCCATGTTTCATGTTTGTCTTGTGTCCTCCTGTTTAATTTTGAAATGTCTAACCCCTGTTTCTGTTCTAGGTCCGTTCTGTCTGGTCCTGTCACACCTGATCCCTGCTTATGCCTTCCCAAGCTGTGTCTCATTACCCCTCATTTCCTAATGTTCATAACCTCATATCTCCCTCAGTCACATTGCCAGGTTGCCATACTCTCATGTCACTTTCCAGTGTTTCCTTCATTGCTCTCGTCAGTGTGCCTGACCGGTTTTGTCCTAGCGTCTTTGGAAACCTTTGCCTGGAGTGATTGCCTTTATGTGTACCAAAATCTGGACTGTCCAATAACCTTGCCTTTTGTCTATTGGATCAACTTGTCTGCTAATTGAGTCCTTTTGTGCCTGAATCAGTTCAGACATTGACAGAACAATCTGACCAAAACTTGACTCTGCAAACCCTGACAATGTTCGTCTAGCTCTGCCAACTCAGGGACAGAAGCTGGCTCAGCAGGAGGAGCAGAAACCTCATCTTCAGAAAAAAATCAAGCTGTATCTAACGGCCTGTCCTTAAGTGCTGTAAAGACTTAAAACAATTTCTCGGTTTCACAAAGGAAGTTCATTGGGGGTTATAGTTCCACAGCCACTCCAATGCATGATCTCACCTCTCCCCACAGACACTTCAATAGATCACCAGAATGTCAAGCGGCTTTTTCTAAGCTCATAAAAACGGTTCATCTCTGCACCAATCCTTTGCCTCCCAGAGCCAAATCGTCAATTCATAGTAGAGGTAGACACCTCTGATATGGGGGTTGGAGCTATCCTCTCACAGATCAGTCCTAAGGATAATAAATGACATCCCTGTTCTTTCCTATCCAAAAAAACTCTTGTCATCTGAGCAAAATTATAATATTGGTGATAGGAGGCTCATCACTGTCAAAATGGCTCTGGAAGAGTGGAGGCACTGGTTAGAGGAAATCTCATGGCCATTTCAAGTCTCATAAAAACCTTGTAGTTTTTCCGCACCACTAAGGGGCTGAATGCAAGATGGCTAGGTGCTCATTGTTTTTCAGTAGGTCAAATTTAATCTTGTCTTTTTGCACAGGTTCCAATAACACAAAACGCAATAGGCTCTCACAAAATGTTTAATCTGAGACCCACAGCTCCGAACCCCAAACTATTTTCCCTGCATCTTGCTTTGTATCTGTTTTTGCCTGGGATATCGAATCAAACAATAATTAGCCCAAATCCAGATCCCACCTGTCTGGCGACCAGAAGAAACTTTTCATTGTGCCCAGCGTTTGGGGCCAAGTTAACCATTGGACCCCCACCCATAAGCCTGTCTACCACCCCAGAATATCAAAGACTACATGTTTGTAGCCACCCAGAGTTTTTGGTGGCCCAATATTAAGGTGGATGTCAAGGACTATGTTTCGGCCTGTTTCACAAGGCCAGGCTGTAGAGACCTCAGCTTTCACCCCGACTAACGACGGGGGCCCTGTGTTCATGATTAGGAAGTCCTGGGTGCTTGTCGCAGCCTCCAATACCTGGTGAACTGGCAGCTGTACAGCCTGGAGAAGGGATCTTAGATCCAGTCCAGGTTCATCATTGAGACTCCTTGGCCTTCGGGGGCTGGCCCTATAGGGGGGGTACTGTCATGATCCTGAATCCGTTAGGAAGGTCACATTTTCTGTTTCCATGTCTACTGAGATATTTGAATGGAACACAAGAATCACTGATTAACATTATTAGTTACACCTGCGCTTTCACTGACATGGAAAGTCAAAGTGATGACAGTAACTACAGTCTATGGTGCGCAAAAAGTGTTTCTGAATCTTATTCAGCACTTCTGCTCTTTTTAAACAAAGAAACACTGTTCTGGGAATCAGTTTGGATTACTGTGACCCCCACATGGGGTCACAGCTGTTCATGTTGCTAACACATTTGGAGCCAGTGTTCGGTAAGCTATTTAAGAAATAGCAGGTTAGGCTCCTAGTTACTCTACATAAAATACATCTTTACTAGTAAGAAGCTTTCTTACATTTTCGTACAATATATTGTAGATTTCACCTATGAAGTTATATATATAAAACAGCTTCATGTAGTGCCGTGGCTGCCAATTACCAATTAATGCTCATTGCATCACATCAAAATGTCCTAATTTGACCTTTAGGCGGATCAATGAATTCATTAGCTTCCTTCAAACAGTGGCATCACACTGTTCCTTTGTAATTGTGTCAGTTACAGGCCATCAGCTCCCCCACAGAACTGTATTTGTTGTTGCACTTCCTGCTGTGGTACAATGTTTATTTCATTTCTCTCTCATAGTGTGTTTTTGCTGTGTCATCTCCAACAAATTAAAGCACATGAATTTTTTAAACCCTGCACTTTCTTGCTTGCTTTTGCCCAGAGAGAAAACCTTTTTTGCTCTTCTAGGGAGCCTCGTTGTGCTTTTGTCATCTCTGAAAGGCTATGTACAACACTTTCCTTTTGAGGGCACAGCAGACACCTTTGCTTGCCACTCTGCTGTCATGTCTAGTCAGAAATTACAAACAAGGCCGTGGTAATAGCCAGTTTCCTGTTGTTCACCCTTCTGCCCTGGGGATAACAGTGTAACTGTGCAGCAATCTACAATGGCAGGACTCTGAAATGTCTCTCCATCATGCTCCATATGGAGGGACTGCATTTCTGCAGCGCAGATTGAGTTCAAGCCCTCAGACCACATGCAATGATTCAGGCCAGCTCTTTATATTTTTCTGTGAAATGAGGAGTGTGTGTGATTGACAGTGTGATAATGGTAAATGGATCAGAGCAAAGATGTCTGTTCAGACTAAAGGAAGCATCTGTGGTACCTATATATATCCTGACAGCAGAAACATGTACCCTTTAGCCTTTAACATTCTCTCATAATTCAGGTTGTGTGTTTCTCATTCAGAGCATGTAAAACATGGCAGAGATCAAGCTATTCCATGAGAGTGGTCAGACACAGACAATTTGTTTCCCATTTAGATTCTATGCGAGTGATCTTGATGGAAAATTGAATGTCAGTCTGGACTTTTCCAGTTTTATTGTCTCCCTAAATATATTGAACGAAACACAGGGATGTACAACACATTCAGGTGTGCATTACCCTTCACTTGTAGACTGGTTTCATTGTTTTGATGACTTTAATGTTGTATAGTTATTAGATATATCAGTTTATTACAAATTTGTTGAACTATAAATATTAAATTTTCATATGGGTTTCTTTAAAAAAAACATGAATAATAAAACTGATGAGATGTACCTCTCAGGCTGATTGACTGATATAAAGGCCTGTCGACAATAGGGCATGGTACCATTGACATTTTATCAGTTTTGGGTAAGATTCAGGTTCTTGTTATAGACTACAGTCAGCAATTTGTAATTCTGTTTATCACCTGAAAAGTAAATTATAATAATTACCCCATCCCATTATCTCTGATTAAGATCTCAATGGCAAGCTATCAGCTGAAACAGTTTTTTCTTTCCCCTAATAAACAAGTAAAATATAAATTCTTTTTTAGAAAGGAAAGGCTGTTTTAACAGTATTGTGACATGAGCGTAGTCTGACTGTTTTCCTGTTCATAAAAAGACACTGGCACAGTTGCTACCATTACTTGTTGCTGGTAATATAGTGACTAATGTCGGTTTGAGATCACAACACACTGAACACGGTGCATTCCCCCACATTACCGGTGTCTTGAGTGAAATAATTTGTTATGTTGTATTTGTTGATCGCCCATACAAATTGGTTTTGCAGCACAATCTGTCATCTCTTTAGGCTGGTTTAGCTAATCATTTTACTGCTGTCTTCAGATCTAAATAGTGTTCTCAACACTTTTGTTTATGCACTATGCCATAAGTGACTTATTGCTACAGGAACCCAGCAGGTAAACGATACATAAAACTTTTATGGAAGACAGTTCTTCCAATCTGGGGTTTGGTCGTTAAAACATATCGATGTTGTGAACCGTAAAGCTGAACTGATTCTCAAGTCCTTTATGGAATCCTCAAATCTTGGAAACTTGGCATCAGTTTTCGGTGCTCAAGCATGATCTTCAGTGGAGAGACCTCTTTCCAAAAAGGTGTGGTACTATCCACGATTAAGTAACTAAGACTGAGGTCTTTAATTGGGGATTTACAAATAATAGCATTAACCATACTGATCACAGCGTTTTGAATCCATAAGAGGTCATGGGAGCTAATCCATCTACAAACCTGACACAAAAGCTTGCCTTGTGTAATCCTGCAACTGCTCAGCCAAAAAGCATCTGCTATTGATTAGAAACTGACGCAAACACACATCTTTGACATCATTCTCCATGTGTGATTAATTCTATACAACTTAAATAAAGAAAAGTTAAAATAATTTTCAGAAGTCCACTTAGCTTTACTTAGCATCTGATGTGTTGCAAATTCACCTTGAGCAGCTTAATTGTTATATACAATTTGAGGGCTGATTTGATACCTGTTTTGAAGAAAAACACACAGAGCATTTACAAGAGGCCATTGCACACTGAGCAGAAGCCTTTTTCTTATTATCTTGTTAAAACCAACAAGTGCTGATAAATATATTTAAAAAATATATATTCTAACTAGTCTGGTTGTTTCTCTTATCAGGAGAGTCTGTTTTAAGTATTATGGTAGACTTACAGTCTATTAAAGTTGAACTTATTTTCAAAGGAAACAGTATAGATATAGAAGATGTCAGTGAAAATGTATTTTGTGCACTTTAAAAGTCAAAGCTTTAAATCTTTACACTTTATTTGACAAAATAGAATAAAAATGCTAAGCAACTCAATATATAGTATTCCATTTCCCTGATAGATATCTTATTACTAAACTCTTGTGAATTTATTTCCCACACTATTTTTCAACCAACCGTCTGTACCAAAATATGACCAAACCTTGAGGTCAGTCTACAGAAAGAGCACAGTCTAGTGTCTAGTGAAATTTCAGCGTGTAGGAAAGAGTGGTTGTAGCTGCTGCTGACGTCATGGCTGCTGCTCTGAGTATTAAAAAAAAAAAAAACCTATAGAAGCAGAGGAGCTCTGAAAGCACAAACCCCTGCTAAAGCATTTTTGATATTCTTTGCAGAATTATATTAGAAAATGTGGGAAACTGCCCTCTCACATTGTTAATAAACCATTAAAAAGGAATTGGAACTGCACCATTATTATGATCACCAAAAATTCATCAGTTCTTCCTTCTGACCAAGGATGTGAAAAACACTGGTAAAAACTTTTCCCCCAATGAGGTAATAACTGGACTAGATACAAATTAATGCAATATGTTAAAAAAAAAAAAAAAACATATTATACATGATGAAAAAATAGGCCTAGTATGCCTTTACCCAGAAGTGAAAATAATCATTATCATAAACATTAGCTTATCAGCACAAATGTTCAGCACCAACAGAAATTGCATTGTTTGGTTATGATAATAAGCAAAATGGGTGTAATTGTCTTATTTATTCTGAAAGTAACGCATAGTGTGCACATTTAATGTCTAGATCTAAACTTGTTCATTATTGGACATACAATACGTTATCTGCTGTGTAAGGTCAAAGAATTTTAAGGTCAATAGCAGCTAAATAAAAATATATTGTCATCAACTATATTGAAGAAGCACACGCCTTAGCTGATAAAATGTATTTCTCTATGGTGGACGTTTACTGGTAACCTTGCATAGCAGATGGGCCTGCCTGATTCAGTTCCTGAAATCCTGCAGATCCCCATCTTGCAGCGCACCGTAGACCAATGGATTCACTCGGCTAAAATTTTAACGGCCCAATCAGGGAAAAGAGGCGGGAGCTGCGGGAAGAGCGGAAGTGACGAAAAGGCGTGACGTCAGCAGACGGCTACCCAATTTATACTGCGCATTCGCGAAAACTGCATCACCTCCTATCGAGCCGTGATGTGTATAAAAAAAAGATATAGATATATACGCGATGGATTCAGACATAGAAATACGTACGGATCGGGTAGTGACTCCTGTCATAGATACTTAGTAAAACTTGGCGAAATCTGCCCTCCTCAGAAGTTTAGTTTTAGTGTAAGAGGATAGTATAAGGCCGTTAGCTGTTAGCAGCTAAGTTAGCGGCTAATGGCTAACTTTAGCCGCTACGCACATAAGCTACGTCGCACCGGGGCTTGATGTGAATTGGCCTGTGGTGAGTGTGTCAATCAGAACGGTCTTCTAATCTTCTTCTTCTTCTTTGGTTCGAACGGTCGTCCAATCGCCAGCTACTGATTGTTTTGAAGGTCCCGCCTCTGAAAGCTAATCAGAAGAGCAGCTACCCAGATGGACTTGTGAAATATTTCTGTGGCGGACATATGAAACTATCCATCTGGCGTGTCAGGTTAGCTTACTGGGGCAAGGTAAGTGTGTCAGTTAAATTGTCAGATCAAGTTATTACCATAGCTTGACTACATGCGCTGATGAACTGAGTGTGACTAAAAATATAAATACAAAGTTAACCATCGGGATACCTGAACATATGGGCCATTCTACCGAATTTGTCCAAACTGTGGTCCCACACTAAAAAACCATGTAACAAAACAATTAAGAATTCAGACTTTACATATTTACTAAGATTCTGTTATGATCTATTCAACACACACGGCAAATAGATAGTAATAAGCTAAATATATACAAAATCATCATTTATAGTGTACTTTCTATTGGGGAGTGGTCGTCCCAATCCCTAAGCCCTAAATTTCGACCTGTGAAAATAATACTTAAAACAATTTTGTATTTTTTTTCAATGATGTTTTTTAAAATATCTTGTTGATTTCTTTTAAACAGCATTGAAAAGATTTGGATGTATCGCGGGTTTATTTTTTTTAATTTAAAAAGATAATTCAAAAAATGCTGTCCCACGCTTTCATGTCACGCCCGAAACACAGATAGTTTTACCACATAGGTCTAGCCTGTTTTTAGCCACACCCCTGCATTTTTGATCAGGCAGAGACTCAGCATCCCTCTACCTCATGGTATCATGGTGAGTAGTTACCTCTCATCAGTTTGGAGTAAATGTGTTCCAAAATCTGAAAATCTGTCGGGAACATTTTTAATTGTCACTACCAAACACATATTCTCTGTAATTAGGTAAACTTTTGGAGGTTTAATGCAACACATCATGTTTTTATGGGTGTACACCTGTTCAAACATCCATTTGCTGGCCATGTGCTTAGTAGCATTTTTTAGCTATGAGCTAAAGTTAGCTAAAATTGTCACAACCGAAACAGATGGTAGAGTTTCGGTTGTGACAACATGTAATGGTCCACTCACTTAAGTCAATGTTTGATCATTATTTAAAACATAGATAATGCTGATTCATGTTTTAAATTATAAAGCATCAGGAGAAAGCAACAGGGACAAATGAAAAAAACACCAATATGGCAAAACAAAATATTTGAAAAACTAGACTTTAGTCCAAGGGTGTTGATCACGTTATTCTTAAGAAGTTGTTTGTTTTGTTTTAAGTTCATTAAAGTTCTTGCAGAACACTTTCTGGTGTGTGTATTTTTTTTTTTTTTTTTGAAAAAAGATGTTTTAAAGGGACTGTGAGGAGTTTCTAAGTAATTACAAAAAAGTCTCACTTTTAGATATATGCCTGATTGAAATACACACTTTAAGATGAGTTTTATAGCATCAAAATAGGTTATCTAAAAATGCTACTCCTTGGCCTTCCAGTCAGGTCGGACAGGGCTGGATTGGCCTGGATACTCAACTTCAGGAACAAGACAATTAAAACTAGAGCAAATGTATATTATTCTGACACGTCTTAGAGCACCAAGCTGTAATTAGTGATATATGGCCAGCTACAAAACTACGATACTAAGTTTTCTAAAAATTGCTTGTTGTCACACATCAAAAACTACCGCTACGTAACTAGAAAGAGATACATTACCTCGTCGCTTTGCATCCTGAAAGTTGTTGAAAAAAGAAGTTGTAAAGCAATGCAGAGTTCTGAGGAAGGTCCGAGTTTCATTTATTTAGCATCACAACAAACACACGCTTTGGCTTGTGGTGCGTTCCAGTTGTA
Source organism: Scarus forsteni (assembly GCA_036419115.1). Lineage (NCBI taxonomy): Eukaryota > Metazoa > Chordata > Actinopteri > Labriformes > Labridae > Scarus > Scarus forsteni. The sequence continues at coordinate 13,517,523 of JAZDUH010000111.1, read as the reverse complement.
GTCGGAAGTTGGAATTTCTGAGTTCCGAGTAGTAGACTACAACTGAAACGTCCCCCGAAGTGGAAATTTCCTGCTGGGAACTCGGTGAAACCTCGCCACCCCCGAGTTGACAATCGAAGATGGATGCCCCCAGTGTGAACAGTTATTTAGCTCTTGTAATAATCAATTTATTTCAATTCTGACTGGGGTGTGTCGCTCTAGATCAGCTGTATACATAGTATTGTTAGACTTATATTTACAAAAATGTTGCCATAGTGATAATCACATTCTTCATGTGATATTTGTGAACAACAACGCAGGGCGTGCTAACAACAGCTAACAATAGCCTGGTAGATCGGCATGTTTTTTTCTGACTTCAACTGGAACGCCGATAAGTCAGAGATGATGTCACTCCTAGTTCCGAGGTTACTGGAACGCAGCATTACGACAGTCGCCGCACGTGCTCATGGGGAGCAGAGTCTTATGTCGCCGATAATAGATTCTCCTCATAGCACCTTTAAGTAATGTTACAGTAGATGCGTTGTGATGTTTGAGTAGGCCAATGCTGGCCTTCAAAGTAAATGTCATTTGATTGATTATAAACATTTGTGTTCATAATATTCCCAATGTAAGACATGTTTTAAGTTAATATTAAGCAATAAGGTGGAGGGAATATGATACAACCTTGCAAACAAAAAAATAGTGGTCACTACCAAAATAGTGCAGTCACAACCGAAACGGTGCAGTCACAACCGAACACTGGGTGTTTTGTAAAAAATAAAAGATATTGAGTCATCAACTAACATTTTATGATGACTATTCTTTAAATGTATGTTCAATTTCATAACTCATTAACTTTGAGATGTATATAATCAGTAGAATTCATTTTACAAGAAAAGATTGGATTTTGATTTTGATGAGTCTTAGAAATTGAACTTTGGAAAATGTTTAAAATATCATTTTTATTGATTTTGTTGTAAAACCCTTCAAGAAAAATTTGTAAAAATATTCTTTAGAGGGGGCATGGAAGTACAATATGAACAGATTAATATAATACCTTTTATTGCAGTGTGTTGCTATGTTTCGGTTGTGACACATTTTGGGAGCGGAAAAAACATTTCAAGAACAGGCAGAAATTAAAATATGAATATTGACTGCACTATACAAGATATATGCACCTTAGATATGGTACAACATATTTATGGACAAAATTTTGGGAAAAAAATCACTTTAAAAAAAAAAATTCCAACCCTGCACTTTGGACAAATTCGGTAGAATGGCCCATTATAGCCTGTCTTTCCAAGCAAATGTTTAAGAACAGTTAAGATTGCAATTTAAAAAAAATACCATCTACATCTTGAGGGACTGTGCTGCACCCTGAGGGGACACTGTCACAACTCACAGCAAGATTTATCGACAGCTCAGTGAGCAGCTGTATGATTCCCTCACACCCCTCTCCTGACTCGGGGTCACTGACAGTGAGTTATGTGAGAGGAGACAGAAGTGTCACAGGGAAAATATGTGTGTCACCTCACATCAGGTCTACTCCTGGGGAACCTGATCACAGCCAAAAACAAAGTAATCTCTGACAACAGGGCCATCACACCTCTAAAACCTGGAAGTGTACATCACTTATGAACAGTAAATATGTGTTTGACTGGAGATACATTTACAGTTTCACATCAACATTTTCTATGCAAAAAATTCTGTGAATCTATGTGGCATTCAGCGGTGCAAGGTTGGACACAGTTCAGGTGCTGCATCCTCTGGTAGACCCAACCGTCATGGCCAGTACAGAAGGTTCAGGCTAATGTGAAATAAAATAATCTAATTCCATATTACATCACTTACAGTCCCTGCAAACCCTTACATCTTATAAGTGTTTTAACACTATGCTTACTTTTTCAAAAACTGTGCCCGAGCACTTTGTTCCCCCATCCCCCCCTCCTAGTCTGTTTTTACTCCAGAAAAACGGCTTCATGCCCGAACTCACTTGCACATGTGCACATCCTGATGTAGTAGGTGGCAGTTTCATGTAGTTGATAGCCAATTCTACCAAATCCAAAAGAAGAAGATGGAGACCACTTATTTATGTTATATAGTAGCAGTAGTAGCAGTACTACTACATATATATTTTTTATCAATATTTGAGAGGCTTACAGCAAACTTTCACCTATCCCAAACATCAGAAGAGGGCAAATAGGTGCCAAGGGCCACGTGTGTTCCCCCTACTCCATCAATGTGGCCCATAAATCAACCTAAGAAACAATTAAACATTTGTGTGAAGAACACAAGATCTAACAGGAATATTGGAAAACAACATTATGGTCTAGAGAAAAGCTGTAAATGTCTCTTTCACAGGCATTAAAAAATGTACTTAAAAGGAGTAATCTGATGTAATGTAATGTGATAAATGTAACTGAAACTGGTCTCAATTCTGTGTTTTGCTTCTTAAATTGAGAATTTGGATATATATGGGCCATTCTACCGAATTTGCCCAAAGTGCAGGGTTGGAAAACATTTTTTCTAAGTGTTTTTTTTCCCAAAACTTTGTCCATACATATGTTGTACCATATCTAAGGTACATATATCTTGTATAGTGCAGTCAATATTCATATTTTAATTTCTGCCTGTTCTTGAAATGTTTTTTCCACTCCCAAAATGTGTCACAACCGAAACATAGCAACACACTGCAATAAAATGTATTATATTAATCTGTTCATATTGTACTTCCATGCCCCCTCTAAAGAATTTTTTTACAAATTTTTCTTGAAGGGTTTTACAACAAAATCAATAAAAATGATATTTTAAACATTTTCCAAAGTTCAATTTCTAAGACTCATCAAAATCAAAATCCAATCTTTTCTTGTAAAATGAATTCCACTGATTGTATACATCTCAGAGTTAATGAGTTATGAAATTGAACATACATTTAAAGAATAGTCATCATAAAATGTTAGTTGATGACTCAATATCCTTTATTTTTTACAAAACACCCAGTGTTCGGTTGTGACTGCATCGTTTCGGTTGTGACTGCACTATTTTGGTAGTGACCACTATTTTTTTGTTTGCAAGGTTGTATCATATTCCCTCCACCTTATTGCTTAATATTAACTTCAAACATGTCTTACATTGGGAATATTATGAACACAAATGTTTATAATCAATCAAATGACATTTACTTTGAAGGCCAGCATTGGCCTACTCAAACATCACAACGCATCTACTGTAACATTACTTAAAGGTGCTATGAGGAGAATCTATTACCAGCGACATGAAGACTCTGCTACCCATGAGCACACGCGGGGACTGTCGTAATGCTGCGTTCCAGTAACCTCGGAACTGGGAGTGACATCATCTCCGACTTATCGGCGTTCCAGTTGAAGTCGGAAAAAAACATGCCGATCTACCAGGCTATTGTTAGCTGTTGTTAGCACGCCCTGCGTTGTTGTATGAAGAATGTGATTATCACTATGGCAACATTTTTGTAAATATAAGTCTAACAATACTATGTATACAGCTGATCTAGAGCGACACACCCCAGTCAGAATTGAAATAAATTGATTATTACAAGAGCTAAATAACTGTTCACACTGGGGGCATCCATCTTCGATTGTCAACTCGGGGGTGGCGAGGTTTCACCGAGTTCCCAGCAGGAAATTTCCACTTCGGGGGACGTTTCAGTTTTAGTCTACTACTTGGAACTCAGAAATTCCAACTTCCGACTACAACTCGCACCACAAGCCAAAGCGTGTGTTTGTTGTGATTCTAAATGAATGAAACTCGGACCTTCCTCAGAACTCTACATTGCTTTACAACTTCTTTTTTCAACAACTTTCAGGATGCAAAGCGACGAGGTAATGCATGTCTGTCTAGTTATGTAGCAGTAGTTTTTGATATGTGACAATAAGCAATTTTTAGAAAACTTAGTATTGTAGTTTTGTAGCCGGCTATATATCACTACAGCTTGGTGCTCTTAGATGTGTCAGAATAATATACATTTGCTCTAGTTTTAATTGTCTTGTTCCTGAAGTTGAGTATCCAGGCCAATCCAGCCCTGTCCGACCTGACTGGAAGGCCAAGGAATAGCATTTTTAGATAACCTATTTTGATGCTATAAAACTCATCTTAAAGTGTGTATTTCCATCAGGCATATATCTAAAAGTGAGACTTTTTTGTAATTATTCAGAAACTCCTCACAGTCCCTTTAAAACATCTTTTTTTAAAAAAATACACACACCAGAAAGTGTTCTGCAAGAACTTTAATGAACTTAAAACAAAACAAACAACTTCTTAAGAATAACGTGATCAACACCCTTGGGCTAAAAGTCTAGTTTTTCAAATATTTTGTTTTGCCATATCGGTGTTTTTTTCATTTGTCCCTGTTGCTTTCTTCTGATGCTTTATAATTTAAAACATGAATCAGCATTATCTATGTCTTAAATAATGATCAAACATTGACTTAAGTGAGTGGACCATTACATGTTGTCACAACCGAAACTCTACCATCTGTTTCGGTTGTGACAATTTTAGCTTATTTTAGCTAATAACTAAAAAATGCTACTAACCACATGGCCAGCAAATGGATGTTTGAACAGGTGTACACCCGTAAAAACATAATGTGTTGCATTAAACCTCCAAAAGTTTACCTAATTACAGAGAATATGTGTTTGGTAGTGACAATTAAAAATGTTCCCGACAGATTTTCAGATTTTGGAACACATTTACTCCAAAGTGATGAGAGGTAACTACTCACCATGATGCCATGGGGTAGAGGGATGCTGAGTCTCTGCCTGATCAAAAATGCAGGGGTGTGGCTAAAAACAGGCTCAACCTATGTGGTAAAACTATCTGAGCTTCGGGCGTGACATGAAAGCGTGGGACAGCATTTTTTGAATTATCTTTTTAAATTTAAAAAAATAAACCTGCAATACATCCAAATCTTTTCAATGCTGTTTAAAAGAAATCAACAAGATATTTTAAAAAAACATAATTGAAAAAAAATACAATTTTTTTTTAAGAATTATTTTCATAGGTTGAAATTTAGGGCTTAGGGATTGGGACAACCACTCCCCAATAGAAAGTACACTCTAAATGATGATTTTGTGTATATTTAGCTAATTACTATCGATTTGCTGTCTTGTGTTTTAAATAGATCATAACAGAATCTTAGTAAATATGTAAAGTCTGAATTTTTAATTGTTTTGTTACATAGTTTTTTTAGTGTGGGACCACAGTTTGGACAAATTCGGTAGAATGGCCCACAAATGAAGAGCTGTTTTCCAAAACGCTATAAATCCATTTTCATTTAGAAAGTACACTCAACAAAAATATAGACGCAACACTTTTGTTTTTGCTCCCATTTTTCATGAGATGGACTCAAAGATCTAAAATTCATTCCAGATAAACAATATTACCATTTCTTTCAAATGTTGTTCACAAATCTGCCTAAATGTTTGATAGTGAGCACTTCTGCTTTGCTGAGATAATCCATCCCACCTCACAGGTGTGCCTATTCAAGATGCTCATCGGACACCATGACTAGTGCACAGGTGTGCCTTAGACTGTCCACAATAAAAGGCCACCCTGAAATGTGCAGTTTTGTCTCACAGCAAAATGCTACAGATGTTGCAAGCACTGAGGGAGCGTGCAACTGGCATGCTGACAGCAGGAATGTCAACCAGATCTGTTGCTCGTGCATTGAATGTTCATTTCTCCACCATAAGCCGTCTCCAAAGGCGTTTCAGAGAATATGGCAGTACATCCAACCGGCCTCACATCAACATTCCACAGGCCACAATTGACAATCTGATAAACTCTATGCGAAGATGTGTTGCACTGCATGAGGCAAATGGTGGTCTGAGTCCCCAGACCCCCAATAAAGCAAAAAAAACTGCACATTTCAGGGTGGCCTTTTATTGTGGACAGTCTAAGGCACATCTGTGCGCTAATCATGGTGTCCGATGAGCATCTTGATGTGGCACACCTGTGAGGTGGGATGGATTATCTCAGCAATGCAGAAGTGCTCACTATCAAACATTTAGACAGATTTGTGAACAACATTTGAAAGAAATGGTAATATTGTGTATCTGGAATGAATTTTAGATCTTTAAGTCCATCTCATGAAAAATGGGAGCAAAAACAAAAGTGTTGCGTTTATATTTTTGTTGAGTATATTTACATTATTTACCTAGACCCACCATTGAGTTGGCTGGGGAACTGAACTTGGAAATACAGTTTAAACAGGGATTCATAGCTTTCTGGTATTAAATACTGATAGGGCAGGTGGTATAATCGGTATAAAAAAGAATAGCACTGAGTAATTTTTTTTTTTTTTAATTTTTGGCTTTTATAGCATTTTGGAAAAGAACTCTTCATATATAAATTGACACTATACCAGATATCTGGTTCGATAATTATAGGCAACTGTAGCAGTTAAAATGAGAGCTTCCTGCAGTTTTCACAATGCTGCCTGGCAATGAGGACAAATGATGGCCTCATAGAAACCACATAAACAACAATATGTGAAATACAAAGGATGTTGCTTTGACAGCTCCACACAGACTATTCCCTGCACTTGAGTTTACTCAAACTGTGCCAGGGTTCCTAATAAGTGTTCTCGGGCACTCTGCACAAGGATGGTGGATTTGTTTTCACATTTTTAAAACTTCTCCCTTATGCTTACCCATAAACCTTCTAAACTTGTTTTTCTTGCTGTTTTGATCCTCTTGTGCCCTACATCTCAGTTGTTTCCAACTTTTTTTCCTCAAGGCACATCTCATGTTAAGCCAAATCTCAGGGAGAAATATATCAAAATAAATCAAAATACTCCCCTCACACGTGTTGCAATATTTTATGGATCCATGCATGTTTATTTATATGATGGCTATCTAAAAACAGTTCCAGTTTTGAAATAATAATCCAAAAACAAAAGGAAAAAAATATTAAAGATATAATAAAATGTCAAAATCTCAGCAACAGATATTTAAAACTTTACAAAACACAATTTATATCCAAGAGTTCTTATAGAGAAATACTTTACAATATCTTTCACCTTCTAGCTCTGTTAACTGCAAAAACTGTGTTCCTTTAACGTTTTGAGATTAGGAAAAGTTACAGAACTTGCAGCTAAATGCAAAATTAATGCATCTATAAAGAGTTACTGGTAGCAGTGACTTATGGTTAGACAAAATTCCAAAATACACCCAGACCTACCTGAAGGCACACCAGTGTTCCCCCATCACACCATTTTAAATCTCAATCTCCTTATGTCACCTTCACTTGATGTTCAAACCACACTTTTGTTCTACAGAGTTTTATTTACCAAAGAGTAAAGAGCAGATGCTTCTGATGGACACAGAGGGTGGGAAGCTGTAATTTCCCCTGCAAATATGTAGTTTGACAAGAGTTTTTCTCTGTATTAATGGAAGGGATAATGTTTAAAGAAAATCTTTTTTCTTTGTTCATTGCACTTTATGGTAATACTTACAAGTAGTTGCTGTCAAAAAAACATCTTGGATTTATTTGAATGTATGTTGAATGTTTCATTAGAAATAAGAGACACAAAATGTTTCTGTTAACCATCTGCATAACAGCAATACATAATTTTCATCAACTGACTATTCACCATAACCCCCTCTCAATTGGCAACTGTTGCTGCTGCAGCAGATATTTTAAGACTCACAGCTCAAAGATCACAGTTATAAAAGCAAAAGATATAATGCTGTTACTTCAATAACAATGTTTCTGATTCCAGCTGGTCTCAAAATCAGCTTGGCATTCTTAAGTGTCAACATGGTTTTTGTTAAAGACCACCCATGACCTCCAAAAGACAGAGTGATCAGGCGATTGAGCTGCATGATGTTACATTATAATATGTGAGACTGAAGACAAAGCTGCAGGAAAGAGGAACAGGTCGAAGTTCTCACCACTCGAGGATGAATGCATCACAAAATTGCCATGAAGTTATTCTAACCCTCTGATGCGTGAATTATGAAAGCCAAGAGTTGTTTTTTTTTTTCTGAAGTGTTTTTATACTTCTAAAGACATGAAAAAACATGTTCAATTTTTTTCTTCCAAAAATTTTTTTCTTGAAGTTACAGAAAAGTCAACATAAAACATTCTGAATTTAAATAAATATATCAACACATATTTTTTTATGCTTTGGAAAACATTTCAACAAATCTTTGAAAATTTTGACACTGTAGCTATAGGTACAATGTTACCGATTAACTTTTACCAATGGCCTGAACAAACCAATGATATATATATCATATATATATCATATATATCATATATATATATATATATATATATAGATATAGATATAGATATAGATAGATATATATATAGATATATATATAGATAGATAGATATAGATAGATATAGATAGATAGATAGATAGATAGATAGATAGATAGATAGATAGATAGATAGATAGATAGATAGATATACACACACACACACATATGAGAGTGCTATGAGAGAGAGAGAGAAAGAGGGAGAGAGAGAGACAGATATATATATTTTTTCTAATATCAATATCAATGTCTAATAAAATTCCTTAAATTTTCATGCCAGGCTTTAAACCTGTAGTTTTTGCCAATTGTGCTTTTTTGATTCCACAGAGCACTGTAGACACATTTTAAAAGATGTGGATCAAATCCCAAATTACTAAAATAAAAATGCACATTTCTGATTAATTCATGTTATGGAGATCATCAGTGTAAGAAAACAACAACCTACACGGCCCCAAAACGAAACAAAAGGTACCAGACAATAAATACTGAAGCCTGTGCCTCGTCTACAGAATCAAATGAGACCATATGCTACAAATTTGTTCTCAGCATCATTTTTGGTCTGCCACTTCAGCTACAGGGAGATGTCAGAAGAGCTGAGATTCAGGTTCAGTGACAACAGCATTTTTTGGCATTTTTTAAGGCAAAGGATCATAGCAAGGACAGGATATGATGTAGGAATTTGACGGATGAGATTTTTCCTCAGAAACAAACCTTAAAGGTCATGTATTAAGCCAAACACACTCTTGAATGTTTCCAATACAAACTCAGGTTCATGCCTACATCCCAGCATCCTCATGAAAATAATGTCTCCCTTCATGCCTTTGCATGTTGCACTTTACCAAAATGATGTAATCTGGAGACATGTCATCTTCCCTGGGCGGCGCGGTGGCACAGCGGGTAGTGCACATGCCTCACAGCAAGAAGGTCCCTGGGTTGGGCAGTTCCTTTCTAAGTTTGCATGTTTTTCCCGTGCATGCATGGGTTCTCCCCAGGCACTCCGGCTTCCTCCCACAGACCAAAAACATGCTCCTTAGGTTAACTGGAAACTCTAAATTGCTCTTAGGTATGAGTGTGAGTGTGAATTGTTGTCTGTCTCTCTATGTGGCCCTGTGATTGACTTGCGACCGGTTCAGGGTGTACCCCACCTCTCACCCACTGGCAGCTGTGATTGGCTCAAACCCCCCCCCCCGCGACCCTGAAAAGGTCAAGCAGTATAGAAAATTAATGAATGAATCAACGAATGACATCTCCCCCATGTTGGGTCAGGTTTAGAAGCACATGCCGGGTCAGCATTTCACTATTTATCAATCCTGAGCACCACCAATAAACAGTGCTGTGAATGTTTACTTACAATAACATTTTTGGTGCCTCCTGGGGGCCACAGCACCCTTAACATTTGGCTATGTTGCCTAATGGACCACCTGAGACACCACTGCAAGGACAAGAAACCACATTCACTTTTGAGAGGGTCACAGCTCATTAGGCATGACTCTAGAATCTGAACAAGGCTGAAAGCACAGGTTTATAGTTATTCTAAGACTTAATATTTTAAGGCAGTACCTCATAATATGCACAAAGTTTTCATGAAGTACCTTAACTTATTCTCTGCTGTGTGAGGGACCATATAAGAATGTGATTACTGCAAACTGTTGCTTGTTCAGTTTTCTATTATGTACAACCATTAGTATTTTACCTTGTCTGCATTAAGGCCCTGTGGTGCCTGTAAAATAACACATTTCTGTCTGCATTGGTTTCCCATTGTTGCAGAAGCTATTGTCATTTGTATTTCACAGCATGATGCTTTGTGTTTGTGTTACAAAAGGAAAGGAAATGATGGGTTGCCATGTGAACAGAAAACATGGCTCAAATCAGTAGGGGAATAATTTCCTGACAGCTGTGGATGACTTTAGTCATCTTTGCCTGTCCTGGTGAAAAATGACAAAAAGTAAGTCCTTTGAATGATTTTAAACATTTCTTTTCAAATATAAATGCATTTCTGCATTACTGTGTGACATTGTCTTTGTTTGTATTTGTCTTGACTCCTGTGTACAGCACTGGCCTGCTGTGTTTCCTCTGAAAGCCGTCAATGTGTTCCCATATAAATGCATTCAGTGCAGGAGTGTGCACCCAGACACTAGGCCAGAGATAAATCCTACTCATTTCCTGTGTTGACAGTCTGAGGCTGCTTCCTTGACTTGGTAAAATTAACGGTCCAGAACGTTATTTTCCCATCCAATATGCCGCCATCAATCATCCTGTGTGCCTTCATCACTTTCAGAAATTATGTGTCACTGTTTTCTACAAAGGCAATGCGACAAATTTAGTCAGCAGGCAAAAGGTTGATGATAAAATGTACAAGTTTCAGGATAAAACGAGAGGAAAGAATAAACTTTCTCTGTGACAAGTATGAATTTCCTTCCTGTATGGGGATGAAGATGTAGGGCGCAGCAATCAGCTTGGAAGTGTAAAGATGCTTGAGTGGGCATGCGAGGGAGTAAGCACACATACTAGCCTGAATTCAGAGATCTGAGATAGCGCTGGTCCCAAATATGATTTTAGCCTCCACTGGTTGTAAGCTAGAAAATCAGTGCTGCAGTATGTATTGCGCTCCTTGTGCCGAGTTTGGCAAATGAAGGGCACCCTCCTTCTCCTCACAGAGCCTATCTGCTTTGAGCCTACATGCACTGAATAGAGGCTCATGTTTTTGGTGAATTAAACAACTTCATTAGAACAATTTGTCTGCATCCTACCTGTCACACATTCTGGGCCTGGACAAAAGACATTTTGTAATATTTAAAGGATAAGTTCGGTTTCTGCAGCTTTCACATTGTTTATAGAATGAAGTAGAACAATATACTCACCCAGAAGGCTTTCCTGATCCAAACAGTGCTTTGGGAGATATTTAGATCCAAAATCGAGCGGCGGACATCTGTATAATGGTAGCACATAGGGCATGTATAGCGCCGCTCCTAAAACTGCATTAATCAGCCAAAAACTCATCAGTTTCCCCAATATTTCATCATGGTCCGCTCACGCTACTCCTCCAAGACAGTCTGTGTCACTCCAGACATGTTGTGTGACTGTACTGACCTCTGAACTGAAGAAGAAGAGCGCTTGCTCCGTGCCTGCGCAGTACGGCTCACTGTTTCAGGGGCGACCACCGGCTACTCAACAACTTTCTTCTTCCAGTTTTGTGCAAAATGGATGAATATCTATCGGATGAAGATGTTGTGGAGGAGAACTTTGAATATGATGGGTGTCCTTACAGTTTCGAGCCAGAGTTCACAGATGAGAAGCTCATCGAAAGGAGGAGGCAGCGCTCCAGAGAGTACTGCGCAGGTGCGGAGGCAAGCGCTCTTCTTCTTCAGTTCAGAGGTTAGCACAGTCACAAAAACATGTCTGGGACGACACAGACTGTAATGGAGGAGTAGCATGAGCGGACCATGATGAAATATTGGTGAAACTAATTAGTTTTTGGATGATTAATGCAGTTTTAGGAGCGGCGCTGTATGCCCTATGTGCTACCATTATATGGATGTCTGCCGCTCGATTTTGGATCTAAATATCTCCCGAAGCACTGTCTGGATCAGGAAAGCCTTCTGGGTGAGTATATTGTTCTACTTCATTCTATAAACAATGTGAAAGCTGCAGGAACCAAACTTATCCTTTAAGTCGTATTCTAAAGTAAAGGGCTGGATAAAACAAATGAATAAGTAAATAAAAGCCTCTTCCACAATCAGACTTGTCCGTAGTCATATATTACAACAAGGTAAAAATCATTGATTAATGTGAAAACTCAGGCATTATGCAAAAAAAATCTACATTTGTCCTGTAGACATGTATAAACTACAGTAAAACCCATGAGAAATGATGAAAAGTGGATGTTTTAGCACTACACAAAGTGTGCATGACTGCAGCCACAGCATGGTCACTGTTTTCATTTCTATAACAAATTACACCTTCTGTGGCAATCAGTGAATACATGGAGTTAAAGTAGCTCCACCAGTCAAAAAAATCACTTTATGATATATTATTTTACATGTTTGGGACAATTCAAGACATTTGGCTCTCTTGGCAAATGATTCAGCTAATCATCTAAAACTCATGCAGTGAAGTTATCCTGAAGTTGATCAGGAATCATGCTCAGTAATTGTGATCTCAATATCAATTTTAAAAAAAATCTGTATTTTTGCGTTTGAACTGCCCTCTTTAGAAGTGTTAAGCACAAGTACAAGAGAGACTGCTAGATATGTATAACCACAGTAGTTGATCTTCAGTGACATACAAATTTAAAAGACTCAAAAGCTGACCCCAGAAAACCAGGAACACAGCTGGTAAAAGAGCACTGTTCTGTTCATACATCATTTGTGGAAAGATCTCTCGGGGCAAGAATTCATAATGTGGAAATCTTGGCAAAAATCCCTACATGATGCACATTTTTCAAAATGTGGGTGTAAAAGTTTAACTGAACTGATTTTTGTCTTTGGCAAACACGGGAACCAAACAGCTCACATTTTGCACATTTCTGTTTTTTCAAATTGTTCATAAGTGGCATATACACCAGAACTGCACTTCAAGATTAACGCTTTGCATTTTATGGAATAGAAGTTCGATTTAAATATGATTCCTGTTTGGGAGTTTAATGAACAGAGCAGAAGGTATATTACAACTAAAGGCCGTGTCTACTCTCGTGTGAAGTGAGAAGTTTCATTGCATAGCGGGAAATTGCAAGTGCTGGGGAACAGACGGGAAAGACATCAAGGATGGTACGGTAAGGGAGCATGTAAAGCGCATCCTCATTTCACAGCAACGGCTGATGCTCTTTTACTCCCTGATCACAGAACAGCAAGGGCTGATGGGAAAGTGGATGACTGGGTAGGTGGGAGGAGGGTGGAGATGTGATTTGAGGGCATCAAGTAGCGGAACTGACAGAGAAGGATTCACTGCGGCCCATGCATGGAATTGCTTTTCCTTTCCCCCGGAACTGAGCTGGAAGTGCCTGTGGCTGCAAACAATCTCTAAGCAGCAGCCTTCACGAAACCTGAGAGCCAGAACCAAGAAGGCTCTGAGGCAGGTGAGAAAACACTGAAATGTTTAGAACAAGACAAAAAAGGGAGGAGCAGAGGAAATCCAAGCAAGCTCAGGTACACTGAAACTGCTGAGAGCACAGAAGTCCGTATTTGAATGAATTGGGTGTTTTCTTTTAAACTGTGTTTGGTTTGCGTGTTCTTGGGCAGTGTGGTCCCCAAACTTTCACACCCGCTAAAATAACTGAGTGAGACAAAGGAGTTCCTCACTGTCCATGGAGATGGTTCAAGCTTGAAATGTTTCACACAACCTTGCTAACAGAGGCCTATGATTTTTTCAACTTGGATAAGAACAACACAAAGGAGCACAAAAACCTAAATACTGAATAAATATCATTTCTCAAATGTTTTCAAGTGGCATGCGAGGACACACAATGTCTTGGAATTCAATGCCACAATATGTGTTAATTTAATTTTTTTGTGGCATGACACTATGGATTATCATCACTTGTCAAGCATGCCATATGCTAATAAACAACATTTAACTGTGCATCAGTTTATCTTAGCATTTTCATGTGTGACTCAATGATGAAGGATGACCTTTCATTGTAGATCCTTATCTGATGCAGGTTCAGTTTTCTATACATGTTACTGCTTGGAACACCCTCTTAAAAATGATTTTAAAGAATTTAATTTCTCAAATCTCATTTGAAATCAGTGTGACAAATGGCACCTTTTAATGACCTGAGCAGTTGGGTTAAACGTTTAAGATGAAGAGACCAGGCAGGAGCTCCCATTAAAGGTGCATGTCTGTAAGAAAAACATTTATCGTCAGACTCAAACCTGCCTCCTCACATCAACCCCCGCTGTATTTTCTTTCCTTGCTCCACCTCCCCACAACATACAGTCCACATCCATACATGCTGTCAACATGTCTGACAAGGTAAAAAGCAGGTTGTGGTAACAAATCAGCATATTGAACTCTGGCTGGTCTAAACCCACTGAACATGTCGTAGGGTTTCACCCTGCAAACTGACAGAAGCTGAACTCAGTTTGCCCCCAGTGGGACTGTGCGCAGGCAGTCATGTGTGATGAAAACAGGCCAACACACACAGAGAGCTTTTTTTCCTGAGCCTCTGAACCTGTTGTCCAACACGTTTGATGTGTTTGTGCATCAGGAACTCTTTTTATTTATCCATGTGCATTTAATGTGCTTCTGCAGCCACATGCCAGCAGGAAGAAATCGGACAGACATTGCACTAGTTAAATCATTATTTGGAAGTGTATGCAACAAGTCAGGTAACAAATAAAATAGGAACAGGTAAGAATTTGGTTTTGTGGCTATCTAGCGGCCACTGAAGGTCTCTTGGTGTAAAAGCACTGTCATAATCACCCCCAGCGCTGTCACCCCTCCTTCTAGAGAACATTCAGAATTAACTTAAAGTCTTTGTAAGAAACCAGTGAACCATATTAACTAATGAGAGGGAATATCATTGGATGCAGAATGAGTTTTAATATTAAAGCTGGGGTTGGCGATTTTGGAAAACTAGCATGATTTGAAAATAGCATCTCCTCAGGGCTCCGCCTAACTGCCCCCCCACCCCCGCTCACATGCACGCGCGTGGCTGATATATCCAGAAGACTGATTCAACTCCAAACCCTCAGCACAACATGTTTGCTTTACACTACACCAAGTCATGTCTCAGTCAGCGGTAAGAAAACACCAAACAAACATGTAAAATTAGTTAGTACTCACAGCCGATGTTGATCGGGGTATAGGTAGTTCCTCTGACACTCTCCACATAGCTGTTCAGTCTCCCGTTTTGGCCATGAAACTACCGTATTTTCCGTATTTTCTCCTCTTTTCCGCCGTCCTCCTGTATCAGTATTCTCTTGTAAATCTCCCGTGTGATGATATAATAATAAAAACATTACTCTGCCCAATACCCTACTCCCTCTGCCTCTCCAAACTGAGCTCTGTCTCTAGCCTGAATGGGGCGGTAATGCTCCAAAATGATGGATGCCAACCGCCGTAAAACCGAAGAAGAAGAAAAAGCCTCGCAAGAACGTCCACCTGCAGTCGCCTGGGTGGCAGCTATCGCGAGATTAGAACAGCAGAACAAACTTAGAAAAACATAGAGTTTATTTTAGGTTTCTTTAGGTACACCTGTCTTAAAATGTGAGGGATACTGGAGCTTGGTTGGGGTTGTGGGACGGCTCACAGCTGGCTTCCCTTTTTTTCAAAGACAAAACTTGAAAGGTAAGCATTCTCCAGCGGAGTCTGATCCTTTGCACGGCTACCTACACGCACCGAGTCTGTGCACGCCGGGAAAATGCACGCGCAGTAGGCGGGCAGAATGGTGACGGGATTTGATTGGTTTAAAAACAGGTATCCCGGCATGATTATTGGTTGGGGTTTTCCCTGTTTTACTCCTGCTGTAGAAAGCGGATATTTTTCGCTCTGTTTTAAGAGCACATTATGAGTTGATTACCATTGGGTCATAAAGACCATTTTAACCAGTATTACAAAAAGTATATCTAAATCAAATCGCCAACCCCAGCTTTAAAGGTACCGATTGGGTTTTTTGAGGGTTGCTTGACGCCTACAGTGCTACTGAATGATTACCAACAAAACAACTTGCAAGCATTTGTCCCTAAAGGGCAATATCTGGACAATAGATATCTGATAAATGTCAGTCAACGCATGCGACCAAAAGTCTTGGAATTAAGTCCCCTCTTTTGATGATATTTTCAAGGGATGTTGATCGTGGTACAAAGAGGAGCTGACTGAATTTTTGTGGTGATTCAAATTCAGATGTGCAGTGCAGCATAAGGCAGTTTTCACATTATTGATAATAACTTGCCTGACAATGTTCGAAATGCCTTGATGGACCTTTATGATCTCAGAGCACTTCTAGTTGCTCATGTGAAGCAACATCCATTTAGATGGAAGAATCCTTTTCAGAGAAAGACAGAAAATGAGAATGGTGCAAAGACAAACACACAAAGACGGAAATGTAAAAGAATTCTTTTATGGCTGCCCTGGCCTCACATGTAAAATATGAATACATTTTTAAGGGTCTTTTACCAACATAAATAACTAAGTAAAGTGCTTTTTTCCAGACATTAAGGCAATGGCAAATGTGATTTCAAGTATTGCTATGGTGGTTTTCAGAGCAGCAAACATAGATCATAATGAAGAGACTGTGCATCACCATAAGGATTATGAAATGAAGAGGACAAGTATTTGTAGTTAAAGTAATTAAAATAAGTGTTAGAGTGAAAACAGATGTGACAAAATGTTGTTTCTCATGTTGATTGTGGTACATGGAGCCACAACAGTAAGCTGTTCATGTCTGTAATAACGGCAACAGTTATTAAAAAGTGATATTTTCAAAATATAATGACAAAACACTCATCAATATATATCTACAAAAAAGCATAAGGTAATCTTTTGTTTGGGACAGGAGGGAATAAAAGAGAACCCGCCAACAGGGGACACTGACTTAAGGATCAAACCACTTACCATCTCTATGTATTGTGGAAAAATGCACTCTACCATTAACGCAAGTGAAGTGAGTGGTTGTTACTCCAGAGACACATGTCAGGCTCAATGCAGTCAATGGCATGGTTCAATAGTTTACCTTTTATTTTACTCATTCCAGCAGATTAACATCAAAAAGCTGTGATAAACGCCGGAGTGCATCTGTGAATTCTTGAGATAATAAAACCAGAGGAGAGGAGAAGAGGCCCACTTCACACCTGAGAGAATGGGACTTTAAAATTCTGTTGGGATTCTTCTCTACTTCATCCGCCTCAATCTAGCCACTTGAAAATCAAAGTTAACAGTGAAGCAGAAGCTCTTCAGTCAGAGGTGACAACAATGACATTTTGTATCTCATAGCCTGCATGAGGGATTTGTGCCACATTGAGTGTGTTTACTTGCACACACAGAGTTATCCAGTCACACAAGTTGTCATATGATCATCATGTCCTAATGTTCATTTAGACAGAGGTCATCCCTGTATAATGAGAAACTGGATTCACATATCTAGTGCTTTGCACCATCTATTGAGATGATTTTGTTATTTTTCATCAGTGCATGAATAAATTAAAGCAACAGAAGAGGAAACAAACATGCAGTTGCAAGAGCATTGGAAGAAAGCCTCTCTATTGGTATGAGGGAGCATGGATATGGCAAAATACTCTGCGACGAGAAGTCTAGAAGTTGTTTATTATGCTGTAGCTGTTCTCAAAAGCCAACCAAACGACCCAAGGACAAAAGGCCAGTGTAATAGAAGGTTATGCAAGTTTTTATTTGGAGTAGGCAGCAAGAGTGCAGCTTTAAAGGATTTATTAGATACAATAATTGATACAAGAAAGGTGCATGAAATAACAAAGGTCCAGTTTTATGAAAAATACACTTCTTAAAGTTTTGTACAAAAAGATGCATAAATGGTCCATCTACAAACCCACAACATGAAATAACCTTCACTGCAGCAGTCGCACACTGGCTTGTACAGAAATACATACATTTGACAGGAGGCTGGTGATTAATTCCAACCTTTGTTTCAGTGTGGTAACCAAGACTTCTTCAATATTTAGATTGTTTCTTAGTGGCCTTGAATGAAAGTCTTCTTTCATCAAAATAGCAGCGAAATTTTTGTTTTACATCATAAAATTTCAGGGGGAAAATCATTTAAACTTTTGCTTCATTGTTGACAGAATTATATATGTATATATGAAGAGCTCTTTTCCAAAACGCAATAAATCTATTTTCATTTAGAAAAATGACATTATTCATCCTGACTCACCATTGGGTTGGTTGGGGAACTGAACTTTGAGATACAGTTTAAACAGGGATATATAGCTTTGTGGCATTAAATACTGATAGAGCAGGTAGTACAACCGGTATTAACAAGAATAGCACTGAGTATATATTTTTTTTAATTTCTGCTTTTATAGCATTTTGGAAAAGAACTCTTCATATGTATATATATATACTCAACAAAAATATAAATGCAACACTTTTGTTTTTGCTCCCATTTTTCATGAGATGGACTCATCTCAAGATCTAAAATTAATTCCAGATAAACAATATTACCATTTCTTTCAAATGTTGTTCACAAATCTGTCTAAATGTTTGATAGTGAGCACTTCTGCATTGCTGAGATAATCCATCCCACCTCACAGGTGTGCCACATCAAGATGCTCATCGGACACCATGATTAGTGCACAGGTGTACCTTAGACTGTCCACAATAAAAGGCCACCCTGAAATGTGCAGTTTTTTTTGCTTTATTGGGGGTCTGGGGACTCAGAACCAGTCAGTATCTGGTGTGACCACCATTTGCCTCATGCAGTGCAACACATCTTTGCATAGAGTTTATCAGATTGTCAATTGTGGCCTGTGGAATGTTGTTGTGAGGCCGGTTGGATGTACTGCCATATTCTCTGAAACGCCTTCGGAGACGGCTTATGGTGGAGAAATGAACATTCAATGCACGAGCAACAGATCTGGTTGACATTCCTGCTGTCAGCATGCCAATTGCACGCTCCCTCAATGCTTGCGACATCTGTGGCATTTTGCTGTGAGACAAAACTGCACATTTCAGGGTGGCCTTTTATTGTGGACAGTCTAAGGCACACTTGTGCACTAATCATGGTGTCCGATGAGCATCTTGATGTGGCACACCTGTGAGGTGGGATGGATTATCTCAGCAATGCAGAAGTGCTCACTATCACAAATTTAGACAGATTTGTGAACAACATTTGAAAAAAATGGTAATATTGTTCATCTGGAATGAATTTTAGATCTTGGAGTCCATCTCATGAAAAATGGGAGCAAAAACAAAAGTGTTGCGTTTATATTTTTGTTGAGTGTATATATTTATATATATATATATATATACACACATATATATATAGATATAGATTTAGATATATAGATATAGATATACACACATATATATATAGATATAGATTTAGATATATAGATATAGATACATATATATATATCTATATATATATATATATGTATATATATACATATATATACATATATATATATAGATAGATAGATAGATAGATAGATAGATAGATAGATAGATAGATAGATAGATAGATAGATAGATAGATAGATAGATAGATAGATAGATATGATTACAGACATATATAATGTCTGCAATCAGACATTTTCATCTTGCCAAGCTCAACTCCACAGTGCAAACAGCTTCACTGGCAGTTTTATCAGATATGGACTTCATTTATTTATCAAATGAAGAGGGCAGTAAAGTCCAGTCTGGCTCGAAAGAACCAGAGGATGAGCCAATCCAGGCTTGAAATGTTTCAAGTCTTTCTGATTTACCTTTATGAAATGAAGGATAAATACAACAAAAAGCATGTCTTGATTTTGGCTCCAATTCCAATGTGTTTCAATGTATATTTAATGTAGTGGCTTACATTTTTTATTTACAGTCAACCTGATTGGCCTGTATTGAACATGATTGATGGAATCAATCACCTGCAGGTTATGCCTCTTAAAAGTTCTGTTCAGCCCCAAAAGAGGGTCTTTCCTGGATTGACAATATTGAACAGTACTGGTATGTCAAGTTAGAATAATGCAATACTTAAAGGCATGTATTTATTACACTTCAAACTAACACCATAATCTGATTATTTTTTACTGGATTATTGTGATCTTAAAGACTTGCTGATGTTAAATGTATGACAGCCACAGGTACAGAGCAGGCAGACAGTAATGATGAGCAGTGTAAAGGTGCGTTCACACCGGACGCTACCTGTACTACCTCGGCGATCACTCTCCATTCAAAGTCAATGTACAGCCGCGATGGGGCGGGGCTAACCCTCCCGCGATGCGACAGCCGGCGACAAGACGACCGCTTCTCTCGTAGCGCGATGTTAAAGTTAAAAAAAAGTTGATCTATTCAGGCGATGTCGTGTGGCTGTGCAGCATCAGCCAATCAGCGGTGTGTGTACGTGTGACGGTGCCGTTATTCATCCGGACTACAGGGCGGATGACTTCCTTCTAGGCGGAACTAATCTCAGTGAGGACATTTGCAGATCGCGGTAAACTCACAGATGATGCTGCTGCATCATCAGCTGTGGAGTTTTGTGTCTGATAAGTGAGTGAAAAGGACACCGCTGGAATAATGTCCGCTTATACACCCTATTATGTGATATATGATATGATCGCGGTAAAACTCGAGCGGACGTGACGTCACCGAGGGACGGCCGACGCCAACGGCGACCAAACAGGTATTTATAGATGCGCGACGCTACATCAGTGGGCGACGCGACTTTGATAGCTGGGTCACTTGCGGTGTGAACGCACCTTTAGTGTGACCTCCCTATTAAGGATGCCATTCTCCACTCTTTGAGTTACACAACAAAATCAAAAACACAACCCCACAAAGTGTGCCAGGACCTTGTCAACCTGGTCAGATGCCAGAGCAGACGTCTGACATGGGGAAGGTTAGATGAGATCTCCGTGCCAGCAGCTGTCAGATATTCCCACCTTCGCCAGCCTCCTCATCCAACACCAAACAAGTGAGTCAGAGAGGAAAGAAAGATGAAAGAAAGAGAGAAAAAGAAAAAAAAAGGGCTGATAAAGAGGGTGTTTACACAGAAGGAAACTGACAAACAGGATGGAGTGAAAAATGAGGAGGTATGAATAAAAGAAATGACGGCAATCGCAAGAACAGGAGTAAAATTGATAATAGGCTACAAAGAAGAAGAAAAAAAAGGTTTGTGAGGAGGTAAAGTGTAGGTAAAGCAGGGCCATGAATAATTCTGTTTTTATCCTGTCTGACAGCAGTCTCTGCAGACTTTTTCTGTTCTCACAAGAAGGTATTCTTGCGGTACAGCAGAGCAGCCCAACCTGTGCAATGAAATATTAAAGAGCTCATGTCTGCATGCATGTATACCCAAGATCCCAGCCTGCACGACATGACAGTATAATCCCGGGCACTTCTTGGTCCAGGCACAGTCTTAAATGGAAAAGCCATGGAGGGAGATGAAGAGAAGTATTGCCTTCTTCCCTCTAATTATGTTTGAAGGTTGTGAGAGAGCTGAACATGACACTGACAGCTGCTGTCTCTGGGCAGGAGACAAGACTCTTAAACCCAGAGACCAATTTGTAGCCCAGTCAGTCAACCTCCTTCCTAAAGTGAAACCAGTTTGTCTCACAGAGGGAGTAAAAAGGTCAGCTCAGTTTGGCAACTCAATGAAGAAGCTCATGCATGATTAAGAAAAACGCCCCCAAATACTGAAACGAAATGTTACACAGAAATTTTGAATTGTTAAAAATAGTGACTTTGTGTTTTAGTCCAGAACTTTTTTTGCTTCTTTGTTTTATCCGTATGAGACTTAAAGAAGTCAGTGTTCACAGCTGAAAATAACACCAGCAACCTGCTGTGATGTTGTTTAGGTTGTATTTTTTTTTTACCGATTAAAAGAGACAAACTCCCTCTTCCTCTGTACTTGCTGATTTTGCTCTGAGCTTGGCTATATGAACCCTTGTTGGCCGTATAGGTTCGATAATATCCGTACGCAGGACATTAGAGGTTGCACCTATGACACAAAATGCCAACCCATACATCAGTGCTGTATAATTTATTCCCTCTAAACTCCACCACTCTACACTTTGGGCCAACGCTTCCTTTGTTCTCAACAGCTGCTGTAACAAACAGCATCTTCGGTCATTTTCACACCTAAACCTCCATTCCTGATGACTACTCTGCATAACCAGCAACATTACCCTACTTTATTGAAGGTGTTTATTTGCAAGGAAGTTTTAGGGCACAAACCCTATGCCTAAGGCTCCAGAGGCAAGGGACGCCAACCCCTTTCAGCTGCTTTACCAGCTGCTGTAACCAGCCACAGTGTGCCAGAAAGTAAGCTTACATCTCCCCAGCTACCAGACCAACTTCCAAGAATGTTATGGCCATCCATTCAGCCTCTTTGGTCCAACCCTTTCTCTGTCTCAGCTGTAACAACATCTAAGGTAATTTGGTAACACTTTACTTTAGAGATTAGGGATGGGCATTTTATCCGATTCGCAATCAGTGCATCGATGCGAGGGTCTATGGTAAATTGCTTCGGTTGGAGTGGTGTGCATCGGATTAGAAACTGGGCTGAAACAGAATGTATCGCATCGTAAAAGCTTTGCATCGGTAAAATCCGATTTCATGTTATTATATATATATTTTTTAAAATTTAAAATTATTATTTTCAGTGTGCTGAAAGTGCTGTTTTTTTCAAAGTGCTGTTTATATGCTTAGTCTAAATTGTTAATGACAGCTTTGAAGGCTGAGCTCCACTACTGTTAGGCCTATGTCCCTGTTTGTGAAATAGGCCTACTTTTTTATGTTGACAAACACACCTCCTGACTGCTTAAGTAGCCTACTGTAAGTGGTCTGAAGTGGTCTTGAAGGAACAATAAAGTTGAGTTGAATTTGCACAGATTTGCATCGTTATTACATCCTGATTGCATCCTGATTGCATCGTGGTAGGAAGATAAATCGTATCATCCTGAATTGGTAGATGCTTCATGTGAATGGTTAGTGTATCGTACCGTAGCCTACATATCGAGATGCATATCGTATCGTCTTGGGGATGGAGATTTCCATCCCTATTAGAGATCTACAAGTTTCATCACACTTACGTAATAATTAGACAAAGTTTTTTCTTATTTCTTTGAAATTACCCCCAAAATTTCATGACAATTGGTGAAAATTAGCACATAGCTTCTTTAGATTAATGTCCAAATGTATTGTTGCATGTTAGAATTGGTAGGTTACTGGGGTTTTTTTTCAGTTTCTTTGAAATTTACTCCAAATTGCAAAGTAAGAAGGTGACAATTAGCAAATAATTTATTTGAATTTAAATCACAACCCACCACAAAATGTTTTTAGAAGTATCCCAACATTTCTGCTATTTCCAGAGAAGTAGGGGATAAATAGCTGCTTAGTTCTTGAAAACAGAAGTCAGGTTCATTGTTTCCTGTGATAATTACCTTTGAAATGTTAAATGAATAATTCAATTTCCCTAGGAGCAGTTGATAGTTAGCTATTTGTTATTTATTTTCACCATGTGCAAATTCTACAAAATTTGCAAGTATTCATTTAACTATAACTGACAACTAACTTCCACAGAAATGGGATACTTCTAAAAACATTTTGTGGTGGGTTGTGATTTAATTTCAAATAAATAATTTGCCAATCGTCACCTTCTTACCTTGCAATGTGGAGTACATTTTAAAGAAAATGAAGAAAAACAGTAACCTTTACCAATTCTAACCTGCGACAATAAATTTGGACATTAATCCAAATAAGTTATGTGCTAATTTTCACCCAATCCTCATGAAATTTTGGGGGTAATTTCAAAGAAATAAGATAAAACTTTGTCTAATTATTACCTAAGTGCGATGAAACTCGTGGACCTCTAATGTAAAGCGTTACCGGTAATTTTCACACCTAGACCTTCGCCACTCTTCAT
The DNA here is from genome assembly GCA_036419115.1 of Scarus forsteni. Lineage (NCBI taxonomy): Eukaryota > Metazoa > Chordata > Actinopteri > Labriformes > Labridae > Scarus > Scarus forsteni. The sequence continues at coordinate 13,493,700 of JAZDUH010000111.1, read as the reverse complement.
TCCTGATGACTCCTCTGCACCACCAGCAATGTTACCCTCACTTATTTTAAGATGTTTGTGTGCAATGATGTTTTAGGGCACAAGGGGTCAAAACCCTATGCCAAAAGCTCCACAGGCAAAGGACACCAACTCCTTTCAGCTGTAAAACTGCCCTTTATGTTGCCACAACATTGTAAAAATTAACAGTTTTTTTTGTGTAGCATTTTTTTGAAAATCATTACTATTACCATTACTATTGTGCATTCATTCTGTTATAAAACCAATCTTATTGCCAATATCTTGAAACGTCAGCCAGATGCTGCTTCACTCTTGAGTCATTAGTTATACTACAACACAATTCACTCACACACTCTCCTCACTGCTGTCTGTTGTTTCACTCCTATATCCTCACATGTGATTGGCCAGATGGCCACTATGCTGGCCAATCAAAACACAGTTCCACCGTGAGCAGAGCTGGGGCTAAGCACTGTAAGAACTAAGCACCGAACGGAAAAAACTGGGGACCGGCTGTCACTTGATTAGAGCCGGCTCTTCTGATTCACTACAAAGAATCGTCTCTCAGAGCCAATTCTTTTGAGCATGACACTTCACTAATTTGCTTCAAGAACATAAGCAATAGACACAGGAAGTGCAATGTAAGTCACAATACACTGAGTATGCCATGTTGCAATTTGTGTTGCTTGATCGCGATCAAGGACTCCTCCTTCTTGTGAGCCTTGCATACCATTATGTCCTCAGCAAAGGGTCGACTGACCATTCCCCAATTCAGGCTGTGAGACTAATGCCTTGATTTCACTGAGGGGTCTGGTTTGGTTCAGTACAGTTTGGAGCAGTAAAACCCTGTCCTCTTTGTGTTTCCATCACCAGCTGTACCTTCACTTGATAGCTGGCTTTGTGAATACCTTTTGTCACCGCCGTGCGACACAGTGCAGTGGTCTGCAGTAGAGCACAAATGTAAACAAAGAGCAATAACTTCCAGCAGTCCAGTACTCCATGAAGCACTTTTTTGTGAAGACTTTCTCCACAGCAACAGGAGTAAACAATCTACTTTAAATCCACAGCTTATGTGAATTGCATGGGTCAGTTATTTGGGTATCTTTTCTCCTTAGCTGATATTAGCAACACTTGTAAATGTGTGCCATACCACGCAGAACTGAAATCAGACGAGTTTTGGTTTAAACTAGGTTTTCAACCAAGTTTGAGTGGTTTTGATTGTTTTTTTAAAAAATGCTTTGAATTTGAATTAAAGTGAATTTGTTTCATTGTTTTTTGGGGGTAGGGGGTTAATTTTTTTTGAGTGTCATGTTTTATTTGCTGTATTTTGGCAATCCTGTTCATGTAAACTTTCATGATGTGAAGATGGCTGTATGTAGTCTGGTTTCATCCTTGAATCATTGCTATAACCACCACACATCATGAGTTGTATAAAGCCTGAGCTCTCTCATTCACCATTGTGTATCTTTCAATAAGACAAAAAGGAATAAGGAATTGATAAATATATTTAGAGTATACACTCATGATACAACTGGATAGGTATGTTGAAGAAATAGTTTATATCACTACCTCTATTTTGGTCATCACTGTTGTGACAGAGTACCTACTGTGTGTGTCAAGTCATGTCAGTCAGGATCTGTGGAAAGGTGCGGATTAATCCAGTTATTAATGAAACAAAACACTCAGCAAAAGGATCCATTATTTATGTCATTGTTCAGGGAGGTAGCAAATGATCTACAACCTGGTACAAATCTGTACCCCGGTGGTTGTAGACTCCTGCTGTTGGGCACATTTTCACAGAAGATGCAATCAACTGATCCCTGATTTGTAAGATTACTCACCCAGGACAGTGCTAAATAACAATGCAGCTACATGGGAGAATGCAGAGCTGCAGGGAAGTCAGATGAAGTAGCAGGGTTACTGCAGCGACTATTGAGGGTGTAGAAGTGAGTAAGGGAGATGAGGGGAAAAAGGGCAACTTGTTCTCCTCGAGGTTAATGTAGTACTTTCTGTTGTACAACCTTCCACTCCTGATAGCAGGTATTTACGCAAGTCCCAAAGAAGAAAAGACAAAAAAGAGGGAGGTGGAAAGAGGAAGGAGAAGGTATTACAGGAAAGCAGATGATGAAAGAAAAGAAGAGTAAACAGAGACTTTCAAAAAAACCTGGAAACCATTCAAGAAAATGAGCCGAGTAAGGAGTGGCTGCAGAATTTGCTTTGTTGTTTTAATTGCCTTTTAAGTTGATAGCAGGATTTATAGCCACTCCTGTCGTTGAATTAATGGATTAAAAACACAAACAAAAAATATGCTGAACTGCAGGAATAAATCATTAAAAAAATGTGGTAAGTGTCCAAGTTTTGCACAGGAGTTTCCTCAGTTTTCCCACAGAAGCTGGTGAAAATCAATGCAAAGCTGCTGTGTGCCTGGGTGATTTTGACAACTTTAAACCAATCCAGTAAAATGTCAGACTATATCGACTACAGCATTTCCCCAGAGTTTGTTTACTACCCTTAAATACATCAAAAATCCTCGTGTTCTCATCTGTGTTTGTTGAGGATCACAATGAAATATGATTGATGTTGGCTATCACATGTGGCCCCATTTTTCTGCTCTAAATAAACTGAAGGATAAATCCAGTTGCTAAGCCAGTCCCTCAAAGCGCTGACCTTTTGATAAGCCAATCCTTCAAATTCATGGCAGCTCTGAGATGCTTTATTGCTACAACCTAGAAATGGCTCATGGTGACATAAGATCATTTACAAGCCCCTCCATGGAGACCCTCAAGGCCTTACATCTCTATGTGAATGAATGACAAGAGATTATCTTTTAAGTAAAAGAATTTCAGCCTTTACCTTATCTGAGATGGTTTCCCAATGAAAAACCATTTTTGATTCACTACATTAATTACAATCAAACACTTACCTTAAAGCTAATTAGCCAGCTGGAAATGCATTCTCATAGCTTGTCATAATTGACTCCCATGTTAGTTCTACGAGAACACTTTGCTTTGAGAATTAATAAGATTAATTTCGACATTCCCTCTGTACATTTGTAGCTGCATTAAAAGATCTAGTCCTTGGAAACAGTTAGCGAAGTACTGACTGCAATGAAAAAATGAGCAAATCAAGAAATCTTTCTTTTCTTTTTTTTCTTTTTTCCATAAAATTTCCCCACTGTTATCAAGTCTTTTCCAATATTTTGATGTACTTCTGAGCTTGTTTAACCGCATTTAGCTTTCGCAAGCAGTTTTTTTTACTCATTTATATTGCTATTTTGGACTTTAAAACTGCCTAGCAAAGACAATAGATCAGGGACAAAGCCAGAGAGTGGTCATAATAAAGGTCTTAAAGGTCTACCCCAAGTGACTTCCCCAAAATCTTGATCTCTGGCTATTTTCTTTCTTTGAGTATGACTTAACTATAAATTAATCATATAACCCTTGTAGCTTTACTATCAGTGTTGTCAAGTCCACTTTTTGTGGTAGAGTTTCAAATGTCTTTCAAAGGTATTGTATTTGGGTTTGCCTTTTTCCCAGATATAATGTCCTGGGGCCTCATTGACAAAAACACTGTGCAGGCTCCATACTAAAAGTGAACATGTGCCCAAAAGCTGAAGATACACCAAAAATTAATCTGATCTACAAAACCATACAACAGGTGTTGCACAGGAGCCACTTCACATCCCGCTCTCTGCACACGCATGAGTGACCATGAGTCAATGTAAGGTAACTCATGAATATTTTTGCATCACCTGCCTGCAGTCTGTCCCCCACACTGCTGTGCATCAGGATGAATGTGTCGTGTTGACCTGAGCCACAGTGACACTAAATTTGTCAAACCATGTTTGAGGTACAAATTATTTGTATTGATTGTATGCACAGGTTTTTCAGTTCACATACGCAAATTCATTTTCACTCTGAGCTCTTGTAGCAGCGGAGTGCAGTCAATTGCAGCAGTTACATTTGGGAAACTGGACATTGCTGCAAATTGCCTTTTAATGTTGGCCTATTCACCCACAGCGTGAGTAACCTTGATGTATCAACTAGTCATGTTTATAATGTTATCTAAATAGCAGTGACATTGGCTGGTATTTTTGTGCTGAGGGATGGCTGCAATATCTCAGACCTAAGAACATAATTTAACTGTATTATCATATTCAAAAGGGACGTTAGGCAGAAAATGCAACATTATGTATTGTTATTAATATCAAACACATACCTGTCACCTAATTCCCGCTTGAAGGAGCCGGTTGCCAGAAACCCCAGTCAGCATCTGCGAAACAAGATGGTGCAGTTCTGATGGTTTCGTCTAACATTTGGCCCAGTTCAGCACTTAGATCCAAGAGCACTGCTCTGGGGAATCTAAATCAGTTTATTAGCGAGTCATCGTCATGGGCCAGGAAATCTTTGTGGTCCTAAACACTCTCTCAATCCTGATCCTACAATTTGTGTGATCTTCCAGCAGTGCCAGTGTGTCCATTGTGCAGTAACACACATGAGTGTCACTGCACTATAAATACGCTTACTCAGCAGTTAGACTGATTGTTACACGCCTTGTCACAAATAATACGAATCAATCGGTGCTATCAACGACTCTATTTCATTTGCAGATGGAAATATGATATATGAACATTGCATACAGTATAGATCTAATGGCTCACTAAAGGAATACATCTATAACACTGCAGAGTTGGGTGTTTATGGTTACCGGGTCTACAAGTCTGATATGTGATGACATTAAATTTATTTGATAAATCTGCCTTCAATTCACCCCCTCACCATATTTACGGCCAGTTTTCCCATCTCCGAAATGTTTGTGAATCAGGATCAAAATGGGCATGCCGGTGTGCACATTCTCCAAGTTTATCTTTATACATCACGACTTTTGCACAGGAAGTGACATATACCACTTTCAAGCCCCATTTTGTTCATTAGCATGCTTTATAAATGAGGCTCCTGGACATGGAACTTTGAAAGGTGGAAGAAATTTTTATTCCCTGATGAGAAAAAAATATCAGCTTGAAGATCCTGATGCCCTCCAACTTTACTTGCAAGACAAAGAGATCCCACTTGAGATGTTTTCTTTGCAGCACAGTGGAGGGGGTGCCACCATGATCTGTGCTGCTTTTTCCTTCAGTGGAAGAATGTAGCTTCAGGTTTTGCAGAGGCATCAAACAGCAGCTGGCTATGTGGACATGTTGCAGTGGGCATTCCTCATGACTGAGGACCCTCGTTTGTGTGGACTGGGTTTTTTCAACAAGACAATGCTGCAGTCCACAATACCCACCTGGCAAAGGAGGACATCTTCCAGAAGAATAACATCACTCTTTTGGGCCATCCTGATCTGAATCCAACTGAGAGAATTTGGGGATGGCTATCGAAATAAGTTTCCAAAAATGGACATAGATTCAAGACAGTAGATGTTCTTAGTAAAGCATGCCCATCCAAATTCCTTTATTGACATTTTTATTTCTGGTAGGGGGTTTTCAGGTTTTTCTGAGTTATAGTCTTTAAATTTTGATCGGCAGATGAAGAGTTTATTTTATTTTGACTGTTGTTTTCAATAGATTGTTACTCCAATTGTTTCTTTTTTTGTCTCTCGCTCCCATTTCTTCTTTTTTGCTTTTGAAGTTCTACTTAGAACCCTTTTACAATCCAACAGTGCACTATGCACATACTGCAATTTATCAACTGGTCATAACATTTTGATCTGTATTGTATTGCTTTCTTTGCAGTTTAAGAATGACTCAATGGGTAAGTTCAGCTTGCTTAGCACAGTTACAGTAAAGAATGGCAGACGTTGACCAGACTTTCTCAAAAATTGTCTTCAGTCCATCTTAGCTACATTGAGCAATTAAATATTCCTCTAACTTGTTTTCCAGTAGAAAGATCACAAAAATAATGTCTTTTCTGCCTTTTCCAATTTTTTTGTTCAATAACTATCCCCAACGCTGAAGCAATGCTGAAGGCACTAAAATGACCATATAGAAATTATCCAATGACCAATGCTTCCCATGAAAATTTTTAAATGTATTGCTTGGTTTTCTTCCTATAAGTAATACATATTGGTAATGTATTTTACATCAATGGAAAGACTGAATAGACCCTTTTACAGAGAGGTACAACTTGTAAGGAATGTGCAAATGTTAAATGAGGAACACAGCCAAACCTGTTGGTTGTGCCCCAGAAAAGGCTAAAAATCCCCTCTTCCTTTGGAGGAAAGGCTAAATTTCCTAAGTGAAAAAAAGTTGAGGATCTGGTCATCTTGGGGTGTTGTTTGCCTTTGCAGTCTGTCTTTAAACTCACAAGTCTCACCAACCTTGGTTCTAAGTTTGGAAATGGTACCAGGGCTGTCACCATATAATGTTGCCAATTGGAACTGTGACACTAGCTTCCAGCTGCAGAGGATTGTGAACCTTTGTCGGTGCTACCCACACCTTTAGCTGTGTTGCTCTTTCCAAGAATGCACAAGCCTTACAAGTTGTACCTCATCGTGAAAGTGACAATGAAGGCTTGTCTATGATGAAGGAATACAACACTAATTAGTATTATTAAAAGGGAGAGGAAAAAATCATTTTCAAACTTTCTTTGAGGAGTAGTTTGCTGGTATCCTTTGATTTTTTGTAGCTCATAGAGGAACCAGCATATGTTTCACTTTGTTCCATAACCTGTTAAAAATTCCCAAAGGGGCTTGGCAGACTAAACTAAACTAAAACAGTTTCAGCTCTATAATTTAAAACATCTTTTTCTGCTTTACCCAATCTTCATAACTCCCCTCCTCACCTCCTCCACTGAATGAATTCACCTGTCGAATTGCGAGCCACAGGCTGCTGCAGGTCAAAGCAGAGTCAAAGGCTGCTGATTCTTGGTGTCCATGGTTCAAAGCAAACTCACAGCAAAAAAGTGAGTGTGTTAAAGAGAGGGGCGGCCGGCGATGTTGCTCATGTGTCCTCTGATCCTGGTTATCTGTCTCCAGCTTCTTGTTTGCCTGAGTGATCTGGGCTGGAACCATCACAGCTCCCTCTCTTTCACGTGAACCATGACTTCCACTGAGCTGAGAGCACACTGTCGAGATAAGGGCCGCGGCCCTGCCGGCTGTGCCGATGGATCCGGCGAGAAAACATGGTGGACGGAGCCATCTGGCCAGCTCCGCTCCGTCCTTGCTCTGCTGAACACAGAGCTGCAGCCTCCTGTCTTCTCTGAAAGTTAAGCTTCACCAGGACGACACAGCAAGATAACGTGTTTGTGTGTTCACCACGTGCACTCTAAAGAAAAAAACTGCAGACAGAGGGGGAGACTGCTCCCTTAGAGAATAGCTCCTAACAAGTCTGTTCTTCTAAGAAATCATATCACACATTGATCCAGATAATGCTTCTCTCTTTCTAAAAGCCTTCCAACAGTTTCCATTCAGCAGTAAAGGATATGCATCTTCTCTTGCTACGTATTGACTGAGCATTTGGCAAGGTCACCACCAAAGGCTTAAGTGACGATAAACTCACAGAGAATATCGAATTTAGCTGCATCTATTAGCAAAGCATTTGGCTTGAAACAGGAAACATTTAACGTTATACACGAACCTGTTCTCTGGAGTAACATTGTGCCAATGCAGGAGCCCTGGAGGCAGTCTCCAGTCTCTAATGTGTGTTTGTTTAACAACATGGTAGACAAAAATGAAAGCTTTTGAAAAACTTTAGAGTGAATTCATCAGTTTTTCTCTCCTTTATTGACAGGGTCAAAGTGCCAGACACTGTCACTTTATCTTATTCCACTTTATCTTATTTATTTAAATGAGAAATGTGTCCAAAAATAAGTGATATGTTTGCAGGTGTCAGTCTGTTGATGAGTGTTATTCATAAAGCAAAATCTGGAAACAGTGAAGATTTAATCCAGTAGTTGTTGCCATGGTGAGGTATCCATCTTCAAGTTTATCCCAGTGGTCACATATTTAAACTTAAAAGGGCCCCAAGAGCTAAAACCTCCACATTTCCAACACTGGTGGGCAAGTTATTGTCAAAAATGTGTCCAATTCTTTAAAAATAAGAAATTAACGTCTATTTCAAAAAGTGTATTTCTTCATATGCCAGTTTCAGTACATACACTAACATTTAGTGGGAAAAAACACAAAAGTATGTGAAAGTATATTAACATCAAGCAGAATGCTAGATATTTTTTTTAGATTTACAAAGTCTTGGACATGCCTGTGATTATCAGCATTCTGCACATAAGGATGATCTGACATGTTGTTATCTAACTTTTAAATGTTTTAAGAAGAGTAGCATACTTTGATGACTGCAATCCACACGTGAACTCATCTGAAAATAATGATTAAACTTTACATTCTTATATGTTTCTTATATCTCACTGGATTTCACCAACTCAAGCCTTATTCATTAAAGCAAAGAAACAAGATATTCACATCAGTTTGCATATGAAGTATGATGAATGACTGTATGTAGAAACAAACACAAATAACTTTTTCAAATAACTAGTTTTTTTAAATGTATTTTTCTGTTATTACCTCCGCCAAAGAGGCTACGTTGATTTTTGGTTTGTTTATTTGTTGGTCTGTCAGCAACATAACTCAAACAGCTGTGGATGGATTTTGATTAAATTTCAGGAAATTGCAGCAATGGGGACAAGAAACAAATAATCAGATTTTGGTGGTGATCCAAACGATTGTTTTTGCTCAATAACTGTCAAACTAATAATGATACCAGCATGATTCTGAGTCCTTAGGGTGGGTTTTCAGGGTCAAGATACAATATTATGATGCTTTGGTATCAATGAATTCAGAGAAAAAAAATCAAAAAGATAATGCAGATAATTGCATTTTTTTTTGAGGGGGGGATACATATGAAAATGGTGCCTTAAGATGATAAAGTTTTAAAAAAATATTGATAGGGAGACTCATTTTAAAGACTGAGGTCAAAATTCTGTTACAAAAAAGCCTGAGCTCAGAAACTGCCAGAATGCTGAAATTAACATCGGACGGTTTTTTTTTTTTTTTTTAATTTGGATGAACATAAATTTAGATTTTTTTTTTCATTTAAAAAGTCTAAATTAGTTCTTGATTTCTGACTTTAATCTCAGAATTCTGACTTTCAACTCTCTGAATTTGTTATTTTGTCCTCAAATTAGGACTTTCTTCTCAAATTCTGAATTTGTGTTCAAATTTTGATTTTAATCACAGAATTCTGAGTTTTAGAATTGAAAATAAATCTAAGATGTTTCATTTTTTTTGCACAAAATAAGTGTGTCGGATGTGTGAAGGTCTGTGATTTCAGCATATTCTATCTTGTATGAAAAGTAATTATTCAGATTCGAGAAGTCACTGAAAACAACCTCAGGCTCCAAGTAAATGTTCTGAAAAAATAATAAGCATTCAGTTTCCCTTTACTGTTAACCACCATTAATCCAAGCAAAGACAGAACAAAGGATGTCCCTGCTGTGTACTGATCATCCATTTATCTGAAACCTGCCCCCGGCAGTATTAACCAACTAAAAAAAAAAAAAATTTATAGAATGAATCTGCCTTTTGATGATGTTTTTTGTTTGTTTGTTCGTGTAGGTCACAGAGAAGCATTAAAATGTATTTAGGTCTGTCACAAACTCATTACAAACCTTCTCTCAGGAGATAAAATGAAGAAAAAAGTTAGGGAACTGTTGCGGGGAGGTGTCCATGCGTCTGCCTCTCCCTCCTAACACATCCTGACACAGCTAGCTGTTGGATTTCAGCACCATTTTTACAGAAAACACACATGAGAGCGTATTGAGGCTGAAACTCACCAGGGAGAGTCTGACATTCATCGAGCCTGTCAGTGGAGGAGCATTAGACATGAAACCCACAGAGAAAAGACAAAACCCGGGCGGATTTCAGCAGCCTGATAAGTTACCTTACACTCTGCAGCCATTACGCTGACAAAATGAAATGATAAGATTCCAATTACCTGCTAATTTAAACCAGCGGTCAAATATGAGGAGCAAAGGATGATGGAGTCGACCACTGAGGATTTCTTGGTGTAATAGCTTTCTGCAGGTTGGACAGAAAAATGAGGAAATCTTGTAGGTATTAGGCAGGGTGATGTAAATGACCCATCTCCTTGGAAAATCCTCTTCACCGAAAAAAGCTAAATTCATTTAACATCCCAACTTTTTAAATTTTAGATGGTGTTTAGAGACATCTTTAACAGTTTCTGAGCACTTTTCAATGATTTAGAGGAATCTTTTCTGTTTTGAAAGCCCAGAGGGGGAGAGAAAGCATCAATGAGCAAGTTACACAATCCTTTAAAGAAGGGGAACCTGTGAACTCTGTTATTTTGAGACTTTATGTCAACAGAAATTACATAAATGTTTTAAAAACAAAGACAACTGGAAAGCACTTGGAGAGCACAAACCTCTGCCAAGATAGCTCAAATATTGCTGTTACATCTATAGCAATAGTTCCATCATAAAGTTACCATGACAACATGATTCCTTGACCTTAAAACCCCATACCTTGCACTCTGAATCATGTTGTTATTCATCATTGTTAGTCAGACAGTTATTGAGCAAAAACAATCATTTGCCTTTGGAGGTTATCTGAATCACCACCAAACATTAATAATTTTTAAGTTGGGCCAATACCAACATCTCCTGAAGATGTCAACAAATTATGCTCAATAATTTTACATAATTTTTCACACAAACAAAACAAACATATGCCTCCTTGGCTGATGTAATTACACTACACTAGAGCATTCAGCTCAACCTCCTCAGCTTTTTTCATACATTATTTTGTTCTAACGAGACTCTCAGCTTGGGTTACAAAGTAATCCATTAAAGTACTCTGAAAACTTACTTGTTATTTTTTTCAAGTCAAACAATCCGTTATCAGTTCCCCTTTACATAAAAATACCCCATTAATGCACAAAAGAGTGGCAGAAGTATTTGGTTCCAACTCCAAACTTAGGACCAGTTCTATAAGACCAGTGAAGTCAGACTGCCAAATGAGCGTCCCAGGAAGACAACACCTCAAGAAGACCAGTTACTCACACTTGCTTCACTGAGAAACAGTAGTATTCATTGCTGGGAAAGAAGGAATTTTGGCCCATTTTTGGGGGGATGAACTATCCACATATTTAGTTGTGTTAATCATACCACAAATACATGATCCTTACTAATTGTACCTCACTGCAAAGGTGACTTATCAGGCTTACCATGCTTGTTTAAATTGAAAAACTGTATGCTATTTGAACATAATTTGTGGCAAATTACCCTTTGCATCAGAAAGAAAGGTAGAAGCAAAAAGAGTCAAAACAAGATATTCTATTCCCTCTGCTCTTTAAGGTATGTCCTGCAAACTACGTTTTGTTTCTATTTAATGTTGTCAGAGGGGGCTTGGGGGCGGAGGAACATGACACCTTTTACTAAAGTCTAAATTCACATGTTTATGTGCTATGCCTTTTTGAAGAGACTGTGAGGAGTTTCTAAGTAATTACAAAAAAGTCTCACTTTTAGATATATGCCGATCGAAATGCACATTTTAAGATGAGTTTTATAGCATCAAAATAGGTTATCTTTAAACGCTAGTCCTTAGCCTTCTGGTCGGGTCAGACAGGGCTGGACTGGCCTGGATACTCAACTTCAGGAACAAGACAATTAAAACTAGAGCAAATGTATATTATTTTATTATTTATATTACACGTCTTAGAGCACCAGGCTGTAAGTAGTGATATATAGCTGGTTACAGCTACGATAATACGTTTTCCAAAACTTGCTTGTTGTCACACATCAAAAACTACCGCTAAGTAACTAGAAAGAGATACATTACCTCGTCGCTATGCATCCTGTAAGTTACTGAAAAAAGAAGTTGTAAAGCAATGCAGAGTTCTGAGGAAGGTCCAAGCTGCATTTATCACAACAAACCCACGCTTTGGCTTCAGTAGTTGTAGTCAGATGTAGGAATTTCTGGGTTCCGAGTAGGAAACTGCAACTGGGACGTCCCCCGAAGTCTGAATTTCCTACTGGGAACTTGGTGAAACCTCGCCACCCCAGAGTTGACAATCGAAGATGGATGCCCCCAGTGTGAACAGTTATTTAGCTCCTGTAATAATCAATTTATTTACACTTCTGACTGGGGTGTGTTGCTCTAGATCAGCTGTATACATAGTATTGTTAGACTTATATTAACAAAAATGCTGCCATAGTGATAATCACATTCTTCATATGATACTTGTGAACAACAACGCAGGGCGTGCTAACAACAGCTAACAATAACCTGGTAGATCGGCATGTTTTTTTCTGACTTCAACTGGAACGCGGATAAGTCGGAGATGATGTCACTCCCAGTTCAGAGGTTACTGGAACGCAGCGTTAAGACAGTTGGCGCGTGTGCTCATGGGTAGCAGAGTCTTTATTTCAGCGGTAATAGATTCTCCTCATAGCACTTTTAAAGAAAATACCCCTTAAAATTATGATTTCTACAGCTTGGGGTTTATTATTTCAAAACTTTGAAGCCTCTTCCTACATGCATTTTCTGCTCATCACAGGCAGATGCCATGACTGTTTGTAAGTCTACTCTGTGACCTATGCAGCCTTCTGCCTCTCCTATCGCAGATTGTTTGGGCAGCCAATCAGCTCCAGTAGCCCCCCACCCCATAAGATTCAAGTGTTTCCAAAGAGTAGGGTAAAAGAGCTGCACCTGATCCTCTACATAGAGTATAGTTTTCATTCAACTTAAACCAATCCCTGCTTGATAGACACCCAAGACATGATGTAAACATTCAATCATACCAGGACACACGGCCTATAAGAGTCTTCAAAGCATGTAAGACCATGTTTGCAATAATGCCTCAGCTATGCTTAACAGTGTGTGGTAATAGAAAAGGATTTTTGGGGTATTACTACCCAGATAACACAATGTGGAGACCCTTCTGTGTCTCAAACGGAGCATTGAGAGGTTCTTGTCCTTTAATTAATCCGGCTTGTCCCTCTGCTAAACACTGGATCTGCTTGCAGGACTCTTGCATTATTCAACATGGCTGTGGGGGAAAGAGGAAGTCTGCGGTCTGGAGTCTCCTTTCTCCAGGCCAGAGAGAAAGATAGAGAAGGATGGGAGGAGGAAATGAAAGTGATGGAAGAGGAGTTGAAGATGGGGGAAGGTGATACGAGGAGAGGGAGAGAGGGAAAGGTTGGGTGGGAGGAGGGGGGGATGATGAAAAGGGGAATGAAATAAAGTGAGAGATTAAAACGAGGAGAGGGGATCAAACGGTCGATGTGGTTCAAGGCGAGGCGAGCTGCTAAAAGAATACATCCGTATGAGAAACCACAGGAGGGTCAGAGCCTTATAGACAGGAAGTCCAGCCCAGCTGTCAGCTCTCTGCTTCTGCTGACAAACCAATTATAAAAACCCACAATGGATTTTCTAGCTGGGTTTGCATTTTTTGATAGAACATCAGATGATAAGATGACAACCACACATCGCAGTTTTATCCCCCTTGTTCTTTTATTGTAATACCTCTTAATGTTCCCCCATCCCGACGTCAAAATACATCTGTCTTCTCCATATCCTCTCTTTAAATACACACCTTTCCTTTTCCCCGCACAAACACAATGGTCATAAACACAGTAGTCATTTCCATCAGTTCAAACAGAGACACACAAGTGAAATCTACGGGACTTTCAGAGAATAAAAAGCTTTGGAATGGTGAAAGTACAATGCACTCACACAGTTGAGGCTGCTGGAAAACACAGCGGCTGAAATTAAAGGCATGGGATACTCTGAAATCAACTGGATGAAATGTGATGGATTCACACATGCTTTAACAGACATGTTTTTACTCAGACTCTTGTTAAAATTCCTGGCAATAAAACTCACAAAATGTTCATTTACAGCACATTCACCTTGGTGGTTATGTAGTGGTTACGTCTTTACTCTCGGCAAACATATAGTATATTATTCACAAAGTATTCACAGAACATAATATACATCTGTATGTACACAGTCCTTACACCCTCAGCTAAAAGTGTCCAGGCACTTCCTTTACAGTGAATCTGTATAAGATCACTGACTGAACTTCAGCTTCCACGTGACTTCACTCCCATCAAAAAAACAAGCTGCTCTATCAGTGAATCTGCCGGACTCTCCTGATCTCTGAATACTGTTAATATTCCTTACATATTCCTGCACTTAAAGAAAACTCACAGCAGAGTTCACCTAGCTGCCTCCTCTCAGAGCGTTTGTCTCTCCTTGTTTATTAGGGCAGGTCCTGGAGAGACGCCTTCATAAGAAATCTGTACTCAAAGGAGTTTGAGGGGATGGGGTAGGGCATGATGTATTATAAGGGTTAATAAAACAGTGTTCGGTAAATAATTTTAAAGTTATGAAGATTGTTAAAAATCTCAACCTTGCAGCTGATTTGAGATTTTTGTGTGATTTTCTAGTTCATTAATTCAAGTCTTCCACAATTACTACCCATTTTAAAAAATACTGTTTATATGTAGAGATACTGCAACAAAGATGAAAATCATATCTTTAAATTTCAATACTTGATTGCCAAAAAATGACACACTTTTTTCAACTTTGCATACATTTCTGATCCGTCTGAAGGATAAATCATTTAGATTTTGATAGATGTCCTTTAAAGACTTCTTTTGGGGCTAATTGCTTTTATTGATTTAAAGCGACAGTGCATAGAAAGGGCTGAAGGAGCAGAGGCAGACACCCAGAATTAGTTGGATATTAGCACTGTCCTAAATCCAGCATATTTAGGTCGGTATAGTATGGACTCCCACGATATTGTTCGTTCATTTCTATGAACTGAATTGCAATAAAAATGGGCAAAAGGCAAAAGTTGAACACTGGGTCGCACATATAACAGCATGTCCTAACTGAACATGAGCATTGGATGTTGTTTTGCACCATGCAACATCATGCAGCATTGCATGCCAGCTGTCCACCCCTTATTCATTAAAAAATGCAAATTCTATGCCCTCATGAACAGAACATCGAATACTTTTACTGTACAGCTGGAGAAATTGATGTGAATGCTTAGTATTGACAAGGGGTGGTCTCAAATGCTGTAAACACACAGCTTTTTGTGAGCCAAACAAAGTTTTCCCCTTATTGTTGAAAATGAATCTAAATAAATTCACTCACCAAAACAAATGAATGCTTCACTATCTCTGCTATGTTTAACAGATAAACTAGCTGTGCGGAGTGAGAAAAGTCAAAGAAAACAAAGAAAATCCTACCGGCACCTTGGCAAGTCCCTCTTTGCTCACACCCCGTTTTCAAAGGGAAAAATAGAAACAGGGCATCAAGGCTAAAATGTTGTTTTGTGGCACTCAAAGCAGGTAGCACATCCACAAATGCTTCCACGTAATTAGACTGATTTTGTTGCTGACATTCACTTGAATCATGTTCAGTTAGGACACAATGTTGGGTGAGTGATCCAAGACATGGTCAGTGCACTGACATTACCCGCTTGGCTGTTGGCACCCTTACACTTTGCAGATTTTTGGCCAAAGGTTAAGGTTAGTGTGGCACAGTGTTGATTGTTGGATGTTTAAAGAATTTTAGTGAAGTGTTGCAAAAATGTCCACTCTGGCCCCAGGATTAGCTGAATAGTTTTGGAAGGTTCCATAACAATGACCCATACAGAAGGTTCTGGGTCATTGTGCCACATTTCAATCCCTTCTGTTTTTCCGTGTTGCCTTAAAGCTACTTTAACTTCGAACAGACATCTACTCTGACCTTAAAATGAACAAAATAGATTCTAGAGGTCACACGTCTAAGGTTAACATTACGTAGCCACATGTTAATCCATAATTTTGGAATGCTATATCTTATGAACATGTAAATAGATTCCTCTGTAATCCCTGTCTAACATACTCTTCAACTTTAAAAGAAAACATTTACCTCTAAAGGTCATGGGTTACTGGTCAAGGTTGAAGACTGTGCATAATGTCCACTCTGGCACAGAGATGAACTTGTTAGATTTGGGTGTCGAAGGCCAAAAGTTCCAATCAACTTAAATCTTGTTAAGCAGAAAATTTCTAAAACTGTCGTGAGTTTTTCTTTAATATTTTGAAACAAACCTACTCTTGAACCTAAAAGACATACTGATTAGATTATTTAGGTCACAATACCACAAAAAGCTCCACCTCTTCTCCATGATCCACCACTGATCTTTCAGTTAGGCAACTGCATACCTAACTGTGTTAATGCCCGTTTAAAGTTACATAAGATTTTTATGTAAAAAGGGTTCAAATGAATTTAACAAATTATTCTTGTGTTGACAGGTTTACAAAATAAAACAATGCCTCGAAGTTAAGAATAAAAGAAATAACAGACTCAAACCTGTGATGCAGCCTTGGCTAGGGTTATGGTTGGATGTTGGGGTAGGATAACCCCAACTTTAAAGGATTTTTTTCACACCTGTACATTTCTATTTATGTTCCTCCTTCTTCTTTTTTTCCCAACTTTGAAATACAAACAATCACTTCTAGGTGCAGTAAATACTGAATGTCTGTAGGCAAATATCAAGAACAAAAGAAAGACAGGGTTCAAGTCAGTCAGTGGGATTGGCACTGTGACAGTAATGGGACAGGAATCTCCTGCGATGGTTTAGGCCTCGCATCATGGCCTGTGGAATCACCCATCTTTAGCACGCAGGGTAATCCAGCACAGACGTTATGGCAAAAAACAACACATTGCAGAACTGTACAGTTTTTGCATCAATACTGTTCAGGACTGGACTCCATTTAATAATGTGGTTCTTCTTTAAAAAATCCTGCTGTTGTATTTCTGGATTTACTCATTATTTGAATAAATCTGTCCGAGCATTAGGTATAAGGCAGTTTATGGTATGGTAGATAAGTCATGCCACAACCACAGTGGACTGCTGCTGGATGTAACTCTACAGAGGGAAATGCTTCCACCTTTTAAAATCCTGTTAGAAGTCTGGGATTGCTTTCTTTCTGGCTGAGTGAAACGATGAAACACAGCTCAGGCGACCCCTCCTCAGAAAAGACAGGTCCATTTTGCTGACTGAAATATTGTTTTGCTGCTACTGAAACCCTCAGTACAAAAGAGCTGTAGTCCAGAGGCAAAGAGGACCAAGAAAAGCACAAAAAATATCAAAAGAGATAAACATTACTGACAGGGAGGTAAATCACAGCTGTACATTAAAGGTTGAAAGTTAAAACCATGACCATGTTTTCTTTTTCCTTTTCTCCATTTGCAGTCCATTCAGCGCCGAGTTCACAGGTCCAAACATTAAAGTAGAGGGGTCACCAGGTGGCATCAAAATCGAATCTGCAGCACTTGGGATACTGCCGCTGTGGTAAACATTTAGTTGCTATCTATCATCAAAGCAGTCCAAGTACTCCAGAACAAGGTCATAGCAGAATCGATACTGGTCCTGAAGGGAGAAAAAGGTGCAATGTTATTCAGGAAATCATAAAAGCTTCAGGGGTGTTATACAAACATCCCTTTTACCTATGAAATATTAGAACTTTTTATGTAACTTAGGCAGACTTTCTCACCAGGGACTCCACCATGTTGGGTTTGCAGTTGCGTAGAGTTTTGACAGCATAGAAGATGTCCACCATGTTCTGGTACTGGATCATCTCCAGGAGGATGCTGCAGGCACTGAAGGTGCCACTGCGTCCACCACCATTACTGCACAGAAGGAGATGCATTCATTTTTAATATTAAAAATGGTTGTCTTGATTATTTTGAGCAGACGTTTTTAAGAGGTAAAGAACTCTTAAACTTTGCTTATATACTGAAAACTGTAATAGGTATAGTCTATTCAACAACTGTTTGCTACTGTGGCCAAAATCTAGTAGTTTGTGTAATGCAAATAAAAACATTTGCAGCATTCAAAAATCTCCAATGCCATAGCAATTAAGGAAAAAATACAGTAGGCTTCGTGTTGGGCCAGTCTACCCTGTGTGCAAGTTTTTTATGTAAAATTCAGACTAGTCTGTTTTTTCCACCCCCACCCTTGTTTCACACCCTCAACTGCTCTTAAAAGGGAAATGCCAAGTTAATATAAGAGAGAAGATTGTAAAGATTTCCCCACAAGATTTTATTCTGCAAACTGTAGTTAGCAGCATATGAAAATCTCTATATATTATTAAATCAACATAATAAAAGTACCTTCAATAATCATTATTATTGTGCAGCCTATGTTCATCAACATTTTTCATTGACTTGAAATGGAAGCACAATATGGCAACATTTGAATCAAGGCTTATTTCCTTAATGACTATAAGAGAGGAGGCATATGGTTGGACACATTTAACTTTGTAAAGAAAGGAATTTAGATGTCTTAAATGAAAAGAAAGAAATAGGCAACATGTTAAAATTCAGCCCACATCAGTTTTACCATGTATACCACTACAAACAAGGCAGAGCCAGTTACAGTTTGGAACATTAAGTAGCAATTATTTCTGGGCATCCCTGTATTTGACCACTATTTTTGTCAAGTCATGTCTCCCCTCCACTGTTTGTGAAACACTGTTTAGAGAAGTGTTACTGTTATAGCTCATAACAACCATATGTTGAGGATCACTTAATCTGCACCACACACTTCAATGATTTTTAACTAAATCTACAACTACAACCCTCTGTACACAAAGAAAATCCCTCCTTCCCATCGCATCATCTTTAAGAATGTGTGCTCAAACAATCTGTTTAAAAAGTTTTCATTGGTGATGTCATGAAGAGATATGCCGCCTCATTAGGTGGGAGACACACTCTGTGGCAGGTTGTTGTTCATCCCACAAGTGGCTGCAGTGAGAAGAACATGTCAAGGCCTGTATGAGCAGCCACAGGAAACATTAGAGCACAATGCTTGAAAGCTGATACCATGTCCAATTTACTGTCCCAATGTGTGCATCCTGTCTACACTCCATTTATTAAACAATCTTTACAATTGTTTCCCCTTGTAAACAATAAATCAAGTGGAGAAATGGGTGTTTAGTGCCATATACTTATGAGTGGTTGACTCAAAGGCTCATCAAAACACAACTTTCTGTGAGCAGCCAAATAGTTCTGAGAGCTACTGCAACAGGCGGCTATATTTTTGTCTCAAAGAACAATATCTACGTAGATTTATAGGCAAGAACCTTTTAAGGACACCTTCATGTGTAGACTTGTTAAAAGGGAGTAATGTATTTGACCTTTTAACATGTCCTTCCACCATTTGAAGTTATGCCTGCTATCAAAATAACTGAAAGTTACAAATAAAGAGGAAAAAATAAGCTCTTTTACACAATTTAAAATAGAGAAACCAAATCAGAAATCAGGCCTAGCGCGCTGCCAATAATAGCAACTTGCAGTATGTACGTAGGGTATGTAGTACATGGTTAGAAAAACAGCCACTCTCATGCCTGATTGCACCATGTCTTAGGAAGGCATAACTGATCATCTAGCATTACCATCTTTTTTTTATTTGTTTTATTTAATTGTGATGTACACATTCTCTGAACCACATTAGTGTCTGTTCTGTTTTGTGCCTACATCAGGCATAATTTGGGCCTTGACTGTCACAATGATGCAATTGTAATCGTGTAATACTGCATGCAGCTGAGAATACAGAGAGAGTATCACAACATACAAAAATACAGTATGTCTCTCCAATAGGAATAAGCCTCCTAATGTGTTTAAGAGGCTTCTGGAAAACAATACAACAACGTAGGCAGGACACAATGTGTGTAATTTGATAACCTTGTTTTTGTGCTTATGATGCCTCATAAAAACACAGCCATTCTATACGGCTCATCCAGCATGCAAGCACAGAGCCCTAATACAAAAATAGTAATAAAAGAAAAGCTGCAAGGTAGAAGAAAATTGAGAAATAACAACTCAATGTGGCATTTTCTCAGAAATATTGCCTTGGTCATCAGAAATAAAAGGCAGTATCAATAAACCAGAGTAGGACCCTCCACCCTCTGCCTCCTGAGAGTGAGGCAGGCAAGGTGGGCATGGCGGCCCAGGCAGCGTACATGAGCAATATTAAGGCAATCAATCGTCGTCAGTGCTCTGGCAGTCCCAGATTTACTGTAGTGAGAACCATCGCATTCTGTATTAAGCCATAATTGATTTGATCTCTATAATCTCTTTCCCTGGATGTCGTGGGTAACACTGTGTGACAGCACTGAGTGATGGGCTTCTGGAAGGGGAGGGTGTGGAGAAAACGTGTCATGAGTTGGCAATGAGCTGGACGCCACTTTCATATTCATCAGTGGGTGTGTGCTTGTGGGGGTTAGGACAACAAGGGGACACACAACACCACACACTGCTCTTCACCACATTTTGATTCCCTGTACTGAGAAATACTAATGATAAATACAGTTTTGTTGCACCAGGCCCCAGCAGCAAAAATTGGGCTGTAGAAAGTATGTTAGAGTGAGACAGAATAAATACTTGTTTTGTTTTTTTTGGCCACTTAAGGATGTTGGTGGGTATAATCTGCTCTTGTCTGTTTTTTTTCATTCATGTTGTATTTCATCCATCTACTAAGTGAGTATGTAGTACTGCCATCTTTTGGAATACACTAATGCATCCTTTAATTTTGGTTTTGGCTGTAACAGGTAATGGAAAACCCCTGAGTAACCATCAGTGTCACAGAACATTGCTTATGTCAGAGCATAGCACAAAAAGAGGAGTTGGGGTGGAGGAGGGTTGCAAAGTGGCAAGCAGCGGGAGCAGTAAAGAGTAGGCAGGCTAGAGAAGCTTCAGTAAGGCAGTCTGAGTGCATTTAACTAATTGCAGCTTAGAGGCCATCAGCTGACTGACAGCAGTGGCTAGCTATCTTTGGACTAGCTGTTCAACAATGGACTGCTGGTCAGTTGAGGACCACTTAATAGGTCTTTATGACCGTTCATTGGCAGGTGATGTGGCATGACACTATTTTAGTAGAAGTTTACCTTAAGTGATAAGCTTCACTCATACATTGATATTGAGGACTGTCCATTCCTTCACATATCCAAATACCCACTTTACACAAATTAACATCTGTAGCTCAAATTTTATTACTGAATACTGTCGGGTGCAACTTTTTTGGAACAATTGTAGGTTTACGTTGACCAAAAGAATAAAAAAATATTAGAAACATTAACATTTGACTAACAAGTGGGTGTGCTGTAGGTTAAGGACAACCTCAGATCTACCACTTTGGCTATGGACGAATAGGTACCTGCTTTACCTCACAGCATTATGTTTCAAGTATCGCATTTGCTTGTTTATTATTTATCAACATTGTAGGCTTTTATGGATAAAAATAATGCTTTAAAATAAGTGATTCATAAATGATAACATTTAACTGTTTATCTGCCACCATTTTAAGAAGGATTAATAAAGAAATTAACTACAGGTTATAGTTTTGAAAGCACTGACTTTGAAGCATATATTTTTCTCTATATCTGCAAAAAACATCTACTTAGTATTAGATAGCCTACTTATCTTGATAGTCCCATACAACTCATAATTCTTTCTCCATCTTACGTTTCCGTAAACATTCGACAGGTGCCAATTTTATTTACATTACCTGCCGCAAGGCATTATGGGGTGTTCCTTTCTCCTTTCCTTTCGTAAAGGATGGTTCAGTGTTCCTAAGCTAAAGGAGGTAATACAGGAAGCACTGAGCCACCTTTCCTAAGCATTTAGACGACTCGAACAACTCTTACCACAAACTACTTCTGGATCATTTCACTCATTTAGGAACTTTTCTAAGGAAAAAGGACTATTAGACTGCAGCCTTTGACTGCCAGGAAGTTTGGTGGATTTTGTTTTTGTGATGTGGAACATACCATCATTCTGCTTCAGAATGCCCCTTCAACGAGCCTATATTGTTTTGTTTTTAGTGTCATGTGTCCTTCAATGAGTTGTTTATGTCTTTTCTACGTGAAAGAGTAAAATTATAAATCTGCAGCATCAGGACTTCTATCTCTCCTTGTTTTGTGATGTATTTAAGCCCATCCACTCAGGGTGGCAGCCAACCAATTAAAGTTGACTGGGCTAGAAAGGGAACTTTTAGTGGCAGACTAATACAGCTGGATCAGGGGTATTTAGTTTATCAGAAGTGGAAGGTTTTTTGAACATTAGCAATTGTAAATGCTCTCTTACAATCATCAAACTAAACAATACAACACTCCAATTAAGGCATCGTTAAAGCTCTCTAAAATCCAGCAGGGGATTTTGTTAAGACAATTTGAGTTTTTACACTCTAAAATTTGTCCTTGCCTTTTTTCTGTGTTCATGGATTCACCAACACAGATTTGAAAGAAAACAAGAGTACCTCTGTCATAATTCATCAGACTCTGTTATGCTTCACCCTGTTTACACAGATGTCTTTGTGCCTCTCACCTCTGTGAATAAGCCTTTGGTCTAAATGTACTTTTAAATGTCAATCTTCAACAGCACTAATTCACGGTCTTTCAGACAAGCACTGTGTTTGTTTCTGCCTTGTCTCATTCTCTTTTCATTGAAAGAACATTATGCACTTTTCCAACAGATTACTCACAGGCAGTGGACCACGGTGCGTCCTTCCCCGCACTCTCTCTGCCACTTGTGCACTTGTGCCAGCAGGTTGAGGAAAGCCTTCTTGGAGTCCGGAACATCACGATACGCCGACCAACGCAGGAACTGGAACTGACACACCACAAGCTGGCCCTCCTGGAGCTGCAGAAAACACATTGAATCTGAGTGTAACTGAATTGTTGTGTTACATCTTTTTCCTGGTTGTTTCCGTGTTTCTTCGAGTGCCTGTTAACACCCGGGTTTGAGTGCTCCCCTGACAGTGTGCTGGCACTTTGAGCCATGCTCGCTCAGCACACTGACTCTGAGATCTATGGGTTCGCAGGTGTAAGTGAGGCTCTGGCTGCATGTGAAAGAGGTCCCTGTGTGTTCATAACCTTGTCCTGCAGAATCTCACCCAATACTTAAGGAGCAGTGGAGGACTGTAAGTCATGCAAATTGGGCTGGCAGAGACACCAACGATGCATGGAGGAATTGCTCCAGCAGAGGTGGGATTTACACAATGTTCCTTTTTTTACAACTCTCAAACGCACACATACATATGCTTACAGTGCACTTCCTCTGACTTTTACTCCCCACCCTTGTATATCATTGTCACACACAGGAAACATACCCTCCACTGCACAGATATACAGGGAGAACTGTGGGTTATTTCTGTGTGATCTGATTTCTCCTGTGCTGTGTTTAAGGTGCCTTCTCCTTGACAGTGGAGTGCGCTGAGTACAAAATAGGGTGACATAAGATTGAAGAGGGTGATTGAAAAAAAGGTGGTGTAGGTGTCAATCAGGGTGGGAAGTTCTGGGCTTTCATGTCGCGCTGCTTTTAATGGCAGTTGGGGAACCACCTTGCATACAGATTTTTTAATAATTGCTTGACAGCGAATCCTGAGCTGAATATATGCACGCGCTTATGCAAAGTCCCTGGCATAAACCAAATCTGCATACACACACACATAACTAACAGTGGTTGAAGTTGTCGAGTGTGTGAAGTGGAGGTAATTGTTTCATACATATGCAAAATCATGGAAAAACAGTTGTTTAAAGACCACACAGACATCCCCTGTGTTTGCTCCTCTATGACAGAATTGTCATTTTCTTTGTTTAGCCTGCTTTACAATTCTCTTCGTGCCAGGCACTTTTTTCAAGTCTGACAATGTCTATTATTAAATCAAAAACAACTCTGGTCACAGCCTGATGAGTCCCCTCTTTAATATGCCAGCCTGCACCTTAGAGAGTGAATACGCCTCTCCTCGTAATGACAGGAAGGAATTAAAAATGGGAGAGACTGACCTCTATTGGGTACATGTCAATGGGCTTTTCCTGCACGATATCCATAGAGGACATTTTAATATGCATGACTCTCCTGGCAACATGTTTGATTACAGTAAAACTGTCCTTCATTTTCTTGATGGTCAAATATCTAAACAAAATGCTTTATAGTATGTTGTTGATTCAATTGCAGGGTACATATCACAGGCAAAAATCAGACACTTATACCAGCCACTTTATTAGGTGGACTTGTTCGACTGAACTGTTCTTTAATTCAAATAGCTTATCATTCAATCACAGGGCAGTAATTCAAGGCATTTTGGCATTGTCAAACGGAGCATCAGAGCAGAGGAGAAAGGTGATTTAAGTCACTGTTAACATGGCACAGTTGTTGGTGCTTGCCAAGCTGTTGGCTCCAGCAACTGCTAATCTACTGGGAATAGCATGAACAACCATAAAGCAAATGGTCTGAAAAAGAGTTTTTAAGTGAAATACACAAGAGTGCCTTAATACTCACACATAAAAATGTTAAGGAGAGAAATCTTGTTATTTATTTATACTGTTTATTTTGTCTCAGCTTAAAGCCAAGCATCGTACTTGCCAACTTCTAACCCAACGGAAAACAAATCAAGGAATGCTTATAACATTGTGAATTTCTACCCTCATTTCATCAAATAACTGATCAACATAAGTCCTGTTAATTGATTAAAAACATCCAGTTTTTAGCAAATTCATTAGACCACCTGTAATGAAAATTAGAAAACAGATACTTCAGCAGTCTTTCAAAAATGTGTCCCCCTAATTGGCAACAGCCTGCTGGCAAGCCATTTCCAATTTTGTCTGCACAACCCTGCAGACTTGCTGAAGTAACCAAAGTCACAAGTGTTATTCATCATATAAAAGCCAAAATTCTTCTGATTTCAGCCAGAAAAAAAACAATCTGGGATACAACCATAACAGCAAACACTGTGTGGTTTTGACAATCACAAAATCAAAAAGCTGTAAAAACAATGACAGTACCCACATTTGAAAATTGCTGTATACTGAGGTAGGAGATGTAGTCTATTGTGTAAAGTGTTTGTTGTTTGTAAATTTCAAACAATTTTTTTTCCATAAATCCTTTTTTAACCATTAAAGCCCTTGTGCAGACCCTTTATTTACTCAAATTTAAGATGCAAAAAGAGAAAAAATTACTGTATAAATGTATTTTATTCTGTACTTTCTCTGCACAAACACTGCTAACAGTGAATCAGTCACAAAATGTTTCATTTCGCTGTAGAAATATTTACATGGTCACAAAATGAAATCTCCAAATGGCACAAATTGGAAAATGCACAAACACACTTTATGAATAACAAGTGTAAAAAACTTTTTTAAATTGAAATATGTATTTGGTTAGGAAAGATTTTATGCGCTGTTTATACTTTGTTTTCCACCTAATATGTTTAAGTGACAGTCATCTGCAAGCAGTTATTGAAAGAAAAAAACTAGGGCAAGGAAAATCACCCTGTTTTGTGTTTGTTCAAACTACCATACATCAGGTGCAGTCATATAGGACAAAACAAAACATTAGAATATTACCTTACAAAAGAAACCAACACCATGCATGTACCCCAAAAAGTCTAAGAGCAATAATCATTTTACTTTGAGTATGGATAAACATTTTTAGAAGTTTTGGCTGGACTGGTAAGAGGTTTATCAGAATGGCCTTTATGGTCATTATACAGAATGTACAACGAGATTGGAGAGCTTCTCCTTTCAGTGCAATAGGTAGTTAAGTTAAAAAAGTATACAAAAATAGTATAAGTAAAAAAGAAAAAGAAAAATCAACAAGTTGCAGGGAGGCGTTAAATATACAAGATATATACAAGATGAGACGCAGACTTGTCCACAGCACAATTGAGGCTCAGTGTACAATATGAGGCAGCACAAAAAAGCACTGAAAGGGAGAGCCGTGAGCCGCTGCGTCTGTGTGTGCCGCCATCTTGTGCAATCTGAAAATGTTTCTTTTACTGGACAAACACTTTGAACAGGATTAAGGAATTTCAAACTGAAATCACCTGAGCCCACCCATTGGGCCTCTCTAAGAATTCAATCATGACATTCAACTACTAAAACATTTATTTCTGGACAGGAATAAAGGTAAACAACTATAATTTGACTTCTTAATCTTGTTTTATGAAAACAGTCAATTTGAAATTCATTGATAACAAGAATAATATATTCTGGCATTAAAATATCATTTTGGTTTAAGAGCTTTCCCTTACAGGTGTATTAATAATTATAAAAAATATAAAAAATGATTTTGGTAATTAACAATGTTGTCAAGCTAGAGCAGCTTTGGTCCCACTCTTATGATGTTTTGATGTCCAAAAAATGTGTTAACCACTGTGTATACGTTTCTAAGAGTTAATCATGTATGTAGCATTTTTTGTAGATTTTACAATTAATGTTAAAATAAAAAAAAATCAATCTCAAATGTTCTAAGAACAATTTTTTTGGGTTGACACAGCCTGGGACAGGCATAGAGCAAACAACATTTCTCTTAAATCACATGCCATGTGAATTATTGATGAAACCTCAAAAACCAAAAAGTGTTTCAAGAATTGGTCAGTGGAATCTTAGGTTTAACATCTGCATAATTAATCTAAAATTTCCCTTAATGGTAAAGATGAATTTTTAGTTCATTTGACCAATGAGGTAAACTGAAGAAAGACTTATTTAATTTGAATATATATAGTTAAACTGCAATGCTCTTGTAAGAATCACATAAAATCCAGCATCATATTAACTATTCTTTATTAATTATGATCCACCTACAAGAAGCTAACTCAAATCACAGCTGAATTTTTAGGTACTTTCTAACAGCCGTTTCAGTGAGACCATTTTGAATTTGATAACTTGAGCCTGGTTTTCAGATGCACATTACAGCTGGCAGCGCTATATGTACTGTAGGTAAAATGTCACACAGAGGACCATAGCTAATGCATTTCTAATGAGGTTCAAGCCGTCATTTGTGAAATAGCACTGAGTGGCACAACATGTTCCGTGCAGGTGTTCCATTGGAAGTGTGGTGACTCACCCTTGTTACATTCTTGACCCGGAACAGACGGGTAATGACATCCTCGTCTGCTGACATGGACAGAAACTCCACCTCCATTGGCCCGTACTGCTGTAAACCCGGCTCTGGCCAATACTGGACACATGGCTACAGGTGGGTAAGAGAGTGGGGAGGGGGGTTATCTTTGCTTAAATGCATCATAAATACTAATTTTTCATTCATGCATTATTTTGTTCATGAGGCCAAAATCTGGCATTTGCCCTGCCAACACAGTGCTGGAAAAATGAAAAACACAGAAAAAAAGGAGGTTTTAAAGTCAAACATTGATGTTAATAAGGGGAGGGGGGAAGCCTGCAGAGAGAGGAGTGTAATGTGCTTTGAGAGATTGCAACAAGAGGGAGACATTGTACTCAGGCACCACAAATGAACTCTATAACAAAGTTCATAACAGGATCTTGCAATGAAATGCTTAAAGTGGTGGTAACTCAATTTTCAGCAAGACCTAGAGTGAACTGTATTTCACAGAGAAAAAAGATGAGCAGAGAATAAAAATGAAGCTGCACACTAGTGCTTTCAATGTCTTTTATACACTTCTGATTAAAATCTTAAGGCCAGTTCAAAAATTGCAAGAATTTGCATTTTGCACAGTTAGATTTTAAAGCATCAATATGTAACTTTAACACCTAAAAATAACTGTTTGCAGGTCTGTCTAATAGAACTGGGCCTTTAGAAGGAGAGGATGATGTCCATCCCTCTCCCTATGCACAGCCAGGGGATTTGTGCAGGTACTATGTAACTCTTGGCAGCAAACCAGGGTCATCTAGCAAGAAGTGCATACTGCTTAACAGCAGGAGTGTGTGTTTAGCATAAGGAAAACAAATAGCCCAGATGAAGGGCAGTTCACCTGAGCCTGTGACCATTTTCATGAAAGCTGAGGCTATTATACAAACAACGGCTGTGAGGGATGAGGATCTGAAAAGAAAGTGGAAGAAAAACCGAGAGGGAAGCTGGACAGAATAAAGATTTGAACAGCTTTTGCGCATTGGCGAGAACTTTGGGAAGCTACAGGCTGGTCAGCACTGTTTTTATTCTACGAGAGTGCAGTTACAATCAGAGGTCTATAAAGACCATTACAGAGTCACAAAACCAATTTCTCACATACTGCTGCTTAATTTGTTTGCACAGATAATTAAGAGTTTCAATACTTTTTTCAGCAGTCTTTTTATTCTTATTATTTTCACAACCTGGTAACTATGCAATTTAATTGGCAGGTAATTTTTAAAACTGGCACTGCTACTTCCAACATCCAGCATACCGTTTTTTTCTTCCCTAAATGAGCAGGATAAAGAAAATTAACAAAAATGTTGAAGGCTGATTTTACAATATTATGATGCAGACCTTGAACAAAAATATTATGCATAGTTCAAAGCCAGCACCTGCTTTCCAAGGACTCATACTTGTTAATATTTATGATTTTACTCTGCAAAGCTTGTTTTTGTGCCTAAAACCAAAATCCACATCCTGCATGAGCTATTATCTCATAAATCCTAGGCTTTAAAATTTAGTCATTGTTCATCTGAATTTAGATTCCTCATTTGTAAATGTTTAACAATGTGTAGTTGTGCAGAAAAAAACAACCTTCTCATACAGCTCATGTTAACAAGTGATCCTCAAGTAAACCTTTCAGACACCTTACATTTTTGGGGGGTTACACATTATGAAAACTCAAAATGTTAGTTTTTCTATATTTGAATTTTAGTTTCAAAGCAGAGCAGAACAGAGTGCGATCATTTTTAACATGCAGAATGGCACCTATTCTGTCTTTGCAGGGTGCTCGTCATCTGCTTTCTGGGCCATGTAATTTGGGAGTGGGCAGGACTTGTGTTGCCAGAAGTTCACAGTGTTTTGAGCTATAAACTTAACACAAGCTCTCAGCTCTAGCTGATTTGGCTTTCAAGTGCTGTGCTCTAATGTTTACTGTTGCAGCACAGATATACCTAGACATGTTCTATCCACTGGGGGTGAATGTGGGCTAGCCCAGGGTGCATCCTCCCTCTGAGAGAAGTCCCTTTTTCCCCTTTACTGTACATGCTTACGGGGATTTAAAAAAAAAACCCTGTTCAAGCACATGCTAACTGAAAGATTGAGCAAACAAAATAACTGGAGGAATTTTTCACGTTTCAGGGGACAGGGGCAATAGACAGGTCATGGACATGCTTTGATGTATTTTAAAAAATGTGTACTTTGAATAATATGCAACATTTTAAAGATCAACTGCCACTTGTTGACATGTTCCAGCTTAGTTTGGTATTGCATTGTTTATTTTAATTTTTTAGTTACTGCACTAACAAAAACTGCCAAGACTTTAATTTCATTTTAGCTTTTGTTCATTGATGTGTTTTATCAGGAACAAGTGTCACAGTATAACTGGCACTTCATTAACCAATAATGTTCGTTAATAAATAATTAAAGTTAATGTATTGCTTTCTTCCTGGTTATAATAATTTTGCGGTGCCATGGGAGGTATCTTTGTTTCTAGGAAAGAATTTGTAGATTTGCAAATCACATTTAATTGAATTATGACAGGGGGCAAATAGGTACAAAGCTAATCATTCATAACACAACAACCTTATTAAGTAAATATGTTTGTTCAATCCACAGCCAGCTTCAAAGGAACATGTCTGCGTAGCCACAGTAAACATTAAAATACAATGTTAAATAAAATTGAGAGGAGTGTTGGCAGACAGAGCTTATTTACATGACCTCTACCCTAAATGAGCCTGATCTGAGCAGGGCTGAAACAGAAGGGTTCAGAGGTATGTAAAATTAGACATCTATGGAGAGTTCAATGCAAAAAAAAAAAATTAAAAGAAATATGTTTTGGTGTAATCTATGTTCAATATTAACTTCCTGAAAAGGAGAAAAACAAGTAAACTTTAAAGTAGAACAAAATAATCTGTATTTTGTGTTATTTTGTATCTCAAACAGCTAAAAATATGATTTGTAATTCATTTCCATTTCCAAAACTTGTTGATGTTTTTGATTTAGTATTAGACTTACTGACTGTCCTGGAAAGTAAACTTAATTTTCTAACAGTCAGCTTCAGGACTGAGATTTGATGATATTGTCATATCTCTACTATGAAAAGACTTTCAAGGCTTTGGTTTACTGTTAAAGCCTCAGTCATTAAAGCACCATATTTTGTGGTAGAAACCTTAAATCCTTCTTTATAAGAACAGGTATTGCTGTCAGAGCTCCCACTGTATGGAATAGCTTAACAGAGCTGCTCAGGATGCCTTAAGTGCTTTCAAACCTCCACTCAAAATAATAAATTTATGGCATTCATTTAATTATTGTTCTTGTTGCTCCGTTGTGTTTTTAATTAAATCTTGAACTTGAATCTTATGCTGCTCATTATTGTAGCTATTATTGTAAGTGTCAAAGAAAGAGCAGGGATTATTGCTGCACAGAAGGGAACATATGCTCATGAAAAAAGTGGGACGCCAACAAGAAGAAGCCTGAACTGTGGCTGGAGGGTAATGCAAGCCAATTCTCCAGAGACGTAACTTGAAGAGGAGAAAAAAAAAAAAAAATCTGGGTCGGTTGTTATCTAGTCGTGCCTTGAGATCAGTGTGGTCAGGGATCAAAGCCCGACAAAATGGCATGAAGGAACTAATCCTAAGCACAGAAAGATAGAGAAAGGAAGGCGGGGTATGTCAGAAAAAGTCTCAAAGTTCAGATAACCTCAAGACTGAGAGTGAAAACTCTTACAGCACACTGTGAACCTCAGACATTTTATACGTCTGTTTTTCCTTGAAGAGTCAACAGATCAATGGTAATACAGCAGTGTGTGACACTATGGCCTTACCCAAGCTGAGTTGGACTGGTTGAGCTGGTTGAGCATGACCACGGCCGTGCAGCCATAGTCAAAAACCAGCCTCCAGAAGTCCGCTGTTGTCCCGGGCAGAGGGTGAGGGGTCACTATGAAAGCAGCCTGCCTATGGAAGCTGTCGGCGAGAGCAGCATTTATGTAGTTGTTGCTCTCGCCTTCTGTCGTGACCAGGAAGGCCAGGGCACGATCAGGCGGTAGCACATCCATGCTGCGGTTCTTCTCCCGGTTTCTGGGCAACAGAGCGATGCTGCACTCTTCCACATCCAGGTGGGGGGTCACAGAGTTGAGCGTCTGCGTACAGAAATGTTTAAGAGGTGAGATGAGAGCGAGGAGGAGGTGAGAATGGAAGAAAAAAATGAAGGGAGTTAAGACAGAAAGCTTGAGGAGTGCTAGGACACAGAGAAGGAGTCAGAGATGTTGAAGAGGCGGAGGAGGAGGAAAGGACTTAATAAGATAGGAGGAGGGAATGATTCGATGCAGAGGTTATGAGACTGTAATACATTTAAGTATGAGTGTGTTTAATATCTTGAACATCATGTTGATGGCGGAAATATAAGATAAATTAACCAAGTGCATGATAAATGCAATGTAATAAGGTTGAAACAAAATTCAAAAGGAGCTGCATAGAAATATGGCTTTGATGAACTCCCTGTTTATTTAATCACAATTACAATGGACAACATAGAGATATATTTGTATAATTAATACAGAGCATTAATAATAGATCTGTGATTTGTAAATACAGTGTGCTGTTTGCTCTCTGCAGGGGGACAAGTCAAAGGCAAACGCAGAGTTTACTAGGTAGAGGCAGGGATGGTTTAAGTCGAGTGACAAACCCAGTCCACGAATAATATGATGTATGTCCCTATTTAGATAAACACACTTATAATACGTGAACAGAATAATTAGAGAATTTAAAGGGATTCTCAAGAACAGGAATTTCAACTATAATGTTCACACTAAAGATAGAGAGAGAGAGAGAGAGAGAGCATTGTCTAAGTCTGACTTCATATGGTACCATGCAAAAGCTTTAGCCAGTTGAGGAAAAATGCTGTAAAGTAAGATTAAGTATGGTGTCAGAATTATAAATTGCGATTATTTTAAATTAATCTACAAAATGCAAGGTAAGTGAACAGAAAAAGACTCTAATCATTATTTGCTGTGACCACCATCCCCCTTCTTCATAAAGTTTGCTTGCATATAGTACTAGATTTTGTAGGATTACATTCAGGTGTATAAGCAGGTGCTAGTGATAACCATTTCCATATTAAAACAGTCAGAAACTGAAACATAAACCGCTGTATAGGAGACTTAAAACTGGGGAAGAGATTGTCAAACTCTGCTACCAGAATGAGGTTTTTGAAGTCAGCTTTATTACACACGTCATGATGAGAAAACACAGAAACAAAACACCAGCTAAACAGACAGCACTCGGAGAGCACAAACCAATGCCACGGTATCTTACATATTGTTCTTAGACCAAAAAGCAATAGTTCGATGATGAAGTAACCCTCATAACATGACTCATTGACCCCGAAAACCTACCCCTAACACTTCATCACCAAAATCAAATCAATCATAAGTTAGGCCATTATCCACTTCTCCTGATTTTTTCATCAGAATTTTTCATTTTTCATCAAAATTCATCAGAATCTGTCCAATGTTTTGTTTTTCTTTTTTTTTGTGAAATCTTGCCATAAAAAAAACATCAGACGGACAAATGCAGGCATAAACCTAACCTCCTTGGAGGAGATAATTTTACAAAGCCCATCCCAGGCAAAAATTTCAAAACTAACTTGGGGTCCTAGATGTGCTGTTTTGAAGAGGCTGAAATAAACAGGCAGCGTAGAGGACTGTGGACTCATTGGTCGGGTAAGAGAATTAGAAGAGCACATGAAAGACACATTACTCACTCTACTTCAAAATTAAAAGATGGCCGGCATGCCCTCAACTCAGAGCTGGTAGAAATCAGTGGAACCAAGGTGCACTTATCTACTGTCTGCAGAAGTGTGGCCAGAAGTGCTCCTCATGGAAGAATTCTGGCCAAAAAGCCACACCACTGACAAGGCCAAGTGACTCATCTATTCACCAAATAAAGTGCAGCACGTAGTCTGACTGATGAATCAAAATATGAAATATTTGGCTGTGACAAGAAAACCTGGTGAAGGTTATTTGTATTTCAACATTTCTGCACATGGAACTGGAAATCTGGTCAGGATTAATGGGGCCCTCAATGCCGACAAACACAAGCAGATACTTCTCCATCAAGCAATGGACTTGATCAGTTGGAGTTCAGCTTGTAAAGCACTTTTCTAGTCTTTCTTATATTTCTATATTCAGTCACTGTTGGTTCTTAACACATCCACACCATTTTATACTCATTTACATCCCACTGATACAACAGAAGAAGCAGCTTGTAGTTAAGAGTCCTTAGGCAAGACAAGGACAATTTTGGGTTATTATTGACACAATGTCATGTCATAGGCAAAGCCGGGTTCAACCTGAAGCAAAGAACCAGACAAAAGCCATCGGGGCCCCCAGTCATCAAAAACTATAGGGAGATGTCTAATTAGCACCAAATTCATCCTGTAGCAGAGCAACAACCAAAAACTTAAATCCAATGTTATTGAGGACTATGATCAATCCTCAGAGAGATGGCAAAGCTCCCACAGAGCCCGAACAGAACATAATCGAGTATGTCTGGTATCACATCAAGAGACAGAAGGATTAGAACCAGTCTACATCCACACAAGATCTACAGTTAGTTCTCCAAAATATTTTGAACAACCTACCTGTTGGGTCCATTAAAACTGTTCAAGAGTATCTAAAGAACTGATGCTGTTAAAGGAAAAGTTGCACTCTTGCACTTACTTTCTCTTTCATTCTCTCTCTTTGCTAATGTTTATGCATAAGAAAATAACTATTGACACTTCCGTTTCTGAAAGCATTCAAACTTTATAGCATAAGTATATGATAAAACTTTTGCACAGTATTGAACATTTTTGATTTTGCTTGATTTTAGGTCAAAGTTCTCACAATTAAACGTCTAGATGCTTTTTGGTAAGCTTAGTTGTTTGACCCTGGCTGCTCATCAGTCATTACCAAGAGCTCATTAATGTCCAACTCCTCATAACCCTTACTTTTAGCTGATAGAGTTTAAACTAAGAGTTTCCTTAATGCCCTCTTAATGGCTGCATGTTAACAGTTTGAGAGGAAGGGTTTAAACATTAATCATGATCCTAACTATCAATGTGTGGTGTGACACAGAGTAATCATACCAAAGCATTGTTATTCTCACTCATTATCAATAATGGAAATGGTATATTCTAAATGTATCACAAATATATAGTCTTGGTAAGAATAAGCCATAATTAAATCTTTCTACCCAAAAAATATCCCCCCTTATCCAAAGAAAAATCCTGTTTTTGACTCAGTACTGCTAGTTTCACACTGATACAAAACAGAATAACAGTATAACAACAAAATACAATTAATTAATCTCAGTCCTCATAAAGATCTCTTATCAAGTTCCAATGATTTGTTATGAGCAGAACAGAACAACATTTGATTATTTTGCTCCATAATAGTAGACTAATTTGAGTAGAGTAGATTATTTAGAGTACAGTACACTCCATCTGAATAATATAGTGTCACTGGATCCTTTTAAAGCCACGTCAAACGTCAACTTCTTTAGAAGTGTGATTGTCTCATGTAGTTGTTTTTTCTATTCTTTAACAACCATGTTTGTCTTATTAACCTGTTTTTGGTTCAGCGACCAGTGAAAAGTAATACTTAGGTTCAGTACAGGTTGAATAAAAAGGTTAAAAGCTTCATGTCAAAAAGATGGAGGAAGTGATCCATTCATAAGAGTACACTTCTAATTGTGCTGATCTTTGTGAATAAAACATTTGCACCCTATAGACTACTTTTAAAGAACAGATTCCATTGGATGTCCGAAAACCATATCAGATATAAATCATGTTTATGTAAAGTTGAGTACCAATTATCTCTTAATAATGATGAATAATCAGCCAACATGCCTCTGTTTAGCTTCCTTATGAGCAACTACAATATGATTGTTACAATGCCAAAGACTCTTACTTTTGCATGTGCTGCTTTTCAGAGAATCAAAACTAAGATGTGTTATTTAAGTTTTAAAATTAAACAAGTTGATATCAGTGCATAATAAAAGATTATTCAGTTATCAAGGATCATCAAATAGTCATGAATACAAAGTGTCTGACAGCAACTTTAATCTTTTAAGTATTAATGCAACAAAGTTTTTAAAGGCACTACATTTAAAAAATGTTAAACTTGACTCTTCGAAAAATTCAATTTACAAATAAAACCAATCTTTGCCAAGGCCTAATGACAATGTTTATAATGTTTATTGAACAAAAAGCTTTTATCATAAAAATAGGAAACTGTCATTTGATTACCTAAAACCACTTAAGCAACTGCCATGATACTACACTAACTCCTGAAATGAATGATGTTTGATGCAATGAATAAAACTGTAGCTCTGGACAATTACCTTGAGTAGTGTAATGATAAGAGCATCTATAAATGTGGGGAAATCTTTAAATGAAAAGTCAGAGGCACGAGGTTCCAAGATGAAAGTTAGTAGACAATTTTTCTTTAAACCAACACTATGTAGCTTTTCAAACATACTATAATCCTTCGATGTTCATTGTGATGGTCCACCACTTTACAATGAGTTTAATGAAACCTCT
Source organism: Scarus forsteni (assembly GCA_036419115.1). NCBI lineage: Eukaryota > Metazoa > Chordata > Actinopteri > Labriformes > Labridae > Scarus > Scarus forsteni. The sequence continues at coordinate 13,458,225 of JAZDUH010000111.1, read as the reverse complement.
GTTGTGGTCTGAAGTGGTCTGTATCCCTTTAACTGGCGCTATGTAACTTCGAGGTGGATGGTGGGAACCCTGCCACACTAAAAAACTACAAGTTTGGACTGCTTTACGGCATATGTCACTTCCCCCGATTCCCGATTCGTTTACAACACGGAAGTCTCGGCAAAAGCCAATCGCGGAGCTTTAACCATGGCGGAGGTAACAACGTCAGGAAGAGAAAAGTCTTGTCGGAGGATACAAAACAAAGAAAGCGAGAGAAAAACAAGCTGAATGCTCGGACCAGAATAATCATTGGTTTGGCGTTCACTCGCTGGTGTGAAATAAAAGACGAGGAGGGATGTTCGACTACTATCAGGTATGTTAGCGACTAATTTATGGCGAAGTTCCTCAAAAAACTTGACAGGAAAAAAGTACAGCACAACAAATCCAGAACGTACCAGTATGTAGTTTTGTTTAGACCTATTTCAAGTGTGTGATATCACCAGCTCGTCGTTGTCTTTACTTTATTCACTTTATCGCTTAAACAAGATGAGGGCGACTTCACGGTAATAAAAGTTGAACTTAGCGATTTTTAACATCTTCATTTAGTCAAAAATAAATACATTACCTCGTCCCTATCCATCGTGCAAACAGCCGCTGAAGACAGAAGAATACTTTTAGCGAAGTCCTGGCTTCTGTGATTCGCCTACAAAGCAAATGCACGCGACCGGCAGATCTGTATCCTTATGACAGAATGCACGCGCTAGAGCTCATGGGTAGTTGAGTTCCCCTATCCGGTCAAGCGGAGATCTTCCGTAGTGCTGCTTTAAGATTAAGTAAAAACTGTGATCAATGTAGAACCTTCCTCAGCAATGTCCTTTCTTATGTTGCATTTCTAAGAAGTAGATGTCTGATATTTCCTCTCTAAGGTAAAAGGATAAAACTGTATAATTTTAGAGGGGGGGGATATTGTGCTGTCCCCTGTTTTCCTTTGAAATGCTAAACCTGAAATCGATGCGGCTGCCAGTTGAACAGCACAGCGGCGGGAGGTGAATGGGGCAGGTGAAGCATGTGGGAACACAGCTGGTTCTTCTCTCTCCTAATCAACATCTAATAAAATCTTCTAAGAGGGCGTTCCTACATTGCATGTGTGGAAGATTTCAATGACAGCCACACACTATCCAAAGGGAAGGAACTCTAACAAAATCCAGGGGGTATACAGACAAACACTACAGCACCATGCATGTTACTAAACCCACATCCATGCCCATTAGCATGTTCCCCAAACTAGTGAAGAGCATTATTTCCACTGCAGAGAAGATGTTGCATTGTCGTTTGTTATGAGTGAAAATTAAAACAAAACTCTGTCATACAATCCACAGCAGAGTACACACAGAACACAAATGTGCAAAAACAATGCATTTTTAAATGTTCTGTTGAATTGGTCTCCATTTAAATGATCTTTCTAAGCACACCACAAGCATTACGACATCCACCTCAATTACAAGAACAAGTGTATACATTTGATGTAATAAACAGCAAAATCTGTATTAACATATCAATGCTCAGTAATTTTTACTCTTTTTGTAGAGTAGTTATTTCAACTCTCATCAAGTGTAATAATTGACTCTGTTTTACAGCACCCCGCTGGTGACATTCTATAGAAAAAAAATAATGCGTGGCCTCAAGAAAATAATGCGTGGCCACGATATAGTTAATGCGCGGCCACGACAAAATTCACCTTTAGTATTGAGATCTGCCAGTTTCAGAGCAATACAGAGACTGTTGCCTCTTAATATGGACAGCTTTGAATACATTGATCTTTATTTTGATTTGGGAAAGGAATACAATGACATTCTTAAGTCACTTGCAATTAGGCATGGAGTAATTCTTAGCAAGAGACACTTAATTCGGCTGCTCGAAATGACACACCATCCATGCTTCAGATAAATGCGGTCACGCCATCCAGGTTTCAAATTCTGTTGCGCACTTTGCCCAAATGTTGTGGTAGGCCAAATGTTACGGAGGCATGACGGTGGTGCGTTCAGTGGCACCGTGGAAAAATAACTGCTAACTTCCAGACAATTTTACTGCAACATTATTGACATTATAGCACATCAAAATCAGGCATTTGAGGCCCATTTTTACTATAAGCAAATATCAAAAAAATCAGTAAAAAAAAAAAAAAAAATCAAATTTGTACTTATAATCTAGGAGGTCCAACATAATATTGTACAGTACATTTCCAGGTAGGCCTACCTCTGTGCTTTTTTCCCGACAAATTTACTGTAGCAAAATTGGTTGAGAGGATTTCAAAATCAGGCTTTGGAGGCTCATTTTTATGAACGGCAAATATTGAAAAAATCATAAAAAATCAAAATTGTGCTGTGATCTGTAAGAGTACTGTGAGAGTGGCCTGGCAAAGACAAGCTGCAATACATTAAATCTAAATCTATGTGATCTATTACAGATGTGGTCTATTACATATGTGGCCTATTATCTATGTGGTCTATAACATATGTAGTCTATTAAATATGTGACCATTTAAATTTGTGTTCTATTACATATGTTGACCAGAACATTTGTGGTTTATTACATATCTGGACTCTTACATACAGTATGTGGTCCATTACATTTCTGGTCTTTCACACTTGTGGTCTACTATTATGTAGGTTGGCCTAACACTTTTGGTTGCGAGGATGTGTCGTTTTAGTTTCATAATATCGTGTCTTTTACAGTTTAGTACTGAAATGTTGCGTTTAAGGGAAAAAAGGTAGGAGTCTCAATAAATTCCATAATGAATGGAAATGATTATGTGGGCTGTCAAAGTTCCAGATTTTAACAGAATGGTGCTCCATTCAAAACATGACGGAATGATGCTGACCTGAAACTCCTCTCTTAGCTGTGAAGAGTTACTCTGGGAATCCACTCGCAGCATCTCTTTGTAAGTGACCGCAAACTCATTCACCAAGATGGCCGTCTCTCCGCACAGACAGGCCTCCAGGATGGCGTCATGGATGAAGATATACTGCTCCTAAAAGGAAGGCAGATAATGAGATTCAGCCTGCTTAGTGTATGTACTCTTGTGGGTCTAGGATAACATGAGAAAGTGTGTCATAGCAAATTTCTTTCAAAATTACAAAGAAGGCAGGTCAAGATCATATGCAGATTGGATTTTTTCATAACCCTTCTTGGTTTAAATCGAACATAAGCCATAATGCGGGTAGTTTTTCAAAGCAGCTGAGGAAAAATAAACATTTCTAAACAAACAAACACATGGGGTGCGCATTCAATTAGAGCACCCCTGCCAATAAGTACAAATGTAATAACAGCTAAGTCAATGTTGGATTTACATAATAAGGGATGAATATGTAAATCATCTTCACATCTGAGAAACAGCACGTGCCAACGCAGCATACTGGAAGACAATGTGAGTCTTTTCTCTCAAACTATTGCAATGACCTTTACATTAGTCCTGAGGGGGAATATGATAATACACCCCCATCACTGTTTGAATTCCAAAACAACAGGAAGGAAAAACAAATATCTAAAGCCCTGATTCTGCGCAATGTATCCAGCAGAGAGAGGTTACTGTGTTTTAGTCAGGGATGTAACCTTCTGGATATGTGCGTGAGATCAGAGGAAATTCCACTTAGTCTGAATGTGTAGCTCTCTCTGACTGTGCACTTGACCTGACCTCTGTCTGGATCATATTGATGCGTCGAGAGCAGAGGGTTTTCACACAGTTGTAGATATCCACCACGCCTTCACATTCGGCCATGTCCAGCATGACATCAAGCACGATGTAGCAGCCAGTTCGACCTGCCCCCACACTGAAACACAGAGGACATCTTAGCATCAAATTACCATTAACAGACACTGTATTTGATGAAATAGCAGCAACTTCAGGACAAATATGGTCTGCTCGAGATGCTCCAATGAGAGCAGAAAAGTATTAAAAAGGGCTACATGGTACAATATAGGAAAGGCCATGGAACTCCCATAAGCTAGCAATAGTGTTAAAGGTGCAGGGTGCAAGCTAGGATGCACTGTGCTAATAAACTAGAACATCTGTCACATGGCTAAAGATTATAACTTTCAGAATACACTTCTTTTGATGGGGTGAAATTTAGTGATCGTATCCTTAATGTAACAGTATTGAAATTGACTCTACATGAATTGATGTTAGGTTAATGCTTTCTTTTTGGATTTCCACAGGCATCATCCATCTGAAACATAATAGTCCATGTTATAAATTTACATATAGGCTATATGTATGTGCATCAGCATTGTGCTCTCCTACACCACAGATACTAATACTTAAGAACAGGACACTCTGATATTATCGCTGGAAGGAGCAAAATTAAACTAAGAAGGTATAGATCAGTTAATGAGATTCATTCCAGTGGTCAGTACATTAACAGCAATGATTCTGATCAGTTCAGCCGCGACATGAAAAGAACAGCTCATAAATACAGCACATAAATGCAGAGGACAAAGCAAAAAACACCTCTAAGGTTATTGAGTTTTGGGTTGAAAACAAACTAGATTAAAAAGAGTGTTAGGGTTATTGCAAGCTGCTCTAAACACAGTTAAATTGTTCTACTGTCTTGCTAGCAAAATCATTTGTTTTAATATTACCTCACAAAGCGTGTCCTAAATTGTACCAAAACCAAGAAACTTGCTGGTAGGAAGGTAAAACATTTACATTGAACAAATATGCTTGGTGAGAAATCAATCTAACACTGTTTATATTAACTTGCTCTTTTTTTCTGTTGCAATATATCTAATATAGTATACTGCATGGCGCTCTTGGCTGTAATGTAGTGCCTTACTTCCATGCTGGCACTTTCCTTACAATACAAGTGTAAAGCTGATCAAAATCACTGCGGCTAATGCATGTATTCATGTTTACATTCATGCATAGGTTCATTCATGAAGTCATGATACTTTGTGGACCATTTACTGAAGTGCTTCTGTAAATTCTCCCCAAAACAAGCAGCCTAGCTTACAACTTAAAGACAAAAAGCCTACATAAGTGACCTGGATCCATTTTAGGCTTGTGTTTGTCCCTTTGTCACATTGTACTGTTCCTCATTGTCTCTAACAGTATACATGATTACCTGCAGTGGACCACAACAGGGCCAGCATCTGGAGGTGTGGAGGCTTTCACCCTTCGTATAAAGGCCAACAGTCCAGTGGCGTGATAGGGCACACCGTGCTCAGGCCAGGATGTGAAATGGAACTGACGCACCTCGTGCTTAGTCGAGTACCCTCTCTGTGACAGAAACAGAGCACCTATTAGCATTACATGTAAAACAGTTCCTTTAAATGGCATTCCCTCTAACTATAACAGCCTGCAGGGCCACTTTTCTTCCGAGATGCGCCCCCATCCATCTAGAGACATTCCCCCTCTATGATAGAAGTGATAGATTTGTCGGCTCAATGTGGGGACAACCAGGACATTATTTACGTGGGGCGCTAGCTCTTCAAGGGCAGTAAGGCCTACGGGCATCACATGCTAGCTAGCTGCAAAGTGACAGACACGCAGAGAGGAATAACTGAGGCTCTTTGAGCTCTGGGAGGCTGTTGCAGTCACATAGCAATTTCTCCCTCTGTACAGCGATGACAAAGTGAAGTGACGCAAAGCAAAGATTTGTTGAAGAGAGAAATCCCCAAAATAATCTAAAAAAGAGCCATGAAAAACAAGCTGTCACCAGCTTCTAAATTCGTGCCGATTTGAATAAGCAGCAGCGTGTGCCTGTAGAGAGAGAATGTGACAGTGTGATGATAACGCTGTGTTTGTGTCACTGTCAACCTCTGTGCAGCTCTGAGCCCCTCCAATGAGAGATCCCCCAGGAGATTGACAGGATGAAGGCTAACAGGGGCACAACACTGTTACAGCTATGTTGAAAAGACAGCAGGGGCATTCACACGGCGACTGGGCTAATTCCTCTCAGTTATCATGTGGCCCTCATTCACATCAGTAGTAAATCCTAACGTGTCTAAGCCCTGCTATTTATGCTCTACTTCTAATTTCCAGAGTACTATTAACAAATTCAGTGTGCAAACAAGAGAAGACTAAATATAAATCTTAAATAAACTCACCCTCTCCAAGGCAAAGGTGCGGACTGTGTATTCAGCCAACGTCTCCGTCTTCAGCAGAGTGATTTTTATGTCCCCGTACATTTCACTGTCATCAGGCCAGTATTTACAGCATTTCACCTAGGAAAAAAAATGGGAGGTACTGATTTAAAATCCTTGCTTCCATGTCTGGAAAATGAAGCTGCAGAAGTGAAGTTCATAAAGCAATAATAAATCTATTTGATAGAGGCTTGTGAAGATTGAGTATGGCCATTATCATTTCCCACGGCAAAATATTATCCTGTACTGCCTCAAACTTTTACTAAATATGATTACTTAAATTAAAATGATTAAGAAGATGAGGTTAGTTTCAGTGCAAAATTCAAATAAAGTAAAATACTTTTTTCAAATCAGTTTAATGTAGGATACTTTGCTCTTCCTCCCAGTAATGTTAATTAGTCCCACAGACAGGTATGTAGCCCACAAAATTAGTCACGGTGGTCAGCACAACTGCAACATCATGTTTACCTTCAGTTGATAGTTTATGTGACCAACTCAAGTACTAACAATTTTAAGAACTCCTACCCTTTAGCATGTTTCCTATCAGCACCCTTAAACCCTCCCTCTTTAGCTCTTCAACACTCCTCTCTGTTTTGTCCCTCTCTTTGTTAGCGCTAATCTGTTATTTTTTGTCTAGTAGGCTAGTAGGTTGACAGCCTGCTGCCAAAGACCTACATAGCTCCAACTACCACAATTGCAAATATTCAATCCTCCCTTTAGCCCTGATGACTAATCAGTTTAAATATACTGTAGTTACTGCAAATATCACACATATATCACTGTAACCACGACTTCTGACATCAATCCTCTCCTCTTCAGTACCATTATAACTGTTAATTTTATTATCAGAACAATCTTTATATCCATGGCTGTTACTGATTAGAGCACCACAATTGCTGTGCAACTTCATAGACAGGATGAACCTCTTGAAAAGGGAAATAAATTTATACTTAACAGAGGACATGAGGACAAATTTATGAGCTGGGATTCCATCAGTTCATCTCTATACTTAATTCTCATTTAGTACCTTTACCTCTGCCTGTCTCTTTATCCTTTCGACATCTCTCTCAAAAAAAAACAAAAAAAACAAATATAACAAAATATAAAGGCAGAGTTTAATTTCCTCCAGCTATATGAATAGTCTGCCTCCTCTTTACTAATCCATTTTTATACATATATGTATATATATATATATATATATATATATATATATATATATATATATATATATATATATATATATATATATATATATATACATATATATATATATTACTGTTTAGCGGTGCTTGTATAAACTTAAATGAACCTGGTTGCTGAGTGCTGTGCAGTTTGGTCTCCACTTTAATGTGTTGTATTGAATAATCAAGCAATGGTGCCCTTTGTGAATGATAGCCCCTCTTATTGCAGGATACTTGTACCTACAGGTACGAATAATTTTCTCTCTCTCTCTCTCTCTCTCTCTCTCTCTCCATATATATATATATATATATATATATATATATATATATATGTATATATCTATATCTATATATATATATATATAAATATATATATATATATATATATATATATATATATATATATATATATATATATATATATATATATATATATATATATATTTATATATATGTACATATATACATATATATATATACATATATACATATATATATATATATATATATATATATATTTAATCATTGTTATTATCATTATTATTATTTATGTAATTATTTTTCTTTCTTTTTCTTGTCTTTGTCAGGTGTCTTGATGTGGGTTTATGGGGGGGTCATGTTTTGTTGTATCTTTTTGGTATGTTCTCCTATCTGTTTGTAATATTTGAAAAACTGTAAATAAAGTAAAATAAAAAAATAAAAATATATATAAAGGAAGAGTATGGCATTGACTTACTCTTTTGTAAAGCGTCTTGAGATAACATTTGTTTTGATTTGGCACCACACATATAAAGATTGATTCATTGATTGATTGACTGAAACCTAATCAAGCAGACTGATGGGCAGCCACAGTCAACACATATCTAAAACAACATGGGCAGCTTCATTCACCAGTGTTTGTCAATTTGAGCCCATGACACCTTGCTCATCAAACTCTTACAAACTATTTACTCTTCACAAATGACTGTGAAAAAAACACACAGTAGAAAGGTGCCAAAGGCATGCTAAAAGGGCAGAGCCACCATGACGGACCTGTTCAGGCCCTTCTATGAAACTCAGCCTTGCCTGTGACGGCTCTCCGCAGTAGCTCCCCCCAAAACACAGTTTTTATTAAGAAGGTAAACAGAGCAGAAAGGATGTAACATAAAGTATGTGTAAAGTCAGTATAGAAGCCTGTTTGGGCCAAAGCTTAACTGTGCCAGATTAGGTTTTTTGCACTATCTAAGGAGGAAGGAGAGAAGAGACAGGAGATGAAATAGAAAGATTACAAAGAGGACAAGAAAGGCAGATCTAGGCGAGAGGTCTGTTAAAACTCCAACCCATCCCAAGTAGATGAGGTTTATTGCACCACCTCTCCCTAGTCCCTGACTCTCATGAAGAGAGAGATGAAAGAAACGAGGGAGAGGTAGTGCAATAAACAGTGGGTGTTATGGGGGGACAGGAAAGGCAGAGCAAAGATGAGAGGCCTGTTCAGGCTATAGTTCGACCTCACTAATGGGGCTTACTGCACCCCCTCTCCCATTTCCCTAATTTTCATTTTAAATATTAAGGTAAAAAGCAGAGGGATGGATTTAAGTAAGAGGACAGGGAAGGCAGAGCCAGGATGACAAGCCTGATTTGGCCAGAGCTCGATCTTGCTAAATTAGGCTCTTGGCACTATCTCGGTCTCATCCCAAGTTTTCATGAGGATGGAGAGGCAAGAGGAAAACATGTTATTAAGAAGACAGTAAGGGCCTGTTTGAGCCAAAACTTAATGAATTGTATTATATTGACTGCCTCCTCCCTAAAAAGCAATATTTTGTCCTCCTTCACTAAAAAAGGAGTCTTTTTTATTTAAAACAAAATTGTTCACCAACAATTTTCTATCAAGAGAAAATCGTAAGACGAGATAGTTGGCAGTTTGTAGGAAAAGGTAACACAACATAATTGATATAAATAAATGTTCCTTGGAGTCAGTTAAATGGGAAGAAATCTCATTAGAAAATGTAAGCATTAAGTTAAATTAAGTTAGGCAAAAATGTGTATTTAAAACAGCATCTCAGATAGGAGGATTTTTTTCCTGACAACTTTACAATGAAGCCCAAAGTTACATTTGTTGGATATAGAAGAACAGAGAATGATTGGTTGCATTTAAACATTTTAAAAATACAGAGGTTGGACTGCACATTCTGCTGAAAGAACAAAAACAACCTGTTCTTCTGCTGATATTTCATCTGAGAGTGCCGAGAAGAAAAGGCACAATAATCACATAATGGTGGGAAGCACAATGAACAGGAGGGCAGCAATCTTTTCTACCAACACAGGGCACAAAGGAGACAATTTTTTTTTTCTTTTTTATTTAATGGAGGTGTTGTTTGGATTCGGCCGCACAGACCAGTCCTCATTTGTTGACTGTTCCCAGGATTGTTAGGACGGAGAACTAAAATTGGATGTGGAAGAAGTGCAGCTAGAAAAATGGTGTCATTTAAACCATCCACTGAGGTAATATGTTTCTTTTGCCTGGACTGAAAAGAATGGGGTGCTTAGAGCAGAATTCATACAGTACGGTTGTTTATGTGAGTTGGAAATAACAGCACGGCAGCTCAGCCATTAAGCCTGTGTAGTCATGCAGTGTATATACCAAGCTAGGAGTAACAGATATATGGATCAGGAGGCACTTTATGTATCTCAGGCACTTTATGGTACATTTTATAGACTCTATGATGACTATAGTCATGATGTACATTTCTGTAAAACACCAGTGCAATGTCATGTTGTTTTCTGGAACACACAAATAAAAGATAATCAATGCCATGATTTGGTAAATTGCATGTAATCCATGGAGTACACAGACTCTGACTGGACTGTCTCACGGTTTATCACTGAATTGCTTCTTGAAAACCATTTACCTGTAAATTTATGGCAAGACATTTATCAGTCTGAGCAAGACCTTGTGTTCATTGTTACCCCTTTCTCTTCTGAATTCATTTAAAGTCCAGAAAACAGCATATCTAAGAATAAACAAAGTTTAATCCAAGTGGCAGCTAGATTGGTTTAGGCTATTCAAGATGTTAGCATTTTCTCCAATTTAGGTTCTCCAAAGACCAAATCTGGTTCAGTTGCCATGAGACACATGAGAAACTGTACAGGCTTAGGGGCCTTTCATTCCAAGAGCGAAGCAAATAAATGCCACAATATTGCACTGCATGTTTGATGTAACTTTCAATTCACATCAAGAATGATGGAGTTTTACAAACATATTTTGTACATTAAAAAGGTTTGAGCTGCGAAAGTCAAACCACACTCAGGGTCGACTATGACCTGTTGCGCATTTTAATTAATTCCGGAGAAAAAATAACTTAATTGTCCTGAATGGGCACATCTGGTAAGAAGATGACAACTCAGCAAGTTCCATTATTGAATTTAAGAGCTGGTACTGTACTACAACTCCTCTGTGACCTGCTGTTCAAATTAATAGAAGCTCAAGTGTGCACACATCATCATTAAACTACGGCTCCGAAGCTGTCTTCTTCCACCCAATATCTTTAAAGTCATCATCCTTGTAACTTTTTGCCTTTTGACAAATGTAACTATGTGCAGTGAAGCCAACACACGACCAAACAGTCCACCATGTTGAATGTTTTAACTGAGACTTGCATGTCAGCAACAGGGGTTTCATTAATCAGATGTAGGTGAGTATGTAAGGATGCAGATGTAGGTATGCAAGAACAGAAAATTTTAGAAAAATCATTTGCAACCTAAAAACATAAAAGCTGCAGTTTTGACAAAATAACATTGCTGGTGTGGAAGCTTGAATTGCCTTGCAACAGGTCAAAAAAAAGTAAAAATATCCTCTGAATTATTGTTACAAAAGAAAAAAATATGAAGTACAAAGATTGTAAGCAGTGGGATTGAGTCAGTGATGGGCCACACTGACAAAGACTTGTTGCTGTAATGTTTCTGCTATTTGAATTATTTCTTGAAAGGCATTATCAAAGACAAAAAAGCACATGAAGGCAAAGTGTGGCTACAGAGCATCTATGATAAATCTATGAAAGGGTTAGTCTAGTACTTTTGAAGTTAGACTGTATCTGGTACTTGACAATAGTCAGGGAAGTGACTGAAAGGGCTCCCAGCACTTAACCTTACAGGAGATAAGTCCGGATGAGAAATATTCACTGCTATTAACTGGTGCAGTTATTTTGCATAGTTATGTGTTTATCTAAGAAAATGAGCCACAAAACTATGTTGTGTTTATTGTACGACAGGACAAAACGTTTATAGAGTGCTCTGTTTTCCCCTCCAGTAAGTCTCTGAATTTGGCACTATTTTTGGCTTTGTTTTCTTCCACCTGTGTGAATTGATTCTCCCCTTTAAATTTCATTCTTAAGAATTTGTTCTCATACTTCGGCTCATTAAAGGTAACCCCATGCATCCACGGTACATGGAACATCATAGTCACTTCGGTCAAAATTGTCAATACTTCCTTCAGTATTAGTTTCCTTTACTATTACTATTCCTGAGTTATAGAGCCAATTCGTCCTTCTAATTTTACCATATTATCTTCAGCTTTCTTCTTCAGAAATTTAGGAAGTCAAAAGTGTTCCCCATGGATGGCTGGTAGCCCTCACATTTGCCTAAATTGTCTATGCAAAGGGCTGGCTCGGATTTCAATGTATCAATTGCACCAAATGTATCCAATTCTGAAGTAAAGTGTGACTATATCTGTATTTAACCTGTGCCTTCTTTGGAAACCATTTTGCATGAAAAGTGCTTCAGAGTGAAAAATGTGTCAGTGAGCATGCGTTTAGGGAGGAATGAACAAGATTTGCAAATTGTGTCTAATTAGGAAAATGGTTTGAGATGTGGGAACCAGTTCAAAAAAAGAATCTGGGTGAATGACCGTTTGGTCAGCCTTGTCATCCTTCACCTCCCTAAACTGTAAGATAAAGAAAGTTTTGAAGACGTCTTTAACATTCAGGTGTTCTACTTCAAAGCAGCTTGTGGTATGTAGTTTCACATAAATGCCAGGCATCTCTCCTGGAATGAACAGCTTTTAGTCTGTCCAGCAAAGTTCTTGGAGATCTATACTTATCAAAAACATAGCAACCTTTCCTATAGACATATAAGTGTTCCCTCGCTGAGAATGAAGGATGTGCCGGAGCCCTGTGTGGTTACAGAGGGTGTCGTGTGGGGTGCACATCACTTACTCTGCCAACCTCCACCAGCTTAGTGATCATGACGATGCTGAAACAATTTTCCTGCCACACCATCCTCCAGAAATCATACAGAGTCTCTTGCTTGGGTCCTGGTGAGAAGGAGAGAGAGAGAAAAATGACAGAATCAAAGTCTGTGCTCTCAATCAGAGAGTCCTCACTGTTGTGAAATCTCGTATTAATGCAACATAAGTGTCCTTCCTCAGATGACAGGGTACTGATCTCTCAAGATTGTGCAGTTATTGGAAGGAAAAGGGGTGATGGGTGACAAAACAACAGCAGTGGCTGATGATGAAAGCCTCAAGGACCATCAGTCTCTCATTGTCATCTGAGGAGGAGACGTTTAGGAAGCGCGATACGGCTTTAAAACAAGAATCACGTAGTAAAGAAGCGCTCAGAGAGACAAAAACACTGCTGACATCTTTTTTCCCCCTCCTGCATGTTTCATTTCTCCGTCTCTCTTAGAGCGAGGAGAGGAGGTGTTGGTGCAAGATAAGCAGAAGAGCAGACCTTGAGTGACTTTGTGACAGGAGCTCCCTCGAAACCGACACTCCTTGGGGTAAAAAACACAGCAAAGGGATTTTTTAATGCTTGCACACACACACTTACCCAGAGTCAGTCCATATATCACTGAGATTTCAGTCTCGTAACTGAGCCTATCAACTGCCACTTTATTAAGTTACACAGGCGTTTCATTTTCACACAGTAGTATGACCCACCTAAAGAACTACAACAGTTTTACTACAACAGTTTTTTTCTTTCTTGTGATGAGCAGACATTTGACATACCTTTGTCAGAATGAACAGAATTCATGTGAAGACGTAAGAGTGAAGGTGTAGTTTTGTCAAACCTGTTTATCTATAAAATAACAACTTGCAAAACGCTTGCTTGTTGAATTTCATAATCAATGTGGGCATGTGTCCATGTATTTACAATGTGCAAAAACAACACCAAAATACAACTGCAAAGGTGTAACACTGCAGTCCGATCACCATCCTATTCTTCCATCCATCAATATTGAACCACTCATCCATCCATTTATCCAGCCATTTATTCATACACTTTTTGTCATCCATAAACTCATTTATTAATGTAACCATCCACTTTTCATCAAAACATTGATGCATTCAGCATCTGTTAGTCTGTCCATCCATAACTCAATCCACCCATGCATCTATCTATTGATCCATAATTGATCTTTACATAGATCCACCACTATATCCACACATTCATTCATTCATCCATTCACTTAGCAATCATTCATCTATTTTCCATCCACCCATTTATCAATTTTCTATCATTCATACTTTGTCATCAATCATTTCATTAATCCATCCATTCCTCCATCTATTCATCCATAAATTAATCTTTCCGGAGATCCACCACTTTATCTTTTCATCGTTCACCTATTACTCTATCCAGTTATCAACCATCCATGTACATCCCATCCATTCATCTAATTTCTATCATCCATTTTGTCATTAATCAGTTTACTTATCCATCCATCCACCCCTTCAAAAGTCATCTTCCTATACATCAACTAATTAATCTTTCTGGCACTATTTGCCTTATCTGGCCATGTTAACAGGTCCTTTAAAATTCCTGGATTTGCATTTGGAATCAGATCATAACAAAAATATATTCACTTCTTCCTTCTATTATGACTGACATTCCATGAAAATGTCATCAAAATCCACTCAAGTTATCATGCCAACAGACAAACAAATGCCTACCTAGCCTCCCTGGCAGAGGTCATATATCTATCCATCCATCAATCCTTACATCTTTACATCCAATCCATCCAACCGCCAGTTTTCCCACCCTCTTCTCATTTCTACATGCAAACATTCAATCAGTCTTTCATCCATATTAATCTGTCCTTCTATACATCCAAGTACCTCTCTTTGTTCAGACCTTTACTCTGGGTTGGGTTGTGTGGCAGCAAGATTAAGCCACCCTCATATGTAAACCTGAAACTCTGTTAACAGCAGAATAATAACTATAATGATGATAGATTACTGGTTTTAAAAAAGTAAAACTTCTTAAATTATGAAGTTTGACCCATGTCCCATACACAGGCTGGATTTAAGACCTTTTCTGCAGCTGGTAAAAAGCCTTGTGGCTTCATCCTCTGATTGTAACGTGTCTCTATCTATGGACATACGGAGAGCCATTTGAGATGTCAGATCAGTCATTTTTGATGCGTTTAAAATGTAAGGAAATGAAAACAGTAATTGGCTTTGGAGATGCACAATGTGCATTTTGTTCACTTAAGTTGATTCAGACCCTATTTTCAGTGACACTTTAATACAGAGTATTTATGGAGACAAATTATCATTTGCTGTTATTGCAGACTTTGTTCAGCCAACTGTTCCAGTCCACACATGAAGATTTCCCATACTAAATTTGAGTCCTCTTATACAAATTGCATTGGTTATTACGCAATCTGCAACTAAAACTTAGTAATGCTAAAGTCAGACTACACATTTTAAACAAAACTGTAGCAAGATTCTAAGGTTGTGGAAATTTTCTTTCCCAGAATCAGTTAGTTTTTTCCTATGCAGTGTGCTAAAATGAACAACCACGACCACAACTCTTGATAGACAAGAAATCTCCAGAAAGAAAGTCTTCCATGTTTATTTTCTTCTGCCCTCTTAGATTTGTCTTGTCAGCTCAGTGGCAATTGACCATGTGAGCTCTGCACATGCCATGGTCAAAAGTGTAAACACATCAAAAAGCGGAATGAAAGAGTTTTAAGTCTGAGGTGGTTACATCTCTGCACTAATGATGTGTCGCAAATAGACAAACATATTGAGAAAAGAGAAATGCTCTTAAGAAATAGAACCACAGTAAATAACTACCATCAGCGTTAGCACAAAACAAGTGTATTATTTATTCATCAAATGCACAAACAAATACAGCAGCCCCCAGAGTCTGCAAAAAGTATGTGTGTATACAGACGCCTTTCAGGTGTTATCTCGTTGGGCTTCTTTTCAAT
Organism: Scarus forsteni; assembly: GCA_036419115.1. Taxonomy (NCBI): domain Eukaryota; kingdom Metazoa; phylum Chordata; class Actinopteri; order Labriformes; family Labridae; genus Scarus; species Scarus forsteni. The sequence continues at coordinate 13,442,731 of JAZDUH010000111.1, read as the reverse complement.
TTCATCATGTCAGCTGTGTTGACGGGTTTAGTGACACCATATAGCTGTCAAGTCTTGGCATGGCTATTCTTTATTTGTTTTTTGTGCTATCAGTGCTTAAGTTACTATAAAACAGTTTCTGAACAGGACTTTAACTGATGCTTTTACGAGAGAGAGCAGAAAAAAAATATAAATCTATCACAACCCATGATGTAATGTTTTTTGTTGCTACCTGAAGACCCATGTTATAAAGCTTTTTGTTGCTTTTTGATGGTGAGCCTTTAAAAATGGTAAGGAAGGCTCACCATCTTTGGCTCTGATTCATGGTAAATGATACCTAAACGATGCACAGAGACTTGTTATGGCATTTGATTTCAAACATGATGGTACCTTGGGGCTCTGTTGGGAGGAGATAAGCTACGACAACTCTAAGAGCCCTTAACTGACAAGGGTCCAAAAATCAGAGAATATTGGTATATTTTCCAGGTAACACTTTATTTTTAGGTCACTTTAAATATTCAACAATCACAAGGCACATATTAGAATGCTAATTAGTATCTTACAAAGTGCTTATTATACAATATTGAGGGCTTATTAGTATCTAATTTTGCATGACCCTAACATATAGCTAATATGGTATCAATCTGAAGTTTTTAATTTTCACAAAAGCCAACTTATTGTTGCTTCAATCACAAACATCTAGTTTTAGTTCAGAGTAAATAACTCATAGCTAAGTAAAACTCATAATATGTTTTTTTTCTTTCTTCCTCCCTCCTGTTCTGCCTTTTCTACAAACCCCGGGTGAGTGGACACTGCCATGACAGTTGCCGTTTTTCTCCGGTACTTTTGTTCTTTTAAACTTGTACAGTGTCATGAAAGGAGCTTTAAAAATAAGATGTATTATCATAATTATTAATACCTTCCTTCAGCTAAATTGAGGACCTAATCATACTTAATTCACTTTAAGTTTCATACTAGTTAACTTGAATTCATACGAATATGTCACATGTAATAAAAGTAATTAAGCTAGATTAACCATCAATAACTAACAAACTTATTCTTGAGATAGCACATACTACCTCCTTACAAAAGTGTTACTAAGCACAGCTAATTAAGATCACAAACCATATCCAATTTTTTAATTAATTACTGGTCAGCAGTTATCATGCAGAATACAGTACTTATAAGCCCTTATGTTGTCCAATAAGCCGCTTTTAGACAAGTAATTATCATGCTAATAAGCAGAGAGTTGGTGGTGAATATGGTGACCTTACAATAAAGAGGAAGCATTTTCCATATATGATTGTTAACTTATCACAATTAAAGGCTGTCTTTCTTGTAAAAAAAATCCAGTAACAGCAAGCCCCATGCCTTTAGTGCTTAAAAGAACATAAAATCTGCAAACCCCTACTATTTTAAAGTTAAATTAGACAGATAAGACACAAAGAGTGACTTAAGTTTTATTTATTCTAAGTTAGGGGTGGGGGATATGGAAAAAATATCATATCACAATTTTTTAAAAATAAAATCACAATCACGATTTTATCACAATTCTTTTTTACCCTGATTTTTCTAGACTAATTAGCATGTTTGACAATTTTTTCCCCTATGTTTAACATATGAAACATGAAAAACCCTAAAAGAAAAAAAGCCAAATAAACTTTCTGAACAGGTTCTATTTTAAATAGTGCAGTTTTTATAAAAAATGTGCAATAAATGTAAACATAAAAGGTAATAAACAACAATAAAGTGCACTTCTGTAACATAAAAACTAAACACACCCAACAGCTTATTGAAAAAGGTCAAATATAACGCAAACTTAAGTAACTGGTTATCTTTTAAAGTGCAACAATTTAGAACAAATGTTATCTAACTGCAATGTCTATAACCTGAGTGAATAATACAGCTGCTTTAGAACAGATTTTTGTTCAGACATCTTCAAGCTCTTATCTCCTTTTTTCTTTCCACCATGGCTTCACGCTACATAACCAAACAGGAGATCCCACCATGCACTGCGCGTACTGTGCTACAATCGGTTAGTCGGGTGCGCGTTAAAGTCTCTGCGCCCATACAGACGATCTGACGATCTTTCTGCTTTATGAGATCATCCCCACGTTATAATCCTTAATGATTTAATATCATCATATCGCACACCACTATTCTAAGCTGTTTAATAACAACCTTCCAGATGGGATCAGTTGTATAAATCTGTCCTTTAAAGAAGAATTATAATTATTTTGGCTTTGCTGTCACATAACAAGGGTGTGGTTCATAGAGGTCATATTTCACCTTAATTTATAGTTCACCTATTTCAGAGATTGGTAACTTTGGCTACCAAGGGGGCCACGTTCGCACAATCTCCAAATTTGTATAATTGATAGGGACAGAAATATTGTTGCCAGACTCTCTTGTCTCCAAAAATGTATACTTTTCATCATCAGAACAAATGGTTTTATAACTAAATGAATGGCCAAAGTGTCTCTAAAGTTAGAAATAGTTTCAATACTTTTTATTGATTTAAATTTAACCAAACCCAATCACCAGTGTAGAGGATAATCAATCACACAGCTTTTTTTAAAAACAAATTAATAAATAAATAAACAAAAATGGAGATATGTACAGCTGTTATAAGGAGTCAGTTTGTCAACATTATATCTAAACTCAACTATTTGCAACCCAGTGGATTTTTTACGCAAGTTATTTATCAAAGAATATTTAACCTGCATTCTTCTTTTTGTTTGTGACCTCTTTAATCAGTTGTACTGGAACAGGGTTGTGATGATGGGGCCCACAATAATATCTTATCATTGGATCCACATTTTTAATGACAGCACTGTGAGTACAGGTGCCACCAAATTTTGTTGATATATCCATCCCTCATCATGTCTGTTGGTGAGTTCATGGAACAAAATTATGGCTCAGTGATCGGCCTTTGCTTCTAACAGCTAAATTTATCTCAGAGGACCAAATCGCATCATCAGAGTTACATAAATGAAAGTAGAACAAACTCAACAGACCAGTAACGAAAAATGTAGAACACCAAGAATTCTAATTTCTGTTTAACCTTTCCAGTGATTCAATCAGTGACATTATCAAAACACCACCGGCACAGGTTTGCAGTCACAACATCCTCTTTGGCTCAGTCCAAGAGACGTTTTGGACAGGGGACTGAGCATGAGTGTGCTTATTGGCCGGATCATCATCCATTTATAACACCTCCACAAAACGTACCCTTCATCTTGCACTCACACATAAACACACACTATTGCCTTGCTGGGATACTCACCCTGAGTGGCGATGAAGTGGTTGGATCGATGGTAGCCCTGAAAGAGAGAAGAGGGATGACATGCTGAGTAAGCCATCTGTGCCTCGGGCACAGCTGTATGGGAAGGTGTTTCTCTGTCTTGCCCTTTGCTTTTTGCCTTCCTTTCATCTCTTCAAGCTGACCCACACTGTGTAGCTGTAGAGCCAATTTTATGTACTATTTTACAGGACTGTGTAACCTATCCCTGACTTCAGACCACCTCTCTTCTCCCACAGAGACTCAGTGGAGAGTCTGGAGCAACAAATAGTGAATACATTATCTTAACAATCTGCTCATAAATCTTGAGAAATCTGATTCCATTTGTTAGACTAGCTGACTGAGGATGGACTCTGAATTTGACAAAGTACTATCCCAGAGCTGAATAATTCTTAATAACAATGCAGTTACCACTCAAGGGTAACAAGCATTAGTATTCAACTGCCTTGGATTTTCCTGTGGCTCAAAGATTATTTTGGCTTTTTCTGACTTGTGATCAGCTAAAAAATGAGCAGTCAACCATGCAACCCTTTAAGGAATATGTGGGAATACATAATGAATAAATGGAGTTGTGGAGGGATGACATATGTTTGTCGCCCAATAAAGAAGTCAGCATCACGCTGGTTCCCTCAACTGCAAGCATACTAAACCTTCTACAACATTTTTAACTTTGTTTAAGATCATTGTTGAAAATTAGCTCTGTTGAGAACAAAACACATATAAAACATACTCGTTCTCTTCTTTGTCATAATCTTAACAAACAAGCCAAATTTTCACAATTATTTAAACTTAAATATAATAAGTGAGAGAATAAAGAATCATAACGTGATGATTAGACCAGGAGGCACCTACAATATTTCAAATGTATAATATCTTGCTGTACTTTATTCTGAGAATTTCCTCTTACTTGAAAACCTTATTAAATCAGTCCTCATGGCTTTAGCAATAGTGTGATGGTATTATCAGAAGTGCTACGCTAACACACATCCACGTTTACGGATTAATAATTCCTTGACAGCTTTATTCAACCACCTTGGACTCACTTGGATTTTGAGATTCAAGGAGACTATTTTGGCTTTATGGCTTTTGCTTTGCAAAAAAAAAAGACCATTGTACAACCCAAAAAAGGGATTTGTGAGTATAGATAATGGATGAATAGATGAGTAGTCCAAATCTGCTTCATCATTCTGACGACCACAGAATTCCTTTAATATCAGTTTGGGGTTGCGCAGCAGAGCAAAGAGAGCTTTATTTATTCTCTAAGATTTTTTCTTTTTTTTGAAGTAATGAAAAAATAATAATTCTGTCTAGAATATACTTATGAAATAATCCACTTTTATTTGAACTTTATCATGAAACTTCAAGAAAACTTCAATGAGGTTGAGTGCTTATGCAAGACTCTGTATCTAGGCCAAATTATCCTAACAAATACATCCTCCTCCAGCCCTTCTACTCCTGTCAAACAAACTGAAGTACACATGCCATTTAGGTTCATCTAATGTTCAGTTTCATCACTGGAGTGAGGAGTTCTGAAGGCAAACTGACATGTATGGTGAAGCATTATGAGATCCTTCATATCAAAGCACGAAACAGCCTTTGATACAAATGATAGACATTTGCACACAGTGAGTATGAGGTGAATATGGATGAATGATGAGGTGTCACCTCTACAGCCTTGAGGGAGTAAGACAGGACAAAGACCACCCAAGGGTCTTAAAAGACAAGCAAACTGTTCCAAGGAAACACTCCAGGAATAAGATCTGTGCCCCAAACCTTTCAGGTAAAGAGAGGCCTGTTACAAAGGCATGCCACCTTGAATGTCTGTGGCTCTTTTCTATTATGAAGAGAGCTGAAAGAAGGATAACTGATTGACTCATCACCTTACATGGCTCAATGGAATTGACAAATCCTGTTAGAAATGATCCAAATACCTTCTCAGCAAATCACTATGACTGTATAAATCAAAATATATGGAGCCTTGTGTGCCTAATTTAGTTTCCTCCATGGTAGTTTTCCGGGACCAGAGGTGATCATAGCAGTTTCTTGATCCAGACGTTGGATCTTTGTTTGATATGGCAGCCTGTAAATATCTGTGTTTTGGGCCATGAAGACAGCACTTAGATATTCTGTTATTGGTAGAAAAATTATGTTTGATCTTTTTTTTTTTTTTTTGAGCCTTAGATCAGTGGCTGTGATATAATAGATACAATGTCACCTCTAAAGAAAGAACCCCTGGTTTGGTTCTAAGGTCCTGTTTTGGTCAAGATGGTGGTGCTTAAGAGAATTCAAGAGTTGGATGCTAGTTTTTTAATTAAAAAGCAAATGTATCATGGAAAATTTTCAGAACAACTTTTGTATTTCTCACTAAGACACTGATTCAATTTTGGTGACTACTGACCTTTGCTTTTTATTCATCAGACTGTGGAAGCAAGAAAAGCTCATGGGTTATAAATGGTGAGAAAGTGGCCGGTGGCAAAAGAGATTGCTTCACTAAAAATAACTGGTTGTCATGGCATTACCATTCATCTGAAGAAAACCAAAAACTAATCTGACACCTTCACACTACCTGCTGAATGAATAAATGTACATTAAACATGAGCTAACAAGCTGGTTGCAGTAAGTGCAGTGCACCTTTCAAGAGAGGGCTGAACAACCAATAAAGTTTCCAGTTCCTTATCATTTTTACAACCCATGATCATCTAAATTAAATAATTACAATTCCACATTATGAGCTGTGTTCATTTTACCCATGGCTTTGTTAGATGGGGTTCCTACTTAGCCTATTTGTCAAATGCTCGAATTAGCTATTGTTGTTGGAATGTAAGTTTGATTGACTAAAATAAAGAAGATTTTGTTTGATCACTGTGATCCTAACATGGATCGCAGTGACTATAGTTATGATTTGTACAACAATCAAGCAAGCCTAATAAAGAACATTATTACAATAATACTAGTTAGCTGATTCCATAAGTCACAAAAAGTACCCACACAGGTATGTAGCTAACGTATTTAACAGCTTACCTAAATTCAACCCCATTTTTTGGTATCATGACAAGAAAATGCCAAAAACAAAAATAAATAGCAATAAAGCACTGTTGGTAAGAATCGTAATAATAGTTTCTTACTCCCTTTAAACCAAAAATGAAACTTTTCTTTTTTCATAGTACCAAAGTTATCAATTAATTTGCTTTCAATCGACTTTTCAGGTTGCCTCCCTTCAGAAATTGAAACATTTTTTAATCTCAGAGTATGATGAACATTGTTGAAAGTTGTTATTCAGCATACTGTATTAAACTTTTTGGTAACACTTTATATCAAGGTGCTTGTAATAAGCCTTAATAAGCAGTAATTAATAAGCCGACATAAGGACTTATAAAGTGCTTATAAGCATTAATAAGGCCATATAAGTGTTAACTAGAAAAGCACTTGGAGAGCGCAGACCTCTGCCAGTGCCACAGTCCTCAGCCATATAGTCATTTTGACCATAAATATTAGTCCTACCTTTATTTCATCGAAATATTTAGATTCTTTGACCATGAAAACATACCATTAGCAACTGGATTCATAATGATATCTATTTTAGTTCAGTAGTTGTTCACAGAAATCACATTTTTCGCCATTGCGGCCAGACGCTGATCCAGATCAACACCAAAATCGAATCAATTCTTCCTTTTCCCATGCTGAACATTTCCTGTAAATTTAATCAAAATCCATCCATAACTTTTTGAGTTATTTTGTTGACAGACGGACAGACAGACGGATGGACGGACAGACAGACGAACAAACTCTTCCGAAAACATAGCCTCCTTGGCGGAGGTAATAAAATGCTTTATTCTGTATTTATTAATGTTATTAACATACTGAAGCTGATTGTAATAACTACTAATTATATGTTAATAACCCATTTAATAAGGCTTTATTAAATGCTTGTTACAATTAACAACACTATGCAAACACTTCTATAGCCTTATTAATGCTAATAAGCACTTAAGTCCTTATTCAGGCTTATTACAAGCACCTTAACATAAAGTGTTACCAACTTTTTAGCGAGTTGTTGTATCTACATGTAACCATGACAATATCCCATTTGGGACAAAATATTTGGGTGTGTAAGATTAAATTTAACTGCAATTTAATTACTGTTCATATATTGTAAGTCCTTACACTATTAGTTATTTACAAAAATGAACATAACTACAGTAATGTGCAACAAGAAAGTAGTTACAGCCATACACTGCTAAAGCTTTTAGTGGCATGACAGGTGCAGAGGGATGTGGTGCAAAAAGAGACGTTTAAACAGATAGTATTTTTGTAGACTTCAAGTTTTTGGCAATTTGGACCATTAAACAGTTCCTTTGGACATAATGCAAATCACCAAGAATATCACATTATGTATGGCAGTGAACTCTTATACTGGAGAATCTCTCCCTTACACCAACCCATAGCTGAAACTTACTGACATAGATAGTTCAGTGTGTTTTTGATTTGTTTGCATCAATGAGTTTGATGTGGTTGGTGGTAGGGACAATTATTTGTTTTTTTAACATTGGAGAAAAGCAACAAATGAAAAAATTAGTATCTCAGGTAAAGAAGTTACTGTTTGTCCTTTGTGAGCATGATAATTAAAAAAACTCACAACTGATTTGGATTTAATTTTAAAGGAATACTGTTCACGGCCCAAGAGAGAAGTGGTTCCATCTTGGTGGTGATCCAAATACAGCTGCAGATCCTGTTTGTTTCAGGGATTTGCTAACATTGCACGATACGTTAGTTTTCCACATTTTTGATAATAATACGCCAAAGAAAGCACGAAATGCCTTTGGCAGAAGTTTGTGCTCTCTGAGCACTTCTACTCTTGCTAATGATAATTTTTGATAATATCAGCAGTCACTTTCAGTCAGCGTTTTGAGATGGCAATTTCATTAAAGGTTGTGATATTATAACTTACCATAAAATGTATGTCAGAATATAGAGGGGTCTGTTGCTCACTTGTCATTACACATACACAGTACGGTCTGATAGCATGGCCTTCTATTTGCTTTTCTTTTGGTTTTCTCCCTGACATATACAGTAGTTCAATAGGAGTTTAATCTTAGCTTTCTGTCAAATCATTAGAGAATCTAACAACAATCTAACAACAATACACAAACAAAACAATTATCCTGTGCTCAACATAAAAAAAAAAATGACCCAACTGAATCACAACCGAGACTGTCAACTTCTCCATGATGTGCAGCCTAGTGAGGTGGCACTTGCCTGGTGGTCTGAACATGTGCAAAGTTGTTTATAAGCTATTGTAGGGGAGGGAAAAATGTCTTGAGCTTGACTGTGAACATGTTTGTTTAGGCACTTTTGAATGTTAACCAGGTGCTTTTTGGCTTCTAGAGCCAGCTTAAATGAACACACACAGAACTTCCCTTTTAACACTTTCTGCATTGGCTGCATTTTTCACATCAAATCACTGCCTGGGGAATCGATGCTAATAACAGATTTTTGTTTTTCTGCAAACATGTCGAGTCAGTCTTGATTGATGATGGATTACAAAACTGAACTTCATCCACACAAATAAACAGGGGCATGTTTGAAATGGAAATGGATGACCAGTGCTGTGAGGCCTGCTATCCACAGTTCTTCTGGCTCCGTCCAAACACTATCAGCACAATCAATGCCCCCACTCCTCCATTTAAGATGGTCACCAAGCAACTAAAGCTCCCCGGGTCTCGGCCACTTAAGAGAACTGAGAGACAGCAGGGTGCTCCCTGAAATGAGCACATCTTGTGTTTATTTTCAAATCATTAGATATGTGCTTTTTTATAGTGTAAAAATCTTTGAGCATTTGTGGATAGAGGACAGTGAAAGAAAAAAAAAGGGAGGTGTGAAGAGAAAAAGGGAGAGAGCAACAATAGAGCGATGGCAGGCAGAAGAACGAGCAGTGAAGTACTTACTTCCCTGTTTATCCGAATCTACAGGGTCCAAGGTCGAGGAAGAGGGAAAGGGAGTAGAAAAAGAAGACATATAGGCTAGTTAATGAAAGAAGCTTTTGGTAAGAAGGAGTAATGGTTACAGACAGTGGAAGAAGTGTGTGTGGGTGTGTGAGGTTGTATGTGTGCACTTAAGTACAAAATTTATGACCTGGGGATATAGTTTTATTTATTCTAAGCTGTCATTTTGTCACCATATCAAGGCTCTATTTGATTTTTTTCTGTTATATTTGCTTGGGGGATTTTTCCAATTAAGAGTAAGAAGGAACTCCTGCTCCTTTATTTCCCTCCTGCATTAAGTCATAAACAAGAGGCTCATTCTGGTGGTTTATGAATATAAGTTGATGTATTTCTCTCATTGAGTCCATCATTAAACCACTTTAAAAGTGTAAATTTGCAATGTCAAGTTTACTCTTGTGATAAAATGAAAATTCTGATTCCTATTCTAAACTACTACTACTGATGCTACCTTCTCTCAACACAAAAACATGGTTTAAGTAGCTTTCAAAATTCATTCTATCAGGACCAAGTTATTTTAAATTTGGAGGAGCTTAATTTACAGCTCTTAGTCCCCAAATTTATATAATTTCAGGTAAAGGCAACCCTTATTTAAATGAATCACTTAAGGTAAATAAAAATATCTCAATCAGTTCCTCAGGAAGTGTCAGTGAGTGCAAATATTTTTGAAGCTTTAATAAGACACCCACAGTGAGAACTTTAAATTGCCTCCTTCCAGCATTTCAAAATGAAATACAACACACATGATTTACACAGTAACTTGGACTGTGAGATAAAAATTGGTATCATTCACAATCTTTTATCCAGCCAAAGCAATTGCTGACTAATCAGATTTCACTGAAATAAATCTGGCACCAAAATACAAACAACCCCACCAAGTGTCACGGAGTAAATGTGAGATTTGTGACTTTTTTTCAACAAGTGAGCATTGTTATCATGTAAACTAGTGAGTAAGTCAACAGAACATAATAAACTTCACAAAATAACTTGTTTTAATATTCGTAAATATCTTAAGAAGACTTTTCAGTGCTTTATAATAAAGCAAAAAGTTCATACTTTTTTATATTAAGCCAGTTGTGCACTGTGCAATTACAAACGGCTGTATATCATTGTGTTTGAATGGTGGCACACACTGTGCAACTGAATCATCCAACATACAGCCAAAGCTCAATATTAAGATACTTGTATTTAATGACTCAATGGCAAAGTCCTGTTTATTCCCATGGAAAGTCTCCAAATTTGAACATTTGCAAACCTAGTTGGTTGTAATTTTAAATTGTTTTTAATTTAGTTGAAACAAGGACACTTTCTAGCAGAGTGCAGTGTTAACACTAAACAAAATACTCTCATAAATTGTATTTTAACTTAATTTGCAAAATCAGTGAAAAGCACTTTTTAATACAGAGTTGTTTAGCAGAGATGCTATTCATGCCAAATTGTTTCCAAACAAACAAAGTGACAAATCAGATTGATGTTATTTCAATGTAGTAACTGAAATGTATGCAACATATGGCAAAGATTTATGACAGGCAATAACTTAATGCTATAGTCCAACATTTTTTTGTTTTCATGTCCATCCTTACTTATGCATCCAGGACAAGCAGATAGACACCATTCTTTCTACTCTGCATGAAGCAACAAGTGACAGAGGTCTGATAGTAAAAGATAATGACACATAGCACTGTAAAAAATGAGTTACAACAGGCAAAAAGGGCTGTTTAGAGTTGCTGAAGAGTATATCTGACGACTGTATGCAGGGACAGGCTAAACATTCCAGACTTCCAGCTATTTGAGCTAAGTTACTGTAGTGAGTTGTGGGTCACCTTTGTCACTTCCTTCTTAATGCACAAAGGGTCAAAAGAATGTTGTCAATCTGCTTGTCATGGACCCGGGTATGACACAAAAACAAACAACAAAATAATGTTGGACCATACCTTAAAGCTTGTTGCCTTGACTCTGGTTTTAAACTTTAAATCAAGTGGTGAAATCTCCATTAACATTGCCACAATGCTGATACTATTGCCATCATCATAAAAAAATTAAAATGTGCGGAAGAAAGTTGTGATACATCTCTGAGGAAAGTAATTTTATGCAGAAAACATGCTGTCATCATCACACAGAGGCTAAAGAAAGCCTCTGTTCCTCCTCATCCCCAACTTGTATGATCCTCCTCCTTGTCAACCATATTTTGCAGAGGGCTTAACACTTTATAGTCGTTAGGTCATTTAAGCCTTCATTGGAAATATCAGTGCTGGTGCAACACCCGAAAAATTTAGAGATGTAAGAACTTTTTATACTGAAATTTGCGTTTAACGAAGGCTGTGATTATGCACAGCTGCAGCAACCTAAGGCTGAATTAAGGAATTTGGTTCTGGCCCTGCTCTTGCTATTTCAAGTGTGTGCAGTCATATGGCTGAAACAAAACTCATAACAAAAATCCATCTGATCTATAAAGCAACTGGTTGAGCTACAATTGTGTCACTCAGTATAACAACCATCAAATGGTTGGAATAAAATATTTTCTTACTCAAAAACCTGTCCTATGACTCAAAAATCAGGTCAGACTCACTTTGAAATCACACAGTGCACACCCAGCCTCTAGTAAATCCTGGTACACATGGCAGTGCATGTTAGATTGCATGTGTTTTGTTGGATTACTTGTTTATGTGAACATGCTAAACCTGTCAGCAAAACTTCCAGATTCTCAAAATGTTCATGAAATGTACATAATTTACAGCACGTCAAGCTGGACTGCTCTACATTTGCAACAGATGCAGGAAGCTCTCAAAAAAATGTAAACTTCTTTACTCATCTAAGTACCGATACAGCATTAGATTAACAAGCTGATTACACGTGATGGAGGAAACCAGAAGCTCACACCTCCACACCACTTTTTTTAATGTTCAGAGGTAGGAGAAACTTTTTCATCTAACCTCGTGTAAAGTAATCACAGGCCGTCCACAATATTCTCCTCCATACCTGAGGACTCAGAACGCTGGGTCACCCATCTTTCAGAGTAACATCAGAAACACTGACACCATAGTGGCCAACGAGTGGTGTTTTCCCTTTAATGCTGGCACCTCTGTGCCCTGATCACTAATGGAGACCCTCACAATCATCAGTCCTGACAGCAGGCCAGGTTTTAACGCCCTCTCATTCTAATGAACTCTCTAAAAGCATCTCACCAATGGCAGACCATAACAGAGAGATGAAACAGAGAGGGAAAAAGGGCTGGGAGTGTCAAGCATTTTTGACGACACAATTAAGACCAGAGGAGACATTTTCCCAGTGTTTTATGTGCCTGGTTATTTTCTCTGACTGAAAAATAAATATGTGGCAGTTTAAAACATAGTTATTTTGTGTATCCAGAGAAAAAGCCAGGATCTCCTTCTTATCAGACCCTCAGAGGAGCGGAGATACTGTGCTGTTTTACTACACAGCAGTCCCAAAGCAAGGCAAGCAAAATGAATCTTGTAGAATAAAGAACTTTCCAATCACCAAACTTCCCTTGACATATTTTCAACAAAAAGCAACAACTGCAACAGTGAGAGCAAATCCACACAGGGACCATTATCTAAGTTCATATCTTGCAGTAAAATCCCACTTGTTCTAAATATCTTGGTCTATTTTCTTCAGTGAATCCAGTCAAGCCTCTACAATAGACAGCCTCCCCTAGCTTTTATGAATGAAACACATGAATGAGACTGTGTGAGACACGCTAGCAACAGAAACATGTATTTCATGTGATCAGTGGGAATGTAACTGCGCAGCTGCATGTGTTGTCGACATTTAAGGTGAACAGTGGAAAGGATCATCTCCCCCAGGCACCATCCAGCGGTTGAATAACATTAATCAAGTCTATTTAATTTTAGGGGATTTGTGCTGCCTTACAGGGGAGGTTATGTCCTCTGAAAGAATTAAATGCATTTATTGCACTCTGTTTTAATAAAAGTGGTAGCAGGGCTGATCCAGGTCAGGGGATTCGTTGAACCAATTGACAACCATGGCATCTGGCAAAACACCAACAGGAAGGGTGTTTGATAGGATGAAAGCGTCCAGGTGAAAGTGGGCCAGCAGACTGGTGAGCTTACAGGAATGACTGAGATGGACTGTGGCTCTGCACGGTGTGAGATTGACTCCCTGTTTGGGTCTCATGGCAACAGAGGCAGAAAAAGTGGATTAGACTTACATCAATGTAGTTAGCGTTAATGTAGTCCGAGTTGGGGTCTCCCAGGAGAGGGTGGAGCTTTACTCTGTGGCGGTCATCTGAGGCAAAAACAAATAAATGGCAGAGAGTGTGTTAAAATACAATATTGCAGAGAATTGTTTGTATGAAAACTGAAATGTTTTTGACAACTTACATCCTAGCAAAGTGTCATTCCTGCCTTTGGTTTTGTCCTTCTTCTTTGTGCAGTCCCAGCCATCAAAGAAACTCTGCAGAGAGACACAGATACACAAGCTGAAAAACTAAAAACAAAACAAAACCCTCAGTGTTATAACATTTAAATGTCTGTTTGGTGAGTGATAACATAACCTGCATTTTTTATCTTCGCTAACTCTCAGTTTTTGTTATTCCTTTATTTGCTTTAATGGTCCCATATTGTGTAAAATACACTTTTAATGTTCTTTAAACATAAAGGCCTGTCTACACAACCACCCAAGAATAGAAAAATCCTCCCCCTCCAACAGTTATGCCATTTAGGAATATGCCACCTCCCCTTGATAAAAGACACTCTCCGTTTGGCTCTCATTCAGCTCCAGCAGAGGTGTGCATTCAACAAGGAGCGATCAAAGAGGGATTTCTCTGGTTTTCTCTGGCTTTCTCACTCAGCAAAGTTTGTTTACAGCAAAGCATTCATCTATTTCTTTGAGTAAAATGATTTACTTTTAATTTCAACACAAGGGACAAACCTTGGCTTACAGAAGATTTGTATTATTGAGCCTCTGAGAAGCCCCTTATCAATACAACGCCCTTGCTTACATTCAGTTAGGAGTCATAGGCATGTTTGGGCAACGACAGTACACATGAGCTGGAAGGCCAAGGCCACATCTACCACTTTAAAGGGGCGTGGTTCGACACCGTTTATGAGGATTTAATCAAAATCAGCCTGTTCTGAGCAGGGCTGCAACAAACTGGTTTATGTGCATGCCAAAAAAACAATATCTGAGAGGCCAAAAAAATCAAAATATGTTCATGGGACATCTTGATCCATCAATAATTTATTGAAAATGCTAAATATACAATCTTTAATGTAATTTGTTGAAATCTTAAGCCAAACCAGAATACTTTTGAACAACATCCAACGAAGTGTGTCGGGATTGCGAGTGGGCCAAGGTAGGGAGTAGGGCAGAGACAAAAGGACTATGTGAACATGTTACATTTTTACATGCCTTGACCATGAATTTGTAATCATATTTGTCTCTTTGCAAGAGGTTAGCTCCTTTAGATGTGGCTCCCTCTGGTCATAAAGGTAGTTATGGTGGCATTAAAATAACAACCATGAATAGAGAGGTCATTATACCATTTACATTTAAATCTACAATGATCATAATGTGGAGAAGATTGATGTTGGTGAATATGGTAGCACTTGCTGAACTGCAATGAAATTGAATTTAATTAATTTAAAATTAGAATGGATTTTAAATGATGTAATTTCTGTGAATGGTTTGTAAAGGATAAAGCATGTGGAGTCAAGCAAGTACACAACTGCAGGTCATCCATGTAACTTCCCTCCAACCCCCTGAATCCACTTTACAATGAGGATTCCCTGCAACAAACCATGGGCAAAATGTGCATTTCTAGTCAGCATTTGATGGATTATACACTTGTTACTTTATCTGCTGATAATAATTTAGCTAGAGAGCCAGTCGTAGCTTCCAACACAGCATTTGTTTGTTTAGCTTTTTCTATGAGACAATTATTTTATATAAAAATTATGGATTTATTGTTAAGGGAAAGGAAAAAGTGAAAAGGAAGCAACAAAAGAGTAAAAAAGTCAATGTTTCCTCTGCCCTGATGTGTAATCCATTGGAGTTAACTGTACATTAGGGTTACTATCAACATATGGTAACTATTGCATAACTACATTTTCAGTTTACTCATCACTTTACTGAATGTTGGTAAATCTGGTAATTAGCAGGAAAGCAGAAAAACTGCCTACCACCTGCTTGCCAGTTGTCTGCTCCATCAAATTATAAGACATCACACTTAGTAAAGCCTTTCCTCATTCACTATCATATACCTGTCTCCACGGATATACTCTCCAACTCTCTCCCGTGTGTTATAAAGTTCTTTAAGGTGTCTACCGTTGGGACTAATCAAGCTTGTATGAGCTCCTTCAGATACATAAACACACATGCACACAGAGACACTCGTGTTCATACAAGTCTACCCCCTGTGGTTTCCAGCCACAAGGGGAATTTGGTGAAACTCTGCCCAAGTCTGCATGCTGAGCAGGGGATTACAACGCAGTTCTCCCCCCAAAGAGCCAAGCACCAGTCAAATCCTGCCTGGGATTACACACTCCTCCTCGTTTTTCCCTCCTCTTTCTGTGCTTTCTTTCTCTTTGGATCTCAATCTCTCTCTGAATCCGTTCTTTTTCTTTTTTGCTTTCAACTCTCTACATTTCTTGTCTCCCTGACTGATTCATCTTCTCTTTCTTATAATTTTAAATACTTCACCTCAGGAGCAGGGAGAGGAAAAACACAAAGGCCCTTATTTATCAAATGTGTGTACAACCAAAATTTGGGTGGACTGTCATTATCATGCAACATCTGCATTCATCAATTTGAGCATGAGCATTTAAGCTTAAACTCGAGGCCGGGTCGAAGTTCATGTATGTAAATACTATTCTGAACAAAAATAAAATCACCACATGTCAAATATTGATGCCACATGGAGTTAACAACTTTAAGTGAGCATACGGTGACTTTTACTTGTACAATAGATATATTTCTCTTGATTTGTGAGCCACTTTTTAATCCATCTCTCTGTCAGTCAGCATTTGCTCAGTGATGCAGTGATTTCACTCAGTAAATGGGTGTGGGGTTTCCAGACGGTGCTCAAATAGAATGAGCAGTTTCCAGACACTCCTTATACTGGGGACAAAAAAAGGCCACCCCAAAATGTTACATTTTGTCAAAAGCCATCAAGCCTCAGATATCAAGGTTATGCTAAATGTTCACTCTTGGATGAAAGGCCAGACATGTCGCCCATAGAGCATCTTTGTGATGTTCTGGATCAACGTGTCCTTGACCATGTTCCAGTTCCTGATAATGTGCGCCAGCTCCGTTTGGCCCTCCGGGAAGAATAGAATAACATTACACTGGCCACAACAGACAACCTGATCAACTCAATGTGAGGGAGAAGTGTTGCTCTGAGGGACCAAATTGGTGGACACACAAGGTGTTAAACTTTCAATCTTCAAGCTGAGGACTGTCACTAAGTACAGAAGCCAATTTCAAGATGTAATGTGATCTGAAGATTATTCATGAAGAGAAATGCAGTCTGATTTGTTTCAAATATTGCATAACCCTAATGTTAATAAAAAGTCAAACGTTCGACATGGGGACTTCACATTTTTACCTCTGCCAAGGAGGTTATGTTTTCGGGAGAGTTTGTCTGTCTGTCCGTCCGTCCGTCTGTCCGTCTGACTGTAAACAAAATAACTCAAAAAGTCATGGATGGATTTTGATGAAATTTTCAGGAAATGTTCAGGTGTTGATCCGAATCAGCGTCTGGCCGCCATCACAAAAAATGTGATCTTTGTGAATAACTACTGAACTAAAATCGATATCACTATGAATCCAATTGCTAATGGTATGTTTTCATGGAAAATGAATCTAAACATTCACATGAAATAAAGGTAGGACTAATATTTATGGTAAAAATCACAATATGACTGCGGACTGTGGCGCTGGCGGAGGTCTGCGCTCTCCAAGTGCTTTTCTAGGTGTTCAGTATAATTCAGTGTGGACCCAAGCTACAGCGCACACATGCCGTGCTCTTCTAGACTGACAGGCTCATAGATTTTAAGTTAAATAGTTTTATTTGATGCAGCATCTTGAAATGTATTTATATTACTCAACTTCCAGCACAAAAATACAATTTAAATAATTATGAGCAATGCAATCTTTTAGCTGCTTTGTATTTATATAGGACACATTTTGGTTTTTGAGTTCTAAATGTTTTAAGTATATTTAACATTTCTTCTCAATGCACTTCTGCCCGCAATACAAAAAGCAGGACTTCTTCCTGTCAAAGTCTTTGTACTGTCAACTGCTGACTAATACAGCTTGTTTACTGTAATGCAGTGTGGGCATGGAATGATCCAAAGAAAAAGTCTACCATCTCCTGTTTTCTTTTAGTACAAAGTAAACAAGCTGTTATTGTGAAAGTCACCTTGGATTATTCTTATTATCGACAAAGAGAGCATGCAAAGGCTGAACTTAAAGTTGGCTGATTAAAAGTGCCGAGGGAAGGGCTTGTAGTTATCTCACTTATGTCTCTAACTATGTATACATTCAAATCCTGCATAAAATCAATACAGATCTGGTTATAAAAATGATAACAATAGTGAGAGGGCATTGAGATATTTATTATTCAGTCCAAAACACATGCTATGGGATAGGCCAGGGGTCTGGAACCTTTCCAATTGAACATCCATTCTGCTTGCCACTCCCACCAAAATAATCTGTCTGGACCCACAAAACGCACTTGAGCTTTAAAATGAGGACAGCAGCACCATAATTATAATTACAATGACATCAAATTTGTAGGAAAATTGCTTTACCACTTGACATGACTGCTCCATAATGGGTCATGGTGAGTAATACACAAAGACATGTTCATTAGCATTAGCCTGTGTCTTTTATTCTTATTCTTACCGTCACTTTTGTTTTGATTCATGAAAATCCTGAATATTTATTTGGCATCACAAAGTGAGACTGGAGTCAGAGGGTCTATCTCTAACATTTAGACTGAAGTCATTTCTTTCCTGCATTCTAAACCCTTTTTATAACAGTCATGAGGTAGTCTTGGGATCTTTGAGGTGCATTTTAAAATTTCTGATCAGTGTTTTTGAAGCTCATCTCACTTAAACAATTAATCATTTTCTAGTTTTATGTCAGTCTGGATGTCTTTTCAAAAGTATGTCAGATGAACATGTAACACAGTTACTCCCTCACACCTGAGTTTGTAGTTACTGAATGAGAGAGAATGAGGGAGACAGACTGACAGCCATCACATCACACAGCAGATATTGGAAATAAAAACATCCACCTGATATTTTTGTGTAAAAATACCTCCCATTTCAAAACAAGGTCACAGATGTGCTGAATGTCATCTTCCCATTTCTCTTGTCTCTTATAAACGTTTATCGTCAACACTCCTCAGTTAAAAAAGAAAATGTGACCTCCATACTTTCACAGCAGCAGCTTATGTTTATAAAGTAAGAGAGGTCATTAAAACATATGCTACATTAGCTGCATAAAATGTTTAAAACTAAGTAACTGGTAGGCTCATAGTTAAAGATGCAGCACAATTCTGTCCTGCCCCAAGCTGCTGCAGGTCACACAGAAGTTGTGTGAGGTGAGGTGAGAACTAAAAAACAAGGAAATAATAATTATAATAATAACGCACATTTTTGCAGATATTGCCAAAACATGCAGAAATAGCACCAATACATTAGAGCTTATAGGATAAGTTCGGTTTCTACAGCTTTCACATTGTTTATAGAATGAAGTAGAACAATATACTCACCCAGAAGGCTTTCCTGATCCAAACAGTGCTTCGGGAGATATTTAGATCCAAAATCGAGCGGCGGGCATCCGTATAATGGTAGCACATTTCATCATGGTCCGCTCACGCTACCCCTCCATTACAGTCTGTGTCACTCCAGACATGTTGTGTGACTGTGCTGACCTCTGAACTAAAGAAAAAGAACCTCTGCCTCCGCGCATGCACAGTACGGCTCATTGTTTCAGGGGAAGACACCCGGCTACACGACTTTCTTCTTCCAGTTTTGTGCAAAATGGACGAATATCTATCGGATGAAGATGTTGTGGAGGAGAACTTTGAATATGATGGGTGTCCTTACAGTTTCGAACCAGAGTTTACAGATGAGGAGCTCATCGAAAGGAGGAAGCGGAGGCAGCTCTCCAGAGAGTACTGCGCAGGCGCGGAGACAAACGTTCTTCTTCAGCTCAGAGGTCAGAACAGTCACAAAATCATGTCTGGGGCGACACAGACTGTAATGGAGGAGTAGCCCGAGTGGACCATGATGAAATATTGGTGAAACTAATGAGTTTTTGGACGCTTAATGCAGTTTTAGGAGCGGCGCTGTATGCCCTATGTGCTACCATTATATGGATGTCCGCCGCTCGATTTTGGATCTAAATATTTCTCGAAGCACTGTTTGCATCAGGAAAGCCTTCTGGGTGAGTATATTGTTCTACTTCATTCTATAAACAATGTGAAAGCTGTAGAAACTGAACTTATGTTTTAATGCAAGAAAACTGATGTTTTTTTTGTCCTCCAAGTCCAAAGAGCAACTGGTGAGCTGCATGTGGCTCCAGAGCTGCAGGCTGCAGATCCCTGGGCTAGACTATAAACAGGTTTATTTCTGTTTTTGGAAATGTGATCTGAACACGTGCGGAGGTGTGTAGGAGTGTGTGTCTGACAGTAACATGCCTTTCAGAAACAGAAACCGTTAATTAACAAACTCAATGGATTTTAAAGCTTTACATTTCAGGTAAGATACCTGGAGCCATGACTTCACTACACATTCCAGAACTACCAACTGAAAACTTCAATAGCTAACATGAAACATTTTCAACTGCCCTCAAGAAAATGCACAGCCATTTTTTTAAATAAATGACACTTTGAGAAACAATGTCAGCAACATGAAAAAGTCATGGACAAAAAAGGCACATAGAAGTGGTTGCTTTACACTTACAATACAGCTTAATGTCAAGAAAGGTTCATGGTGACAGCAGTGAGATGAATGAGAATATCATTTTCAGAATGAGATGTCATTTTAAAAGCTGAGTTGTAAAATAATCCATATATATCTATATCTATATCTATATATCTATATCTATATATATATATCTATATATATATATATATATATATATTAACTGGTTGAAATCATGCCTAAATTCAATCCAGCAGCAATCAAGCCAAAGTGCTCAGAAAATACACAAAAAAGTTCCATCACCCAAAGCAGCTTGAGACCTAAAAGAGTCTCAGCCTATCATCGCCATGAGACCCTAATAAACACAGCCAATCAAATTACTCAAATCTGTTAAAACATGACTTTGATACACACCAACAACATATTCAGATCACATTACTACACCAAATCTAGCAAGGCTCTTGCAAGCTTTTCTGTTTACTTATTTACATAAGATCATCTCTGCTCTTCAGCAGGTTACATGATGTAGCACAGAATATGCAGATTGTGATATTCAGTTGTTTTGTTTTGCACAGTTGAAATCCAAGCATTGCATATTACAATGTTCCCTCTTGTCACCAATGGACAGGTATAAATTTACTACAGGTATCAGATCTTTACTTGATATCAACAGATGTCTAGGGTCCAGGGGGAATACCCGTCAAATCTTTTTGTGGGAACTTGAAAGGTTTGAAGGCTGTGTAGTACCATTGTTCTATAGCATATTTTCTTGAGCTGAGTTCTTGGATACATTATGTCATCATATTCAAATGACAACACAATCTGAGTTGGATAATAAAAGTGGTTGTTCAACTTTAGAAGAAAAATAAATAAAGATAATACAAGTTTTTTTAAGGAATTTTCATTACGTAACTTCTCGAACTAAGTACATCATTGCAGCAACTCTCAACTCCAACTAAACTTGAACCCAACAAGTCCATCATCAAAGATAACCCAACCCTTAACGTAAAAAGTAGAACATCAAAAGTTTGAGTTCATTTCTAAATTTTCACTGTTGTTTTCTTATATATTTCTGCTGTGGGAATATGACTTCAGTGACAGCAGCTGCCACACACAAGCCCCCTTTACAACTCTGCGTAAATTCTTGATCAGTTTACACAACATAGGTGCTCTTCAGGGAAATAAAGACCTATACCTGCCAGGGGAGTGTAATATGATACTGCTCATCATTTTCCTTTATAATGGAGAGAGACACTCCATCAAAACACATACCCCAGCACAGAGAGGAAAAAAATAACAAAGAGGTGTGTATTGATTTTTTCAGTTGAGTGTGTTTTGCCCGTGAGGGACAGTTTAATGAGTCTACAAGCAAGAGTTCCAGAGGGGAAAACCATGAACCAGAGACAAAAGATGTTTTCTCTTTTTCATGAATGCTACAGGGTGACCGCAATGGACTCCTCCCTGGAGAGTGAACACTAGTCTAAGCTGCGAAAGCTACTCTAAAGGAAGGTATTCAGAGGTGTAGGCCTTTCATTATGTGACCTGAAAAGTACAACTAGAGATAGCAGCTGTTGCAACAACAACAAGAGGAGAGGGGGGAGCATTGTTCTGCAAAACAAAACATTTCTTGGCTTAAGGTTCATTCCAGGACTGAAACACTGAAGTATAATAAAGCAAAAGAGAAACTAGAAATGTCTGTGGTGCTACACCAACCACACCATAGGAACTCATCACTAATAACACTTGCCAAGGTAGTCAAAAGTTTTGAAACTTCAAAACCTTATTGCTTCAGCACAATTAAAAACCATATAATGTCTACTTTTTTTTTTATTTTACCATAACTGATGCAATCCCAAAGTGCAGGAGCTTTAAAATTATGAGAAAAAGGAATTTGAATTTGAGAGATTAATCCTGATCCAGATGTACAGTTGCATGAAAAAGTATGTGAACCCTTTGGGATTACTTGGATTGGTCATAAAATATGTTCTGATCTTAATCTAAGTCACATCACAAGACAAACACAGTCTACTTAAACCAACACCTCAAAAAATTGTGCCCCGAGGCAGCAAAGCAGCCCCAAACCACAAAGAAGTAATTAGCCCAGAGGTTCACAAACTTTTTCCAACCTGCACTGTGACTGGTTACATAGTGCGTCGAATAAAAACATGAGAACTTGTATTTTTTGTGCGGAATTAGTTTAAGCAGACTGTGCTTCTCTAGTGATGTGACTTAGATGAAGATCAGAACGTATTTTATGACCAATTTATGCAGAAATTCAAGCTATCTCAAAGGGTTCACACACTTTTTCTTGCAACTGTATTCTCACTATGTATGAGATGATCTACTGAAGCTCCTGGCCCTTCACAGACCCTTTTCTCATGTGGCCCCAGTTCATTCTGATTGTTGACTGGTGTACTCTGAGGCGAGGTCAGTTCAGCGCTGCTCATGGAAATGCCAATGGGCTTTAACTGCTTTCTGCTGTCTGCTCTCTGCGTGCACCCAAAAGATAATTGACACAAATACCACATCTTCACATAATTAATTATAGCGTCTTGAAGTATAATGATGGAGCTTCATAGTATCACTTTTGCTTAAATGCTCTGTGCAAAGTGCTTATCTTTGAGTTTTACCTTCATCTAAGCTACACATCCTTACAGTATTAGATATGAATGAGGACCGTAGTAGCGATTTATGTACTACAGCTGAGAATCTGCCTTAAAAAAATTATAAATAAATGGGAGGTTGAAACTTTGAAGCCGCCAGTGGATGGTAGAATGCCTAAGGTGCCTACACACTTTAATGCAGCAAGTATAAAGCTGCACAGTGTCACAATATTCTGTTTATTTTTGGGTGGGTGATAGCCTGGAGCCACAACTGGGTTATGGTTAGGGTTAACCTGACACACTAGACAGGCAGTTCAGTGTACACTCTGCAGAATATTATTTTAAAAGCAGGATTTCTTCCCTGCCCAGCCCTCTCTATGAAGCGGGCTGGGCAGGGCAGAAAAGGAGAAAAATAAGATGATCTGATCTGATTAAATTCAGACCAAAAACTTAATTCTGCCATGTGAATAACTAACTACCAGCCAGACAGGACGCACTGTAGACCAACAAACCCCAAACTGCAAATGTTCATTTGAACAACATTTCTTATGTTGTCAAACTAAGTCCTGAAGTCAACATAATCTGTATTTTAGTGCTCTTTGGACAATTAAGAGTCAATTAAACCAGATTGGGCCATTCATTTTCTGCTGTGTTTTAATGTGACTCTTATCAGAAAAGGTATGTCCTAGTGGATAAGAGGAAAAGGGGATCCTTAATCTTTGAATTATTGTCTTACTTTTACCTTGTTGTTTAACCGTGTTCCTCACCTGCAGCTCTCTCTCTCTCTCTCTGTTTCTAAGAAATCCTTTAGCTTCACAGTTAATTGATAAGATGTCACACTTGCTTCTCTGTCCCCTCCCTAGAAATCTTAGGTGATGAACAGCATTCACAGAGTCAGAAATGTATGACAAAGGAAAGGCTCTTATATCACAGCTTTTTTAGGATGGCTAACTGCACCAGTGGGTGTGCCCAGCCTATTAAAGCCCACCCTTAATGGAGAATGGTATTAGAGTGTTAACCTGACAGGTTTTTAGCTGCAGTCCACTACAGACAACTGCTGATGAATAATGCTGACATACTCAATTATCTTTTTCCGTTTGTTTTGTTTAACTTCCCACGTGTACTCCTACATAGAGCTGAAGCCTTCTGAAATACACGGGGATAACTGCTCTATGGCTGGAGAGCATAGCAGCTTGTGATGCAAGAAACATTGCAATGGTGAATCTGTTGGAGTAGAGTGTTAACCATCATTAAATCTGTACACCAGGAATTCATAGCCAAGAATATTACCAATCTTTATGGATGAAATTCATATGGGCATAAGCAGGAACATGATGGAGCTTCAATTATGCAGAAGATGTGAGGATCCAAGCTCTTCATCCCACATGCTGGAAAAAAACAGCAAGTATCCCCGATGGTGAAGAGAATGCTATGTTTCACAGTCTGATGGTAACCTTGGGGAATTATAGCTCTCACATTGTGTACGTTTTTGCACAGAGAGGTAAATACTAACATTAGGATAGGGAGGATATTATTTGGAGATAGCAGCCCATAGGAGATCTTGTCCCCATAATTTTGTCTTTACACCTTTAAATCTTCCTTCTCATTCCACCCATCCTTTCTCCTTTCCACCCTATGATCTGTTAGCATTGGACATCAAAAAGCTCAGAAGCCTTCAGAGAAGTGTAACCTCATCGGGCCTGCCATCATGACAGAGGTCTTCCTTCAGCCCAAATGAGGATGATTTATTCATATGTGCGGTAGCTGTGTGGTCCAGATGCCTTTTTAACCCTGCTAATTAATTTCACTGGGTGGTGAGGGGGGTGCGCAAATGACGTCAGAGGAGGATTGATGGCCTCCTACACCTCTCTGGCAAGGGCCATTTTAGAGCTAAAATGTCCACTCTGAGATAGCAGTCATCCGCCACATGTAGTGATTAGAAACATCGCTCTCATCACTGAGTCACAGTGCATAAAGGGAATAGATGTTGTCCATGTTTAGCCTCTTCATCAGTCCATTAAGGTTTGGCAAATAGTTTTCTTTAAATTGGAGCTGCTTATGCCAGTACAAAAGGTTTTTGTCTTATAATTTGTTACATAGTGTTTCAACCAGAAGCCATATGATCTGTTTCAAAGTCAGGAAATTTATTTCATTCATCTGGCAAATTTGGAAGGTCACTGAACAAATATTCTCTCGGTCACATCCATTACAAGCCAGTAAGAGGCTGGCAGTTAATTCTGACTTTCAACAAATAGAAACCAAGCTTTGTATGCTCTGCCTTTTTCTGCTCAAAAAAACACTGATTTTTCCTGTCAGTTCACAACCAGGGACACAAGTTGATGACCTGGTGAATCAACAATTGCTGTTACGCAAGGTGAGCAGTGTCAGAGATAAATAATAAAAAAATAATGATTAGAGCACTGAAATGAGTATTTGGTTGTGTCAAGTAACACAAGGCAACAGATTTGCAATTAAACTCACTGCTCTCTTTTCTTAGTTACCATAAAATAAGAAGGATAGAAACCCTCAAGCTCCGGCATAGTTTCAGTTCTTTCCTATCTGCTGGGCTGTGAGCACAAAGCTGTGTCAGTGTGCACATGTAGCTAGACAACTCAGCTACCTGATAACATCATGTAACTGATGTAAGCATCTACACCATGAATGTTTTTTAAAAGAAAGCAGACTAGAACAACACCATGATGAAACGTTCAAGATTCCATGTTGTACTGTTTGATTGGAACAGCAAATTTCTGTATTCTTCTGCATTGGTAGTTGTCCTGGTACAGTAACTGTGTTTAGTCAGTGCTCCCAATTATTGTTAAATGTTTGTTTATTGTTTTGTGTTTATAATGGGCAAACCTAAGGTTATGTTTTTGTTTATTGATTGTTTGAGTTTATTAAGAGAGATTATGATTTTTTCCACATGCTAATTATCTATAAAAGGTTTGAATATGATCCACTTATCTGCTGTGAGGAGAACAAAATTGGTAGTACATCTTTTTGGGGATCAGCCTGTTCTTTCATGAGCACTTTTTGATAGAAAATCCTACTCAGAGTAAACAAGCGCAAACATTTTCAGAATCTTCAGGCACTACCTGGAAAAATAGAGAGTTTATTTCTTGGGGATTTAAGATTTCCTCAAAACAATCTTTCCACCCACTAACAATGTTCCCAATTAAGGTTGGCTCTTCTTGAGCCAATTCTATGGGCTGGCCTCTGTTTTCCCCAGGGCACCAAGAAGAGTTGTGTCCTCAACAACTGTGCTTTCAGTTTTTTTTTTTTACTCCTACACTAGCAAGCTGTTAACCTGCCAGCTTGCTCTACTGTGTTGGCAGGGCTATGATTAAAAAGACATGAAAGTATACCAGTGCAGCCTATGTACCGCACCTTATGGCAGATGAGTTAACCTACAGAGAACAGTTTTTCTCTCGTCTTCGCAAGAATTTTTCTTTTTCATTGAACAACTCTGAGCTGTAGACGAAAGAATCCTTACACAGATAAGAGGTTTGTGTGTTTGCACATGGCCTTGGTAGGACAAGAACTGTTGCAAACTTGTGGAATTTGGAGTTCATCTATTACTAAAAAGTGAGTCATGGCAGCACAGCATTACCTTATGCCTATTTTCAAATGGATGGATGGATGGATGGATGGATGGATGAAGATCTTTTAACAGTTTGCAGAATGACTGGATAGACAATTAGATACAGGGATGTTTGGATGGATTGATACAAAGGATTTTTAAATAGATGGATGAACCACATGACTTTGTCCTTTTGAAGTAAGTCCAAGACCGTTTATCATTTTCCATGGATATATGGATGGTAAAATAATAGATGGTGCATGCATAATCTGCAGGCTCCTTTATTAATGATTTAAATGGCAGATAACTAATCCACTGTTAATTAACAATACGGCATGCACAGTACATACCTAGCAGTTTCAATGAAGACATTGACCTTGTTCATCACTCATGAAAGCAGGCAGAGTTGCTTTAGTCTTTAAATATCTTTGAACTAACTTCAGTGGAACTTCATATGTGGTATGTGCTGATAAGAAGCCTGCATTACAACAAATTCCCCATGACGTGTGTTTCCACAAATACTACACTGATCACTACAAATAGACTTCACAGGATGTTAGAGACATTATGTTTAAATCATGTATCTTTACATGAGAAGTGACATGCTATAACTTCACTGACAAGCTCAGAATAGAAAAGAATCAAAGTTTTGAAAGGTAATATAAATGTGCAGGTAACAAGAGCAGTTTCTATTGCAGTATTGCAATGAAAAGAGGGTGAGCAAGTCCTCAGTTTTGACTTTGGTATACCACTGCATTTTTGTGTAATTGCCTCTTACATACATTTAAATCATGCTGTTGAATTCACAGCAAACGTTGGTCACTTGAGAGTACAATCACATTGTAAAGACAATCTTTTTCCTTCAGAATAATGCTGCTCTTGAGTTTCTTTAATGGTAGTCAAAGGTGTCTGACACTGGTTCATGCTTGTTTTACATCGCCAGAGTAAACTGTGATAGCTGTCATTGTTGTCAGAGAGTAAGTGAGGAGTGTAATGGCGCCCTCTCACCTCATACTCCTGTTTAAAGCCATAGCCCTCGGCGGTCTTCATCTGGTTGATGTGCTGGAGAAGGTCAGCCACTCGGACAGCAGGGTGAAGCTGCCCTGTGTGGTAGGGCGAGCCTTTACGTCCGCACTGATGCCTCGGGGAGCCTCCAAGCAGACTGCTGGCCTCATTCACTGAGCTACGGGCGTCGCCTGCAATACAAACACAATTTTGTACGTTCAGTGTGACTCAGGCTGGAGAATTCAGATAGAAGGCATGTTATTAGATGAAATATTAAATATGTTTTCTTACACATTGATTTTGAACTACACACCATGGTTCAGCTTTAAACTAGAAGCACTGCCTTACGGTTTCTGTGCCTCTGAAAGTTTAACAGTAAAAGTAGAAGTGAAGCTCGAGAAGTGTTCTTGTGCTAAAGTTTTGACAATCATAGGACGATCATGAGGCGCTATGACCTTAACTTTTGACCACTGACACCCAAAATCCAATCAGTTCATCCTTGAGTAAGAGTTGGACATTAGAGCAGAGTTTGAAGAAAAACCCCAAAGCTTTTTTATTATATTGCACATAAAAGCAACTGATGGACACAGGGATAAATGACCTAGGACTTTGAAGTCAAGAATTCTGAGTTTGCCAAAAATACCCTCAGAGCATTTTCATGAAACCACATCCACATGTAACTTACATATATGGTGCCTAATGACCTTGATCTTTGACTTAAATCATCCAAAATCTGTTCAGTTCATCCCTTCGTCAAAAACAGACATTTAAACAAAGCTTGGAAAAAATCCCAGAAATAGTTACTGTCCTTAAGTGGACATATACGCAAAGTTTCCAAAAGCATTTTAGAAATGCAATGATCACAGGAAAGTAATAGATATGAGGTCCAGTGACCTTGACCCTTGCATGTGCCCTCAAGATACCACACTAAGGGGTGCTGGTTTGGCGGAGTGGTTAGCAACCAGGCACCCCATGTACTTGCTTCTGCCGGTCCTGGTTCGAATCCCGCCTGTGACCAGTTTGCAGAGTGTCTTTCCCTACTCTCTCTCCCCCTTTCACAAGCCTATCCACTGTCTCTCTCCTGTCAATAAAGGCACAAAATGCCCAAAAAATACATTTAAAAAAAAAAAAAAAAAGATATCACACTGACATGCAGTAATGGACATGGTGCTCCATGAACTTGACCTCTGACATCAAAAAATCTAATTAGTTCATCCTTGGGTCAAGTGAACATTTGAGTTCAAGAAAATCTCTCAAGGCTTTTTGTAGATGCATTTTTAAGATGTTTGTTTTTAATGCAGCGTATCTTAAAAGCCTAGAAAGTCACGGGCATTCAGTGTTGCTTTTCAGACTTGCTGCTTATGTGTAGTGAATTCTCTAAATCTTTTAATGATATTATATAGACTGTACATGATTAAATCCCTTTATTATTTGGAACTGAAAGTTGTTCATGGAGTGGGGAACCTCATCCCATCCTTGCTTGTGAATTCATGAGCATTTAGGTGATGTCCCTTTTGTACACAATTATAACACTCAACTGTTTCCAATCAACCTTTTTACCTATGGAATGTTCAAAACAAGTGTTTCTGAGCATTCCTGTACGTTCACAGTCTTTTGTTGTGCTCGTCCCAGCATTTTGGTAATGTGTTGCAACCATTATATTCAAATTTTGTGAATAACTTTAAAAAAAGTATAAAGTAAATCATTTTGTACATTAACTATATCTTCTTTGTAGTGTATTCAATTGATTATAAGTTGATAAGCATTTAAAAACCGTTGTTTTCTGTTTTCATTTCTGTTTCATACAGTGATCCAACTTCATTAGAAGTGAGGTTTGTATTTCAGCCTTGGGTCTATGATGAACTGATTGTTGATTTTATTCTCCATGCTCCTCTGAGATTTCTAAAGCAGTGCTGACATACATACAGAAATCCTGATGACATAAGTGTCTCACTCTGGGTGCTACCAGGCAAAGGCATAAAAAAATATACACCTTAGGTAACAGCAAATTTGTTTATATGGGCACATACAGCATTGTAAATGTTTAATGAGGTTTGTCTGGGTAAGAACATCTTCATGACAGGTCTTACACAGATGTGACAGCAGCCCTGTCCCAGTTGACGAGTGAAGCAGACCAAGATCAGTACCAACTTTGGAGTAAACACATCTGTCTTTCCCTCTCAGTTAAACTGACAATGCAAGATGGCAGATCAAGACAAAATGTTGTGTCAATTCATCTGTTATGATTCATTCAAATACTTTCTCGCTTCTGCTCTCCTTTTTTCAATCTTGTGTGACTCACTGAATAGCTTCAGGTAAGTCATGGCACAGACTATTTTTCACACAGCCTGATAACCATCGCAGTATGATTCACATGTTTATGGAGTGAATGAGTGACGGTCAACAAGATTACAAAGTGAGCCATGATGTACATCAAGTCTGAAATTGTGTTGTGAAGCTGTGGTGGCTTTGTGAGCACTGTGCTGTTTGTGTGAGTCTTACTTCGTGTGCCGCAGGTGTGTGCATCCATGAAAGAAAGAGCCATCCTTTCATCCTCCTGTAGGGTGCTCTGGTCTGTGAAACTGCGCTCCATGGAGCCCAAATGGCTCTTCTCCTGCCGGTAGGTAATGGGTGTCTTGTTCATGTTCACTTGTTTCCTGTTGGTGGATTGGGAAGAAGATGGAAGGTTTTGGGGAGGAGAATGGATAGGACAGATGGAGACAAGAAGGGAAAGAAAATGTTTATTTTAGGACAGAAGTAAGAACTAGGAGATTTAGTGTATAATAATCTAAAATAAGACCAACTGGCTCATGTTTTCTGTCTAGAAATGTGTGGTACACAGCCAAAGCACATGCATGTTTATGATGGATCACAAGAAGATGGAAAAGCAAAGTCACTTACGGATAATAAGAGTAGTAGTCCCTTCTGGCAAGAGTGCAGGAGAAGTAGGAAACAAAAATAAAACAAAACAAAAAACAAACAAACAAAAATCAGGAGAAAGAAGAGATGCAAGATGAAAGCAATGTCAGCTGAGCGTAGAGTGTATTGATTACAGTGAAATGAACAGAATCCTCTGATGAGCTTGATCATGTGAAACATGAGTGCAAGACCAAAACAAGAGATCAGACCTGAATGGATTTCATTAAAACCAATTAGGGCTGTCACAATATCAGATTTGACCGTGAATAACTGTGGCTACAAACAAATAAAAACAGCAAACAAAATACACACAATTTGGCTGTATTCATGGATAATGTAAAAATAATGTAAATGTAAATTAATCTTCAGCTTTACAGTTGACATTGTTTTTCTTTTAAAACAAGCACAGGAAAGGGAAACTGCAAGTCTGCTATTTGAACTGTACAACAAACTACCAAAAGCACACCACTAATAAGTAATGAGAAAAAGATCAGACGATGGTGAAATTGTTGTTATGCCCTCTCTACCACATCACAGTTCTGTTTTTGTCCTATGCTCAGGTTTTGCACTATTACATTGTCAATAGGGATTTATAATAATTTTATCTTCTACAACCCCTCCTCACCCTAAAACAAACCTGCAATGTCAAACACAAACTCGTGTGCTTGAAATCAGAAATGCTTACTTAGACGTCTCTGATTCTGATTCCAAACATGTTGGAGCTATAACTAAATGTGTGGCTGGTTTCTCGCCTGAGACATAATTTCCCGCTGAAGCATCTGCTAGTTTTTAATTTACCTTATGTTGTTTTTGTGTAATGTGTTGTGCAGCACTTTAACCCTGCTTTAAATAGTGCTGCATCAATAGTTATAATTTTCATTATTATTTTGCTGGTTTGTTTCTTTTTTAAATAAAAGTACTTGACCAACATTACAAACAATGACTTTAACTGAAAATAAACTGATGAATTAAGGTAATTTTCTGATACCTCAGCAAAATCAGCTAACTAAATACATCCATTATTAGAAACTTAAAGAAGTGGATATCCAAACATTAATATATAATATTGGGTATGATTGTGAAACACATGGCGTTATCCTCATGAGTGCTCTCATTATTTATTAGCCATACCTCATTGCCTACTATTAACACAATATGATCATTTTGGTTTGTCAAAAACACCAGTGCTTTTATTGAATCTGCGTATTAATTAAATCCTTTACTGGGTCCCTTATCAATCCGAATGGATTTTTTGTGAAGAAAGCTGTTCTACACAGGTGTCCTAGGTCAGCAACATATGGTACTTCTGATATTTGATGCCACGCTGTGTCGAAAATGTTTCCATGTTTCATACAGCTTGTCCCATCATACTGTGTACAATCAAGCCACATTTTAGTCAACTTCTGTTCCCTGTCTGCCAAGATTATTTAATAACATAATTTGCTGTAGTTTATTCTGACTGACAATGACTGACATCATTGTTTAACTCACAATGGGAGTTAGATGGAAGGGCAGTGTTAAATGAACTGTTAAAAAATATATGTGTTTTCATGTGTTGTCTCACTTCTTACTCCATGCCGAACAGATACAGTAGATACAATTCTTTCAGCGCTGCATGCAACAAGAAGTAAGAGATGGACAAGGGTCACCCATCGCTGACTAGCTCAGCTCAAATAGCTGGAAGTCAATGGGATATATTAGTCTGCTTCTGCCTACATTCATCAAATAAACTCTTTGGCAACTCTCAGTTGGACTATTGCCTTAAGAACAAAGGCAAATGATACCACTTACACAAATAAGTTTAAATTGGTTTAAACTGTAACTTGGTTTCATTTCCCATGCAGAGAGAGAACAAACAAAGACATGCAGAGAAACTGCTCTGTATATCAAATACATCTCAGTGTTCCTCTTCAAGGACTGACGCACAAGGTTTCCTGTCACAGCCAATTTATCAATCAATCCTCTCTAAGCGATCGTCATGGTGGCTTAGCATTAGCTAATGTGCAGGGAAGGGAGAGACTGTTCAAGTCAACATTATTCAATATTAGACAGGACGCTATGTCAGCCTTCTAAAGGTAACCTTGGATAACACTATTTTCACAGGTTTTATGGTATAAAATGTAATCACTGACAGTGAAAAACTTATTACTCCCTTCTGATAAAGGAATTTCTTCTTGGTGTGACCTGATACATTTAGTGACCAGAGCAATCAATTTCAAGTCTAACAAACTTTTTTCCAAAAATGATCAGACCTGATGATATTTTTGTCCAAGATAAACTTTGAAGCCCTAGAAAGTCTCATGTTAACAGCTGTCCTTTGTAGATGAAAAAGTCAGATTACGAGGTTTAGAAAATGTCATTGTGTATCTGATAGTGGCAGAAAATTACCTTTAGTCAGAGTTTCAAGCAACATAACAGTCAGACCCATTAGATTTATAAAATCATGCAGACTCATAAATTCTTACAGACTCACATAAAATTGTAAGGACCTACATAAAGTCACACCTTAAGATCCAAACATGCAGGAAAGCAGGAGTGTAAAGTACACTGTCTATCTACCCTTGTTTAAAATGACAATTTTGATGGAAATAAAAGAGTTCTTGTAAGTTTTCTTTTTAGTCAAAGGTGTTCTGAAGCAGCAGCCTGAGGGAAGCAGCTGAAACAAGTGGTGAAGTGGATATGAAGGAACTTCGGTGATGCCTTATCATTGAACTGCTGTTAAGTGCTGAGAGTTGGATTGGGGCTGTAGTGATTTTGGCTGCTCTTTAGATGATTGTGGAGAGTTTTTTATAGGTTCTTTTCCGGGAAAAAGCTGATCCACGTTACAATGTTAAATGTATGGATGATTAAAGTAATGGCAAACTGTTTGTTAAATCTATCGTCTAACATGCAAAATTCCTCTTAAAACTCACGTTTATCACAAACTTTATTTTGGGCATCTAACCAAAAACTAAATCAAGAAGATCCCATAGACTAGAAGATGAGGGTGCATTGTATAAATATATCAGAAGCTTGCATTTAAGATTCTTAAAATGTATATATTTGAAGGGCTTCTTTTTGTGAAATGCATATAAATTACACTATTGTAAGTTTATGTGTCTTTATATTCAGGGTTCCATTTTGTAATGATTGTGGGGTCCTTCGGGGACTTAGGACAACAGTGGGTCAGTGGTAGGGTCTGTTGTCTTCAAACTGAAAGGTAAGGGGTGCCTGAGCCCCTGCAGTCACATTTCAAAGGCTAGATTCACACTACAGGCAAAAGAAATAATAAAAAAGTACAATACTTTTATTTGTATGGTACTTTTTTAAAATAAATGCTTATGAAACGCTTTGACAAAGAAAAGGATCACACAGAAGACATATTATAAGTGTTAAAGCACAAAAGGAACAAACCAAAGAAAAGCACAATTTAAACCAAAGAACACGTACCGACAAAAATGACATAAAACCAAAGCACAGCGAGAACCTAAAGAGAAAGCATGAGCAATTCCAGTGTCCCTCAGAGTAACGGTGCTCATGAAAGGGATAAGATTTCATCAAATGTGAGGAAAATCTAAAGTCTGGATAGTGGGGAACAACAATCCACGCCAAGGTGCCTAAACAAGCTGGGAAAAACACAAAAGCCTCCAATCCACAAGACCAGAAACACCAAAGAAAAAAAGCAAAGAAAAAAAAAAGACAAATGATCATCACCCTCCCCAAACTTGAATCCCAGATCCTCTTCCCTCCTTACAATAAGAACTTGTTCATATGGTATATATCAAGATAATACGTAAACCCAGCAACATAAAATGAGACCATAAGTATCACAATAAAAGTCAATAACAAAAAACCTAAAGAAAAGCAATAAAAAGGGTCAAATCATACGACAGGAAAATAAAGTTAGAATGAGCCAATAAGCAATAAAAGCAGTCAGATGTGAAAAATGAAGATTAAAAAAAAAGCTATAAAATGAGGTAAAGTGTTCTATATCAGAGTTTTTTTTCACTTCAGATCTAAACTTTCAAGTCAGTGAGAGCAGCAGATACATTATTTCATTTCAGAAGCATGACACTATCATGGCATGCAAATCAGATGCATGTAAAACTGGGCCATGCCACCTTATTTAGGGTAGCCATTAGTAGTTCATCATATTTAGCAGCAATATTGAATAATATTAGGAAAAACATGAAGACATAATACAAATACTACTCACAACTATGATTAGCACCACTGTAGCAACAAGCACTGTAGATGTGAGAATTTTGTTTCATAATTAGTGCAGAGTGCCTCTGATTTTAAAAAAACAACATAAATAGATCAAATCATTTGTCTAACATGAAGCATGCCCTTGTGTTCTTGTATAGTTTTGATGAACTGTGGAGCAGTAAAAAGCATATGAAGTGAAACCTTAATGATAAGAATAAAATGCCATTGAAGGCATAAAAAAACTTAAATTCAGAGCTATGTTTGGCCTCTGATGTGGCATAACTTCTCTAAAGCTTTTATCATGCATTTCACTATAACATACATTTGCCACTTTCTTGCCCTTCCCCCCTCTTCCAATCACCTGACAAGAGTTCTCTGATCAGAGATTTGATTGGCTGGTTGGAAGAGTTTTATCTTAAACACCTGCTTAGCAGGTCACATTGAGAGATTTGGTAATTCACGACTGTGACAAACTCACACTAAAGTCTGGTACAGGTCACAATTTAAAGAGTGATTTGGACGGACAAAAAACACAAAATCAGATATGATAGAATTATCAGATATAAGCATAAAGGTATGAAGAGTGAATCCAGCCAACATTCCTTGGCAAGACACCAAACACTAAAATGCTGCTACTGCCTGTGTGTTAATGTGCATGGAAATGTACAATGTGAATACCTTATGATAACTGGCACTCAACATTAGGCATCAGTGGTGAATGTGGTGTAAATGGGTAAGGGTCACTGTAGTTAAATAGTCCAATGACTAGAATAGCACTTCAAAACCTCAAGTCCATTTACTATTTTCATTCTGGTTTGGCAGACTGTTTAACCCTTTCATGCATGGTGTCCACTTCAGTAGACAGATCTTTGGAATAGTTTTATACCCTTTAGGCTGCACTATCATGTTCAACTACCAGGCTGTAAATTCCCAAACCCTTGTCTTAAGTTTCATAACATTTTTCACCTTAACACATTTTTACCATCATGAATTGTCGACAAATGACAAATTGGAAAATATGCCTATATCCAGATTTCACTTAATGTTGTATTTTTTATTTTACATTTTGGTGTAAATCACAAGTGAATAGTTTGACTAAACAGCAATAACACATTTACTTCAGATTTTGCTTTTTTAATTTACACATAATAACTGTTTGTCAATGACATATGTTTGTGGATTTTTATTAGGTTTAATTAAATTACTTTTATACTGCTGATGCATGGTGTCCACTGTTGTGGACAGATAGCTCCCTCAGAATGTAACACTGAAAAACAATGAATGTGATTTTTTTTTTAACTTGTTTGAAAGTAAAAACAAACATTTTTAAAAGTATTCCTTTTTGATTTAGTAATTCATGCATGAAAGGGTTAAATTGAAAGTATTGATTATTGAGATGTTTAACATTTTGTATGATTTATGTATTGGAAGGCAATTGCTTCAAAATTTTAGACCAATCAGACCTATCAGTAGTTATAAATATTTCTGATGACTGTGTAGCCTTGTGCTACCATTGTAGATACATTTGTAGAGATTTGAAAAGTAAATTCAAATGTAGAAAGTATGAGCTCCATCAAGGTAGAGCTACTTTTTTTCCAGCAGATTCAGCTCTTGAAAGGCTAATAAAGCCTGAAATACTGTTCCAATACACTTTGCACATGACGTTTACCCATCTGATTAATGAAGAGTTTCATTCATGCACAGATAAGGGCATGACTACAAGCCTAAGGATTGTGTCTATGGCTCACACAGCATTAAGCCCTGCCTTGTCTTCTTCCTCTCCTGGTATGTTGGTCAAAAGAAAGGTTGAGAATGTGTTTACAGCTCAGCCATATCTACAGATTTCCCTCCCAAGTATTGCTAAATTCCTTTTAATATCCAAACAGCTGAAATCAGGCTGCCATTGTCCAATTTTTTCCACAGTCAATGGTAAGGCCCTATTGGAGGCTGTTAAACCGGCACAAAGACAGAGGTGTAGCTGATCTTTTGTAGACCTGTGGGATCATTGGCTAATAAACGCTAAAAGCACACCTTTTCCCTTCTAATTAGCATCTCATTTATGGGTCAGTCCTCTGCTCAGAGAGCATAATTAAGTGGTTAATTGAATTCCATCCGCGTCTAATTAAATACTTCACACTCAGATGGGCTGCACAGATGAGAGTTGTTTGGTCCCTCTGGTGTGTCATGAGGGAATGAAAAAAATGCAGCTCTGGTTTTTGGTCCAGCTTCTCCCCTAAATAAGAATGACCTTTACTGGAAGTTTTGTGGGCACAGTAACTGATTAGCAAAACAAGACGAGAAAAACAATGTGGGTGATGTGTGGTGTGTAGGGGTATAATGAGGCATGATTTGTGCTCAGTGATTCTAAGTAAAAGTTTACCCTTTCTTAATTATGATGATGACAGCGCCGAGCAGGAGGATGAGGACAATGAGACCTCCTGCACACACACCGAGAATCAGGCCCATCTCCTCAGAATGCTGGGACACCTCCAAAGCCTTACGGTGATCTTTGCAGGCCGCTAGGACAGAGACACAAACACACGTTACATGGGCACAATGTCAATATAAGGAGCAGGGTGTCACTTTAAAGAATTGAAAAACTAAGAACGGATTGAAAACTTATCATTCATGCCCATAAAAGTTTCTCCCTTGCAAAAGCAGACTTTTCACACAAGAGTGCAGACGCTCACACTGCTTATCTTCACCAGTGTGAGGAAAGTGCCTGAATTATAATGGTCTCTGCTCTGCCAACTCTACATTTCAATAATGCTAGTATTTTTCAAAAAAACTGGCAAAAGTAAAGAAAAGAATGCACAGATACAGAAGGGATGCTTTCAGCAATGCAGACAAGATGTCCGTGTTGTCCAAAACAACAAACCTGCAGCAGTATACGCTAGGCTCTGACTTACTAAATGATTGTCTGGCACACAGAAATAAAGTTTGCCTGAAAGCTTCTTTAATTGCTATTTGGACTCAAGAAGATATAAAATAATGTTAACTATGAAGAAATGCAGAGCAATAACAAAGGGATGGATATAAATTGATGTAAAAGAAACTTTTTTTCAACTTTGTAATAAGCCAGCTTAAGCATGGGAACTAATTTGCTAAACCCGATTAGTTATCTTCAAAAGAACAGCTCTCAGAGTTTTACTTCTTCAATCTTTTGTTAATAATTAAGTTTGAATGACATTGCAGCAATAATCTGACACCTTGAGGTGTTGTAATTACAATATTAAGCAAAAGCATAAGTACTAGGGCTGGAAGATATGATACAACAATCAAAGATAATTATTTTAGAGCTGGCTGGTGTTAAAAAAAATAATAATCTTGATATTGCAGGTTGCAATTCTACATCTTCCAGTAGCACCATGACGATAAGCTCCATGTTTGGATGGTGACCCATCTCTGCTTCTGCAGTAACATCATGAAACATGATCAGCATTGGGTGAGAATAGACCTGCAAAATGTCTCAACATTTAGTTGAGTTTTTATATGGGTAGAGGTAGTAAGACTACTTTAAGGGTTATAACACCAATTTTCAACAACTGGCCTCACCTTTTCATGTGGATTGGTTTGCTCTCACACTGCACCCAGTCAGAAGGACCAAAGTTTCTCAAATGTTTTGCAATCTAACCTACTGCCAACAGTTGAGGCTGTCGCTGTAGTCTTTGTTCCTGCCATCCGACTTACTGTTGAACTATGAACCAGCAACACATAGCCAGCTTCAAGTGGCTACAAGTGATAACATTGTGTGGCCCAAAGTATTATGAAACTATTGTGTCCCATAAACTAAGATAAAGGTGCATTTAGGCTGTATTTGTTGAACCTGCATATCGAATGAGTCAATGCAAATGTAGATGTTGAAAGTACTGGTCCTAGCAAAGCTAACAATAGCTGCACTCTGCTTGTTATTGTCTGTGAATGCTACATTAGCTTTACTGTTATTCTGGACCCAAGCCAAGCCATATTTCAGTCTATTTTGGTTTGCATGCCTTATATGGTTCTTGTTTGGTACACAGACTTACCAAACTGATCATTTGTCTGTCTGGAAACAACCCATGACCCCCCTTTTGTGACGGACCAGAGTTTGGTTCTTTGGTCTGCATCAGAGGTCATGTAAGAGTTAACACCAACCCACATCAACCAAACTTTCCAAAAAAATGAAACACAGATCTATGGTCTAGACAAAAAGCATTAGATGTGCAAAAACATTGAGGGGGCATATCCCCCTCATGATGTTTGGCTTGTTTAAGCACACATTTTCTGAAAGATGTAGAAATCAAAAGAGGAAGAGGTATTTTGCTCAAAATTGGGGACTGATTGTTTGTAGAAAAGCCATGAGGAGTATGCTGTATAATATGGAACCTTTTATGTGAGCTTGTTATCTCAGCCATAATGACCATAATCAAAGCACTGCATCCCAACTGCTCCTTAACAAACAGATTTGTTTTTATCTGGCTTTGAAAATCTGTTTTTGAATTAAAAGTCACTTGAAAAACATTATGTTTAGGGCGTAATTTGCCTTATCCTGTGTCGTATTGAAAACATACAATGATGCATCTTTAAGGCATTCATATTTCCCAACTCAAACAAGCACAGAAAGTTATAGGGTCATCTTTTCCTAAATGAATAAAATATCACTTTTTTTCTCATCACAACACATCCATGCAGCCCTGCAGTATAATCTCAAGGTGCCCTGGTGTCTGTGAGCTGCTGGAGAGGTCGTTATCATAATAGCAGGGTATTCATTTCTCTGGCATAAAGCTTCATACTTATGTAAATGATGCAGAGCAGCAGGCCTTTCTTTTTCTTGGTTAAGGGGCCCTACTGATCTAGTTTTCCTTTTGGTTCTGAGAGTGTCAACCTGTCCTCCAGGCCATCGCAGCCCTGAAACTAGCCCCCTTAGAGCCTGTTGGAACAGCAAACCTACAGTGCATACAGAGCATCAGAAAGTCAGAGCAAGCCTGAGGATAGTGCTCTATCTTACCGCCTGCCGGGAAGAATCAGATCTAGGGCGGGGAGAATGAAAAAGCATGTTTTAGCCCTGAACGTCTGCAGCCATGAGCACTTTTCCGACACTCTCAAAGATAAAAGAACAACATTTTTTCATCACTGGGCAGGATTTTCAATCAAGTCTATTTGGCAAATCTGAAAGAGGGAAATGAGTCATTGGCTTGATATTAGATGCAAAGTCTTTCTTGTTCAACTCCTCAGAAAATTTGCCTTTTAAATTTCTCCCTCTCCATAACATGCTGTTCCAAAAAGTGTGACATTTCTGTGTGGGCTGCTCAGAGTAAAGACACAACATCTGATACACTCATATTTTACTTTGCAATAGTGGTAGGAGTGGATTTACTCAGACTGAATCAAACATTATTCTTTGTGGGTCTTTTTTATGTTCACACTGACAGACACACCAACAAAGACGATGGCTTTGTGTCTGGGAGCAACTTTAGGAGACATTAAAGTTTTCATCCTGTCTGGAGGTGCACCATCCAAAAAGAAATAACAAAAAAAGCACATCAACAAATAGAGCCCACTTTTTGCCAGCTCTGGTTCCAGAAGTAAATATTCCCAACTAGACAGTCCAGAGACTTTTCAAAAAAATATTATATTGATACATTCAATCTTAAACTGAGATAGATACTGAGAAACTTTCACTAAATTTGGCAGTATTAATGTATTGAGTACTTGAGGACAAAAAATGCATTGATTGATAAGCAGTTCTGACTAAGTCCTTGCATGCAACCTGAATGTACGCTCTGCAAGGGAGCATTCATTTTTAGTTGCACTGTGAACAACTCACTTTACAAAAGTAATGCTAGACATACACCTGAAAATGTTTCCTGCAATTTCAGATTTGTTCACAAATAGCCAAAGACAGAGTAAAATCTTAAGAGTCTTGGCAGAGTTGCAGTACACTCCTGTGATCTCAGTCATCAGATGAAAGCTGGGCCTAGGGCTCGATTTTGCAGTTTTAAAGCTAGGATATGGAGCAACCCTTCATAATTATGCTCTTTGCCATGCGCCTTCCCTTTAGCAAAACCAATTCAATGTTTTTATGCCTTTAGCTGCTTTTACCACTATGCCAGTTATGTATCTGTGACACTAAAGAGCCAAGAACCACGTGTGCCTTCATAAATTTAGCATTAATTGTCCGATCTATACAACAACGAGAGCTTATTTAGATATAACAAGCACATATTAGTAGATGTTCCCATAAGAACACTGTCCCTGAACTGGGCCTTGATTTGGATAAGAGTGGGGGTTCCTTGCTACATTTTCCAAAGGCTTAAAACAGAACAAGGACGGGGAACAGATGTCTAATGATCTTTCATGTGGTTTCATTAATGAGATGTTGACAGAAAATCGCATTTCTTGGCCGGTGACACAAAAAATAATTACATACTGCAGCTTTAAACATCCCGTCTTCAATCTGGACCTGGTGACAAAACCAAATTGTACTGTTGTAAGTTTACTGTCTTGTAAACTATGTTGTCCACTGACATGACTGCAGCCAAAGTCCAACCCTAACAGGCTTATAAGCATCCAACAGGAAGTCACAGACTTACAGACATAGCTGGTGGGTGAGGGACAGAATGGCTCTGCGGGACTGTGGAAATAGAAATTGTTGGCTTTATGAAGGGAAGAAGAAGCTCTTTTTGACATTTCCCCTTTGGACAAGACAGGTAGAAATTACCAAGGACAAGGAGTATTGCTGAGTATGCTGTAGTTAGCTTGCTGAAGAGCTGACCACAGGCTGGAGATAATAGTATGCTTCAACTTAAGATGCCAATTTTCAGTCAGTGTATGAGTGTGTGTACTGGGATTTACTTTGCACAGCTTTATTAAAAAGAGATCTTATGCTAAAAAATATAATTAGGTCCTTAGGTAAATGCGACCAAAGCCCTGTTGTAGACAGAAGACTCCTGGGTTACTAAATTGTAGCATACTCAACAGGGATCTGGAGCCTATGGTTTATCACATTAGTCTTTAAATAATCTGTCATCACTGATATACCCCATCCAAAAGAATAAGTGTTTTAAATGATCATTGCTTTGGATTACATTACCATGGGTAGTGCTTAATACAAACCATATGAGGCTTGAGAATGGATGCATCTAAATTGGGGGTGTACAAACTATGGCCTGGGAGCCAAAAACGGTCCTTGGATCACTTTCAGTTGGCCATCATTTTTTGATGAAGGCTTTGCTTGTTTGAATGATGAATAGTAATGGATCAGGGTGGTAAATCTCTCAATCCATATTCGTTCTAACTGCCTGGTGCATATCATAGTGTACAAAGCATATGGTGATGTCTATTTCTAACCATCTTTAAGCACAAACACGTGTAAAAAAGTTTGGTAGGATAATGGAGTTTGCTTAATTGTTGTCTGAATGTTAAGTTGAGCTGTTGCACAGGGCACCATTCTTGTCATGATCAGGGGCTGATCTGTTGGTCTCCAGGGCCACCCATGGGTCCACTGAAAATTTAACTGAACTGCCCAAATTCCTCAACTTTCATACACTTAAGTTGAGGTTTATGTGGCTAGGTTATCCTTGTACTTTTTTGTAAGTAGCCCTCAATTAAAAAAAGTTTGGAGACTCCAATATAAATAGTGAGTTTTCATTTTCAGGTGGTTCTGCATTTGATAAGCCAATATAATTCACAATTGTTCAGCCATCATTTTTACAGCATCATCCAGGTGCTGCTGCTGAATTGACACATATTCTGAAGGCATTATCAACACCAGCATATTGCACAGCTGTTTTTAATGACAGTAATTCAAGAGATACCATTGCTACATTTGTACATCCCAGGGAATGGTTTTGACTTATTACTGCCAAATCTGCTCTGAAACAAGCCAACAACCAACCCAAACGCTAATGACTAAAAAACATTTGATGAGACATAAAAAAAAAATGAAATATTTGAGAGAAAAGGGTAAAGATACCAGACTGTCTACACTATTTTTTTCTGAGAGTGAGAGATCCCAAAGGCCTCTGCTTCTATCCAAATTATAGCTTGTTAAACTTGTAAAACTTACTGTGCATGGACCCTCTTTTTAACAGTGTTAATACTGCTGATCATAATGTTGTAATATAATGCAGCTTGTGTCTTTAGATGTATATAGTAATAATAATCATGGATTCCAAATATGACTGCCGAGGAAGAAACTTGTAAGCTTTGTCCCTGGGACTTTCTGGGGGTGGATGGTAGCTGGTACATTGCGGTAAATGTTGCCCTGGAATACCTCATAATTACCCTACTTACAGATTAAAAAAGACGCTTTGGAGTCTAAGTCTTTTTTTCTTTCGATAAAGCCCCGGTGTTAGTTTGTTACTGTAATGCTGTGTTGTAATGCAATAAAAGGCTCATTATACAGGCTGTAGCAAAAGTTTTTCCCCAATGTACTCCTGTTCATAAAGATATCCACTCGCACTGACAACTAATGGCACATTATCATTATGAGAATCAAAAAACACTCATTTTTAGTTCAATTTTAGTGTCAATTAGTGTTTGTTACTTCCTCTGACAACCTGACCAGCTGGTGGCTGAGGGATATAAAACTGTTTTGTCCCAACATACAAAGTTCCAAACACAGGAGCTTTGTCGTTAAACACTTTGGAGAACTTTACTGTAATTCATTGTTAACAACAATAGCCAACATAGTTTTATGAGTAGTTTTTACCTATGAGTGAGATTACGAGGCTTATGTTGGCACTAAGTACTGCTATGTACTGGCTACCATCTACCCCAGGATATCTCCCCACAAGTTCCATTATTGGCAATCATATTTATAAGTGCCATGATCCACTAGCATCCAGCTTAAAAAAAAACAGAACTAACGCTTTTATCTGAAGCCTGCTGTGACAGCTATTTACAGTGTAAAGCCAACACTAAACCCGTAGCAAAAAATAGTCATGTTATCACTTAAGTTGTGTCTTTGTTTAGTTGCACCACAGAGAATAAGGTATATCTTAACTGCTTAAGTTTAGTGTCACAGATATGACATTTTAAATATATTTGTCCAATCAGTCAAACATATTATTGGAAAAAAAACATTGAAGTCTTCAATTTTGGGGGAAAACTGAATGTACTGCATCTCATTATAGACTAATAATGGCCCTAACTCAGCATAACTGCAGTACACTACAAATATTTCAATAGCAGCAGTGAGCTTCACAAATCACAGCCAGTACTGTAGCACTCTAGGATTATGGTTAGTGTTGGTCTTTTCATCAAAATCACCAATTTAACATGTTTTAGTTCATCATGACTGATGAACACAATCGGTCTCCTACAGATCCATAAACCATTGTTTCATACTATGGTGGCATATGGCACATATTGTGACATTGGGTAGTGTGACATTATGACTTTTAATCAAACATGCATTGGGAAAATTGAAACGGATTTCTATAACAGGAACCTTACTGTTGGGCTTTAGTCATAGCGGATGTTTGCTTCTGTCTGCTTCTTCATTTTAAATCACAGAAGCCCATGAATCATAGGGTGCCTTTTACTGGCTAAAAATGTTGATGAGGAGGTGAGAAATCAATTTCTGACATTTTGGACAGACAGGGTGGTTTTGCCGCATTTAGCCTGGAATTTTCTAATAAACTAAACACGAGCATGAAATAGATTTCCACATGAATCCATGCAGCTGCCAGCTGCTCCGATGTTGGAAATTGGCATTTAGAGGAGGAATGGAAGTCTATTGTGGTGCTGAGCCTGCCAGAGGATCCTTAATTAAACTGTCACCTGGAAGTTGAAATGTAATCTCCAGCTTTGTTATCCAAGCCAGAATCATTTGCCTCCACTTTGCTTGTGATGGGCTGCTTGATACTAACGGCTTAGGACGCAATGATGCAGAGACTGTGATGATGGTGGAGGGATCACAGGGATTGGAAAAAACCCTCGGACCTGTAGCACCTTGAAATTGGAAATCACCCTCAGAATGTCTCTCCTATCAATTCTCTTCTAAAGTATTTTTTCTGGGTTACATCACCCTGTATGTGGATGATGTAATGCTAGGATTTTATAAATCATTACTTTCCATTATGTCCCTTCTCTCATTCTTTTTATCCCCTTTTGCCTCAAATTCCCCTCTATCTTCTTCTTCTTTTGTAAATATCTCTCCTTTCTGCTTATCAAAATTAATCTTTTTGGACATTTAGAGCTCCATTGTGCATTTCTTTTTCACTTCTGTGATGGAGAAAAGGAATGGAAAGCCTGTCGCTGTGAGAAAGCATAATTAATCAATGCGCAGGCAGGTGTCTGTGTGGGGCAGATGGAGTGAGACGCTCAGCTGAAAAGGCATGGCCTTGCCTTTCAGCACTATGCTCAAGGAGTGCCACTCCTCTTCAGCTTTTTACTCACAATAAGGGGCCTTCACTTAAAAAAAAACAACCCCGCTAAGATTTTTTCTCTTGCAA
Source organism: Scarus forsteni (assembly GCA_036419115.1). Lineage (NCBI taxonomy): Eukaryota > Metazoa > Chordata > Actinopteri > Labriformes > Labridae > Scarus > Scarus forsteni. The sequence continues at coordinate 13,397,802 of JAZDUH010000111.1, read as the reverse complement.
GGCTCTGCCTACTGTTGCAAAGCACTGCTAACTATGAATACATGACTTTTATTCACCGTGATCTGACAGTGGACTATGGCAGAGGGGCTCTCCTGCCATGAGGATTTAGAGTCAATTTTGATGCCCTTTTCATGTGTCTTTGAGTCCAGGAGCAGCAGAAAAGGAAAAGAGGAGGAACGGCTTTCTCGTAGTGATAGGCCAAGGTACAGCCATCTGGAAGTTTTGATCCATAGGACCCTTCTGGACAGTGCTGAGGCCTTAGCCCTTAGATGTGGCCATCTTTTGGGGCTGCTGTCAAGAACAAAGAGACCTCCTTTGATATACTGTGTCCCAGCGTCTGCCCCCAAACAAACAGGATGAAAGGCTGACCTCTAATCCCTCCCCGCTTGTTGCCCTTTTCTCAGAGGCCCACCCCTAAACAACCAGCACCGACCAACCGTCAGAGGAAATTTGTCCAGATCTTCACCTTTGTGCTTTACAGGGAGGTGAAACATGCTGCAGTATTGACCAAACGAAACAATGCTGCTTTGAGTATATTCTTTGTTCACAGGCCTCCGACAGTAAAGCAGTTTTACTTTAGAAAAGATGTAGGAAAATCATTGAAAGTCACAGTGCTTGTGGGTGGAAACAGATTTGTGTTTAAATACCTTTGCGAGCGATGCGAATGCAGTTTATTCTGGATTCCTGCAAAAAAAAAGAAAACAGGTTTTAGAAGGAGGCTATTTGCATTCTGCACAAAACAGACTTGGAAAAAAAAGAGGATAACGTCAGACACTCAAAACATACATAACTCAAAATAGGTGGGAAATGGGTTCGCTGTTTTCTCTTTCTGGTCTTGAAAACTAAAGCTGAAAATAGCCAAGCTAATGGCTCATACAGCTTGGTTGTAGTACCCACTTACAGTCTGGAAATATCTTTTGAGGGATTTATTTGGATTTGCATTATTTCTACTGCTGAAGATTTGAGGTCATTTGTTTTATTACAGCATTATGTGACATTATCATCTACTTCCTCCACTAATAAACGGAGGCTTTGTTTTGTTGACCTATTTCCCCAGTGGTTAAAGCTAGAGATGTGAGGTTGAGAACGAGGCGAGTCTACTGAGCAGCTCTTTTACGTGAACAATGCAAACCCACTTGGAGTTGTGAGTGAGCGGTTCGTTTGCAAGCCATTTAAATTTGTAGGCAATGTGCATTCAAGAATTGTTCACAAAAAGTTCACTCCCAACTCTAAGTGCGTTCACATTTTTTACTTACAAAAGCTGTTCAAAAGACTCGACTCGTTCACAAACACCACATCTCTCATGCAAACCACTGGGGTAAGTAGGTCAACAAAACAAAGCTTCTGTTTATGTGAAAAAGAGGTGCTGAAGAGTTTATCTGATGATTATAGGCAGAGGCAGGCTAGCTATACCCATTACTCTCAGTGTTTGAGCTAAGCTAACTATCTCTGTGCAAGCTGTGGCCGTCTCTTTCTTGTTACTGGATGAACAAACAAAAGAATGGTGTCTATCTGCTTGTCATGGACTTGGGAATAAGGCAAGACACAAAAAAAAGTTAGGATCCCGCTTTAACATGCTTTCTCCTCTCTTTGTGAAATTGATACATAAAACAAAATCAAAAACAACAAAGTTACTAAGAATTTCAGGTACAGTAGATACATTTATACTTATAGTCCCTGATCACCAAAACAGCTCACCTGAGGTTAGTACTCTGGTCTTGTGTCTTTGGCCGAGAGAGTCGCTGTGTTTATTTTAGTTTAGTGATAAAACGGAAATGTCGGCCAACAGTTATTATAGCATTGGAAAAGAAATTAAGCTTTTGAGCTGTAAGTCTAAAAAAAACTGTTAACCCCGCATTTTATTTGGGTTGATCAAAATGCAGCAAAACAATGTTGTGATACAAAGTACCTTGTGTTTTTTTTTCAATGTATGCTCTGTTTGCCTGTTGAATAGGCTGATGCTTCTTTCTTGAGTATGTTAATAATTCTGTTGGCTGATTCAACGAATTAAGTTAATGTGTAATGCATAAATGTTATTGTATACTTCAGTTGTCCTTATTCTAGGATGCTTGTTGCATTACTTCTTTGGAGGTTGTTGTGAAGAATAATTTGACCTTTGTACATATTTTTTTATTTATTTATTTAACCTTTATTTAACCAGGTAAAAAAAAACATTGAGATCATGATCTTTTTCACAAGGGTGACCTGGTCAAGAGGTCAGCAACACACGTCAAGGTAAATACAAATACATATTTTATGTATTCAACCTTTGTACGTAGTGTATATAATCTTTTCATGTATTTGTCTCTTTATAACCCTGTCCTAATCTTGTTTAATTGTCCTTGTACTTGAATATCTCTCTGTAATCACTTTGTAATCATTGTTTAGCTTTTGCATTCTTCTGACACAAACACACACCCACACATTACATACTACATTATGTGACCTCGTGTGGAGGCTCTTTCTTATCTGGCTCATTCCAAGACGATGAGGAGCCTGTGCGGAGGTCACTCCATACACACACCTTCTTCTCACTCTTATAAAAGAGAGAAAACATTGTATTTCTTCAGTTCAACATCCAGCCTTTGCCTGTATTGTTGTCCTCCTTGCTGGCGAGTAAATTCCATCTGATTGCACCCAGCTGCCTTTTCGTCATCTTTTTTTTTGAATTATGTCAGGTGTTGGTACGAACCTTAAAAGTTACACTGAGCTCTTAGAACTGTGAAGGGAAAAATCCTGACAGTTGTTGATCTTGGTAAAACAAAGTAAGCCAATACATGTTTACTACATTAAGATGTCTTTTGTGCCCTCCTTATCATGTTACACTGCTCCCTACAGATGGTATGAGTACACTGCAAAGCTTAACAGACTGAAAGGCTACTGAGCTGGGTGCTGTATCAAAACACTAAATATGATTGCTGGAATTTCATTCAATAGCAACAGTAAACATTGTAGAAGTAGTAGTAGCAGTAGATCTTTCAATTAATGGCATACTGCAATAGGGCGTCAGTCACAGAGCAGTGAACCACCTGATCCAGCAGAGAGCGCTCCCAGCACAACATGATCGTCAATTGCTCTCTTGACCTCAACACCAGAAAACCCTTATAGAAAAGTTGGCAGGATTCATATGCAAGGACATGTGGCCAAGCAGCCCCAGGAGAGGTCTGCAGCCAGGCTGGGAGAATGGAGTTCTAATTTCTACTGGGAAGTAGGATGAAAACTGATTGAGATTGATTTTTTTGGGAAAAGTGTAGCCCTGGTACATACTTATAGTATAGGGGGCTCTCATAAAGGCTGTGTCTTCTCCTGTTTTGGTGTCACATTCATGTTTTGTTCTGCTTACATTAATCACATTAGTTGCTGCTATCGAAAGCAAGTTTTGTCACCAGGCTTACTTTCTCATTTACTATATTGCCAAAAGTATTCGCTCACCCATCCAAATAATCACAATCTGGTGTTCCAATCACTTCCATGGCCACAGGTGTATAAAATCAAGCACCTAGGCATGCAGACTGCTTTTACAAACATTTATGAAAGAATGGGTCGCTCTCAGGAGCCAAGTGAATTCCAGGGTGGAACTGTGATAGGATGCCACCGGTGCAACAAATCCAGTTGTGAAGTTTTCTCGCTCCTAAATATTCCACAGTCAACTGTCAGCTGTATTATAAGAATGTGGAAATGTTTGGGAACAACAGCATCTCAGCCATGAAGCAGTAGGCCACATAAACTGAGCAGGGCCAGCCGATCTTGAGGTGCATCGTGCGAAGAGGTCGCCAACTTTCTGCAGAGTTAATCGGTACAGACCTCCAAACTTCAAGTGGCCTTCAGATTAGTTCAAGAACAGTGTGCAGAGAGCTTCATGGATGAGTTTCCATGGTCGAGCAGCTGCATCTAAGCCATACATCACCAAGTGCAATGAAAAGCAACTGATGCAGTGGTGTAAAGGACGCCGCCACTAAAGCAGTGGAGACGCGTTCTCTGGAGTGACGAATCCCACTCATCCATCTGACAATCTGATGGATGAGTCTGGGTTTGGCGGTTGCCAAGAGAACGATACTTGTCGGACTGCATTGTGCCAAGTGTAAAGTTTGTTGGAGGGGGGTCATGGTGTGGGGGTGTTTTTCAGGAGCTAGGCTTGGCCCCTTAGTTCAAGTGAAAGGAGCTGCAAAGGGTGGACCAACATCATATTGAACCCTATGGATTAGGAATGGAATGTCGCTTAAGTTCATATGCAAGTCAAGGCAGGTGAGCGAATACTTATGGCAATAGTGTGTAGTGTAAGTAAACTCGATCCCTTCAATCCTCCATCATGACCCAAAAACCATGAAGGTTATCTTAGACAGCCTTTTCCTTTATTATGTTCAAATCTTCCTTAAAACTTATTAATGTTTTGAAAATAAAACTTATGAAGTTCAGTCCTCATTTCAAAAGAAGTATGCAGCGGAGGTGGGTGGCACTGACATTACTTCCACACGTTTTCTTGTCTTATTGGTTTGACTGAGAGCCTGCAGCATAGAAATTTTCATACAGTGCATTCAGACTCTGCGTTGCAACATGTTGGGCTAGACTGCTGTCTCCCCTGTCTGCTGATTAAAGTAAGATTTTGTAAACAGGAGTGGGCTGCATTATTCTCTCCTTGAAAATAATCCTTTACCACGTGGTAGAAGCTTTAGGAGAAATAACTGAGACAGAAAGGACAACTTGCCACTAAGTTAAGAGTCCTTTCAAAGCAGCAGTGCAGAGTTTGGGCAGAGGGTTGAAGATTCTCACTGAAGGAGAAAAGAGGAGGGTTAAGTGAGTGAGCATAATTAAGAAAAGGGTTTAGACCAGTTCATAGCTATGAAAAGGAATTGATTTTATTCAAATTTCAGATGATGAAATCTCATTGTTATGAAAAGGACCTTTGTCAAACAGGCCAAATGAGATCCAGGACTGCAATCTAATTCCACCCTGCCACCTCTTGAAGGTGATGCATTATCAAATTAAGATTTACAGATGCTAATTCATACATTATGGCACAATTATGGTAATCTGGCTGTTCAGAAATGAACAAAAAGTGTTCCTCTCAAACTCACGTTAAATTGGTTTTGCTAGAATTGAAATCCATTTCCAGCAGACAGACACTTTGACAAGCTCTTAACCCAATAGTCTGATCTAAACACAAGGAGACAGACTGTAGACAAACATGTTGTCTGTCAGAGAGAATGTCGTTTCATTTCCATAAACCAAACTGCACAGGCTCAGAGAGTGACAGACCGTGTGTTTACCTTCAGCAAAAGGTATTTAATCCCCTCAGCTGTTTTCTCCCACTTAGAAGACACTCAAATTAGCTTGAATTATGGATGCATACCACTTTGTGTTCTTCAGAATACCTTAAGCTTTCTGAATAGGATTTGTAAGTGTTGACATTCAAGGTTTGTGTTTATAATTCATACCTTCACCTACAAATTCTTACATTTCATGAGATGAATTAAACACTTAAAACTTCTTAAACTCTTCATAATGTCAGTCATTTTGAAGTCAATTAGTCAGGTGCCCAATTACCAGGAAAAGCATGCTTTTTCACCACAAGCATCGAGTCAGAGTTCAGAAGAAGGATGTAAATTTTGGATATGTAATTGATGCTTTCTTTTTGACAGCTACTCAAAAATGTAATATGATGGGTGAGCTGATAGTTTGGTGGTTAAGCACATGTTCATGTACAGTATGCTGGAGCTCTTGTCTCATACAGCCAGCCCAGGTCCATTTCCAGTTTGAGGCAAGTTTACAGGACGTCTTCCCCTGCTCTCTCAGCCCTTTTCTAGCTCGTCCTAATGTCTCTCTACATTATCAATAGAGGCAAACAGCATGGAAAAAGAGATATGATAACTGTAGTATTTTGCAATGAACAACTGACTGCTCAACACAAAAATTACTAAAGGAGTAAAATGTCCGGTCAAATTATAACTTCAGTAAAAGAACTGGAACATTGTATATTCACAATGCACGAGTTCAGTGAAGAACACATAGTTGTAAATTCTGCTGCAGTATATTTATATAAACACATCAGTTAAATTTTTAAACGGGATTCTGTACTCTTTCACAAAAAGGCTGCACGCCCATGCCAGGAACAACAGCAGCTTTGGCCATCTACCGAGTAACATGTGTGCTGCTTACCATGCTCAGTTTGTTATCCAGACAAAACTATCCTGATGGATTTGTTGTCCAAACTGATTTGTTATCCAGACAAAAACTCCATTGTTGTTTGTGAAAAGTTTTTCTTCTTCATATGTGTGTTGTACCATGGGTTGTTTCTCTGCAAACCTACATCACCTTCTACTGGACTGGCATGCATACTACAGCGATTTCATTTGTTTCTAGCATCTCTGTCTGAACGCAGATCGAGTTTGAATACGCAAAGAAAAAACCTTTGCGTTTTAGGTCACAGTGTCGCTGTGTAAACAGGGCCTGGTCAGGTTGGTGTCTTATCCTCTGTGCAACCACAGAAAGGAGTGACATAGCAAGGGTATGCCAATATGTCGTAGTTAAGCACACAGACACAATTTGTTATCTTCACCAAGGAGGTTATGTTTTAGCGGGCGTTTGTCTGTGAGAAAGATTAACAAATAATGCTAAAAATGCTATGGGAGCACTTATGGCTCAAACCATAGATCTTGTTTGGATGTAGGCTGGCTCAAATCCTGTGGTCTCCTCATGTAATCCCAGACACACTCAATGATGTTGGGATCTGGCCTCTAAGGGGGCCATACCATCACTCCCAGGCCTCCTTGTTCACACTGAAGCTCTCAGTGACATTGCCTGCATGTGTTATGTTGTTGTCCTGTTGCAGAATAATTTTGGGGCCAATCAGACGCCTCCTACACGAAACTGGATGATGGAATGTATCTGACTGTATTTCTCAGCACAGAACACCATTAGTCCCAACCAAATCCCAAACTCCATTTACAAAGATGAAGTATTAATTAGGGCTGGGCGATATAACCTAATCTTAATATCAAGATTAACTGAAGCATGTATCTCGATCATTATTAATGAACGATTATTTTATACTATGCTGGAACAAATCGGCAATGTTACCGATGGTCGTCAAAACTGCCTTCCTGCAGTATTTGCATTCAACCTCTTTCTGCTCAAAATCAAAATGTGCCCAAACAACAGAGATGACATTTTTCTTGGTAACAAGGTTCTCTGATAGATTGGCGCTTGTGTCCTCTATGTTGATGGCGTATCCTTCGCTCTTGGTGCGGTCACATGACTTAAACAGAGAATATAATTAAAATAATTGACATGAGTAAAATAGCTTCGATTAGAGTGTCTAAACGCTGATTCTGATTAATTTTCAATTAATTTCCAAGCCCTAGGGTAGTACTAATCCCTAGTACTAATCAGTAAGAAAACTCCACCATGCTTCATTGTCACCTGCAGAAACTCTGTAGTGTGGTCATATTTTTTCACTCATCAGTTTAGAGTACTTGCTGCCATTTTTCTGATTCCGAGCTCCTGGGTTTTTGTGTATAGTTGAGTCACTTGGCCTTGTTTCCAATAAGGCACTTCTGACAAAACTTCTCCAGCTAGGATATGGGCTGATGGACCTGTTGGATGTCTCTCATTTTTAGGATAAAAAAGAATGGTGTTTTTAGCATACAATGCTAACTTCTCTTTTCTCTAAGTGTGTTCCATGACGTCAACTTGATAGCCCAGTTTTTTTATTGTTTCCTGTCTGTTAAGTTTCTTTTTCTTATTTTTATGTCTTTTCTTTTGTTTTCGGTTTCGTTTTGAAATAAATAGCCCTCATCTTTGTTCTAGGCCTGTCACTGTCTGCCCTTCCCTTGTGTCGTCACAGCTGTTCCCTGTTTGTTCACGCTGCGCCTGTATCTAATCACACCCAGGCCCCATCCACACAAAGCCAAACCAAGGTCTAAACGCATACGTTTTTTGCAGAATCTGCATATCATCCATACAAAGACTGCATTTTGAGGGCCTGTAAACGATCATTTTTGAAACCAGGTTCCAGAGTGGAAAGATTTTGAAATGCCGTATACGTGGCATTTCAAAATGAGCCAGTAATTACTGGCTCTCCGTAACTTTTCAGATATGCTTACGTCATAGTTTCATCTCTTCTTTGACACGCATGCGTCACACGCAGCAACAACAACAGCAATGGCGGCGTACAGTGTAGCATATGTGCTGATGAAGCTAGAGACCCGACTATCCCTGTTGCAGCAAAATCTCCTTCTTCTCAATCACCACTGAGTTGAACAAACAATTATCAAGGACACATTACGCCACTTTATGATCACTTTATCACCATCTCTTTTCACAACTGTCATGACACATTGTGTCTTGATATTTATTGTTTTTTGCTCCACCTTGTGGCAGTTTAGGGGATAACATAGCATTGATTATTAGTGTTCTCTGAGTGGTCAGTTGAGATCACATGACTCAAACCAACCAGAAGGAAAAGCTGGAAGCTCAGTGTTCTCCATGCGGTTAGCTAGGAAGCTCCTCTCCCCTTTCTTTTCTCGTTTGTGCCTTGGAGACGCATTGCTTGTAAGTCCCTTCATTTCTCTGTGTTTTTGTCTAAATGTGCATAGATATAATTTGAAATTCATATGTTTAAGATGGAAAATGCTAGAGTTAAAAACAGAATATTAAGCAAAGCTGAATGTAGCTTCTGTCGAGACATGTGCACATAAGTAATGAAGATTCATTTAAATTGTGTTTGTTTGTATCTGAGACTTCTGCAAATTTGTATTTGTTACAGTTTTACATAAAGAATGGAAAGAAGAGAAACCATGTTGGACTTTCTCTGAATCCTGTCTGTTAGCTATCTGTCAGTGGTGCGTACATGGTACACGTATCAGGGACAGAATAACAACTTTTGCTCACTGTTTTTTCGTATGTTTCCGCTTGTTTCTGTTATATCGTTACAGCGCCCCTAGAGGTCTGGCATGTGTTTTACAGCATCTTCATGCTTATCGAGGGCATTCATGAGGACGCACACATTTTCTGAGACGCCTTCGTCTTTATGACGATCGTTTTGGAAACTGTTCAGCGTTTTGTCTTCGTGTGGATGAGGCCCCAATCACCTGGTGTATTAAACCACCTTGTCCCTCTCTGTTGTGTCACCAGTTTGTTGTCTTCTTGTCACATTCCAGCACTCTTTAGTCTTGTTCAAGCACTATGACCTCAACCCTTTTTGTCTGGACTCGCTCTTGCCTTTGTGTTTTTGAATACCTCTGCCTGTGAGCTTTGGCCTTGCCGTGTACCGAACCTTGGACTGACAATAAACCCTGATTTTTGCCTCACAAAACTTCTGTGTCTGCATTTGAGTCATTCTGTCTTGAGTCTGTCCTTCACAAATTTTAGTTTTTCTAACCCAGTTTCAAGATTTCAAAGCTATTCCTGTTTCAGTTAATGACTGTGTTTCAGCCCACTAATGACAATGACCATCTAAAGTGTATATTTGCTGGTCAAACATACACCTGAGTAATCTGACAAAATTCGTAACTCTGTGCAAATGCACCTATATAAATCAATGCAAGCTTGAAAGTAGAGGGTAGTCACAACGAATGTTAATTTGATTTAGAATTTCTTCTGTTCTGTTCATTTTGCATTTGTAAATTGATAGAGAAAAATAATCTAAATTCATAATTTTGAGGACATCCTCACTCACAGTGCTTCTTAACACCTGCGGTGCTTTAATTATGGATGTGGTAAATGACTGTATATCTTTCAAAGCTACAGTATACATCCTCCTTTTTAAGGGCCTCTTTAGATGAATCAATCAAAACAATTAGAGGGTTGACAGCCACTCTGCAGATGATTAGCATGGGTAAATGCCAAATATTATGGGTGCCTTATGATGTGTAAACTATTCCCACTTCTGCCACTGTATCCCCTCAATGCTAACACAAACAGACCTCACAACAAATACACCAAGCAATTAAGAGATAAAAAAGGTAAGCTTGAAAGTTTGTTTACATTCTAATGAAGTGTTCAGTGTGCAAACACCATCAACACACAACTCTGTCACCCCAACTATATGCTGAAGCCCTTATCAGCATTTGTTCTCTCCAAATAAATAAGCCTCTGTTTTCTGATGTTTCCCTCTGAAGGAAGAGCAGCTTTCAGAGCCAGTCACACCTTCAGTTCTAGAGCAGGTACACAGCTTCTTTTTGTTCCCCCTCCAAAATGAGTCGGCATAAAGTAATTATGTTCTCTTGCATGTACACAGTCCAAAATCTACTATAAAAATGTGCCAAAAAACATGTATACGTTGGATGTGTTCATGCTTCAGTGTAAAGGCACATATACCATTTGTAATGCTCAAATTCTCTAGCGGACTTACATCTTTGTGACAGAGTGTGCGGTGTGTTAAAATGCAAGAAAAAAGTGACTGAAAGCATAATTACAGATGGAGTACGCAGGAAGAAAACATGACAAAAGGAAAAAAGTAATCAACACAAAATACATAGTTGTAAAAACTAAACGTTTGCAGAGCATAAAAGGCTGCAGGAGCTGCATCCAAACATCAGCTTTGTGATTTTTAAATGACTTTTTCATTTACACTTGGATGTGATGCCAATGACAAAATCGCAAAATGGAAAAAAAAAGCCCCCTATTGTGTGAATGATTATGTCAACAGGAAAAAGAAAGCATTTGAGAGAGCATTGTTATTTGTTATTAGTTCATTTATGTGTACTGGAATTGAAGGTTTGTTGAGCTCTTTATTTTCATATCCCTTCATGTAATTAGCACTATGTCCAACTACAGCTCTCATACGTGCATTCATGAAGTGTTACTTCTGCTGTGACATGTGACAGTGTCCTGCTATTGACTGGTTTGATGCGAAGAAACTCTGCAGTGGGTTGGGTAAAATTGATTAAATTCTGAGTAGATTTTGCTCCGACAAAGGTATTTTATTTAATTGTGCAGTGAAATGGGCTTGTGAATTTTGGCTTTGATCAAAAGAAATTCAGAAATGACTTATTTCTGGGCAGGTTTACAACATGTCCCAGTGTTGGAAATAGCAATATCCCCTTATCCCATTTTTTAAAAAACTTTTTTGCTACCAAGGGAACTACAGCAATACAAGGATATTGCAGTATTACATGATTTGTGGTTTGGTACACTAAATGCAGACAGGCCACTGAAGTGGGAATTTTTACTTTGCTTCTTAATGATCCACAAATAGAAAGCAGATGCTTCATCGATGATTTTCTAAGTATTTATTAATGTTTGACTAATACTTAACTAATGATTATCCATCCATTATTTGTCCAAACTGCTTATTCCATGGGGAGCTGGACCCTATCCCAGCTGACATTTGGTGAGAGGCAGGGTTCACCCTTCAACCAGTCGCCAGCAATCACAAGGCCACAAATAAGAGTTAGACAACCATTTATGCTCACCCCTAGACCTAGAGCAATCAAGATCACCAATAAACTTCATGAGCCTGCAATTGGTCTGTTGGAGGAAGGTAAAGTGCCCAGAGAAAACCTGCATAAGCACAGAAGAACATGTAACCTCAAAACAGAAAGGCATTGACTGACGCTGGGTTCAAACCAGCAACTTTTTTGCTGTAAGGCACAAACACAACCTGCTGAGTCACTATTCTACACTATTCTAAGGGTTATATAAATGTTAATATAGAAACTGAGCTTTACTCCAGGTTTCTTTATGCTCATGCAAATGTCATGTATGCCAAATCTAAACAAAAGCAGGGACAAGGCTCATGACTGAAATACTTGCATGTATGCAACTCATTTTGACAAAGCCAAGGTAGTGGTTTAAGTGTGTACCATTAACTTTTTTCCTTTCAAAAGTCTGCTGCCTTCCTGACTAGACTTAGCTGTTCCTTCAGGAGAAATTGTTCCAGTCCTTCAGCACTGACAGGGAACCCCTGCCTGGAGTTGGACAGTAACTGCAACTGTATTCCAAGGCACAGAAGCAGCAGGGTTTTTCAAAAGACTGGGGACAGTATTGGCTAAGGGATTTGGCACTGCGCTCCACTCATTGTAGGTCATGGGTGCTGGCCCCCTGCCAGGCAAAACAAAACCTAATCCCATCCGCTGGTAAAGCCCGGCCTCCCCTGTCTAATCCCGTGCTTAGTAGCCTGGTTGTGTAGAGTGCTCACACTGCAGTCTCTTCGTATGTTTCTCCACTGGGCTGGAAAAAGATGCTGCGGGTGGGGATGAACCACTGGGCTCAGTTTAGGGGTCTTTAAATGGCATAGGCACCAACAGGACTCCTAAAGCCTAAAAGAACAACAGCTCTGCTTGGAGGTATTTATCCTTCAAAGGCTGTGTTACCTACAGCAGCATGGCTCTGCTCTGTTGGCACAGTGTGTGAATATTAATACAGCGGCTCTCTTCCTCTCTGATCATCTGCACCTGCGCCCAATTATCCCTAAGTAATTGCTTCACCTAGGTAGCAGCTCTTCCTGTAATGGAATTTGGAGACGTAATGTGGTGTCCACTGGGTATGACTAGACTGGAGGGCTTTGTATGCTTGATAAAATGGATGGGGATACAAGATAGTTGAATAACATGCTGCCTCTCCTGTACTCAGATCTCCAAAAGACAATTCATGTAAGTTTTTGTTATGCTGACACAAAAACACATGTGTTTCGTTTAGCCTGATAACCTTGGACTGCTCTGACTTCATATTTCTTGGACATGCAACATACTGTAGTTTATGTGCATAACATATAGAGGGATAGATAAGGACAGTTATGAAAGCAACACTGTGTGTGAGACATGAAGCTAAAGGACAAAATGAAAGGAAGAGGATAGACGTGGAGAAAGTATAAGACGAATAAAGTGAAGTACGTTATTGACTCTGTGTAGTTCCAGCTAATCACGGCTTTGCGAGAAGTAACTAAAGCATGCGACTAATTCCCTTCCTCAGACATGCTTTGTTTGCAAAAAATCAAAGCAGTCCGATGGAAGCATGCATCAATTCCAAGCACTGCCAGCTCAATATGTTTTCACCCAACAAACTCTCATCCCGCACAAATACGCTTTCAAGGGTTGTAGGCGCAGACAATGCCAACTGTCCTAAAGCATCCACCGCAACACTAGCAACACAGATACTAATTAACAGCCCTCGACACTGGCTCAGAATAATTCTGAGCACTAATGTCTACATTAGTGTGTGAAGAGTTGCCAAATCTGCAGCTCCACTGGATTGATATGAAAAAACACCCACCCCTCTGAAGTTGCTCATAGCCTGGAAGTAGACGAGGTAGCTTTTGCGAGGGTCCAGAGGGCTGTTCCAGTAGCCGTTGTAAGTGTGGTTGTCGCCAACGGTGAAGGGGCTGGCCTCTGGGAGACTACTGGGTGGCAGCTCCGCCGTGTAATAGTGTGGTGTGCCTCGGGCCTGTGCCTCGCCGTGAGACATGGGCAGCGGGAAACACTCCTGAAGACCCAACTCTCTCTTCACCTTCTTCCCTGTCTCCTCTTCAACCACCACCTGGTAAGTACTGGATACAGAGCCGATGTGCACTTTTAATGACACAAGTTTGGTTATGAAAAAACCCCATATAGGCATTTTGGAATGATCTGCTCACCTTACAGGTGCTCCTCGGCCTTGGGCGGGACGCAGCAGGACAGTGATGGTGCTTTCTGTTTCACTCAGTGGAGATGGCATGTCTCCATAATCAAATGTTGGAGCTGAAAACACAGAAAGATCACTGAAGCCAAGTCCTAAATGAAAGATTTTATAGACCTTCTTAAATGTCTAAAGACATCACTGGGTTTTGCATATCCATGTTTGATGCTAGGATATGTTCACAATCTAATGCTCGAAACAGTTAGTTTTCAGAGTGTCTCTGATAGTGCTGAAGTCCTTGTGTCTCAGACTCTCTTATAGAGCTCCTACCTCTGTAAGGTTCCCTTTCTCACATGAGCCAAAACAGCTTTGACTGGTTTACAGGTCAAATCGGTAGTAATCAGTCAGTTCAGTGCTGCTCGATGCCGCATTGTCAACAGGTCTCCATTCAATCCAATGTCTACACTCTGCAATCAGCTTGCTACAGTGATTAAAGTGGCTTAACTTGACAACAAAACAATGGTAAGACACATAGAGTGGAATGGTGAATGCCCACTGCACTTCTCTGTGTATATTTTAATGCTCAGGTCCAATTGCCGTGAAATTAACTGTCATATTTGAATTAATAGGCCTTTATAACAAAAGTTACAGTCATTTAAGTGTGTTTATTAATCAGTAAACTACAGGTCTCGTTTTTTAAACTGCTCTAAAAGTGACAACCCTTCAGTGCCCTTCACGGCCAGCACCTCCAAACATGTATTGATGACAGAGTTTTGCTGCCGTGCATTTTTGTGACCAGGGCTGATCAACCCACCTATCTATCTAAAATGGTAACTGGTAATGGACTTGAGCTTATATAGCGCTTTTCTAGTCCTTGACCACTCAAAGCTGCTTACACTGCAGGTCACACTTACCCATTCACTCTCACATTCACTCACTGATGGTTCTGAGTTTCTATGTTAGTTATCCATCAGTATCTGTAACACATTCACGCCCTTTCATGCCCATTTACACACCGTTGACGCAGCAGTGGGAGCAACTTGGGGACACATCGCCATGTGTCGCCTGGGCTTAAACCCCAATCACTGACCAAGCGCAATATCCAACAGCGCCACCGAGGCCCCAGGGGTATCTACAATGTCAATCAGTCAGTCTGTCTATCTTTATATACGCTCTCTCATATAAACATACATTTTTACATATATAACTATACACACTGTATAGTAAAATACACTCAAGAGTTGGAATGTATCATTAGCTTTAGACTGTGCAGAACATCAGTTTCATGTTCTACACACAAGTAACATTAAATTGCATTGTTTCTATTTGATATTAGAAATTCAATTTGATTTAATTTATCCTTACTATGCTGTGATTTTAATCCAACTCATGGTCTCTAACTGCACAGTAAAGGCATAAAATAACACCCTTACATTGAGTTAGGAAAAGCAGTTTCCATCTCTCTTTCTGAATCTTCACTGAGTGTCGCCTTTGCGTGAATTTTAACTGTGCTTTTATAACAAATACTCTTACCAGCATGTTAACGACAATGTGTTGTATTTCCCTAGTAGATGTACTGGCTATGAGTCCAATTAAAAGACACAGACTTGAGGCTAAATTACGCTGGCATCTCATTTGAAAGGATCTGGCCTTAGTCCACTCCTCCTGGTCAAGACATGCCAGCGCAATTCCCTTTGAATATTAGTCCGCAATTAGTGAGCGAAAAGACAGCAAATTATTTAGGCGCAATCACATTAGGAAAATCACTAGCTGATAAGTTAGCAGAAAAGAGTGAACATCATTAAAGGAAGAAGAAACACTGCTCGTGCCCTTGTTGATATCAAGGGTCTGTTGTGGTTTGTAGGGCTAAAAGAGAGTTTGACGCCTCCTTTCAGATAAACTCTCTTTGAAGGACGGGCTGCAGCAGTGCACACGCCTAAGAGTAAGTGTGTGCGTGCAAATGAGTGGAGTGTGTGCCTGGGTACTCTGTGGTGGGTTTTGCTCCGAGATGCTGACAGTAGTAGCTGTTGAAGGTGTTCAGTGTTTGCTGGCTGTCAGAGCAGATTTGAGAGACGCTCAGTGTAAGTGAATGTTCTGCACCGTGGGCCAGCGGAGGAGGTTGAAGATGATCTGCAAAGACTTTTGGACTCTATCTGCGGTCTGGCTTGATGCCAATGCTCTGCCTGATGCACAGCCAGTAAGCTGTGATTGTGCACTAAATCTATAATTAAACAAAGCTGGAATCTCTGTAAAGAGATACAGAGGCAGGAGGAGTGGGAGGGAGGGAAAGCGAAGGTGTAATCAGGAGTGGCTGTGCCGTGGTGTAATCCCATCCCTTAACAGACACAAATGCATCATTAAAAGAAAATAGAAACACCAAAGCGAGGATATCCATCGCCAGTAATAAGCTCTGAGACTCTCGGAGGTGACATTCTGGTCCAGAGGATGCACTGCATCTTTCTTCACACACAAAACTCAGCCGTGTCCCCTCTGTGGTGTTCCTCAGCCTCCCCTCCTGCAACTTAATTTATGTCTCAAGGACTGCAAGATGACAGCGTGTCAGGAGTTGGAGAGGCAACAGAAAATAGCTCTTACACTTAGGGAGCAGTAGTTTTGCATCAGAGAGGCAAGAGTAAAAGATGCTGAGGTCAAAAGGGATAAAAGTTGGATCCTAATTATAGCACTCAGTTGGTGAAGCCTGGTGTACCTGGTTGTGATGGCACAGAGAGAGCAGCTTCTACTGCCAGTCTCTGGATCTTGTTGGCTGTTCAGTAGCTTTTGCATTCCCTTTTAGGTTTTTGTTAGGACTGTAGTTAAAATCAGGCAACCTCTGGTGTTAAAAATAAAGTTTATGCAGGGGTGAAAAAATGCATGTCTGGTTAAAGCAGACTTACAAAAGCCCAAGAGGTGCAATTAATACACATGTGAAAACCTACAGTTACATTTTAAGAGATGAAAACCAAACATGTGTACAGTGGTTCAAATAACAGCTTCGGTCTAAATAGCAAATAACTTTATTTACAAACACTGAGCAAGGGGGATCTTTTAATATCTTATTGGTTTGATTATATCAAGTCTGAGTGCTATGCATAATCATCAGTGAGGCTGATGTCAATGACAAGTTGTGTTGTTGTGATGGTTTCCTGGCGTGACAGAGCACATTGTTTCTTTCATCCAAAAGGCCTATTCCATCTCTTGGGGTGAAGCACTGTAATACCTCCTTAAAAGCAGCACCACACTGTGCCACACAGCACGGCTCTGCCCACCCCCTGTGCTTACTGCTCATCTAAAAAAATGAGAAGCGTTGCAAACAAAAAGTATGCCCAGCAAGGTGAATTCACTTATCTGCAAATCACCATTTGTTTGGGTTTTTTGGGGTATTTTTACATACCAAGGAAACAGAACTGCTTAAACTATGACTAAGGGATTTTAAAACATTTTATAAGAATGCTTAGTCTTACAGAATTGTTCATGTCAAAAGTTTATGACATTGGGGTGCTGGTTTGGCGGAGTGGTTAGCAACCAGGCACCCCACGAACTTGCTTCTGCTGGTCCGAATCCTGCCTGTGACCAGTTTGCAGAGTTTCTTCCCCTACTCTCTCTGCCCCTTTCACAAGCCTATCCACGGTTTCTCTTATCAATAAAGGCACAAAATGCCCAAAAAATACATTTAAAAAAAAAAAAAAAAAGTTTATGACATTACAAAATCTCGAAAATCTATCAAAGAAATCTAAAAAAAAAATTCTCAAATCTCAAAAAAATTCTCAAAGCAAAAGTTTTAAAATATCAAAGTATTTTGCAAAAAATATCCTGTTTTTTTCATGATTGCCAATGAAAGGCACCCATTTATGTTTTTGTTTTAAAAAAGTACCTGTTATCACATTTTAAGAATTTGTCAGAAACTTTTCAAACATTCATTAAAAAAGGGTTTAAAACAATTGGTTGAAATTCAACCAGAGTTGAAGATGAAACAAAAGACAAATTTTAATAAGTCAGCAAAATTTTTAAAATGAAAAAAATGATTGGGATGAAAAATACTCATACAGTTAGCCATAAATACCTTAAAAACATTTTAACAGATTTACCAAACTGTTTCAACATATTGCAGATATTTTTGAAAGATCCTACAAACAAATTCGCAAATGCTTTGTCAATAAATTTAACTATTGCTTAATATGTTTTAAGGTTTGTCGCATCTTTTTCATGTTTTTTAGTGCCCCAATCATTGTGTCAAAATGATCAGTGATTTATTCTAGACAACTAATAAAGTGTTTCTTTTGTGTGTGTATTTTTTACTCTTTCTAAAAGCATCCTAACTACATCCCCACTCTTCACAGGACAGTGAATACCTGAGATGTTGGTTGTAATTTCAGTGAGGGCTGTCTGGCCAAAGCCTTTTGCCGTGCGTGCTCGCACTGAGATGAGGTAAGTTGTTCCAGGGTGGAGGTTGGAAAACATATGGTAGGTCTCATTCTTCAGCTTGGATACGGTTCTTCTGGGTCCTGGGACATTGATGCCAGGATCAGACGATTCAATGCTCTGGTAACTGATCTGTTTTGGAGAGAAAACACAGGGAAAATGGTTTCAGGGTAATAAACAATAACCCAGAATAACCCCAGAGCTGATTTATGATTCATTATTGTGGCTACTAGCAGATTTTGAGTGATTAATTTTTGGATTTCACACTGACTGGAGATCATTAACACCAACCACAAATGGTGCTGTCATAATTGGTCATTCTGATGTTTGATTGATATAATAAAGTTAGAAAGACATAAATTTGCCTCTCTAAATCAGCGTGCTCATTTCTAATACGTGGAAATAGGACTTGATTGGAGCTGGCACTGTTAAGTGAAGGTCACATAGGGAGCCTGGAGTTTTTCAAAAAAGTACCAGGAGTGCTAAATGATTTTCTGACTCAGTAATGCATTATGAAAGCCATGGACTGAGGAGGCCTCACAGCTAAAACAGATCTAAACTGTTTAAATCAATACTGCTAAGTGTTTAAAAGTTCAATTAGCGTTCATTAACACTCAAATATGTCTCTGCGTGAATGTCCTTTAAAAGTTAAAGTAAGCTTTTCCTTAAGAGGTGATTTGCCTTGCCAGCGCGGCTCTCTCGTGAGGATTTCCACTTACACTCTCTGGAACAGTGGAGAGCTAAATGTGATGACCTGACAAGGGTGAGCATATTAAGATATACATAGAAACTGCAAGATATCTACTTTCTTGAAGGAGTGATCACATAGCCATTAATAATATTGCACATGCATGCCACGCACACACACTTAAGATGCCACGAAATCCACAGTAGAAAGCTTGGCTGATTATCATAATAAGACAGGCTTAATGTGTGCTCATGCCTCCTTAATGTGAACATAGAATTATGAGCCATCCTGTTAACTAAGTGCAGATGGACCTCTGTGTTTCTCCCACAAAGGAGGACATAAAAGATGTCCAACAGAGCACAGAGCTGTGAGGAGGACTTGCAGGACAGCATGGAGGCTGATGGGCTCAAGCAGAGTGGTCAGCGGCTTAATCTGAGGGGAATGAAGAGGATTTCTTCAGCTCTGCCCAGGGAGATCAGTTAAAAAAAATCCTATGCAGGCTTCACTTTGTATGTCAAACTGCAAATCCTATTTAATAATATCCTTGAGAGGACATTGCTGGAGAGGCCAGGGAAAGCAGGCTCAAGGATAGGTATGCCTGCTTTTAGTTTAACACAAGCTAAGGGCATATCGTACATCTAAAATCATTATCCTGTTAAGCATGAGACCTACAGTACTACAGGGAGTTATCCATTAATGACACAGGGCTCCGAGTTAATGGCACGAACCAATGTAGCATGCCAGGCCATGAGCATGAGGTCAGTGAGAGCGGTCCGACCATGTAGACAAAGCCCACCATGCGTAAAAAAGATTTGGTCAGGAAGAATATAAATTGGACATAAGTGGTTTGGGGATTGAGCTCATAACTGTGCCAAGCCAATAGCATAGGCCCTCAAGGAAAATGTAATAGAGATAAAACTATTTTGGACTGTCAGGGAAACACACAAAAAAGTCCAGGAACATATAATTTTCAAGAGGGACTAAACTGTTCAAAGATGCTTGGAAATGCATTTGTATGCACTCTTAGTATAAACCCTGAAGATGTGGTTGAAAAACAAAGACAGAAAACTGCTCTAATATGCTGCTACAGATCCAAATACTTGAGTAAAGGTCTGTCTGAACAGCTGTTCTGGAGCTGTACGTCCTATCACGTTTTCTTCAGCATATGGAGTTTACAGATGCAGATGCTCAGATCTAATGTCTGTTCAATTAAACTTATCTCTACTGCAGGTGGTTTAAAATTGTTGCTTTTGTGTTTTTGTTTAATTGAAGTGCACAAACTGGAACTTCCCATCTGACAAATGTGCAAAATATGATTAGCAATGGTAGCTTGCAATAGCTGTACAATCTAGCTCTGGCTACCACATCATCTGGACAAGCCTCCATGGCAGGACAAAAGTCTATTTACATGTTTTAAAACCATTCCATGGAAAACAAGGGGGAAACAACAACAATCTGTGTTTCTCTGTTTCTCACGATTTAAGCTAGTTTGCACATACTGTATGTTTTTTCCAGTTCTTGACAGTGAGTATGGGGCCCCTTTACTGCCAAACCAGATTCAGATTTTCAGTCAGGACTGGTTTCTTTCATGCCCCTGCCCTGTCAGATCAGTTCATCCATTTAACTAAAATTGTTCTTGAGGCTTCTTGGTTAAAAAAAAATATGGATGCTGATTTTTTGAGTTAACCTTAAGTTAACCTACACATTAGCTTACTTTAAAGATCCTAAACCAAAGTTATACAAAGCTTGTTTTGTCATTTAGCTGCCTGATACTGAGCCCAAACCAAAGTATTCTGATCTAAAGTTGTCCTTAATTCCCAAATTACAGTTAGCAAAAACTGTTGTAAGCATTAACTAAATTTAGTCTAAACTAGTTCTGACATTTACTTGCTTTAATCTAAATTAGCATGAACCTGAACAACATTTGCCTCTTGAGTTACATTCATTTTAAGCTATACTATTATTTGGCTTAACACATACTTGAAGTGTCTTAGTAGCTTTTGGATTAATAGGAGGTGGCCTCATCTTAGCAGGTGAAATTGGCATTAGGTTTAGCACAAGAATATTCATGTTTAGTATTGCTCAATAAGCAACTAATACTATTGTACAGTCTACTCTTTAATAATGGACATTACTCTTACAGTTAAGATAACGACATAACTAGTTTTTGTAAACTGACGAAGACAGTCTGTATTTACATCTTGTAGCTTACCTCATACTGTGTAATAAGACCGTTTGGTTCCACAGGCTCCTCCCACTTCAGAAAGATCATGTCATCCAACGGGGTGAAGGTGAGCGACTCGGGTGCAATGCCTCCAGGAACTATAAGAAATTGTCAAACAAACATTTGTTGGGAAAATTGAAGTGCTAATCCCTCAGCATGCCTCTCCTGTCAACATCAGAGAGGAGAATGCCACAGTGGCTCAGAACAATGCAGCACATGAGACAGCCAGAGAGCTACAGAGAGAGAACATCAGATAAGGGCACAATTAATTTATGAACTGCATCTATTATGCAACCACAACACAGACAAGAGTAAGTAAAAAAAATATACAGAACATTCAATTTTTATATCAGTCTTCAGTGAAAGTTGAACTATATTGATAAATTTGTCAGACTCTTGGTTGTAAACTTGTTTTTTGAGTGGCAGTGAGAAGAAGTCAATGAATGCTTGAGTGTTCAATATCTGAGCATGTAAACAGATTTTTGGTTCACTCTGTTGCAGCCTCAGTCCCTGTGGTCTGTGTGAGCACTGTACAGAGAGAGACTGTTATGTGAGCTTCAGGCCTGAGGCTAAAGCAAGAAGCTGGCCAAATGGCTGAGTCGACTGTTATTTTGTATTGAGTTAGTATCGAGTGCAGAGCTGCTTATTAAGACTTTTGTAAAAAGTTTTGATACTTGATGCATGCTGTATCTATAGCAGCATTTATTTCCAATAAAGAAAACTTATTCACTCTTTTTTAATCTATTTTTTTGTTCTCTGTATACATCATTTTCTGCTAAATGTTGTTTGTTTTGATTTTTTCATGGCAGAATTGGTTTCTCCCTTAGGCTGCATTCAGCCAATATGATTCAGCACAAATGAATAATGTGTGATAAGACTTAAGCCCCAATCTCATCTCATCATACATACATACACACACGCACACACACTTTGATAGATAGATAGGTAGGTAGGTAGACAGACAGACAGACAGACAGACAGACAGACAGACAGACGGACAGACGGACAGATAGATAGATAGATAGATAGATAGATAGATAGATAGATAGATAGATAGATAGATAGATAGATAGATAGATAGATAGATAGATAGATAGATAGATAGATAGATAGATAGATAGATAGATAGATAGGTTATGCAGGGTTTTCGGAATTGTGATAATCTATTAGTCTGTCAATTGATATTCATTTGTATAGCACCAATGCAAACAAGTGCTGTCTCAAGACACTTTACACTGGAGCAGGCTGAAGACAAAATCTTAACATATGCCTATATACATATATGTACATAAAATAGACATAGACACACACATACATAAATATGTTCAAAACTCAAACTGCTGGACAGAGGCTTACAGAACAGAAAAGAATGTTAGCACATGAAGCTAAGTTAATCCAAGTGTTTATGTGTTTGACATAATGTATGTATTCAGCACTTATAAGTATCTGTGTTTGAAACACAGCTGAAGTTTAATGAAATGCTCAAATAATTGTTTGACAAAGCAGAATTCTTTCATTGTGTCTGAAAGCTTTGATGTAGTTTTATCATTCTTTTACTGAAAGCCTTTTAACCTTATTTTCTGTTGGTTTGGTTGCTTGACAGATCAGGACAATAATGTAAATCATACTGTCAAAGTCTGTTCCAGTGTTAGCAGAGACAAGCAAACACATCTGAGCTTGTTGTGGAAAAATGTGTGGTCTAGAGGAATAATAAATCCATCAGACCACATCCTCTGCCCTAAAGTTCTCTTTCATGCTGGGAGGACAATAGGATCTTATAGGAGCTACTCCACCAAGAAACTAACAGATATTCTCATACTTTTATTATTTCAGCTATCAGGCTGCTATATGAGAGTGGTTGGGACTGAGTCACCTTGTAAGGTGTTAGTATTTATTTTAATGCATAAACCATGTTGTAATTTAAATGTGCGTGTCTGTATGCTGCTTTAAACAACTGTGTTTGTCTGTTTGGTTTCTGTTGGCAGGCTGTAATCAGAATTGCCTCGATGGATTGACAAAGTTGTTTGAGTTTGAACTGAATGAAAAAAAAAAAATGACAGAGTATTGCCAACTAACATCTCATGGCTGCTTGTTGTTACAAACAGAACCACTTCCAAAGTTCTATCACTGACTCTCAGTGGTTGGGCTCTAAATAATTCCCTGACGTGCTCACAGATTGTGGCCAAAAGGCTGCCTATCAGGTCATCTGGTAAAAATATCATAACCATACCCAGAACAAGATCCGGGGTTGAGAGGGGACCATCATCTTGAGGTCAGACAGTATGATTCAAGCACAACTTAACCCAATCCAGTAGACACAGGATTTCAGGACCCATCAGTCTTGAAAATGGGTTGTTTCATCAAGGATGCTCTGAACCTTTCTGAAGAAAAGTCGAGCATGGTCAATTTTTGTCCTGCTGCCTGTTGTTTGTTCACACCAGAAACACACGGCATATAATTCTTTTGATGTATTGTAAAGGGTAGTTTACTGGCCTACGTCAAGTAAATACTGGTAACTAATGTTAGAGTTGATAGCCTACTCAATAATTAGTCTTAGTCTGTAGTCATGTTATCACCTACTCTGCATTCACTTTACAGTTGTTGCTCTAAACTGGGTTTGCCATCTCAAGCCAATAGACCTAAACTCCTGATAAAACAACAGGATTTCACACTGATAGTCCTGTCCAAACTGAAGTTCTGATGTCTGATGTTCTGAAAGTGCTCCATCACATGGAATAGACAAGTAAAACACACTGAATGGCATAAAAAAACTCAAAAAAGCGGGGTGCTGGTTTGGCGTAGTGGTGAGCACCCCATATATGTGCTTCTGCCGGTCCAGGTTCGAATCCCGCCTGTGACCAGTTTGCAGAGTGTCTTCCCCTACTCTCTCTCCCCCTTTCACAAGCCTATCCACTGTCTCTCTCCTATCAATAAAGGCAAAAAATGCCCCAAAAATACATTTAAAAAAAAAAAAAACTCAAAAAAGTATCAGCTCTTTAACAAACCACTGAAAAGGATGATGAAACAGATGGAAGTATGAGAAAGAAAAAAGGTTTTTTAAGTCTTAAAACAACCATTATGACAGACTGATGGTGCCTCTTTTGGTGTAATGTTAAGTCTTGCAGAGGAGTAAAAAACTTAAGTCTTAAGTTTTTTACTCCTCTCTTTCCTATTGTTTCTCTGCTGTAAGCGCTTTGAGTTACATATGTTGTAAGAAAAGTGCTATACAAATAAACTAGACTTGACTTGCACAAGTGTATGGTCTGCCGTGCTTGTTTTTCAAATTAAAGCACAATTTGAGGAATCAACAACCCCCTAGTCTAACACTGTGACCATTGTAACAAACAGCATAAAATGTAGGCTGACCTTGGCATTAGTTTCTGTCGTCTTTCTCTCTTAGACAACCTAAAGTCTATCCCTGCTGTCACCAATTCTAAGCTTAACTCACAGCCTTATGATTTTTAAATCCTTTGAGCAATTATTTTCAATGTCAATATGTAATTTTTTGTATAAATTGGTATCATCAACTATGCTTCAAAATGTTTTTTTTTGTACTTTAGTGCTAAATCAGTGTTTCATGTACTTCATATAAGTATGAAAACATGCTTCATAGTTTGATTTCTAAATCCAAAGCTTGGCAGAATCGTCATTATCTGTTAATATTTGATTACTGATGTTCATTTATAAAACATTTTACTTAGATGTTAAAGCTATGGTCTATGATTTGGAAGCTTTGTACATATTAATAACACCGTTTATAAGGCTGTTATGGTCCTATGGTCCTATCTACACAGTATAAAGACAAAAAAGAATGAAAAAAATTCATTCAGTATATCCGCTGAAAAGCTGCATACTAGCTGACCAATCAAGCCTAAGAACCTGCAACTATTAATTGGTCCGTGAGTTAGTCCATGAGTCCATCCAATCCTCGTCTCCCTCACTACGCAGTACGCAGCATCTTGCCCATGGTCCCGCCTCCTCCCCTCTACCTCCGGTGAGCAGCTAGCAGCGTTAGCTACTGAACTATCATGGAGCCGGAAAAGCCTAGTGCCGAACCCAGGAATCCGCGTCCCTCTCCCAAGACAGTCTGGCTGCAGACCACCCTTCTCCTCTCCCCTCTCCCTCGTCTCCCTCACTACGCAGTACGCAGCATCTTGCCCATGGTCCCGCCTCCTCCCCTCTACCTCCGGTGAGCAGCTAGCAGCGTTAGCTACTGAACTATCATGGAGCCGGAAAAGCCTAGTGCCGAACCCAGGAATCCGCCTCCCTCTCCCAAGACAGTCTGGCTGCAGACCACCCTTCTCCTCTCCCCTCTCCCTCGTCTCCCTCACTACGCAGTACGCAGCATCTTGCCCATGGTCCCGCCTCCTCCCCTCTACCTCCGGTGAGCAGCTAGCAGCGTTAGCTACTGAACTATCATGGAGCAGGAAAGCCTAGCGCCCGAACCCGGGAATCCGCCTCCCTCTCCCGCGGGCCCAACGGAGCTCTGCCCGCGGGTGGAGGCCTGTTAGCGGGCTAACGGCTAACGAATAGCCTCAGCCGGTCGTCAGACCTTCAGCATCGGCCGTTTCGCCCCTGGTTGATCAGGTAATGGCTTTGTTTACTACAGTGGGAGATGTCTGCTGAATAACTCTGGTTAGTTTGTGCCTGCACGGGCTAATAACTTGTAGGGGAGTGGGTTAGCCTGTTAGCCGCTAATCGTTAGCATTGTAAGCTGAGCTGGGGAGGACAGGCTGAGAAAGATAAATCCTCCCCCACACTCGGCTCTGCTCTAGCGGCGCCAAACCCGCATTGCCGCCGGTCCAGTTGAAATGGCTACTGCTGTGTGTTATAAGGGAGATGCCTGTCGTGTTTGATACTTTCAGTTGAGCTGAGCTGTTTTTGATTGAGTTTGCTGCTGATATATTATGCTAGTCGCTCGTAGCTCTGCCGGAGGGGGGTTATATGAGCCGACACGAGCTGGGGGCGGGATCTTGGAACACGGAGGGGAGAGGTGAGGGAAGGAGGGGCAGGCTGCGGTTTCAAATCGTAGACACCAGCTTTAATTGAAAAAAAAAACAATCACAGAAACCTCTTACTTAGGGATATTTGATGTAAGGGTTGTATGAGGTTTATGTCAGTAGTGAATAGGTCAGCTCTGCTCCTGTTAGAAGAGAACAATAATGGGATCAGGCCACATTTACAACATTGTTTTGGAGCACTTCCTTCCATGTGACGTTATGTAGTGTCAAAAAAAGGGTGCTGCTAGCTGAAAAGCAAAGAGTTATTAATATATCTTGAAGACTGTACAATCACCCTGATGCTACTTTTTAAAAGTTTTTTGTTTGTTTTATTTAACATTTACTAAATTTCTAAGTCTTTTTGCTGCTGTATCCCCTCAACAGCAATGTACCGCCTAGCTTCCTAGTTGGTTCTCTCCTCACAGGGGAAGACCTAATTGCAACTGTTGTAGGTAATGTGTTGTATGTATGTATGTAAAGCACTGCTGCAGTGCTTTCTAGACAATCTTTGTCAAAGGTACTCCTAATACTAAGCCAAAAGCTCAAACTACACCATATTCATAGCCATAAAAAGCCTTTTCGATGTATGTCATAATATGTCACTAGTCTGCTCTACATATCTATCTGCAAATGTAAAATAAGAAAACAATGTATTACTCATGAAGCATAGATTAATAAACTAATCCAACATCTATACTGAGACTAAAATAGATAAAATAGATAAAATAGATTCATTAGTTGCTGTTTAGTTGTATTATTACCTGGTTGCACAAATTAACAGGTCATGCCTAGACTTGCCTCAAGTCACAACAGAGTGCCACGCCACAATATTTAAGAATCACAAAATACTATACCATCCATTGAATGCAAAACACTCTTAAATCCTTCTTAAGGGATGAGACTGCGATACAGATAAAAACTCTCCTGCTTCATTTGCTGGTCTGTACGATCAAAAGATGTTAAATAACTTTAAGTGTGTTAACTATATCAGTTCTTGTAGGCTATGTTTCTTCACCAAATGTTTCCCCTTTCCTTTGTTTTCACAATATTTATTTCTGTGACCCCCTGCAGAGACTTACTGTCCTCCTCCGTCTGAAAGGTGACCTCTCTGCTCTCTTTCTTCCCCTCTGGGTTGGCTAGTGACAGGCGGACATGGATGCCGTGGTAGGGCGGCAGATCACGCAGCGTGAAGCGTGAGGCATTGTGTTCCACTGCCAGGCACTCCCGCACTGTGGTGTTGTGGCCTCCACCGCCTCCCGCCGTGGTGTAGCGGTAGCACAGGGACACTGAGTAGGTGTGGCAGCGTGTCAGGTTGAACGCCAAATTCTCCCACTGCAGGGACAACTGCCTGGGCTGGATGTCTGTCGCTGTAAGGCCCCGCAATGCACGCATCGGCTCTGGGAGGAGGAGAAAGGATATGAAGAAACAGGAAAGTGAAATTGCATGAGATCTAGTGACAAGAACAAGCAAAGTCATTTAAAAAGTACTGAAGCCTTCAGGAGAAATATTTGATTTGGCAAAAGACAGCATGTCCCAGGATTACCCTTGTAGTTTTTTACTTACTCCCTTCCTACATTCCACCATTTTGCCCCCCTTTACAAGATGGAGGTCAAAATTTAGCTGCCAGCATATCCTACCCACATCCCCCATAGCAGAGCATGAATTCATGCCAATTGTGCTAATTAATGGGACAAGCTGCGGGTTGCTGTCGCACTCCCACTAGTCCAAGCGTCTGTGTTTCAGAGAAAATTGACGACCCAGTAGTTGCACTTCTTTGCCCTCAGGTTTGATTCAAGCTCACACACACAAAATGTCAGTGTCGGACAAGGGCACTCACTTCCGCTGGTCACTTTTACTGCTGGGTCACCGCGATGGCCTGTTGCATATTTTTAGAAGGCACCAAGTTAATTCTGGTCACTGCCGGGGTTAACCCTGACTTTCACTGACTCAGACCGAAGAACAACAGCCCTGTCTGTGATATCCAACCGTACCACACAGAGAGCCTCTATATGCAGAAACACAGAGCAGCCAGTGTTCACGAGGACGTCCGAAAAAGAGAAGCTGAATGGAGCAAGGACATCCTAAGCATCAATGGGGGCATTTATCAGAGGCCATTATTAACACAATCAATGCCTTTTTGTCAAGCAATATGCTACATAATGTATGATATGGCTTTATTCTTTTAATAGGGCATGTTGAGTAATGGGCCAGGGAGGCTGGGAATGACAGCAGTGATATGGGGTACAGGGAGAGATCAGCAGAGTTTGAGGTTACTGGCCAAGGTCTTCATTTCTTCACTGCCTCACATACTCTGTGGGATTCACACAGCAGCACAGATTAGAGCAGGGAATTTAAGTAAAGCAGCTAATGCATGACCGAGCAAGGGCTAATGCACTAAAACAAGAATTATCTAACAAAATGGATTTGTAAGGCGCTCCGAGGCCGTTCAAGGACACTGGAATGCACACATTTGCTGAATGTGATAATCACACAGGCCTATCTCTTTATCACGCCACTTTTATCTCATTTCTTACAAAATTTTCAACATTTATATCCTAACAATGTAGAGTATTTGTGCTTCAGGAGATTAATATAGATAGTGTCCTGCTGCAGGAGAAGTAGGTATTAGACTGAAAGAAGCAAGGTGAAAAACTGGCCTCACATTTCAGAGGACGTTTGACTGACTTGACTTTATTAACAACACCTGTCTCAAGGCAAATATAGAACGGTGACTAAAGCAGAAGATCTGTCAGTCCGGCCCACCAACTATGGCATCAATGCACATCCTGTATACAAGAGACAACCCCTTTTGTCAACCCTACTGTTATATCTAGAAGAATACAAAGCTCAACTTTAGAGGAAAATCCTGTTTATTCCAGGTCAAACCCAACACAGATGCTGCAGAGCTTATACAGAACAACTTTTCTAATCAAGTCTGATTGAAGAGTGTGAAAAAAAACAACAAATTTTAACATTAGCTAGGTGTGTTTGTGTAACAGACAGTGTAACTCAAACAACAACTACTTTTGTATTACAGCCAGACTCACAAGATCACATTTGTTTCAGAAGTCTCTTCTATGAGACTGACAAAGAACTTAGACTTTTTAACTGGGTGATATGGAGATTCTGGTCAGAGCTTTAAGTCTTTCATTTCCCTGAGACAAAGTTTTTTTTTTTATTCAGGGGCTCAATGTCTGGAATTAAAGAGTACTCAATCGCATTGCTTCATGGGAAATTTCCTATTTTCCTGCTTGTATAATTGTTTGTCTGAGCTGTGTTTGCCCTGTCTATTCATTCATGAGCTTGTTTGTTATTGTTTTTCTGCATTTGTTGTGAAGTTCTATGTGCTTTAATGGCTCACCTGAGGAGTACCTTTGCAAATTAGCTCAGGATATAAATGTTTTTTCACATGTAGTATATAGCTACCAACTTCAGGCATGACAATCATTAAACAATAGATCAAGTTAATATTAAAAAATGCTAATTTAACCATCACATTATACTATAGCCAGATTTCTTATAATATGATTTCTAGTTTCTATGTCTGGGTGGAAATATGATCCAAGCATTGATCTGAACCTCTGGACTCTGTGGCGGTAGGGAAATGGGTGAGCACAATAATCGCAAAGTAGTAGACTGCACCCAGTGAGAAAATGTTAATGTTCCATTGCTCAGTGTGACTGAGGATTGTCTTAATGGTGCAATTGATAGTCTACACTGTCTGAGAGCTAAATAAAGAGAGGCATTTAACTGCTGAGTTGATGAAAGGGCCGCCAAGGAAGGCCACAGTGTGCTCATTGTGGGTTCTTTTTTCGCTCAAAATGGGCATTTGTGCCAGCCCCTTCCCCTTGCCTCGTCTCATTTGTCAGTCAGCCATGAGCACCCGCCCATCCTCCTTTACCACGTGGCGTGAAAGCTGCAGCCGTCCCATTGTGGCCCGAAGCCCAGAGCACCATGTTGATCCTCGAAGATTGGAATTCAAAGTGGATGTGACAGGTTCTGGTTTATTATCGCCCTGCAAACCGTGACATGGACGGCAGCAGGATGGAGCAGAGCTGCTTTAGATTGCATGCACCAAGGGACAGGATCTGGTATGACTTTGTCAGATGGGAAAGCCTCATTTATGTGGACATGCACGCCTGTACCCAAGTGCAAGAAAAATGCAAGCAAGCGTAAAACCAAACACCCTGCATGTGAACACACAGGCTGGGGATTCTGGCTCTGAAAGGGAGACATGATAAACGACATGCCAACGAAGGCAAATCATTTGTGCTTCTAATGTGGTTAATTTTAGACATGCTCCAGTGTGAACCGAGCAGGAGCATCATGACTCGAGGCTTTCCAGAAGGTTCAGTGACCCAGCAGCAGGTGGAAGCCCATTAACGTAGTTTGGGGACCACCTGCAGTACAAATGCTTGCCTCTCCTCTGTGATTTACTTGAGGGGCTTCAAGCTGTGCTAATGCAGCGTGCTGATAATCACAGCAATGGCTCATCAAGCACACCTGGATGGCCATCAGAGCCAGGCGGAGACCATGTTCACATTCACGGCCATTAGTTTTACAGCACCCAACGCGAGGACGGGTCGGCCCTGGTAAGAGGTGTATGTGTTGCTGGCTAGCCAGCATGTGTGTTAGAAAGGGGAAATATTTAGCATGGCCATGGAAGAGAGAGATCGGTCATGGTGGAATTCACTGCTCCTGGAGGGGAAATTCGCTTTACTTTCTGAGTCAAAATATTCCATCTGTTCACTAGATAGTCGGCACCTTTATGAAACAACAACCCCTACATGTACCTCCTCGATTTTAAACCTAATCAGGTCAACAGCAAAGGAGGGCAGGGAGGGCTCCGTTGTGGAATGAGGGGTCAGTGGGGGGAATTGTAGTCCAGATGGTTTGGAGGTTGGGTTGGGGAGCTCAGGGAACCAGGTGGTGATTAGAGTCTCCTACACGGTCATGGAGGTGAAATAAAGCAGGTGGAGAGGGTTTCCTTTGCGACAGTCTACTGTAAACTCGACTCTAACACAAACTCTATTTATAGCATCTTTCATACAAACATGCTGCCCAGAGTACCTTACAATAAAAGTAGTAACATAAGAAAAGACTGAATTATGCTTTACAAAGATACTACCAAAGAAAATCTGAAACATAATCTGCATTTGGACAGCAAGGAACATTGTGTGGTCCTTTCTATTAACCTGTGAAAAGCCTTTGATACTGTTGATCACACCGTTTTGACTGTGCAAGAAAGTCTTATCAAAACAACCGGTCTCTTGACTTGTTAATTATTTATCAAACAGATCTGTGTGTGTTCAGGGTGATGGCCTTACCTCTAAATAACTTCAAGCACAAACAATGGTGTGATGAAGGGCTCAGCCTTGGCGCCGCTTTGTATCAACAATATCACTCAAAAATTTTCTAAAGCCAATGTTCATTTGTATGCGGATGACACTGTTAGAGCTTGTAAAGTAGTTAAAGTTGCTCAATATGATGAGCATTTATTTCTGAAGTAATTATTGCTTTTTTTGCCAGTAAAAGCATCTTGTTGCTGCTTCTTCTAGGCTTTTGCTTGATAACAGTGATGTTTTGTGTATTAACAGAACAGAATGAGTTTTTTGTCATTGTTCATGGATTTAATACAACTTTGACATGCTTCCTGAGTTGTGCTCATTTAAAAAAAGAACAGTAAGAAGGCAAAATAAGGCATTAAATATCAACTCACAGCTAAAGACTTGAGGATTAAGATGTTTCAAGGTTTAAAATTAAAGTGCATTTCGTTGAAGTATCCATAAGACCCTGTTTTTGCCATTTTGCAACGTCTGAAAGTTCATTCATTTCTTTAATTAATCTCAAAATTCCATTCCATTATTCACATATACATATATATATAATATATACATCCAACACCCAACATGTATCCATATAGCCTATCATGAATCCCTCCATCATGACAGCAAGAAAAAACCTTCTGTTAAGCACCTGGAACCTTGAATGTGGATCCCAGTCTCATGATGAACCGCAAATCCACACGATGCTGTGTTGGGTGCGAGGGCGAAGGAAGGGAGGTAAGAGGAGACAAGTGGACTAAAGTAGGAACTAAAGTTAGGGACAGATCCATGAACCAGTAGTCTTGCATTCTGTAAAAGCCATGGTCAGTGTCCATGATTATAAATATCATGATCTGGGTGTTGGAATAATTGGAATAAACATATCATCAGGTTGCTGGAAATACCCAACCAGTTTACATAGCATGATATTTAAGAATCATCCCCCCTCATACAACTGCTAGGATAAAATCTACAAATATATGGTCTGTTTATGTATTTTCAATGTGTTTCGATAATTAATTCTGCTGTTTGGGAATTGAAGAACAAGGAATTATTAAATGGCATCTCTCTTTGTATAATGGAGATAACATGATCATAATCAGCTGCCACTTTCAGGTAGTTTTTTTTTTATTATTTTAAACAAATAAAGGATTTCCTGATCAAGTAAACATGAAAATCTTTTCAAGTTCAGAAGATGTCTGTTTGACTTTACTGTCTTTGTTACTTGCAGTCCTAGTGAAGCATCTGGCAGCATTTATCCATTATTTGCACCTATGTGGGTTTTTCCTTCTGAGGTGGGGCTCTGTAGAAATACAACCCTAATGAAGTTGAGACATTGTGTTAATTTAATTAAAAACAAAATTGCAAATCCTTTCATTCATCCTTTGTTAAAGGGACTGTGAGGAGAATCTGTTTCCGCCGACATTAAGACTCTGCTACCCATGAGCATGCGCGGTGACTGTTGTAATGCTGCGTTCCAGTAACCTTGGAACCGGGAGTGACATCATCTCCGACTTATTGGCGTTCCAGTTAAAGTCGGAAAAAAACATGCCGAGCTACCAGGCTATTGTTAGCTGTTGTTAGCACGCCCTGCGTTGTTGTTCACAAATATCACATGAAGAATGTGATTATCACTGTGGCAGCATTTTTGTAAATATAAGTCTAACAATACAATGTATACAGCTGATCCAGAGCGACACACCCCAGTCAGAAGTGCAAATAAATTGATTATTACAGGAGCTAAATAACTGTTCACACTGGGGGCATCCATCTTTGATTGTCAACTCGGGGGTGGCGAGGTTTCACCAAGTTCCCAGTAGGAAATTCTGACTTTGGGGGACGTTCCAGTTTTAGTTTCCTACTCGGAACTCGAAAATTCCTACTTCAGACTACAACTTGAACGCACCACAAGCCAAAGCGTGCGTCCGTGTGATGCTAATTAATGCAGCTCAGACCTTCCTCAGAACTCTGTATTGCTTTACAACTTATTTTTTCAACAACATAGGATGCAAAGCGACAAGGTAATGCATCTTTTTCTAGTTACACAGCGGTAGTTTTTGATGTGTGACAACAAGCAGTTTTAGGAAAACTTAGTATCGTAGTTTTGTAGCCAGCTATATATGGCTACTTACAGCCCGGTGCTCTAAGATGTGTCCGAATAATATAAATTTGCTCTAGTTTTAATTGTCTTGTTCCCGAAGTTGAGTATCCAGGCCAGTCCAGCTCTGTCCGACTCGACCGGAAGGCTAAGGAATAGGTTAGAGATAACCTATTTTGATGCTATAAAACTCATCTCAAAGTGTGTATTTCCATCAGTCATATATCTAAAAGTGAGACTTTTTTGTAATTACTTAGAAACTCCTCACATTCCCTTTAAACTAAATACACTATAAAGATATTAAACCTCCAAACTGAGATACTTTATGTATCATTTTTACAAATGTTATTTTATTTTGATTTTGATGCCTGAAACACACATTCAAAAAAAAAGCTGAGACAGTGTTTGGGCATGTTTGCCACTGTGCGACACCAACTTCCCTTTATAAACCTTGATAAGTGTTTGGGAACTGAGCACAATCATTTTTAAAGCTTTGTCGCAGGCAAACACAAAATTGAAAATGAGCGAATACTTGCAAAAAATCCCAACAAAGTTTTCCATTAAAACATTGAATATATTGTCTTCACACAATTGAATTAAGGTCTAAATGAATTTGTAAATCATTGTATTCTGTGGGGTTCATAAAACTCCCTTATCAGTCAGTGCAACCAATTGAAAAATGACTATATTTTATTAAAACAATGAAAATAAACCTGGTTTAAAGATGTTGTTGCAACTGTGATTGTCAGCTTCTCTCAATTGCTTAATGAAGGGCAATGTTTCTTGCCTGCCAGGGGAGCGTTTATTAATGTGACGTCATGTGTAATCAATCCAAGCGTGTATGCAGCTCAGTATGACCTGGTGCGAAGCAGGGTCTAACCAGATAAAGCCTCAGAGCAGAATAAAAGAATGAATCAACTTAACAGTCACTCAGAGCTCTGCAGCGACCTGAGGGGGAACCCGGCACAGACACAGAGACTAATATCATTTCACCTATACTCCTCTGAATTGAACTAGTACTGCATCTAAATGTCCTGTTTAACAGCTCAGCAAACACGACAGTATTACTTATTCAACACATGGCTGAACAAGCCAATGTCACAGTGGTTGAAATGTAAATACATCATTAAAGGCTGAGATTAGTCACTTTCACAAACACCAATACCAGCCTCTCCGAAAGCAATTTCCCTACGCCGCCGATCCTCTCTCACTTCACCTCTCGCATAGTCACTAGATTCATTTTTATACAGTTTCTCCCTCTCTCTTAAGAACTATCCTCTCTCCCACACACACACACTCCCACACCCCAGCCGTCGCTCTCTTGATATCTACTTCTTTGTGTTGTACACTTTTTTGTTGTGAATTTTCGGTGTCTCTTGAGTCAGGGTGGGGTGAGCAGGAGGCCTGTGAGCTCTGTCATAGTGCCTGATGAATGGGGGGTGTCTGTGGCTGTTGGGAGAGGAGAGGAGCCTTAATATGTCACTGAAGGGGGGGGTCTCCAGTGGAGACAGGGAGGGAGATGTGTGAGGGATGATGTGTAGAAGAGACCATTGGGCATTGAAAAGACTGATGACCATGGTAGACACGAAGCCACAGACCGCCCTCAGAGTAACACAAAGCTCTCCAATTTATGCCACTCCTGCATATACTTTAAAATGTTGTGAGCAGTAATGACCGTTCACATCCCTGTGTGTATGTCTGCACCCACACAGGACTTTTGATCTGCAGGCCGTGTGTGCACTTATAACAAAGTAAGCTTGGGCGTGGCCTGCTTGTTTCGTCTCAGCGTCCATGTTGTTCTACGTCCACACTGTGCAAGAAGGTGAGGCACAGAATTTATTAGACAGTACTGAGAGTTGAATCTAAAAGGCAGGGGTGTTAGAGGTAAAATTAAAAAAATGTTAGGAAAAAAATGAATAATAATGGAAAATAATGAATACTTACATCATTGCTTTAGCTGTTGATATTAAAGTTAGTAATTAAAGTCGAAGTAGCTCTTTATCAGAATTAGTAGAGCGGGAAAAACATCCAACAGAAAACAGAAGCACAGAGCAAATTAGAAATAATTAGCTTTCGGCATTTTGTTTTGTTTTTCAGACTTTTGGGCTTTAAATGTTTTTTTTCTTATTCATGAAAGCCGTTTATGTGAAACAGCAGTTCTGTTTATTAATTAGAATAAAATAATGCTCAGCTCAGAGTTATGGAAATGATTTACATTCATAAGTCTTACAATAAAAGTGGATTCAGTAGTGAATTCCGTGTTTCTGTTTGTGGAAAAACTTTTCACAGTGATTAAAAAAAAAATCATTTAAAAAAGAACTTCCTGGTCTGCACCATGAGCAATTCACAAAGCATGCTGGGTTTGCTCTTTTAATGAATCTGGAATTTTGCCATCAAGGGCATTTTATTTCCTTTTCATGAGAAATGTATCCATAGAACAGAAATGCAGGTCTGTCATTAGTCAGATATTTTAGTGTTTTTAAAGTTGGGTTGTATGAAGTACTTGACAGCGGTCAGTGTACCTTCAAGGAGAATGAGATGAGACTACTCGAGTACACAGCCGTTGGGGGAACACTCTCTGCTTAAGTGTGAATTCTACATAAAAATGAGCCAACATTCAACAAAATGAGCCGATGAGTACTTGTGTTTCACTAAGGAGTCTCTGAGTTTGGCTATTTTCTATTATGCAGCAAATACATACAGTATGTTCTCCCACCTGGGCATGCTGATTCGGTCCACTGAATCTTGCTCTGAGGAACTTCTTCTATACTCTGGTTTATAAAGGTAACTTTTATATAAAACTCACACAGTTACGTGAATAACTGTATCCAACACCTTACTGGTCATCTCAGCTCATTCTTCTTAAAGGTACAGCACTGCTGGGAGCCTTTGAAGTCACTTACCTGGCTGTTGTCGAGCACCTGATGTATTCTAATTTCAAACATAGGATGGCAACATGGGAGAATATTGTGGACACTCCAGTAGTTTTGTTTTGGTCACAAATTTTGGTTTGCTTCAACTCTGATAGCCGGGGCTTTTGGTCTTTTTCTTTATTTTACACTATTTTTTGTATTCCACTCTTCTGCACATAATGGTGAGTTTTACAAAAAATATCAAGGACTTATTGTGAAAGAAAGCTACCAATCTTCTTTTCAAGATTTTTTCTTCTCCTGACCCATGGAAGCTCACTTTCAACAGGGAGAATTGTGCCTATTACATCTTTATACAGTGCTATGGTTGCCTGTTATCAGCACTTTGTGATGTTGGCTGCAGGCATGTAGTTCCATAACACAGCTTCACACATCAGCCTTTAGCTATAAAGAAGCCAGTTAGTCTATCTTGGTACTATTACAAGCATTGTTCTTCCATCCATTCATCCATCATCAATTCCACATATCCCTTTCAGGATCGCTTGGACCAGAACCTACCTAAGCTGACAATGGGAAGGTGGTGTACACCCTAAACCAGTCACCAGCTGATTGCAGGACCACATAATGAGACATACTCTTACCTAAGGTTAAAGCAAACTTCACATAGAAAGAACCTGACCAACATTGGGATCGAACCAGCAACCTTTTTGCCTTAAGGCACATGCGTAGCCTTGCTGCACCATAATGTTAACCAAGCATTGTTCAAAGATTACATATTTGTGTCAAGGACAATATCATCTACACCCTGTTTTGAGTTCAAGGTGTTAAAAATATGTAAAACTACAATTTCTGTCACTGCAGGTCTTGGTTGGACTTATTGATCATTTGAGTAATCATTTTAATGGAAGTGTGTTTTATAATCAGTCAAAACTCCACACAGAAGCTTTAATGTTGTGATGTTTTCTTTCATTTGCTGACTAGACAAAACTGATATACCAAATCACAGGGTGCATCTGAATAGTCCTGTTTGATAAGGAACCTTCCTTATTGAAGAAATGACCCGGAAGCATTTCAGCGTCGGCCATGGTAAATGCTGTTCGAATTCTCCAGAAGTTAAGGAAAGGAGGGTCGATGCTTCCTTTAATATCTCCTTTAGCTTAGGAAACACTGGACCATCCTTTTCAAAAGTAAAGGAGAAGAAAACACCCCATAAGGCTCTGCGGCACATGGCGTGTATAAATACAGCTCCTGCCGAAGGTTTACGGAGACTTGGTGGACAGACAAAAATTACATGTTTAAATCTAAAAAGCACTCATTTTAAAGAATTTTGTTTTCTCCAACACAATATAGATGAATATTAAACACACAATTTTTGTGCTTGATAATATTGTATATTAATTACCACATTTCCACCTATCTTAATTTCTGAAGTGAATCATGTCAATAATAAGTCAGAACGAGGCCTAATAACATTTATTAAAAACAATCAATAAAAGAAGGACAAATGAGGACTTTTACAATACTCCAAATATAATAAATTCAAACAATGTTCATGATGATATGTGTGAATGAAACAGGGGGAATAGTGCTTCTGACAGTCTGCTGTATCATCAGGCTTCAGATTGTCAGTGTCTGCCAAAGATGTGAACATTTATAGATGCTCTCACAAACCTCACAGCTGTGAGCAGGAACACACACTGCATGACCAAAGACAAAACACCATCACAGGTAAATCCTCTGATCATGGATCGTTAATGTTAACCCATGAAGACACGAAACAACCCTGTGAGATAAGGCAGAGGACAAATGCGCTTCTTGTCGTTCATTTTCAGAATATTGTAGTTCGTCACGGCTTACCTACGTCACAAGTAATCGTCGTCACATAAATATGACATCAAAGTGAAAGTGCAGTCAAATTCCTCTTTTACCACAGTTCTCCTTTCCTCTTGTCTTTTTCCCTCCTTCCCTTGACCCTGTGACATTTTTTTTATCGGGGTTAAGGTAAAGTGGATAGGAAAGGATTTAGGAAGGACTATTCGGATCCACCCACAGTGTTTGTTCCCACAGCTACATCCCCGGTGTCACGCACAAATCTTTGTCCAGTCATTGTGCTGGCTGTGTAACATTTTTCCCTCCTCCTTATTAGATACCAAAGTAACGTCCTTGAGGCTAACTACTCCAGTCAGCCAGCTGTTATCTTAAATATAACTGTCAAACCAATCGTGCCATGCTTGCAGTGAAAAAGTCTCCCTTTCAGTCTCCTCAGCTCCAGAGTTTAGAGTTTCCTCTGATACAGAGTGTGCCTTCTCTTATGAGATAAGTGTATGCGGTGGCTGAGTCCAAACTTGTCTATCAGCTCCTCTCTGATTGAATTTTGCAGATTATCGTGACAGATGTGGCTCCATAATTTAAAACTCTCTGAAGTTATGGTGTTTGGCTGTTGGGCATCTGGACTTTAAGATGTGCTTTCATGCAAGTAATTAATAAGCGCAGAGAGGATACTATATCTATAGGTTTTATTTAAATCTAGATTACTTTATGGGTATAATACATTTTAAACATTATAGCACAGTAGCCTTGTTAAGGCTGTATAAAAGACCACTCTGTACCATGAATGTAGTTTCTGCTGAATAGCTACTCTTCCTCCTCTCATCCATGGCTCTAGGTTGCTTTGACACTTAAACAGTACACTCTGTTATTCCCCTAAGTAGTAGGTGTTGCATAATGGGTCTTTTCAGTACAACTGTCTTTGCCCGAACACAAAACCCTGAAGGTGGATGAGTACACAGAGCACTTTAGCCTCTGAGTGCAAGAACACCATGAAAACGATTTGGGTGATAAACTAGATAATGCTCCATGATTCAGCGTAAAACAAACAACATATGGATAAAAGCCGGATGGTGGGTGGTGTGTTTTCAACCTAACACAGCAGCAGCTACTGGCCAGTGAATAGCAGCTTGTGCTAGCAGAAGCACCTTTATGTTGAGAGTCAGGTGTTAAAACATGCTGCTCTGCTTAATGAATAAATGTGTGGATGGTGATGACAGCTACGTCTGTGTTACACTTATCTGAACCCACAATCTGAGCTCAGTTATAAAACATGGAATTCAATGGTGCTGAATGACCTAATGTGTAACACTCCATATGTAGGGTCTTTAGAATGAATGTGAGGATTCTAGTAAACACAATTCTCTTGTAAAAAAAAAATCTTTTATCTATTCTGTTCTCTTCTAATCTATTTTTCATTGAAATAAGCATTACTTTTTTCCTTTGCCCCCAAAATTTTCAAAAACATGAAAAGTAAAACTCTAGATCTTCAAGAGGGATGGAAATTAAGAAGTGCAGGCTATAAAAAGTACAGGTAGCACCTTGACTTTGGTGCTACAGCTAAGAGCCAGCACATATTGCCAGTTCATGGAGATATTTATTACCCCTATAACACCCCATCTGTAATGTGAAACATATGGTAGTGGTACTGGTGGGAAAAGTTGTTCTGCCCTGATCCACCATCAAAGGCATTAACGGAGGTGAAATGTGGGGCAGATGCTGGCAGTGGCTTCTGTCTGAGTGTATATGTATGTGGAGCTCTAGCTGTGTTTTCATGATGTGCCTCTTGTGCCTCTGCTGAAGCTAATAAGATCTGTTACTACCATGAGTTTGAGGCCTGGGTCTATGTCTACACCACAGACTGAAGTGAGTATAACAAAGTCTGAGTGGTATTCGTTGCTTGTTCCCAAAAGGAGACTTCTGAGGCCAATCTGTGGCAGTTGGCAAGCTAAGAAAATCCTAATTTAAACTAGCTTTTGTCAACTTAAAAAAAAATAGGTGAAGATTAGTTTAGTCCTAAACCTACTGACAAACAGCTACAGCGCCCATATCAGCCATGCCCCAGTTTGTGTGTATGATGTATCCTTCTGTAGAGTCACATATGTTACATGTTTCAAATACTTGACATTGGTCCCAGATTTCCTTAGAACATAATTTTGGAGTATCTACCTAAAATCCATTTAAAGCCTTTTATTTCGGCTCTGCTCAAAACAAGCTGTCCCAGCAAAATCCTCATGGACTGGATCTAATCCACCACATCCACCTCAAGAAATAAATGTGGCCAAGGGTTTGCTCTAATGTTAAATTAATGTGTGATCTAACACCAACATGTTTCATAATTACATGAAGTTTCTAACAGCACTGTTTTTTAACCTGGAATTAAACAGAAATATTTTACAGTTACATGAGACATTTACATTTGATTTGTATTGGACCTCCGTTTGCTTTAAGTCAACATTTTTTCTTAACTGTTGCAGGAAAGAAAAATTAAGTTGCTTTAACCTGTTAGCCATATTTGCTGCAATGTACTGACAGGAAAGCTAATAATCCAGTGAAATACTCTACCATGCCAGTAGAAGGCTTTAGTTTGCATTATAATAATCTTGTTCGTATATGATAAGAGAACAAGAGAAGTAGCACTGTTGTCTAAGACGAATTTCCTGCAAGGGACAATAAGGTTAATCTATCTATCTATGAAAGTTAGTTTATTTGTCCCTGTAAGGAAATTGGGGTGTGGCAGGAGGCACTTGGTTACAGAAAACAATATTAACACTGATAGTGTTAAAAATAAAAAAAAAAACACATAAACATCATTAGAATCTCCATCACTGCACAAACACATTACTGTTTCACCTTGTTCATTTACAAAATTTGACTGCTTTTAAAAAAATCTTGGTCTGCTTTTGGTGAACAGAGCAGTACAAAAATGCCA
Organism: Scarus forsteni; assembly: GCA_036419115.1. NCBI lineage: Eukaryota > Metazoa > Chordata > Actinopteri > Labriformes > Labridae > Scarus > Scarus forsteni. The sequence continues at coordinate 13,356,866 of JAZDUH010000111.1, read as the reverse complement.
CCTGAATGGCTAGAGTGTTGCAGAAGGGGCAAAGAGGTGTCTCTAATCACTATCACCCACCATGCTATATGTCTATTTTAATGTTCTCTTTCTATAAATGCAGTCCATATTTTCAGGACTCCTGACAGTTTATTGGACACTGTTACAGTTGTCCTGGACTTTTTCTGTGCTTCTGCTGCATTGCCAAACTAGCAGATAATGCAAAAAGAGAGGATGTGGTGGGGACAAGAGAAGGCGACAAACCAATAACAACAATGGGTGAATGCATAAAGAAATGCAGACCCCAGACAGTTCCCGCCACAAAATTCTACTAAAAATAACCCAAATGAAGACCTCAGAACAAGTAGTGGTCAAAAGACAGCAAAAATGATGAGTTTGCAAGGCAATAGAGCAATAGCAAATTGAAAATCTTGCAAAAACTTTGTAAAGCTTGGTGTATGGGGGGAAAAAAAATCCAGCAGTGCAATGGTCCCCATTGAGCTCAAAAAGCACAAACCATTTCAAGAGTCAATTCTCTTTGTGAACGCACTAAAAAAACTGGTAGCTTTAATGAGGGGAAAAAAACAAAGGCTGTGACTGACATTACTGTAACCAGCCTTTGTCCATTTGAATGAAAGCCTTGAGTACCACCTAAAAAGGAGCCATGTTTTGCACCCAAGTGATTTTTAATGAAGGCATTTGTAAGGGAAAGTTCTCACAACATGTACAATGATTGGCTGCTATGGGTAGATTTGTTAAACTTTGGTTGGTGTTGAGCCGTGGATTTTTTTTAGACTAATAAAAAGTATCACAGAAAAAGTTGAAAGGCCCACACATAATAATCTGAGAAAGCAATTAAGAACTCGTTCAATAGCTGTTGCATGTTGCATAGCTGAAATTATAAATAAATGTGTAAATAACTAAACAAAATAAAGGTAGGAGAGGTGTGAGAGTGCGTTTGAGCTGTCTTAGTGTGTATGTTTTGGCATGTGCTGTTACGTGCACCAAAGCCATACAGCAGCAACGACACAGAAACAACAGCCTCTTTGGATTCAATTAAACGTCTCTAGGTGTAAATATAGCCAAACTTTGTGGAGGCACGTTTGCATGAAGGCACTGTGAATTGGGCTTTAGACTTGCCTTGAGGCACACCACTGTATCCTGACACACCAATATGAAACCACTGCTCTTTGTGTCGTGTTTTGTGTTACCACAATGTTGAAGCTACTTGGGAACAGACGCACGCTTAATGGAGCTCTGTTTTATCTTTTTTAATTATCTTTTAAGCTCTTCAGACTTTATTGGAAAAGTCAGCTTCAGAGAGTCTGGAATCATGGGGAGAGATAGTGGGGAATGACAGCACCAGGATTGGGAAATGTCAACATCAGAATATTAAGTCTCACCTGCACACTTGGTCCTGCTCACAAGCGGTGGTCCAGGGGGTCCAGTTCCTCCCTCTCCAGGCCGAGTCAGCAGCACGCTGATGTGGTACTCTGTGTCTGGATCCAGGTGCCACAGCTTATAGGTGACCATGTTGACTCCGTGCACCTCTGACCAAGGAGACTGGCTAGCACGGTACTCAATCTCCTTCCTAATAATGGGGCCATCTCCCAGGATGGAGTTAGTGTTGAGCTGGATGATCAGGTAAGTGGAGCCGGCACGAAGCAGCTGGGGAGGTGCGATGGGGGATGGAGGTACTGTGAGAGGAAATAAAAAGCAGGGGTTCTTATTTTTCTCTCCTCACTTGTGTTTTATCAGGGAAACTGTTCGTTTGCAGGCCCGTGGCACAGCTACGCATAGTTGGAGGGAGAGGTTGTGGTGTTAATTTTATTAATTAACTGCATCCAAACAGATTTCTCATTACATTAAAGCCCACTGAGTCTTAAACGAGTCCCTAGAGAGTACAGGATGTGAGAAGGTCAAACTGTGTTCAAACGGCAGATTAGTCAAGGCTGTTAAGAAGGCATTTACAGCCTTGCATACATTTGCACCAAATACTAAGTGAAGAAACAGCTGTGCAAGCCCCACACTGGCTGTATGATCTTTGTGACCAAAGGATTATTTGCTGTACATCTTTCTGCTGCCATCAGAGCCGGCCACCAATGACGAAATGGAAGACTCTGCACCACTCTGGGCGAAGACTGCCAAAACCCAAGATTAATTCCAGAGCCCATCGGTCAAATGTCATTCACTGGCAGATCCAAGCGACTGAACAATTACATGGGCAGCGGCGTGAGGGAGGGGATGGGAATGCAAAAGAAGCGGGAACAAAAGCATGAGAAAAAGATCAGAGTTGGATCTGTGGCTGTGACTAATCCTTTATCCCTGCAGAGGCGCCTCAGTCTTTTACCGCTCCTCTTCTCTGCGGGCTCCCGACTTAACCAGCACCTCACCTCCACCCCGCAGAGCTGCCTTTTACCTGGACTGAGCCTGAAATTGACCATCATCTGCATCCATTATGAAGGGGTAAATTTGGGCAACAGTGAGAGAGAAGATAAAGCAGCTTTATTTTTTTCTTACAATAGAATTCTCAACTCTTTTTACCTCTTCATTAAATGTGTTTACTTACAGTGTTTTTTCTCTATATATTTTGACTCAGCTTTTCTTTTGTTTCCCTCCACCAACAGTTATTCTCAAACATCTCTCTCAGAGCTACTTTCTGTTTAATTAAGGGTTTTCTGTACAGAGATTTATGTTGAAACAGGCCGCATATCCCTAAAAAAACATCTTCAAATGTGCTCAGGATCACAATATAACAACCACTGGGCCACAACAAAAGCTGGAGGCACACAGTACCTCAAGGAGAACGATGGAAATGTTTTATTCATTAATTGGACTTATTGCTGTCCTCTATGGGCAAGAAGTGGCTCCATCATGATTCTCGTATGGAATCCTTGGTCTTGAAATGAGTGGATCTATCTCATTAAGGGGATGATTAGGCTCTTCTCAGTGGAGCATAGGAGGAAGGGGATTTATGAAAGTCTCGTTAAGGACGCCTTCTCCGCTCCTGTGAAATAGATTATAGAGCTGCAGCCGGTTGAGTCGAACATGACTTACAGCCAGCCACCAAGTCCACTCGAGGGGCAGAATGAGCCGTGCCAAAAATAACATCTTTGTCCTCATTATGGAAAAAAAGAAGCAAGGAAACAACCATACAGATAAAATGCTTCCTATTTTCTGAGAGTGTGAGCACACTTAATGGGATTTCATGGCCTTTGACAAGCCCATTTATTGACTCTTCGTCAGCTGGCAAATGCTAGTCGAGGGTTGAGTGGTAGTGATTTTGGTAAATGAGGCTTTTGTACGGCAGCAATCATGCTGAATCACAATCCTGAGCTAAAATAATTATCAAGATATATAGAAGGGTTAACTACAAACAGACAGAGGGCAAAACTGAGAGCCAATGCAAGCTGAGGGATCATAAAATGCTAAAATCAGCATGTTGACAATAAATAATGCAAATTTGATAATGGCTTACTGCATTTATTATCTAAAGTCCACATATTTTATTGAATTTAATTAAGTTTTTGCTTGTTCCCTGTGAGTCAGTAATAGGCACAGCAAATGTCAACTAAAAGATGATAACAGTGTACAGACCGTGATAAATGTAATAATAATTATTATAGTTAGAGTCATAAATAATATTATTATTGCTGTTGTTGGTATTATTATTACCATAATGATTATTATTTGTATTGCTACTGTATTAATACAGCACCTTTAAATCAAAAGATTACAAAGTGCTTACCAGAGAAAACAAAGTTACAAACCCAAGGAACAATAAAATGAGCACAAACTTTTTGGTCAAACAACAAACTTCCCCAAAGAGTCAAACAAGAGGGCAGGAACAAACTTAAAGGATATTAAAACTAAATTAAAGCAGATAAAAGGAATGGAACCATTAAACTTGAAACATTTGAAGTACTATACTGATATACTTTATTAGTATGATTGAAATGTTAGCATAAAGTATTATTAAAAAAGGAGGTTAAAAACATATGATATAGTAAGAAGATTAGAGTTAATAAAGACAATAAAACTGAGTAAATTTAAATATGAAAAGATGATAAAAACTGAACCAAGAAAGACAAGAAACCAGTGAAGGGAACAAGAGCAGAATAGATGAGAAGTACATTTCTAAATAACTGTGAAATAAACAAACTGATAAAAAAAGATCAAATGAATAACTAACAAAATTAATTAACAAGTATATAAGGCATCATGTAAAATCAAGTCTATAAGAATAAGTTTTAAAAAGAGATATAAAATATGTCCCAGATTTGGCGCACCTGATTTCCTCAAGCAGGTTGTCCCAAAGTCAAGTAAAGGTTCGATCACCCCCAGTCTTAGGTCTTGACTTCAGAACAACCAGGAGGCCCTCGCCTGAGGATCTGAGGCTGTAGACTGGCTCATAGGGAGTAAATACCTCAAATACGTGTTTTGAGGCTAGACCTCTAGGGGCTTAATAGTGATCAGTAAATTATTTTTAATCAATTCTAAAACTGACAGGAAGCCAGTGAAGAGAAGCAGGGACAGGAGTGATGAGATGCCGTCTGTTAAAGCTAGTTAAAAGCTGCTGTGTTCTGGACCAGTTTGGAGGTATGGACAATGGTGCTTAGAAGACTATTGTACTAGATCCATCATCTTATTATTTACATGCTTGAACAGCCCTCATGTCATCAAATCTACTGATTTGAATGGACATTATTTTTATACAGGCTCAATGCAATAACTCTACAGAGAAAACCCTGTACCTACATTAATGTTTCTTCTGTGTACACTGTTAAGTGGTCTCAAGTCTCTGAGCTTTGTACATACCTATTCTTTTACTTGATTTGACTGTCGTAACTGTTCCTTGGCATATTTTCCACTTGGATATTTTTGCTTTTATGTTTTTCTATCCTGTTTTACTAAATATTTCAATTTATCCTTCTGTTTCTTGGGGATGAATAAAGTATTCCCGATTCTGACTGACAAGCACAGCTAGTGTTGACAGGCTGTGATTGTTTTAAAGAGTGATACAGTACAATAAAGAGTAATTACATTAAAACATACTTATATTTGGTCATACATTAAGAAACACCTTTAAATTCACCTTTTGTTGGTAAGTGATGACTGGGAACTACCAGAGAATAACATAAATCCTCTGAAAACAATAAATGTCTTAACAGATATTACGGCATTACTCAATAAGTTGACACACCAGTCGAACAAAACCATGAGCCGACTGACATGGCTATATTGCATTTATTTCCAAAACACCTCCTTTTCACCCTGCAGCATTCAGCGGAAGACAAGCAGATTTGGTATCCTTCACATCCTTTTTCTCCCCCTTTCACATCCTGTGTTCGCTCAGGGCTGAAGATTGTTATGCCATCAAACCCTCCCACAGCCATGTCATTACTATGCTGTCAAAGCAGTGTCAGGCTGGGGGGCTGAAGTGAGTAATGGGAGTGAGGTCACCATCTGTGGTACATGATATGACAGGGTCTGCAGGAGTCCAAGTCAAGTGAGCAGCTTTTTGACAGAGAGTCGAGGAGCCAACTATGGCAGCCTATTTGATAACTGCAGCTCAGACAAAAACATGGAGGAACACCAACCTCGGAGCCTTTATTTGTGTGCCATTTGTCATTTAGGATTTGTATGAAAATCAATTTGAAATAGATGTCTGTGATTTTCTTCATCATGCCATATCCATTGGGTCATTTGAAAAGTGTGTTCACTCTCATGGCTTTCACTGCTTGTCAGGTTCAATTTCATTTTCAGCTCGTATTAAAATCCAATGCAGTAAACTGCTGTGGCCAAGAAGAGCAGAAAATCCTGTTATTATATCAACAGCAGGCAAACCGATGCCAGTGAAGACAGAAATACGAGACAAAAGAGAACAACAAGAGAAGAAAAGAGGAGTGTGTTTACCTTTGACTACAAGTTCAGCAAAGTTTGAGACCCCGGAGCCCCTGGGGGACTGAGTGACACAGCGGTAAAGGTCTTGATCTGCTCGCTGGACGCTGTCTAGCTGGAAGGATACCACAAAGCGCCAGTGACTCAAGTGCTTGACGGACGCTGCTGTTAAAATGTCCCCATTGTGTCTCTGGAAGGCAAAAAAGGACAGGGTCAGAGAAAACAGGACGGGTCAGTGTGTTTCTCTCAGCCTCACACAAACAAAGGTACAAGTCCTTTTGAACACTGCTTGACGGGCATCACACACACACAAGGCCAGCAGATTTAAATGCACACTGAGACTTAAAAAAGACAGTTTGAAGGAGCAGAAGCTGGATTATTCTGACTGCAACTGAAGTTTCTGGTTTGAGTTAAAGTTTCAAATGCTGTGTCCTGCACTTTCCATGATGTGATTCAGGTTTGACACGGCATACCAGATAGACAGTTCTGTGTATTTTGCTATTTCATCTGGGAAAGAGCCCATAGACAGTGTTTGGGGATCAACAGAACCTTTCAAATGCATATCAGGCATGTGATTGGGCATAGTTCCATCAACCACATTCATTACAGGCCAGTCAGATGATATGGTAGGCGAGCACTACTGCCGCAGTGTAAAGCCACTTCATTGAACAAACTTAGCTAAACTAAACATGTTGGACGTGAAAGTAACTTTTCTAAGATGAAGGTTCTGGTTCTACTTGTTTGCGAATGTGCAAGCAGTCACTTTCTGAGGTTCTTGCTCTAAAGGATTTTGATTGGGCCTTCCCACTTAAGGCAGCTCACAATTGTTGTAGACTGGAACTTTGCAAGGTGGATCCATCTGATGGCAGACATCCAAACAGCCTGATCCATCTGCACTGGAGGTTTACACAGACTGGGCTTCTCATTAATCCATGCCTTCAAATGTCTCATTCTACATGCCTCCAGAATTTTGTAACACACTTTTTACAGAAAATAATGTTCAAAAAAGTTATTTTGCACAGTGATACTGAGTGTTGCGAAAGACTTCTGAGTCTCCCCTTTTCAAACACACAGGCCCTTATTTATCAAAAGTGTACATGACAAAAAAGCAGGTGAATGGTCGTTGCTACACACAGATTCAATGTAGGCGTATATGCTCAAAGCCCTTGTCGGGTCTGACTTAGTGTTCGCAAGTTTATTTTAAGTGGACTCACTGCAGCCAAATAAATCTTTCTGTGAAGGAGAAAAATCTTTGATATTACACTCACTGTGCATTTCTAGATTGGCAGGTTTGCAGCTCCAAGTTGAAAAGGAATTTAAGATACATCATACAAAATATAATTCATATTACACTCCAACCCCAAATAAAGTGTACAATTTTAGTGCGGGAGCTTCCAGCTGACCTCAATGTTTGATTTAATAATCAAATGTTTTCTGTACTATTTTTTAAGGCTGCTTTACTTAAGAGTGAGGGAGCACTTATCTATAGAAAGGAGAGAAAAGAAACAAAAAAGTCAATGACCTATCCAGTGAACTGTAACTTAGTTTACTGAAGAGTTGTAACACAACAACAGTTGTTTTCATCTTTTTTAAATGAACATATTTCTCTGTAATACCATTGTGTCAGGACTTTCCCCTTTACAGTCCTAAGATTGCTCAGTAGTGCCTTTGATGTTCGTACCAACACCTGACATAATTCAGAATAAAGATGACGAAAAGCAGCTGGATACAATCAGGTGGAATTTTACTTGCAGCAAGGAGAACAACAATACAGAGTGTCAAACAGTCTGAGATGTTGTACTGAAGCTAATACAAAGTCTTCTCTCTTTTATAAGAAAGTGTGTGTATGTAACATGTGAGGGGTGTGAGGTGGAGTGACCGTCACACAGGCTCCTCTTTCTGTGCCGGTAAAAGCTGGTCTTGAAGATGCAACAAGTTACGCACACAGGTGATAAGTGGGAACAAGGAGTGGGCTGTGCAAGGTCATAAGGTAGTGTGTGTGTGGGTGTGAGAAATATGCAGTCAGTTATCAATGATTATAAAGGGATTCAGGATAGAGTGAGAAAAAGATGTTCAAATACATGAAAAGACTATATACAATATATACAAGAGTCTAATTATTCTTAACACATTGTGTGTACTATGAGTATGATTTGCCATGCAACACTGACCCTGCTCTGATAACTATGAACCATAAACCCTTCACATAAACCATGTCTTTCACCGTGGGAATTTATTGTCTGTTGATCTGTAAGCTGTTCTTAAATAAGTTGCTTATGAGAGTCTGTTAATAATTTCTTGGATAATAACAGTTAATTAAATGTGTTTATTTAGACTGAGAAAATCTAACTTTTATTAAAAATATATATGTTCAATCAAAAACAGATTTCAAGCATTTGATGGCTCTGATTCCCATTAATCTAAATGTTCACGCTACCACATATCGATGTTTTATCCTTTATTCTTTTTTTATGACAGTGTCAGCCTCCAGCTCATAGAAGTTTTCTATTTTTAACTGCATTATGCCAAAACATGAAGGAGATATGGGGCTTAACTATGCATATATCTAGGCGCATCATTTTGATTATGAATGTTCCAGCTGCCACATATATCAGCACAGGGCGGTTTGTATAGTGGGACTGGCCGAATATGCACATTTCATGAATCACAATGGGAACTGGTTGCACCAAAAACCTGTGCAAGATTCTACACCAGACTGATATGTGAGGGCCACTGTATGTAAACTCCATTTGCAGGGGAGATTTCATTAAAAACAAAAGCAAAGATGCTACTAAAAATATGTTGTCAGCTCCACCCACCTCTCCTGCATATTCTTTTAAACTTGAAGATTTCATTTATAAAAACAAGATGTGTTAGTTTTAACAACACACTAAATCACTGATTTTTTATTTCATGTATGAATTTTTCCAAATGAGCAGTAAACGCCGTGAGAAGTAGCCTTCCTGGCACAGGCTGTAAACTACTAGCAAAGCATTCTTGCACTGCTAATAGTTTCAGGGGTCACCCAGGGGGGTGGGGGCATAGGTAAATAAATAAGGGTGCATATAAGAATAGAACAGTTGATGGCAAAGAATATTGTCCATCACAAGTGAACAGCACAAAAATGAATGAAATACAAAAACTGAAAGCAGTTTCCAGTAGAAGTTTATGCTTATTAATGCACAATCTTTTGACACGGAGGAATGTCAAAGAATAATCAAGAGGCTTAGCATAGCTATCTTAGTGGCAGAACAGAATTGCCACCACATACTTAAATGAATCTGCAAGCATATCATGCTTTAAAACTGATAAACATGCATTAAAACACCATCCTGTTAGTTGATATAAAACGTGCAAACAAAACTACTCAGTCATCAATTTTGTCTTAAGGAGAGTTGTTATTTCAATCTAAATTTTGATGCTTACTTGTATTCACTCTTACTTTTGGTAGAGAGAAAAGCTGTCACAGAGAGTTTGAAGCCACTCAGCTTACAGCTAATATACCTGCTGGTTTATCCATAGCTTATAGGTTTATTTAACTTCACTGCATAAAGTATACAGGGATATTCAACAAGTGGAAGGTGAACACATAAATGAACCACAGGGCATCACTGAGGATAAACTGATAATGCGTAGTGTCACCGAAGGAACTTTGATGAAGTCAACTTGACATCTAAATCTGTTTTAATGCTTAGAAACAGGGTTTAAGAACAGGGTAATGTTGCAGCTGTTTATTTTAAGTCACACACTTAGTCTTGGAAAAGCATATGGCATGATGCACGTACACACAAATCATCTCCTGTAATTGCTAAAAGCAAGCCAAAAGCAACTAGCAAGCCAGTACCAACTGATGTGTCCTGCTGAGCCCCACTCACTACAAATATTAGAGTGTATACAACCATATAATGGTACATATAGCAGTTCTTACTGTGTCATTCAGTTTTTCCACAGTGACAATTAAGCACATCCTGTCTGTTGTAGATGCCTAGTTATGGCATATGCCATGTTTACATGGTCAACTGCAAGTAGAAAGACCGTTGACTTCTCTGACTTTGAGACTAAATATAAAGACTAAATATACTTAAGACTAAATATAAAAAAAACTTCTTGTAAAATTACGACACATCAGGGTGAGAATTTTAAATGTCATACCTTTAGGGGAAAAACTCAGACAACAGTTGTCTTTTAAATGGGCAATTATCAAAATGTACCCAAGAAACAGTGATCTTTTATTTAAGGCTATGATTCCAGGACTGTCTGCATGCTGGTGTAGCAGGTAGGGCCAATTCAACAGAGCAAAAAGGCTGCTGGTTAGACTCCTAAGTTAAAAAAAAAGCCTTCCTATGTGGAGTTTGCATGTTCAATCCTGTGCATGAGTGGGTTTCCTCTGGGTACGCTGGTTACCTCCAACAGACCAAAATCATGCTCATAAGGTTAAATGGTGACTCTAAATTGCTCGTAGGTGTGTTGTCTGTCTTCCTTCATCAGCTCTGTGATTGGGCAGTAAACAGACAAGGTGTACCCTTCCTCTTGCCCAATGGCAGCTTGGATAGGCTTCAGCACCCCTGCAACCCCTAAATGGATAAGCGGTGTGGATAATCAGTTGCTTAAAGCCTCTTCAAGCCTCTGGAAACATGATTTGAAATTTTTTAAATTCCAATAGAATATCAAAGGTCAATGTGTTACTAAGCATCCTTGAACATTTGAGATGGAAAAAAGATCTCCAAGATTTAGAACAATCTTGTTCTATAGCAGATTATTTCACAGTTAAGATGACTTCTCAGAGCTATGTGGGCAGGATTGCAATTGCATTGCAGTGAAGAGGCTGATTGGGCAGAAGTAAAGTAGTTTTGTTGCCTCTGAGGGGGTGGGATTTAGTGTTTATTTTTCTATTGACAGAGATATTTATTACATAATAAATGGCTGTCTGAAGTCCACCCACTTTGCATCAAGTTATTGCACAACCTCAAACACTTAACAGACATTTCAGAAACATATATATATATACTCAACAAAAATATAAACGCAACACTTTTGTTTTTGCTCCCATTTTTCATGAGATGGACTTAAAGATCTAAAATTCATTCCAGATCCACAATATTACCATTTCTTTCAAACATTGTTCACAAATCTGTCTAAATGTGTGATAGTGAGCACTTCTGCTTTGCTGAGATAATCCATCCCACCTCACAGGTGTGCCACATCAAGATGCTCATCAGACACCATGATTAGTGCACAGGTGTACCTTAGACTGTCCACAATAAAAGGCCACCCTGAAATGTGCAGTTTTGTCTCACAGCAAAATGCCACAGATGTCGCAAGCATTGAGGGAGCATGCGTTTGGCATGCTGACAGCAGGAATGTCAACCAGATCTGTTGCTCGTGCATTGAATGTTCATTTCTCCACCATAAGCCGTCTCCAAAGGTGTTTCAGAGAATATGGCAGTACATCCAACCGGCCTCACAACTGCGGACCACGTGTAACCACACCAGCCCAGGACCTCCACATCCAGCAGGTTCACCTCCAAGATCGTCTGAGACCAGCCACTCAGACAGCTGCTGAAACAATTGGTTTGCATAACCAAAGAATTTCTGCAAAAAACTGTCAGAAACCATCTCAGGGAAGCTCAACTGCATACTCGTCGTCCTCATCGGGGTCTTAACCTGACTCCAGATCGTCGCCGTAACAGACTTGAGTGGGCAAATGCTCACGCACGACAGCGTGTACCAGTTCCCAATAATATCCAGCAACTTTGCATAGCCATTGAAGAGGAGTGGACCAACATTCCACAGGCCACAATTGACAATCTGATAAACTCTATGCGAAGAAGATGTGTTGCACTGTATGAGGCAAATGGTGGTCACACCAGATACTGACTGGTTCTGAGTCCCCAGACCCCCAATAAAGCAAAAAAAATGCACATTTCAGGGTGGCCTTTTATTGTGGACGGTCTAAGGTACACCTGTGCACTAATCATGGTGTCTGATGAGCATCTTGATGTGGCACACCTGTGAGGTGGGATGGATTATCTCAGCAAAGTAGAAGTGCTCACTATCAAACATTTAGACAGATTTGTGAACAGTGCTTGAAAGAAATGGTAATATTGTGTATCTGGAATGAATTTTAGATCTTTAAGTCCATCTCATGAAAAATGGGAGCAAAAACAAAAGTGTTGCGTTTATATTTTTGTTGAGTATATATATATATATATATATATATGGCCATTCTTATGAATAAGAAATTTTCTTCAAATTCCATACAACTTTCCACTTATTAGAGTTTGGAGGTGTGAACACATCATGTATCCACATATCTGGTAATAAAACACAAACCATTATATAGTATGTGCATGATAATATATTTAGATGTTGAAAGTACTTTTAGCCCCTTCTCTGTCATACTTCATGCTGTGTTGAAGTGTTGATCTGATTAGCAAGTCTGTGGATATCAATTACACTTTTTCAGGTGTGCTGTTAGCTCAGCTGGGTTCATCAGTGTATGCATTACCAGCTTCATTTCCTTTCCTGTCTGATTGGTCCATTGACCAACCAATCAAAGAGCTCCCATTGCAGAGCTACTCTCGTCAGACAAATTTTGGTCGTCATAGACACATTTGATGCATTGTGGTGAAAAAGTTGCATAAATTTGTGACCTTAGCATTAATAGAAAACTTTCATATTTACATCAGTGAAACAAATTACTCTCACACTGAACATTTATAGTGCTCTAGTGTTACTCAGCAGAAAAAATAAGCATTTTTTCTGTGGACAGATTATAGTTACAGACAATATTTCAAAGATCATACGTAAGCAATATTCTTCAGGTTTTCAACAGTTTTATCAAAAAAGAGTTATTTACATGAACCCTGGAATATTTTTGTCTTTACATTTACACAACTAGCAAATTATTTTCAGTTTTTCCAATGGGAAAAGACCAATGGTCACTGCCAGAGTTGAAATTCTGGGAATTTGAAGCTAGTTTCTGGACTTTAAAAAAAAAGGAAGGTTGGAGAAAGAACATTTCATGAAAGTATAATTGGAAACATCCCAGTAAATGCACATGGCTAACATCTTCCTGTAGGGGTATAGATTGCACTCTCACACCCCTTTCATGTGTGCATTCCTCCATGACAGATGTTTCTAGTACTGTTGAGGCCACATTTTTGGGCCCAGAACACAAGACAATTGACCCAAAAATGAAGCCAAGTTGAAAATGATCGTTAAAAAATTATGAAGTTCTGCTTGGGAATATATATGTAGAAATATTATGTAATTCGAAAATGATTCCCATAATTTCCATGGAAAGTTTACAGTTTGAACTATTTCCAAAACTCCCTGGCGTAACTTCTCATGTAAAGTTTCTGAAAAGTTTCACCTGTTTGCAACCCTAGTCATAGCAGCCACCTCAGAGGGTGGGATGGGCTAGGCAGACGGTCAGTTTTAATTTGTATTAAGTAGGGCTGTCACTTTAGTGCATTAATTAGATTAATTAATTACAACGCAAATTAATGCCTTAAAAAAATTAATCGCAGGATTAGATATAGCACATGAACATTTTAATACCGTCCAGTTGAAGGACCCGTACATGGCAGTGGCACGTCACGTCACACATGCATCGCTAGTCAAACCAAACAAAGCTGAGGTGACAACAGGAACGGCCTATTTGAGACTATTTGATAATTTTTTAATCTATATTTGTACTACATTCTTAAATATTGCACCAGGCCTAATTGGTTTGCTGGATGTCCTCGACCTTTTTCTTTTTTTTATTTTTTTATTTATGAAACACACTTAAAGTGTAATTTGAGTTGCCTGATTAAGCTTAGAATTATCTGGACAAGTTGCCCTGACTTCGGTTTTATTCAATCACCAATTAAAATGTAGATTTACAATCTTCTCTTTTTAGTGTATTCATTTGATTAATCATCCACAACAATTTTGTAATGTCCTAGAACTCAAATTCTTTATTTAGGGACTTTAAGCAGATATGAGATTAAAATGCGATTAATTAGATTAATTAATTATAAATCCTGTAATTAATTAGATTATTTTTTTTAATCGCCTGACAGCACTAGTATTTAGTCACAGTCAAAATTCTCTTTAGCAACTATATTGAAGGAGACATATCATGCTGATGCATGATTTAATACTTACATATAATATAATAAATTTGAAAACAAGACCTTATACCCCCTTAATTTTCAAAAAATGAGATATTGTATTTTTTCTGATATCCTAGAATGAGATTTGATGCCTCTGAAAATAGGTCATTGCGAGATGACCGCGAGATTTAAATCGTCGTGACGAGACGAGGTACATTTCTGATAATCTGATGTAATCTGATGAAACAGCTCCTCCTCTGTGATGTCCGTTAGCCACAAAACCGTCACCGAGGAACACATCCACCCAGCAGCAGTATATAGCTCCCTAGCTCACACTAACTCATTACCAGCTCTGGCCTGTAGGGGGACTCAATACACAGTCACTGCTTTGAGCCTGCCGGAAAATACAATAGAAGAAGAAGGACAGGCTGGCTCAGCCCTCTCGGCAGCTCTGACAGAACTGACCAATCAAAGCACAAAGGGCTGTGGCGTTGCGAGGTTATTGTAGGTCAGCCTGAGAACCGAGGGTTTCAACGAGAGCTTGATAATGGCCTAAAATGAGAATTTTGAGAACGCTATTGTGGGGCAATGAAAGAACTAAATGACTTGTACTGAGGGCAGAAATGCTTTACAGGCATCCTAGTCTGGCATAGTGAAAAGGACAAACAAGCATGATATGTCTCCTTTAACTTTGTAAGACACAATAACACATCAGACTGAATTTTCCCTGAAGAATAAATGAAGTATCTAGAGTGTGATCATGATATCAAATTTTTGTCTTTAACTTTTGTTGTGATTTGGTCTTCATCCTTTCTATTCTTTCCATGCATATTCTCCTGCCATTGAGTATTCTTGTTTTTATACAGTGATCCCATTAGGTTTTTTGTTGAACATAATAACAACAAAATTCATTTCATATGCTTTACATATTCATGTCCTTTTATTGAAGTCGTATACACAACTAAACCAACCCTTGTACCAAACATAAGCAGGCATTACCTACTGCAGCTCCTGTACGCACTTATTGCTGAGTGAACTCCTGAGACCAAAAGCTAATAAGGTAAAGAAACAGGCTTTAATTATTGTAATCTGGGCCAGCTTTCATTTGAGCTTTGTGATTTCAAGGGCCGATTGTCCTGCTGTGTGCAATTTAATTAAAATGACAGGACCACGTCTCTGCTCAAATCACAAAATATGACAATCAGACATGCCTTAATAAAAAAAAAACTAAATCCTGTTAAAATAATGGTGATTCAGGGGGTATTACATGTTGTGAGTGTCATTCCTTAATGAAGCTCATCTACAACCTTAGTTGTCCTCAGTGTGCAGTGTTATTGAACCAAAACATTCCAGCGCTCAGCAGTTAGAACAGGGAGGCAGATGGGTTTTAATGCATTAAGGTTTAATCAGTAAAGGAAAAAAGGGGCTAATGGATGAAAAGCAGCACGCAGACTTTGTGTTTTGGAGCAAAACAAAATAAAGCAGGAACAACGGCAGTGAGATTTGTGCTTGTTTCAGCATAATGCCGAAACAGAGCACAAACAAAAGTGAGCTGGGGCAGTGAAGTGGGAAACAGAGGGAGGTCTTCACATTGGAAGAGCGCTGTACACATGAATGTTGCATGATGCACCTTGCTGTTGCACTGCGAGAGGCATTTCGCACATTGTTACACACCATTAAAACCACAAGCATCCGTCAACTCTGGGAAGCTTCAACAAAACACATCCACTCTGACAGTTTTTCTCATGTTTTCAGGCCATTCTTCTAGTGTGAAACGGCAGACATTACACTGGATCTTGATCCTTTTTTTATCTGGCAGCTTTAACAAAGAATTTAAATTATTTGAGCATGCAGCAGCCAGAAGGGAGGCCTTTGGTGTGAACTGTCCATCTGATTTGGGCCTTCAAAAAACCCACAGACCACACAAACCTCACACAAGGGCTTTGTAAACAAACACATAAACAGACACCCGCTAGTTAAGGTTAAGCAGAAAACAAATCTTGTGTCCGCAAGTGAAGACAAAATATGCAGTTATTCTTCCACTCCTGCATCCACTGGGTATTTTTCATTTTTTCTAACAAGTAAAGCTGAGCAATATGAAATAACACTACAGTATTTTATGGAGCTGAATTGCTTTTGACAAAATACATCTTTTTCAGGCATGCACAATATCATCAAAACAATATCAATATACATTTTGGCCAAGAAAAATAAGTTGTTTTCCTTGCTTTAAATCTTTTACCAACACAAATAGGCTGTCAATAAGAAAGAAACAGGTCCATTTCAGTCAAGTTGAGGCTGTATACACATGACAAAATACATCTGTATCAATACTGAGTTTGAAACTATCAGCAAATGATTAATTATAACAAATCGTTGTCACAATACCAGTATTTTAAATTGTAATCAAACTCAATTGACAATCAAATAATGTAGATACATGCCTAATAATAAAATCAGTGAAAACAAAAGTCCTAAACAGCTTTTTTTATTATTAACATAATTTGCCGACAAACTACTGCAGACTCTTTATTTACTGATGTCATTTAAATGTTCAAACATGTGTTTTCAAGACAAAATATCCATGGTTTTAGGTCAAACAAAAAGTGAAGAAACATGTTTATCAGTTATAATATTTACCAGGAAAGAGAGCACCCCCTGCGTTGCACAAATGTGTTGGCAAAACCTGTAAATGAATGTTCAATAATGCCAATTTGTGCTGTCAGGCATTATGCAGGAGTTTGCTTGCAGTTTTTGATTATAAAAATCGTGGTTTAAAGACTTTTTATTCTTGTTGCTATTTATCAGATCAGTATCAATATCAGTGCATTTGTACCTTTTTTCTTTAAATAGAAATAATAAATTAACTGAGCTTGTATAAATCATTTCTACTTGTCTGAGGACTCAAAGTGGTTTTACACTGAACCAATGGTTGAGATTGTTGTTTAAAGAGTATATAATTAAAGAAACTGTTTAATATGCGGACATGGACTAATAAAAGCCAACCCGGAATTGGTTCAATATACAGTATGGGCTGTGTGCAAATCCACCAGAATTACTGTGATTTAACACACAGGATGCAGACACAAGCATGCTTGTTGACATAGTTGATAACAAGATACATTTTGTTTTAGAAGTCAGTGAAAACCAATGCTAAAGAGTTCCCTGTTTTGGCCTCTAGATCAGCCATTCTCAACCTTGCGGTCCCGACCCCAATTGGGGTCGCGAGATGATTTCTGGGGGTCGCCAAATCATTCAGGAAAAATGTAAATGCGCAAAATTAATGTGGCATCCGACCGGACGTGAAAGGACAACAAGTGATTGGTCTCAAACAGGCATTTTATTACTCCAAATCAATTACTGATTTGTATACCCGACATACGTTTTATCGATTGGGTGTTGTTTCAGCACCGCGGACAGGGAATTTTCTTTGCGTCCCAGGGGGAGGGGGGTCGCGGACAGTACTGAACGTTAAATTGGGGGTCGCGACTTTGAAAGGTTGAGAGCCACTGCTCTAGATGACTATGTGTTTGTTTAAGTTTAGTTTCTCATAAGACAGTGGTAGTAGTAATGATGGCTGGAACCCTGTATCTCTTTTGAAAATATATCTTAAAACTGTAAAGATTGCCTAACCCTACTTCCCAGCGTGTGGATCCCAATATGCTGGGTTAAATCAGGATAAATCAAATAAGATGGAGATTGGAGATCTAATGTAAACAATCTGGCTGTGGCTAATTGGCGAGGAAACGACAAAACGGTCTGTTAATCTGGTGGGCGTGTGCAGCCAAGACGGTGCAGCAGCTGGTACAACAGAAACAATTAGCACAAAAGGACAGAAAAGAGTAAGTAAGAATGATAGAAGTCACTCAGCATGGACAGAACAGCTAAGACAAGTGTGTGCAGTGGACAGAAAGACAGCAAAGAAAACAGTGAAAAGATAGAGAAGGCTTTTCAGTGGATTGAAGATCTCATTTCAGCAGATGCCTGTGTGGTTGTGCCTGATAATTACAAAAACAATTTGTCTTCATCCTCGTGTTGTGACCAAATGGGCGGTTTGATAAAGCGTGCAAAGAGGTGGGAGTGAGGAGGCTTCAATTACATAAATCACACATCTCCCTGCTTTTGAACAATACAGTAGGTTTGCCTGGGGTCGGCTGTGATTAACACTGGCTGGATGAGGTGGGAGGTAAGATGTTGGTAAAAGTAATAAATGTGTGGCTGTGCATTGTAATGGCATGATGAAAAGGGGGAACAAAATGATCCCTACAGCACTTAGATGTTTGGTCTTTAATTCAATGGTACATAAAGAGGAGGATTTTAAGTCCCCCACTTACTCCCAACAGAGGTAAGGACTGTATGACCCATCTGACCTTCAGAGAACAAGCCATTCTTGATAAAAAGAAGGATATCCAAAGCACAGCACATGATCTGAATGCAAACTGGAGGCAGAGAGGAAAGTAGGGAACACTATGATCTCTTGAGCAGTGTAACTTTTCAAAGGTGGCAAAGTGAGGCACAGGAGCATTAATGGCCTTTACAGCGTCAGAACTCCCCCTGACATCTTTATTTAAGCACAAACATGTCTGGAAAACATGATGATACAAATACCTAACTGTAGTGATTATGTAAGTGTGCACTGTGCACTCAGTGGAAGAGAACTCTACTTCATTACTCATAGGGACAAACAATATCCTTTTAACATCACAATTGGAATGTACGCATGCTCAATCGTCACATTGCAGGATGTGAAATGTAAGTCACATGACACAAAGCACGTGTTTAATGGAAACAAAACCTGCAACTTCCCTGGTGTCCTTAACTATGGGCAGTAAAAGCCTACCACATGTATATCACTGTCAGCAGGCCTTCCTGTATTACCAACACTGAAAATACTACTGATGACACTCATCAAGCATACAGTGGTTTTAGACTTCAAAAAGTAATCTAGTCAGAGGTTTTCAACAGATTATTTCATTCTTATATTTATCATAATTTGAAAAAATACTTATTATATGTGAATTCTGTGAGAACCCAATAAAAGACTTATTCGTGAGGACTCTGTAACACACACAAAGACACTGCATGTATTTGGCCTTCAAAAAAAAAGAAAAACTTATGCACAATTAGAGCTGAAACGATTCCTTGAATAATCCTGCTTATTCGATTACAAAATATCTTTGAGGCAAATTATGTGCCTCGAAGCCTTCTTTAATATCTAATTATACATATAAAATATATATCTGGACTCCTATACAGTGTACGGTGTTTGACACAGACGGTCATTTCTGTGGCACAACATGCCTGCTACCTCCGCTGCTGCGCAGCTTGTAAAATCATGAAGGAAGAGAAAAGAGAGGGACAGAAAAGAGAGAGTCCGCAGAAGAAATGGCAGAGAGTGTCCCAAGTGTGTGGTCACTACAAGAAGGGACGAAACGAAAACACAGTGCATTGTGTCTGATGTCAAATGGAGTTAGCTTAGCACGTAGCTTAGCATGATAGCACGTCGTCACTGTGCGTCGTCAGAGTGACACAACAGGGTGACACTCATGATACATCAACAGAAGCAGCTAATGTGATCAATAACTGAGATATGGGCTAGTAAATGACCTACTTTGATTATGGCTCTGTCTAAAGGCTGCTTCAGAACGTAAATCAATGCGGAGGCTACTTGCCCAGAATCATCTGTATTTTGTTCACATACTTTTCACATCCAATAACTTTACATTTAATTTGATTGCAGTGTGTAGAACAGGAAACACTGACAGTGAGTAGAGGAAGCAGGTGTAGGGAATGCTTTCATATGTTATAGAAATGTACATTAGCTAGTTAAATTATCTTAGTATCTAAGTATGATATTATTTGGTCCTAGAAATAAAGTAAGCAAAATAAGACCATCAATATGGTACAGTAGTACCATACTGATAGCAATAATTTAGCAAAAAGAGATAAGCATGAATACAAATAAAATAAAAATAACCAAACTTAAAAAAAAATACTGAAAAAAGCAAGATATGGCCCAGAGTAAAAATAAAAGTATAGATTTTTATTTTGAGATCCCATTTATGCTCAGAATGTTCAAAATAAGAAAAATAATTTGTTGATTTCAGTGACCTGGCTTTTCTGTTTTGTGTTACTAATAATAATAATGTGTAGTGATTCAATGTAAAAAAAAATTAGCAGTGAGCGCAATGTAACTGTGTTTCAATTAATCGATTAACTGACAAAACAATTTGATAAAGTAATCGATTACAAAAAGAATCGATAGTTGCAGTTCTATGCACAATATCTCTTTACCTAGTAGTTCAGCCCTAACTGGAGGCCAATTATCTCGACAATATGGGCAGAAGTTGTTCAAACAAACCATTACTTGAGTAAAGTACCTGATTACTCAAATAGTTTTTTTAAGTATTCAGACTATTTAAATAAAAAAAAGTATTGTGTTGCATTTTCACAGTGCTTGAGTGTTGACAAGAAAACTGGGAGGAATCCACCTATTCAAAATAAAGAGTGATGTTGACAAGTGTTACCAACCAATGTGGGACTGAGTCTTTACTTCTGTGTAAGGTACGTGTCATCTTAACCTTCACATTCAAAGGCCTATAGAAATAAACTAGAAGTGTTTTGAGAGAATGACCCTCCACCAAAGTGTTTCTATTCTACTATACTGTTTCTATCTCGCATTGTTAACAAAGCTAAGACAAAAAATCCTGTATCCACATCCAGATTTGCATCACCACCAAAATTGATCACTCCTTTTTTGGGCCATGACCAACATTGCCCCCAAACATTATCTCAATCTGTCCACAAAAGTTTCAAGTTTTCTTGCTAACAAGAAAACAGATGCTAGAAAACACAACCTCCTTGGTGAAGGTAATGATGGCATGAGCAAGATACCCCTCGGGTCATTTTTTGAACAGGACATGTTGTCTTTAACATTTCACTGTATGCTTTCTTTAAGATTTGCCTCTTAGAGAAAGTCATCCAATATTTTCGGCCAAATTAGTTAGGTAGTTAGGAGAATAAAACGTCACTGGGAAGAACTCCAAATGGGAACAGGAAGTATTATCTGCTTAGAGAGGGGCTGTCAGAATGTCAGTTTGTGCTTTACCAGCTGTGGAAACCAGTTAGAAGTGGACAACCTCAGTAAAAGCGTAGATCCTACCGGGTCAAATACTGTATTCTCCAGTTCAAGTGAAAGTTGATCCGTCAACTTGCTGATGTAAAGCACTGTGTTTGCTTTAGATAAAAATCTAAGCATTCAAAGTAATCAACTGAACTTACAGCATAAGTGTATGCTGTGATTTCTCCCCCCAGTCTGTGAGCTTTGTAGAGATATGAAGCTTACAGTGTGTTCTCTGTGTTCTCTGTTTGTAGCTAATGTTGTTATGAGTATGTTAATAAATGCTAAAGGAACTTAACAAAACTCACTCTCCATCTGGCAACAGAACAATCAGAAAAGTGTATGTTTTTTCTCATTGTCTACCTGTACACCGCCCCTCTCTGTCTCTGTCAAAAGTGCTTTATTGGCATGAATGTTATAGAACAGTATTGCCAAGGCATTTCAGACAAAATAAAAACATTGAGTAAATGTTAAAAAGAAAAGGACATACTGGTGGATTATTACTGATAATAATGACATGACTTACTAATATAATAAAATTATGATCCATAACATATCAAATGAAGAAAAAGATGTGGCTTTGTGTTTGTATGTGTATTTCAGGTATTTGCACTATGTATGTATGAGTCTGTTGGAATGTAGTTTTGTTTATTTGGTAGAGTTTGTCATTGGATTTCTCTCTGAGTGAGTTGGTGCACAATCTTGTTTTAGTCAATATTTTTTGTTTGTGTATGTGTGCATGTCTTTGTGTGTCTGTGGTTGTGTGTACATATTTATATTCATGAATTGTGTGTGGTTGGATGTTCTTAGGTTGTGCTCTGGTCCTTACATACTCCCGTTTGGCATTTCCCTTAGTTAATCTGGGATTTTCTGGTTGGTCTTGTATATTGAACCCTTCGAGTGTGTGTTTTGTTATTTAGCAAGAGTGTTTACCTCTTGGCCTGACATTTAGTGCATGATATGAAAAAGCGGAGCTTTGTCTCTGCCTACTGGGTGTCATAATGGGGGCGGGGTCTGTCTTCCTCTGGTTGCCAGCTCTTTTTGGAACAACTTGTCTTAAGAGCCAATCTATGGTCACTAAGTTTGGACCTCCTCTGGGGTTCTCCAGTGCTCAGGTAATATGTCAATCTGCACTACATTTAAGGTCAAATTTGACTTTAATTTGTTGGGTTTTGGGTTGTTTTGTTCCCCAAAATATCTGAAGTAATTTTCCTTGAATTGGTTTATAATATTATTAAGTGTAATTGCAGGGATGTTGGGGTCAAGCCTGATATGGTCATACTGAAGGACTGCTTTAGACTTGAGGCTCTCTGGTTTGGTTTATATCATATGTTTCAAACTCAAGGCCCGGGGGCCACATCCGGCCCGTTGGACAATTATATCTGGCCCGTGAGATTGTTTTACATATTTTTTGTTTTTGTTATTAATGGCCTGGCGGTATGAAGTGCTGATAACACACAAACTACAGATCCCATAATGCAGTGCAATAGCTGCCTTGCTGAACAATAGACAACTGGGACCAAAAGCACAATTTTTATATAATATTTTCAGGGGGGTTTTGTTGCATTTTCATATTTCCAACTTTTTATTTTGACAGGAGATATTTTTATGGAGAAAAAGGTTTTTAAGTTATGTATAGTTTCAGTTTCTTTATTCTGTAATAATAGTATTTGTGTCCATTTAGTCATATTTATCAAAAAAAAAGTCTTGCTTTAATGTGTTCAATAAATAATTTTCCTTTTCGGCCCTTGACCTAAAGTGTGTTTTGAGTTTTGGCCCCATGTATAATTGAGTTTGACACCCCTGGTTTATATGATGTGGGTGCAGCATTTGGACCAGCAGGTCTTTTTGTTCATTTTATTCTTCAGTTTTGGAAGATTTAATTGTATAAATCCTGCAAAAACAGTATTGTCGAGCATAACCCACAATCCATGACATATAGAAAAATATGAAAACGACAATCAAATTTGTTCATATGTACTAACAATGATTAATAATGTTTTAATGATAATAGTAATCCATCAACCAAGCCCTCTCTTGAAGATTTTAAATTTTAAAAGGCTTAGGGGCATGAAGTCTCTTCCTCTCTCTTTCTCTGCTCAAGTAAAACTGTGTTGAAAATGTGGCTGCTTATAATCACTTCCAGTCACCTTTGTACTGTTTTGGACCAACTAATCCTTCAATTTCAGATCTAGTGTTGCAAAAATACAAAAAAATTTGATAATGTGTCATTTTACAACTACAAAAGATGAAAAAGTACAACAAAGGGTGAAATATGGCAACAAAGTGACATAAAATAACAACAGAAGTCATGAATATAAATCCAAAAAGGACAGACACACAATGCGTTCAAAGACATGCAAAACAATCTCCATTATAAATACAAAAGCACAAACAGATGCAAAAACAACTTCAAAGATGTGTTGAGCAAGTACAAAGCGGCACAAAATGTCATGAACAAAATGTAACAAAGATAAACTCAACAGCTTCAAAGTGATGCAAAACAACACTTATATTTAATAAGAACAACGAAACACTGAAACTGGCGCGATCTGGAGCTTCTGAGCGGGCTATTAGTAAATGAAAAGGGACTGGGTGCATTCAAAATGTCCAGGCCCAGAGGTCCACCATCTCAGTATGTGCCCCTGCCCTTAAGTGCCTCCAAAACATGGAGGACTGAACACCACAAACTCACTCCTCTTTTGTATCATTGGCTGTTTCTGAGGTAAAAATATCCACACGCATTGCAGGCAGACACACAGGTCACTGCAGTGATAAACACCACGGTTAAAGCACTGACCTCCAGCAGGAACTTTTCCGCCTCTGAAGCTCGTCCAGCAGCAACACATTGGAAAGTAGCATTTTGCCCAGCGTTGACCTCCTCATCTCCGAGCCTGGAGAAGTGTGGCGCCTTATCTAAAGAGGCAAAAACACACAGAGAAAAGCAATGAGATCCAAAGACTGTTACTTTTTAGCTGTTCATGACTCGAGGCAAAATTACATGAAGGCTCTCATTTGTAATAAATGATAACTTTAATGCCATGCATATCTTTATGAGGATAATCAGCTTTGCTCGGTGTTTGCTCAATATTTAAGCATTTACTTGGTACTTATGACAGCCTGAAGCAGCTGCAAAAACAAATATCTGCTGATGCAGTAAACAAATTGTACAAATTGAAACGTGGTCCTATGAGATCCTTGTTATGCATTTTTTCATTTTCAAAAATGTAATCATTATACCGAAGGAATTTAAATGAAGTCACTGGGGTGCACATGGACACCACAGTTTAAGATAAAACAAAATTTAAAGCCAATGCACATGAACATAATGAATCATATCAAACTTAAACGCAGCACCTTTTATTATCGTCTTGAAAACCTTGTCAAATCTTTGGCTGATGCTGCTGGTCTGTTATCCCCAAAGCAACCTTGGTAGGTCATAATTAGACCACTAAACTTTGCAGTAAATCATGCTGTTAAGAAAAGAATCTTAATATTGTGGTCTGTGTTATCATATTAAAATAAGGCCTTATGAAAATACATTGTGATTGGTTTTGAGTCTGCCAAGTTAGTTCATTTTGTTCCTAGTAACATGGATTTAAACACTACTTCTGTCCAGTAGTATGACTTGCAACAAAGTTTGGGTGCACTTTGAATGGCCAGTTGAATCAGATGAGGTAGGGCACTCTCCTTCTGTCACTAAAGGCAGTGTCATCAGATTGCATTATACCAGACAGCAAAGTTGACAAGACATTTTTTTCTAAAGCTAACAATTTAAAGTTTAATGTGAACACAAAGCTGTTGTGCTCAGAGCCATATGTCTAACTTGCAAACATTGATTTGTATGTGTTTATGTTGAATAATGAGCTGACGCTATATGATAGGATCCATGAGTTATTTATGGAACTGATAAGTTCAAATGTTATTAATATTTGAGTTGTACAAACATCAGAACAATAACCTAGCAGAACCTTACTTTGGTCTGCATACCTCATCATTTCGTCTTTATCTTGATGCTGATGTTGACCTTAATCTTTATCTCCCACCTTATTGCACAGTACTCCATGTGTCTGCCTTACTTTGTTTAAAATTGATAAATCAGAAAAGAGAGGGTATTGACCCCGGGTCGATTAATTTTTACCTCCGCCAAGGAGGTTACGTTTTTGCTGGAGTCTGTTTGCTTAGACAGTTTAGTTTAGACAACTTTATTTATCCCAAAGGGCAATTCTGTTTTAGCAGTCCACCCAGACTATACATACAACTAAAAACAGCAGACAGAGACAACAATAAATAAAAGTTTCAACAAAATAAAAGTCAGTACATGACAGAGATGCCCATCGACACACAGCGGCCCTCAACAGGCCCTTCCAGAAACCTGGGTCAGTAAGATTGCAATACAATTAGTGGCAGGTGAAAGAGAACATGAAGATTCTCAGCAGTGTATTAAAGATCCCAAAAGTTACAACAGTGCTCGTTTGTTTGTTTGTTTGTCTTTTGGCAACATAGCACAAAACCTACTGAATGGATTTACATGAAAATCTTACCAGAGGTGTGGTTTGGTAAAGGAAAAAGCCAGCATTGCATACATTTAGGTGCTGATCTCATCCAGACTGACATCACAAGAAACATTTAAGTTTATAACAGCAAATCTCACTTATTTACGGCATTATGGGAGTTTTAGTTCATCGCAAACTGACGTTGAGTCTTTCTTGTGTATGTCACTACATTTCCCAGCTTCCCTGCAATGCCAGGGGAGGATTCCTCCACACTGCTCTGTCTGCACTCACAACTACTAGTAACATTACTGTGAGCCCATTAACATGATAGAAACATGCCTGGCAGTTCTGCTCACTCACAGTCCCTCTAGACGTGCCTGTTACACCCGTAACAAGGATGCTGATAATGTCAATATGGAAATAGTCCATCATAGCAGAAATCTGTGTGCGAGTGTAAAAACTTAACCTCCAAACATCACACCGAAGCGCACACACCATCAACATCTGTACAAGCAGTAGTAAATTGGCTCAGTCAACAAGTTACAAAACCCACTACTAACTAGGTCACTCTGTTGGATGATATATCAACAATAATCACATTTCTCGCAGATTGATATTTTTCATTCCACAATGTGCATATGAAATAAAGATAGGACTATAACATTGGATGGAAATCACAGTTTATGGCTGGAATTGAGCTGCTTGGTGGAGGTCTGCGCTCTCTGAGTGCTTTTCTAGTGTTAAGAATGTACTGACTTGAATTGACTTGTATTGACTGAGTGGAGGCAGAGGTTGTGTCACCCTCTTTGATTCAGATTCTGTACAGCTCATGGAACGTCATGTGGAAGTTAACTGGTAATTATATGCTGCAATAAATTCAATACAAAAATCAAAAGTCAAAACATGATGTTGATCCACAAAGATGTTGAACTGTATGTGTTGAAAGGGTCATTCAGTGCCCATTATCATAAACACAATTAACACCCAACTGGAGGTAATCTATAGATGAGCAAATGTAGGAGTGAATGTGATAAAGAAAAGACCCAGAGTGAGCATCAGTCCTCCACATTTTGACTAATAGTGTCCCAGCATGCTGTGCTGAGCTACAAATGAGTCAGTGTGTGGGAGTAGCCCTCTCACCCGACTCTGTGATTAACAATAGAGAAGTGAGATCCAGACCCCTGCAGAGTGAAATCACTGAGTAAACGCCAGCAGCGCTGTCTGCCATCTCTGAGAAATGGGGTTGGAGAAATCCACGTGTCACTCTGAATGATTGACAGGGAGATGTGGCAGAGCAGCAGTGAAGCTGAAGCATTAGGGAGAGGCAAATGTTTGGGTCCCACACATCTCCTGCTTGGTTTTGTGCTGATATCTGGTAGAAATGGGGATATGACAATTTGTTGAACTTGTTTGTGTACAGTAGTAAGTGGTGGCTGTTCACATCTGTACCCCACAGGCGGCCATGTTTCCTTTGACTGACTTTCCCTCCTAAGGTTAATTCATAATTCATGCCTGAGAGCCAAATATAAACAAACACCATAATGAGTGTGAATGGAAAGGAAAAAAAAAACTCCATTTGGCAAGTGCTGTAGTGTTATACAGCTAAATGTGTCAGATCTTATCCTCGGGACTCTTTAGAGCGATAAATATTTCATTGGGGTGCAACACTGGTTCCAAAGTCACTCAGGAGAATAAAACAAGAATGTCAAGCATGTTTTATCAAGAATATACAAAAAGGAACTTGTTGAGCTTGTATTTTATGACTTTTTTTCGCCACTATGTGACACTTCCCTCCAGCTTTCACTCCTCTCCACGAACAGTTGCTGCCAAGTAGTGCAGGCTGGCCGTGTGCCACATCATAAGGCATGTTCAGGTCTTGATGAGAGTCTTAATTATTTAATGGGCACAGTGGGAGCATTGAGAAGATGCCATCTGCCGTCTCAGGGAGAAACAGTGTGGTGAATGGGTGGTATAAGTTCAGCAGGGTTATGTGACACTCTAACAGCATGTGCAGTTAAATAAAATCACTGAAGCACTTTTAAATCTTAAATATAATAAAGTCACAAAGCACACAAGCAACTTAGGTCAGGATTAATGTGAAAACGCTCAGTTTATCTGACTGGATAATTGTTAAGTCATTGGATATGCATAAAAACCCATATTCTAATGAAGTTGGGACTTTATGTTTGATATAAATAACAGAATATCACGCTTGTGGATTGGATTTTCCAAATCCTTTTTAGACCTGTATTCAATTGAATACACTACAAAACAGATATTTAAAGGGACTGTGAGGAATTTCTAAGTAATTATAAAAAAGTCTCACTTTTAGACATATGCCTGATCGAAATACACACTTTAAGATGAGTTTTATAGCATCAAAATAGGTTATCTATCTATTCCTTAGCCTTCCAGTCGGGTCGTACAGGGCTGGACTGGCCTGGATACTCAACTTCAGGAACAAGACAATTAAAACTAGAGCGTGCTCATGGGTAGCAGAGTCTTTACGTTGCCAGTAATAGACTCTCCTCATAGTCCCTTTAATGTTCAAATTGATGACATGTATTGATTTTGTCACAATTATTCACTCACTTCAATGTCTGCAACAAATAGATATTTTTCCTTATATATGTAATAAATGTCTTCGTATATCCATTTAACTTGTATTTAATCTTGAGAATGATCGTGTGTAAAGTACAACAAAATCAGATCAGTAAGCTTTCAACAGAATGATGCGTGTTGCCAAAATAGCTATTAACAGTTGCATTCAAAGAAAAAACAGTTTGTTACCATATGTTATACAGATCTTTAAAACCTTCCTTTAATCACTTTCAAATGTAGCGTTTACTTCCTTATCTAAAAAGATGATGTGTGTCATGGAGGCTAGAAAGTTGTTAAATGCTAATTTTCTATCCAGCAATGTCTTGTGTTTCCTTGAGATATAGCTTAATGCACTTGTTTTCTATAACTAAACACACTGCTGGATATTCACTATGACTGCATTGTTAAATAGCCTATTGGATACACCCAACATGTATACAATTTAGCTTCTCAAATAAGACATGATGATAGTATTCGACCTTGAGTATGAGGTCATGAAAAAATGCTGTCTGCTTCAGTGTAAAACCGTGGCCATGTTAGATGTATTCACAAGGATATAACAGTAAACTCCCATGTGATAAAAATACCTTCTCCAGGTTGAGTCAGTTATATAAGTCACTTAAAGTAGTTTGAACAGGCTGTAAAATGTGCTACTATCTCTTGTGGTTGGCAGTGGGTCACACAGGGAACAGAAGTGTCACAGGGAGAGCTGTTCAGGTATTAAACTCAGGGGGCTTACTGAATATGTTTCACACTGGCTCTTTAGTGGCTGACAACACACTGAACTGCTACTGTCACTTCTAAACTTCTAACACAAAAAGGATGGCTGCAGGGGGTCGATGCTAAGAAGAAAAAAACATCCCGAAAAGAAGGGTGCTTATGAAGCTTTGAATGTAGTACTTGTTTGTAAAGAAAAATCGACACCACACTCAAGGTCAACCCAAAGATGCAAAAGTAGAGAATCCTTAAAAGAAGAATTTAAAGATTTAACAAATTAACAAGTGCACTTGGCTGTCTGATGATGCCAGAGGCAGGATGGCAGATGTGTTTTCACGTGGTAGGAAGTGTTGGCATGAGGTGTCATAGTGTTTTAACAGCACTGCTTTTGCTACAGGGTGCCCCGGGATACGAGCTTGATCAGCCATCGCTCTTCTTCCCATTCTATTTATGTTCACACTACTTCAAATTGAGCTCTCTGAGTAATCGGAGTGGTTTAAGAAGTAAAGACCCAATTTGTTGACCTCATAGGAGAATTGGTATTCAACTACGATGCAGTAACCATCTAAGGATTACCATTAGTCACTTTGTTAGCAGTTTCATACTTGTTAAGCAAAAAAATCCACAAGAATCTAGTCATTTTAAAGGTCACACATTTTACAGGAGACCCAGATGTCCCCCGAACATATCTGTTAAGATGATGGATTCTGGCAGTGCACACAAACCCCTCTTTTTCAGCCCTGTTCAGAATAGGCTGTTTTAGTGTAAATGCTTAGGAGCTGAGACAGACAATGTCTCTCAAAAAAAGGATGTGGCTTTGGCTCTCTAGGCTTTTCACAAATGTTTTCTTCCATTTGAGTCAGCCACGGGCTGCACACATACCTGGTTCAGGGAGTGTCCCTCATCTGAAGGAGGTGGCACATACCCTGACATCTTTTGGAGAACTTTCTCAAACAAGCTGTTGCAGTTCCTAAAGGTAAAGCAAGCCACAGTGGATATATCGTTTATTGGGACCAGCTAGAACCAGTGTAAGCTTGTTATAAAGGATCACAAATGAGACCTTTTGTTTTCCAAGGCTCTTACTTGTATGAATGAAATGTCAAAAATATACAGGTAGCCTTTAGCTTGGTTCTCTGACCCTATCCAGAAAAGTGGGGGTCATTGTTAAGTTTTATTTATTTATAACCCAAAACACTGAACCACTTTGTCCTCCAGCACCTCTTGTAATAGTAATTCATTGTCAGAAAAAGCACTTACAACAGGGGTAGTTCTGCACCATGATGTCATCTAAGGCAATGTAGCCACGCCGCTCCCTGGAAACTGTTGCCTCAATTAGTACCTGCAAAAAACGAGAACACAATAATCAATTTTTATTCAAAAATCACAGCAGATACATCAGACACTTATGGGTAACCTACTGCTCCCAAAGCCAGAGCACAAGAGCAATTTCCTAAAGAACATGAAGAGCTGTGCTATTTCTATTGCTCTTGTCCCCTGTTGGTGACAGACACATTAATTACAAACAACTCCATCCCCACATTGTTGCACATCTGTTGACCCAAAACAAAAAGCCAGACAATGAGATAAATATGGAAAGACAGTAGCATGAAAATAGAGAGATGGAAACATTTTTGTGGAGTCCACAGGGCTGAAAGAAATAATAGCTTTATCAGGAGGCGCACAATGCAGCGCCTGAGTCATGAGCTCTATTCTACATTCAGGGCGCAGGCTGCCGTGAAGCCATAAGAGCAGATAATACAGGTTGTACAGGGCCACAAGACTCAGGGGAGGACAAAGCTCTGTATAGTGTCCTGTAGACAATAAGCTGGATGAACGGCAGGCTCTCAGGAACCTAATCAATATCAAATCACCATCCTCAGGAATAGTGAGAGAGTTATGAGACACAGGGGTGATGTTTGTTTTTTGCTGCAGCAAGGACAGTCCTCCATCGGAAGGTTTGATCGAAGGCCAGCTTTGAGTTATTGTTTCTCATAATCCTCTAACCAAATGATTACAACAGGGCCTCCATCGAGGGGTCGGAAAAATCACTGAGGACACCACACACTTTCATACACGAAAGCTGGCTACCTTTCATCATTTAAACTACTTTGGGTGTGTGTCTGATGTCTTCGTATGCATGCATTATTTTCTGAATGAAAGAGCAACTATGAGGCAAGGTTGAAAAACCTAAAAGAACCAGCTACTGAGAGTGAAGTTGAAATTATTCAGTACTCCAGTGGCACAACTCAAGAGCATCAATTTTTTTACACTCGAAACTCCTAAAAACTTTCAGAAAAATCAGGTAGAATATTGTATGTGAAAGATTTTGCTTAAAATCAAAAGGCTCACCCACTAAGACCCCTTTAACATGCCCATGTTGTCACCAAAAAACAGAAGGGGTTGTCCTTGACATTTTGCAAAAGCACTCCACGTTCACACAGAGGTGTTTTCACAAGGATCCGTGAGAATGACTGAAAATGCAGTATAGTTGCATGCTTGGCCTGAAGTTGGCGATGTAGGTTTGTAGAAAAACAGGGTTTTTGCAACACACATCTGCACATTAACGCTTTACAGTGAAGACAAATTCTCAGTTCTTCATACCAAGGACTCATACCTTGGCAAATATAACAAATGCATCTCAGCTGGTCAGAGTATTGCCGCAGCGAATCAATATTTTGTTGGTCTCTCGACGTGTGTACAACCTTTTTGTAACCAAGCTAAAAAATGACATGCATTTATCTGAAAGAGTACTCTGCATGTCCTTGTCTCTGGCAACACTGATTGCTGTTAAGACAGGGACAGACACGGGAATGAAAAAAAAAATCACTCCGGACCCTGCTTTCAAATGTTTGCAGATTCAGAGACCCTGGGCACCATTCTCGTTTAAACGAAGGGGGAAAATCCAACAAGAACTCTTCATTGTTGTTTAAACTGCCCCTAAAACAGATTTGCACAACTATCTCAACCATTACCTAATGTGTGTCCTTTAGTACGCGTCTGGCTTGAATTACTGCGTCTTGGGGTATTGCTATTTTTTTTTCATAGTCGTACTTCTTCAGAAAACAGACAGAGCAGCCAGTCTGTATGTAAACACTGTGTACAGCAACCTTCCCTAAACTTGCAGCCCATTTTGAAACCTGAAATGCTGTGGACCCCATCAAATCCCTCATACAACCATAAAATTGGACTAAAGATATCTACCACATCCTCGGTCCATTTTCAAGGAAAGATTTACAAAATATCCTCAACTTTCCCTTAAACTGTTTTTTTTTTTGTTTAAGATGAATATTTTGATGAAATAATGAAATTTACTGATGCCTGTAGAACTTACTTTTATTTAGGTTATAAAATCTAACACACTTTGTGTATGGCACATTTAACTCAAAAAAAAAAAAATCTAATCCCAAACCAGTAAAGCATTGACATAATCCTCCCCAGCACACTCCACATGTGTTATCTCAACCAATACTGGAGTAACAACAGCATCTCATGACCTCTGGATCAGAAACCTGCCTTCCACAGTCAGCAGGACAGAGATAGGCCACTTCCAGAGATAGTCTGAGGACGACGAGTGATTACAGTAACAATTGGTGTGACAACAACTCCGGCCATGTACCACCCCTGGAGGCACGTACATCCACACTTCATGATGGGATGTGAGGAGATTGGGGTTTGTTAAAAAAATCCTGACAGATCGACACGCAGACAACCAGGTGTTGCCGAGAATGGAGAGAGGGAAGGCCATGAGCAAAGAGAAGTAGGGAGATAAGTTCAAAAAAGGGAGCAGGAGGGAGAGAGAGGGCTGCTGCTCTCAGTGTTGGGAGGTGACACTGCTCTGAATGTAGTCGGTCGTTGTCCACCAGCTTATGGAAAAACACAGAGGCTACTCTGCTCCTGACAGTCAATTTTCTTGTTTGTTTTCAGACACTGCTGAAAACAGAGCATAGGGATTCCACCTCTTTCCTGTTTTAAAAAGGTAGATTAACACTTCCTGTTTTCATCATTCCCACTTTTTGCCCTATTTCAGGTTGTCAATTCTCTTTGAAACCTGCTCTAGATAGTCCCGTCTCCTTTCACTTCACTTTTAAAAATTACTTGTTCCCTCTTTTCTGCCATATCTTTGCTGATATTCCCTCTCATGAAAGAGCATTATGGCCAGAAGTAATAACACACCAGAATCCAGTTTCAATGTGACAAGTGGTGGTACATTCAATAAAATGCACCAAATCACTATACCAATTTTTGAGCTAAATTTAGGTAACATTCAACAAATGTCAGAAACAAAGATCTCCCTGCCCTTTCTGCTATATGGACTGTCTAATTAAAAGAAGCCAATAATACAGTCAATAGAGTAAATGTTACAACAGCACTTTTTTTCTGTTTAAACAATCAAACCAAGAATCAGCACTGTTTTAAGAATTGATTTAGCTCAAGAATCAGGAAATACTCCCGACCCTGGTGATTTCCTCACAGATTCATTCACCTAAAACCAGAGTCTCAGCTCTTTAGTGTTTAATCTTTGAGGTACAACACAACGTTAGAGCTAAAACGCTCAGTGTGGCTAGCTGGCCCTGGTCTTTCTTAGCAATAGCCATTTCAGTGCTGTTCCTGAAACTTCTCACTACTCACAATCCAGTGCATCACAGTGTTAATGCTTTATTTTGTAGTAATGTGCATTATGGAAGTTAGCACTGTTAAAGGCTTAATAGAGCAATCCTTTTTACGCACAATGCATCAGCCAAGAGGACAGCAAAGTGCTCCCTCTTTTTTGACAGCCATCAAACTTCATGCTTCAGCAAACTCCCTGATTGGTTACTGCTCTGTCCACAAAAATCTATACAGTTAAGGTTCTAACCACACAACAGATTTATTGTAAATATTGAGCATATGCTACATTTACAATTTCTGGGGGTAGGGAGGGGGTTTATCTTTTAAGCAGGCTGTGGATGGTAAGCTAAAATTAAACATCACATATTTGGGTAGATTCTCAGGTGAGAACTAAAAAAATATATATGGTCAGGTGACATTAAGTGTTGCTGAAAAAGGAAAATCATCAGCCATAGGATCATCAACTAATCAGACTCTTGTTGATAGTGGTGGGGCAGGAAACTGGGCACAACATTGTCCTATTTATCTTTAAACTTACCACTAAATGAACTTTTCACCAAATGACATGATCAAGATGTTGCTAATGGCTGTGGCTGTTGTATATGTATTATTGTTTCTCAAAAGCAATCAGACATAACTGCATTAGGGTCTTTGGTCTTTTTGCTGTCCTTGTTAGTAGTTTGCGTTCAACCATCCTTTTAAAAACACAATAACTTCTCAAAAGCAGGGCTATGTCAGATGCAAATTATGTTGCAAAATGAGATGTGCCAATCTTGTGAATCTCATCAGTGATTGTAAATATAACTTTAGAAGCCATCAAATATGAATATATGAACATGATTGAAGGCAAATGTGTGCTCTTTAAAAGAGAAATTCTTCATCTCTTGGCTCATCAACAGAGCAGTGATCAGTAAAAGGGATTTAAAAGACTGTTAAAATGTACTCGTTCAAAGGAATGGACCATTTAAGCTTCAGAAAAGGCAACATTTAGACATTTCTTTCACCTACCTGGACCTGATCCTTTCTTTATTTTTCACCTTCCGATAAACATGCAATATTGACAGCAATAATTTGATCAAAACAAGGTTGTGTTAGCACACACCAGCAGTGTTGTTAGCTAACATCAAAATTACCTAAAACACTGATTAGGCCTAATGGGAGACAAGAAAGAGTTAAGGAATCGTCATTGCAAGCCTGATTGAAGGTGTCATTACTCTCTGCTGCTCTAAAACACTCAATAAGAGATTGATTACCGGTTAATCTGCCGTCTTCTTCGCCATTAGGGTAGGAGGTTATTAAGAGGGAGACGTTCAGAGCATTTATTTCAATAAACAACCCTCACAGATTTTTATTGAAAGCCACTTTCCCAATGAAACTTTCTGTCTGCCCAAACTTTATTTAAATGAATGGATACTTAACTTCGATGAGATTAAAATGCAGGAATCATCTCCTGCAGAAAAAAGTAAAGCTTGATGCACTGTGATTTATGGCTGATATAAAACTCACATTAGGAGAACATATTACATTACCCTGTAAAATTGGCTTTTAGAGGCAATTGTAATGTATACAAATCAAGAGAGGATTTATCTGGCTCCATAAAGCAGCTTCTACCTTTTCCTTCCACCATTAGGCACTGAGGGCTTTCAGTCACCATTATATGCAGTCAGAGATAAATAACTCCACAAGTATTCACAGACAAAAGGTCACATGCTGAAGTAAATCTGTTCAGGAGGAAAATGTCAGAGGATAACAGTCTAGGTCTGAAAATACAGTGAAAGTGCCAGACATATAGCTCCTTTTTGTTACTGTTTTTCTTCTAATAGTCACAGGCATTGCTCACAGAGCTCACAGCAGGCTGCAGCAGCAAAAACAGGAGATTTAATCAGACAAAGCTGGGACATGATTATTCTCATCTACAACTCTTTGATGTGCCAATGGCTTCAAATTTGTCGACTCTTTTTGAACAAAATGAGTCTAATCAGTACACAAGATGGTGTCATGGGAAAAGTTGTGATTCAGAGAGCTTGGGTGAAAAGGTCAAAGCGGAAACTGCGATTAAACAGAATTTGATGAACTGACAACTTTTCTCTGTCAGGGAGGAACTAAAGTGTGTGAGCTGCATGTGCCCGTGCAATTTTTCAGATTTTCCCAAAGTTTTCTGCCCGACAGTCCTTTGGGAAAAAAATCCTGCAAGGTTGGGTTCAAGGACATACAGATGCTAACCTGACATGCCAGATGGACAGCTCCGTACTGGAAATATGTCACTAATCCATCTGGGGAGGAGCCCTGCGAAAATGTTTTCAGGAGCAGAACCTTCAAAAACAGCAGGTTGTGATCGGACGATCATTTGGCTCATCACAGACCAATCTATATCTACGACGTAACGGCTAAACGTAGCGGCTAACGGTTGGCTTAACTACCTTAAGACAATCGTTTTACATTAACTTATACCACACAGATGTATCATTTAACACTTATATGTGACATGAACCTTGTCAAAGACAACCGCTATGAAGTAAACTTATGAGGAGAGCAGATTTTGCCAAGTTTAACAGAGCAACCATGATGACCACAGGCTGACCATAATTAGCCGCCATTATTTGTACAACAGGAAGTGACTTCACTGCTCCCGCTGCTCCCGCCTCTCTTCCCTGATTGGGCCGTTAAGCATTTAGCCGAGTGAAACCGTTGGACAATGGAGGCTGGCAAGACGGAGATGCATGATTTCAGAATCAGGCAGGTCCATCTGCTCTGCAAGGCTATACAGATGCAGCCACTTCACATTTCCCCTTCCAGCTGAAAGCCCGAAGAGGGCCAGCCAGGTTCCAGTCTATTGCCAACAAACTAAAAGTTGATGGGAGTCATAAATGTGTCCATTTTATGCATGGGACGGCCCTTCCCTCACAGAAATCATCCAATTTGCTTCAACCTTTGCCCTTATTTGTCGCATCATCCCAGGGTATCTTATCACAGTCACAATAGTGACACGCCATTCCCCTACTCAGCTCTATCCACTATCCTTAATTACAAAAAAAGGCTTAAAAAGGCAAAATCAACAATGAACAAAATAAGAAATATTTAGGGAAATCTACTATCAGGGAGTTTGCCAGGGAGGTCTGAATGTCTTGCATGACTAGAGCCTTTTCATTTTCCAGTGTTTTTCTCGTGTTTCTCCCCTCTCCTCCAGAATCCTCCTCATTTTCAGAAATGCGGAGACAAAAAAACAGCTTTTGAAATAAATTGTTTCTATAAAATTACCTTAAATCATTTTTAAAATGACCAAAGGGTCTCTTACAAAATGCTATATAACCTTTTAATCAGATCTTCGCTAAGCATAAAGAAAATAAGTGATGAAAAGCAGCTTTTCTGGAAATCCCCCTTTAAAAGATGGGACCTTGTTAACTCTATTTACCATTTATACTCGAGATGCACAATATCAATGTTGCAATATTTGTATTAGTAGATAATTGCCTAAAATTCTGTTTATCATATTGGCAAATATCAAAACATTTTGCAGATATTAACAACTAATATTTCAAACACACAAATGAGCCGTATTAATCAGACATATTAGTTGTAATGTTGTCAGAATGTAACTGTTCCATTGTGCTTTACGTCATCATCATTGATTATCTACTTACCAATGTTTCATTTTTTCATAAAATAATGTTGATGTTGATGTCTTTGCTTCACATCTGTTTCTTAATAAAAAGCAACAAGTCCATTTAAGTGAAGTAAAGGCTTTGAGCTCTTGACAAAGAAAATATAAGTATTAAAATTTCTATTTCCCAAACTGAGTTCAGAAATGTTGGCATACGGGATATCAGCAAAAATTCAATAACATGCATCTCTGATCTATACTGTTGCAAACAAGGTTGCGAGGGGCTGAACAATTGGGGTTAGGCAGGGATCACCCTGGACTGGTCACCAGCCAATCGCATGGCAGAGACAGAAATCCATTCACACACACTCAAACCTAAGGGCAACTTTGTGCCACCATTGAATCTAACAAATATGGTTGGTCTTTGGGAGTAACCTAGTAACTTGATACATCAGATAGTTTCATAAATCCATGAGTAATATTCCAAGTAAACTGTGCCTAAACTCCACAGAGTGACTGTAAGGTTAGAAAGCTGGAGCAGTTTTAGCATTCTCTACAGCAGCACTTTAACTTGTATTATATTGTTTAATTAGACTGACTTTAGAAAAATCAACTTCATTAGTCACATGTTTAACATCAACATGTAAAAAGGTAATGCAACCCAATGGGAGACATACTTTCTGACATATTGAAGGAGACAGAGCAGAGAGATGAAAGTGAGAGATGGAGTAGAGGGGAAGGGGAACACGTCTCAGCTTTAGTTGTCAGTCTTGGAGGGCTGGATAACATCTTTAATATTTGATAACAAGGTTCTCCTGGTACTGCAAACATTTCTACCAATAACAGGCAGAGAGAAATATGGCAAAGTACACTACACACACATGACACCTTCAATCAAGACATGTCAAGGCGATCTAACACCCGAAGATATCCTGCCAAAAAATTCCATCCAACTCTCCCCTCAGTAATAGGAGGAAGCTGTGTTTGTTTAGTGCTCGTCAACACAGACATTAATATAAAGTGGAAACTCATCAGAGAATACTGCTGGAAGCATGATCTTAGGGGAAAAAATCTCAATATGAAAATGTTGACAGAAAGTCTTGCATAAAAAATAAAAACATAAAAAAGTAATCAAGCCGTAGGAAAATAGTAATTTCAAATCAACAGGCAGAAAACAAATTTAAACGAGTGGTTAATAAGTTTAAAATATATCTATCTTTTTCAATTTGTTTAATTTTACATGCCTCCATCTCAGCATTAGTCAAGGCCTGAGGCATTGTGTTGCCGGGCTGTCTTTCTGTCCATTAGTTCAGTTGGGCCATCCATGTAAATGTGATTACTTCAGGGTGCTTCAGGAAATTTTCTCTACACTTTGTACAAATGTCTGTTCTGATTCAACAGCTAATCACTTAGACTTCTGAGGCCATAGGTCATGGAACCTTGCATATACCGTTTGTAAATAAAATATCAAAGAATAACCTGAAGTTAATTTGTTTGAAACTTTAAACTTCAAATGAATTTAGGATAAACTTTGAGGATTTTGGAGGTCATGGATCAAGGTTAAGGTCAAGGTGGTGGAGCCTGATGTTCATTCCTTCTTCGAGGGCACAAAATTTAAAAAGAGAATGCTTAGAGGGATTTCTGTAAAAACTGTGCACAAATGTCCTCTCTGGATCAGAGAATAAACATCAGATTTTGGAGACAAGGGGTCAGAGATAAAGGTTTTTATTTTTATTCTTACTTATGGGCTTATATTTAGAAATTGGTGACTGTGTCTCAGACCACATGCCCTTGACTTGTGAGGTGCCCCAGGGGTCAATCCTGGGACCCCTCCTGTTCAATCTCTCCATGCTGCCTTTAGGCCAGTTAACACAAAGTACTAATGTGTCCTACCACAATTATGCAGACGACACTCAGATCTATGTCTCACTGACAGCAGGTGAATATGGACCAGTGGATTCACTCTGTCACTGCATCCAACAGGTCAGTGTGTGGATGCAGAACAACTTTCTTCAGCTAAATTCAGACAAGACTGAAGTCATTGTATTTGGTCCTCAGAAACAAAGAGAAAGTGTCAGCAGTCACCTCCAGTCTCTCTTTCTAAAACCTACAAATCAGGTTAGAAATCTCGGGGTAATAATGGACTCAGACTTGAACTTTAACAGCCACATCAAATCAGTAACATCAGCAGCCTTTTACCATCTAAAAAACATTGCCAAAATCAAAGATATAGTGTCTGAACCTGACTTGGAGAGATATATCTATGCACTTGTCTCTAGCAGATTAGACTATTGTAACGGCCTGCTCACTGGCCTCTCCAAACGAGCTGTAAGAGCTGCAGTACATCCAGAACGCTGATGCTCGGGTCCTGACCAGAACCAGGAAGTACAAGCACAATAGTGTTGTGCTCAGGTCCCTACACAGGCTTCCTGTGGCTCAGAGAATAGACTTTAAAACTGCTCTGCTTGACCAGCCACAGCATTTTAACTGTCCTGTGCTTGTTTATCTTTGGAGGTATACAATAAGACTGCAAGATGGTATCTTTTGTTGTAGTGATGGCTTTTATTACAAGTTTGCTTTGGCTTTTCAAATTAACTTAAATGAGCCTTTGTTTGTGCAGTAAACTCTACTTACTGCTTATCCACCTTGAGATGAGTAATGTTGAGACTTATCACTTGCATCTGAATCCATGTAGTGCAAGGGGATAGACTGACATTTTGTATCCCTGTGCTGCAGGCACGGAAATGGGAGCTCCATTATGGCCTGAAATCTAATAAGGCAGGGACAACCCGTGGATAGAAAAACATCTATAAAATGAATGATCCTGAGATTTATTTTACCCAAGAGACAATGATAAGAAGCATCTCTTTTCTGCCACAGTTTGAAAAGAGCCCTCTGCTATAGTACAATGACAGGGTATGCCTGCCTGTCTGTCACCTGAAATCCAAAGTTATTGAATTAAACTTGCCATAGAGAAGATAGAACCCAAAGCCTCTAGTATTTAAAGGCACACAAGAGGCAGCTAACATCCGTTAAAGTCACAAGTCTGATGAATCTTAGTGTTAAAGCAGCCTCCTATTGTTCTCCTTTTCAGTGGTAAACTATCTGTTTTCATTGGATGCCTGCTGGTTAACAACAGAGGACAGCTAGCATTAAGATGCTATTAAAGAAAACATTCAGCCTTTTACCCTTTTCTGTTGTGTCTGTGAAACAGAAGGCAGCGACGTGTTGCAAAGCGAGACCCCGTGTCATTCCACAGTGATGAGGTTTTTGACTGCAGAGGGATTAGCAGTGTAAGCTGTGCTATATGTGACTTTGAAAGGCATTGTGGGTAAGGGGGGCATTTTGCTTGGCTCCCTTTGTACTGAGGATAAACACAGCCTTAGAAGAGTAAACACAATACTTTTTTAACATTGTAAATACCCAAGACAAGTTTTTTAAAGTTCTCTGATTGGATTTAGACTTTATGAAGTTTAGTGGTTTAAAACACTATCATTCAAAGGTATCATAATGGGACCAAACTTTAGTGTTTTGTTTCAAACATAAGATGACTGTTCAAACTTGAAGGAAGTCATTTGCCAAATCGTGCAGCCATGCTAAATTTAAGATTCGCTTCCTTTGCTTTAATTGTTGCAATGACAATATCTTCATCTCCTATAATGTTTTTTACTCCAGATTACAAGTTAAAAAGATCCTTGATTTCATAGTTTACTTTGCTATTTTCAGCTAAACAGATTGTCACTTAAGTTGAGAGATATTAAATTAGTTATCATGTGTCTCTCCTTGTCTTGTTTCTGTAACAGCTGTTTAGAACACAACACAGCCTCATTTTGGCGAAAGGACAATTTAACAACTATGGACTCGTGAAAATAATGGACAAATATCTCACAAGATCAGATAAAGCACTGTAGTTTTAAATACATATGCGGTCATGACAGTCTGAATATCTAATAATCAAGTCCTTTGTCTGGGAAACCCAGAGATTTACAGGCATTTTCAAGTGCCAAGGGTTTTTATTGTCAAAAGCAGGGGATCTTCCGGTTGTTCCAGTCAAG
The DNA here is from genome assembly GCA_036419115.1 of Scarus forsteni. Classification (NCBI taxonomy): domain Eukaryota; kingdom Metazoa; phylum Chordata; class Actinopteri; order Labriformes; family Labridae; genus Scarus; species Scarus forsteni. The sequence continues at coordinate 13,315,686 of JAZDUH010000111.1, read as the reverse complement.
ACTAAAACTAAAGGTGATCTGGCTTCTTCTACTAGAGCTTCTCCAGTTTGGACAGCCTGGCCAAGGAGATACAGTGTACAGAGTTTATAGATTTGTCTACATATTTATTTTCTTCATTTCTAGTGCTCATCCTACCCATTTATTATTCTTCTCAGTCCTGATTGTACCTCAATCTCAGTTCATTCATCTGTGTCTCTATCTGTTATTTCCTTCTCACCTTAGTTTTATCTCTAGTGATGTGATACTGCCCCCCTAAATCCTCTTATGTTATTTTTAAACAATATTAATTTGTTTTCTCGTTCCAAGTCTCATATAACTTAAACATGCAATCTGCCAATTTGGCCACATCATTCCTTTTTCTTGCCTTGTTTTATTCAAGCCTACATTCAGACTTTTTTCCACCTTGCTTGACTTTTATAGACCTGCCCGTGTTTGGTTTAATGTTCACATCTTAGTCCCCAAGTTTATTTCTTCATTTTATCTATAAACTACAAGTTATTATAAGCAAACAAAGACAACGAGATTTGTGATCATGACAAAGTCTATCAGTTGCACAATTCGTTTCAATATAGACTTCAGATTTTTATACTGTGCAGGAATATGTCCCTATAAACAATCCTTTAATGTTGCTCCACCTGTTACATAGCTGATGGCCTACATTTGATATGTAGTCCCAAGTTGAATGCTGATAATCTGTGCCTTGTAATCTTGGCAAATAAAGTTGTGTGCATTATGAAAAGAAAAAACGAGGGGGAAAAGGATTACCTGAATTTTTAAAACAAAAGATTGGATTTCCAAACCATGATCATTTAGATTTTGAACTCCATGCCCCAGTGAGTGAACACATGTAATCCAATAAAAGTGAACAATGAGTTTTTAGCCATGTTACGTAAAAGTAAGTCCAATTGGGATTTAACCTGCTATTTGACAGACAACAACTTCCTTACTTGTTCAACTGTAAGTTTCAGATCTGTTTCCCTTGCTGACTGCATTCGTACCTCATAACCCTCCATTTCCAGCTCAAGGTTCTCAAAGGTAAAAGATCCTGACTCACCTTTCAGCCCTCACTGTTTTCAGTGATATCCACAAAAAGGCACACTACTTTAAAAGAGTAGGGTGCACAAGAGAGAACAAAACAGCTAAGTATATGGGCACATTCATCCTCTGCTGTAACACTTGACAGAGAGAAAGTAGAAAATAGGATAGCATGACACTCCTGACTTGTCTGTGATGTGATGGTTAAGCAGGAGAGTGGTTTTGGGCTCTGTTTTAGAACACAGTGATCAGAGCTCAGCTCTCAGTGCTTCCATCAGCAGTGAAGCAGTCCTGAGTGAGACACTACGTTTTCATCTTGCTCATTGCTGCTAAAAGTAACAGCTATTTAAAGCTTTTAATAGAGGTATTGTAAAAATAATAATTGCCCTGAAAACGGCAGGAATTATAAGTCTAAAGATTTGGCCTATTTATGGACATACTCATCTACTCACTTGTTTTTGAGGGGCTGTGCTCAGTAGAATAGGTTGGGAGAGGTGAGATTTGTTTGACATAATAATTTGCAGCTCTGGGATGAAGAGAAAAACTGTATGAAGGGAGCCAGTTATACCCTTTGCTTCACTAACTGTTGCTTTATACCAAGCTATTCATCAGGCTATCAGGGTGCTGTTTTTTAACAGCATATGGTGAATAGTGCTTAATGTCAACTATTTTACTCCTTCTTAACAAGCTAACAGTAGTCCCACATTTCTCAGGACATGTTTTCAAAGTTTCCTGCCTAAAACTGTAAAATATGCCTCTTTGCAAAGATTATATGATTAACAAAACATGTGTTTCACAAACTTTTTCACCACTGAACATGTCATCAGCAATAATCCAAATCTCTCCTAAAGAAATTCCAGAGGCTTTTTGCTGTGGGAACCAATGCTATGTTTGAGTCTGGGTCTATTGGGTGTATTTTTACTATTTTTGGAGTCTATGGAAATGTTTGATAAACTGAGACTATAAAGCCATGATAGATCAGCCTCAGCTATCTAATAGTTTGACATTTCAGTACAAAGAAACAATGTTATGCTTGCATTCTGTATATAAAGTCAAAAGGGAAAATAATTTATCTTTATGCATCCATATTTTGGTGGCCAAAAGCTACAGTGTTTTTCCATCATTTACCCCCTGAACACCAAGGAGGTTTATGTGTTCATGACTTCAAGACACAACATCACAAGTGGAAAAGTTCCAGTTGAAGACACTAGATGTCTTTTGCTGTGTATGATGAATATTTGAGGAATTCAAGGAAATTTAACAAAAAATAGTATAATCAGAAGTAGCAATATTGTTTTGTCATAAGTAATGACTCTATTTATGGATGTTGCACCCTGAAAAGGGAAGATTGAGATAGTTATTCATGACAGAGTTTATGTCACTAGTTCTGTCCCATCTTGAGTTTGACTTGTCAGTGAAGGTATAGTGGCACTGATGAGCTGAAAGTTGTTTGAATTCCCTCAAGAGAGTCGAGAGCAAAGCAACAAAAAGTAGTTGATACAGCCATTTTTGTGTTAAAAAAGCCTTGTCCCAGAAACCCCCAAATGCACCGGTTCAGTTGAAAATGTGGGGCCAACTCAAACTTGACTCTCAAAAAAGTCCTTGGTACACAAAGTTATTTCTATTCTATCTTGTTCATTGTGTAAAAAATGGTGTCACCCTGGACAGTGACAGTTTATCATTAACTTTGCAGTGAAATACAAATATTCTTTCAAACACTCTGTAAATGTCCTTGGGCTTCAGAAAAGCAGCAAAACTTTTACTTAGAAATCTTGGAGTGCCGATGCACTTTTTGTATCTGTTGCTGACAATATCCCTTCATTTTACTACAGAGGTGGTGTCACCTTACATTCCGGTAGGTACCTAGAAGTAGGGAAGATTGTTTATTTTTTTATCTGAAAAGAACAGGAATATTTTGCTATTAAAGAAAAGATGTGCAAAGGCAAGTTTGATCTTTACAATCACACGTTTTGCTTCTTTTCAACAAGTTAGTACTTGTGCCCAGAAAAGGTTTTTGACTTTTTTCTCAAAAACTCGCCAAAGTATTTGATCTTGACATGCCTTTATACCCCTCAATATCAGCCCTGCAAAGAGCTGTCCAAGCCCCTCTTTGGAAGAGAATGTGGCTTCTTCATCTTTCCAGTGTTGGGCTCAACTGATTACATGTCTGTGCTCTGCAGACATGTGAATAGAGGGTACACACATGATGGAACAGTCACCATCCTATGGCTCAGGGAAATAAATGCTGTATAAGAAATATGACATTATGGCACCAATAATTTTTGTTAAATATTTAAAATAAATCAAATTACAGTCTAATTTTATAGCATCATCTTGGGTCAATCAAGCCATTTACACAGTTGTCTGATTAATAAAAAAAACATTTGTAAAATTTCTTGCGTAAGATGTGACCTTAGACCTTCAGCAGTTGTAATAACATAAATGACGGATCCTGCCAAAACAATTTCATCATAGCTTGGACTTTCTTAGATTTAGTCATTTGGTCTACATTGTACATTGCGTTTTATTCTTATCAAGTTTTGGTTTGAGAGAAACTTGAAAACTTTTGTCGAAAATATCTTTTTTAAAGAAGGATACCTCTGGGGAGAAAAGTAAAATGAATAGATAAATGAAGTGCGTAATAGCAAGCATGTTAATCAGTGTAACTTTTCCAAATGGTGATAACACTTCCCTTCTCCAGGGCTCTGATAATATTTTAATTTTCGTAATTTCACATTCTTAATTTATCATAAATTAATCTCTAAGGTTCACTGGTAGTTACAGTCTGATCTTAAATGTAAAACTGACAAAAATGTGGCTCCCAGATTTAAATCCTGTCAAAGTCAGAACTTTTCAGGTTATAAGTATAAACATAGTGTCATCTGCAAATAGTGCATATTAATATTGTAGCCAATGCACAAATAAGGCAAAAGATGACATACCTGTCTAACACCTCAACAAGGGGGGCATATTTTGAATATTGAAGGTCAGATCTTACAAAGCCAAGCTGAATATAATTTAGTCTAAGGGATTGACATTTCTTTTTACATGCATACTACTCAACTTAATAGCTTCTTGACAGCTCTGCAAGGTTTTGCAGATTAATTGATGGATTTTCATTGTCCTTGAAAAGTATGCCATCTACAGAACATAGCACATCAGGCTCACTTTGCAGATGCCAGTCAATGTCTCTGTACTGAGAGTAGGTAATGGCATGCTATGATACCAAAAGGATTGCTGAACACTCAGCACAGGTCTCAGTCATAGAATTTCCAGAAACCCAGTTAGGGCCCTTTAGCACCAGCATTGACTGGATTCACATGGGAATCAATGCTAATTAAACTGCAAATGTAAGTAATCAACACCAGATTTAGCCTGAGGTGAGCATGAGCGCTGTTCAACAGAGCTGTAACATTACATTTTTCAGCCATTCAAGATGCCTGTCAGTGGGGATACAGATCCTCATTAAGAAACAGAAACCTCTCCTAAATGTTGAACTCATCAGGGTGAAGGAGAAACTTTCTTTATCATACATCAGGGAGTAAAGTTGGAATTGTACCTGGTATTCATTTGGCCAAAAAGTGCTGACAGCCAACTCCACCTGGTGCCACTGTTTAGCATGAGACCCAGACGTGTTCCAGACTGGAACACCAAGCGGACCACCATTCACCCGCACGTATGCCCTCAGGGCCCCTGGACTGTGGCCATCACGACTATACAGGAAGTAGCTGAATTGGACACAGTGAGTGTCGTTTTCACTCAGCGCCTGGAGCAGCAGCTGAGCACGATGACCCACAGCATGCTGGGAGGAGTTCACCAACATATAGGAACCTGGAAAAAGAAGAAGGAGGTCATCAGTTATTTAGTTAAAGCAACTTGGCATTTGTTTTGATCTGGACAAGCAATAGAAAGGGCGTAACAGCTTTGAAACAGCTTTGGGATTCTGTCTTCTGTCTCAGGTGGATCAAAGTTCCTCAGTCAATGTCATTATCAAATAAAGCCACGAGGGTGTTTCTTTGCACAAATGTCCACTCAGGCTAAAGGGACACAGAATGCAAGGCTTGTGATCACATTATTTTAAGAAAGCTTTAAGGGATTTCCTCCTATTTTTGCACAAATGGTCTCTTTGAAATAATTATAAAGTGATTTAAATTTAAAGGTCACGGGTGAAGATTACAGGGCCTTATGTTCAATCCTTGCAAGTAAATCTAATTTTTTTGGGAAAAAAATCTAACAATTTTTATCAAATTTCATACAAATGTTCTCTGACAAGCATAAAAACCTTTGGAGGTCAGCGGTCAAGGTCATGTAATGGCTGTCAACACTGATACCATCCACCAACCACCTGTGGACTGACCTTGTGTTTATTCGAGGACACATCTGCAACTCCTGATGCTTTCTCATCCTCTTTAATAACCTGTAAAAAATGTCTACAAAACATTCTCTCCAGTCCATTAAGTCTAAAATATTAATCCAGTGTAGTCTGGACAGAAATTCACACTGAGAACAACAGGATAAAAGTTATTAAGCTAAATTAAACCAGTGGCACATTGCTCCAAAACAAATGTCCACGGTGTTTGGAGATGCATTTAAGGTCCATTCAGAAACACTGTGATGAATTCAGGCTGGCTCAGTAAAATAAGCATTAGATAAAGCTAAGAACACAATGTGGTTAAATGTAATTACAGCATTTAGGATTTGGAAAAATGTTAGGCCTTGAATAAATATAGTTGAGTGGGTGGTGAAATGTGTTTTCTTGACATTGTAACATTTACATCAATTACATTATGTTAATGAGTTAATAATTTTAAGTATATAGCCTTTTATTGAATAAACTATTTGCACAATTTTGCCTGTTGGACTGAATTAATAGTTTTAGTCTGTCTGGTAATAATTCCGCATATACACATAACAAAAAAAGGGATAAAGGACCACTTTACGCGTGTGGCGTTGTTTCGCCAAGCAAACTTTTTAACCAATTGTCTAAAAAAAAGAATAATTAAACACAGTCGGTATAGGTATCAGCCAAGAATGACTTGATCGGGCATTCCCATTTTTTTGCACAACTGACATACTGATATAAGGAAAAACTAATTTGGTTTTACAGATCATATGTTGAAGGTTAAGCTCATTAACACATGAATCTAGTGAGTATATTCTGGAGGTATAGGGTCAAGTCCAGTGTATCTTCAAATCCTGTGAGCACAATATTTCTTCAGTCAATTAATGTTTCATTTTAGTCAAAATTAGCACATGGCTCCACTTAGACTTAACAGAAAACCACAGTAAGAAGGTACACCCTCTGTCTGAACTTGCACAAGGAAAGAAAAACCATCCGTGCAAGTATTTGTTCTTCACACTGCGTTAAAAAAGTCTTATCAGCGTCCCACTTTAGCCAAAATCAGCCCTGTATTGCACTTGCACAAGAACAAGACACAGATAAAGTGAGCCCCACTGTCTCAGTCTTTAAAGGGTGACACATCCCTCTGTCGTGTTGTTTAATATGTGGAGGGATAAGTGTTTTAATGAAGGCATACTTAAACAGACCCTCCCACCACCTTAACTAACCCGTTCTTTTGTGTAAATCACTGAACTAACTCGATTATGGCAGTCATAGGTCATTCATTATTATACGCATCAACTGACCCTCAAACTATTAAAAGGTTTGGTAATTTTGGTTTTATAAATCACACAATAAATAAGTAAAATTTCTAATAATTTCCCTTCAATAGAAACAGCCCCACCCTTTCCTCTTGTTTCATCTCTGTACTTTCTCTGGCAGGTAGTTGTACACCTTCGAGAGGCATACAACTTCCAGGCAGAAGCTCTTCTTAAAAATGTATCTATCTTTCGTCTGCTTAGAGAAGATATCATGCTTTGAATACTAATATTAAAGTTATTAAAAGTTAGAATGATTGGATTTGACACCAATGTATCTATAAATTAACTTGCAGGTATAGGCTATTTTCTGCCTCAAATGCATTGTAATTTGAGGTTTATTTTAAATAAATGTGTTCCCAGTGCACCAACTGTCATATACTCATTAGAAACACATCCACAAGTTGTTGCAGTGAAGCATGAATTCTGAAAGTAAAGCAGCTAAAATGCCTGCAGCACTGAATCATTTTAAATTGGAAATTAAAAGCCTCCAAACAGTCTGACAGTCAGCATAGTCTGCTAAACTCGTTCTTGTCCAGAGGCAGAACACTCCACGTCTTTATCAGGGGGTTTAATGCCCATGTAATTTATATGTATATATATTTTCTTTGAATTTAAACTGAAGACCAGCATTAAGAAGTGATGCACAACCCATGTGCACTGTTGCATGAATTGAGGCTTGAAAGATTGAACTTTTTTCTCCATTTCTTCAAAACAGATTGCAAAATTTGAAAAGAACAATTTTTACTGGAGTCTTATTTCTGTGAATAAATGTACAGCACAGTTTGTAAAAGTGATGCAGTTCTACGGATAGGTGTTGAAAGTTTGTAAAAGCCACTTAGGGACAGGAGACTGGCAGACTCGTATGAACCAAGGCTAACATGTCACAAAGGAACAAATATGCTTTTAACCACTTTGAGCAGGGTGAATCAACAAGAATAAAAATGAAAGTATTCTCCCACATCTCATTGGAGTGTGTGGGTGGTAGATAACAGAAAAAGAAATGTGCCCTGTAGAATAAAAAGACACAAATTGTTGCCAGCTGAGGAACTACTTCTGGTGAACACTGAAAAGAGAGCGAGAAAGCTGGAAGAAAAGAGCCGACAGCCTGAGCAAGAGACAAAGAACCAGCGGCAGTTTTCCCACTGCAAGGTGACGCAGAGGTAGAAAACCAGATTCACAAACCCCCGGGAGCCTCCTCTAATCAGGATAACATAACCCCATTGCCCTTTGCCTCGCATCTGTCCTGCCTTGAGTCTGCGCCCGCTAACGTGATTAGCACAGCGATGTTGGGAGACCTTCCTGTGTACTCACATAATCAAGCCTGTTGTCTTTGTACTCCAAGGTCTTTCTGCTCTCCGTCAGAAAAGAGCCCAGGAGAGCAGACAGTGGAAGACACGGCGCCAGGTGTCCTGAAGACATTTATTCTGCTTTCAGATGTAACAGCATGTGAATGCTCGATCTCCAGACACAGACAGAAATTCTTACAGCCCACTCAGTCTGGAAATAGCGGAGGTTTTCCAGCAAAAGAAGGTAAACGTTACTACATAACGTTATCAAAAATTGTCATTCAGATTTGTGTCTTGTAGGGTATGAACACAGAACCTCTAGTTGTTCTCCAGGCACAGAAATACTAAGAAAAACAAAATGATGCCTTTTTAAAACAGACAAACAATTTGCAAGTGTTTTTTTCTGTCTTTATTTAGAAAAGACATTTAGTGGGTGGGTGGGTTACAAGAAATAGCTCATAGGCCCCTACCCTGAGGACAAAACCCTTCGTTCATGATATTAGATATTCCCGCTCGGCAACTGGAATCCTTTATCCCACCTATTTTGAGACGCCTGCCTGCATCAAATCTGGAAACGGCACAATGCATACAACGGACAGGCTGATTGTAGAAGTCCTCAGTACTTCAAAGAACTCCATATGGAGGGGAGAAAGTAATTTCTGCATAGAGAAGTGCTAGCAAAAAGCCCCAAGCTCTGTGCTTTTTAGGTTTGTGCAGGCCAGTAAGATCACGAAAAAAAGGAGCCACTTGTGTTCTGAAAGAAGAGACACATAAATAAAAAAAAGTTTAGAAAGAGACATTACAACCATTTGACTCCTTAATTTATATATCACTTATATTTCAAAATAAATATAGCTTAGAGAGGAGACCATTATGACAACGTTGAAAATCACTAAATGGTGATATTCTTCATTTTGTCTTTTGAAGGTCGACACTTTAGAGTTAAAATGTCACCATAATAAACAGGCAAATAGAAAATCATGGCAGCAGTCATTCAATACTACTTTCAATCCAGGTCCACGACCACAGAAGAGCTGTTAGCCTCAAGATCAGTCCTACAAAGCTAAGAAGTTACAATATAATAAATCAAGAGTACTCAGATTGAATTTTTGTGGGGTGGAATAAAACATGTCAGTCTAGCAAATACTACTCTTTATTTTTAGATACTTTTTAGAAAGTTACTTGTCACTGAGCAACAAACTGCCATATTTCTCTTTAAAAAAAAAGAAGTCAGGAGAACTTTGTTTGCATGTTGAAGCAAAGCTGCTTTTAAGGGATACTAAACATATCTGTGTAAGTGCATATGAGAAGCTAGGAAATAGAGCAAACAAGATTTTATATATATCAGAGTTACACTATGAAAAATCCTTATTCTCTTTATTTTCATGTTGAGATGGGAACAACATCAACATAAAGCTCCATTAAGCAATACAGGGTGTGGATGGACTAAAAAATGTTCATAATACTAATAATACTACTAATAATTTTAAATTTAAAGCTTTAGTAGTAATAATATTTGTTATACAAAGCAATGCATACCTACACATCAGCATTAACATAAATCTGGTTATGTACACAAATATATTCTTAAAGATCCATGCATGCAAACAAACACTTGAGAAAAATCATTAAATAATTATTATTAGAATATAGACAAAATATTAAATAATGACATATGTATAAATTTACTTTTATTCATATATGTAAATAATATAACATATATATGAAAATAAAACATATACAATAAACAAGTCTGAAAAAATATTAATTAATTAATAAAGAATATATAGCATTAACATAATCATAAATAAAATATCAATAGAATAAATAAAGATACCATATCTTAATTAGGCCGTATAACAAATAAAAACAGAATTAATATTTGAAAGTACACATCACTGTCTATTTATGTAATTCAGAAAAAATACAACAAGCCCAGGTGCTTCCCCTATCTATTGATCCTTTTCAAAGACCCTCCTGCCCTTTCCCTCACACAAGGGCAAAAATTTTCCCAATTTTCTTTGAGAAATTTATAATCATCCAGAGTGCTCACAGGACATCCTTCTAAGAGCTATTATGCAGGCCAAGTCAGTAAAATTCCTGGAATGATGGGACACCCTTCTTTTACTGATTTCTAAGAAGAATCTGTCTACCATTAAAAACACTTGTTTGAATCGAGCTATCAATCTGCTTGTCCTCTCCAGTTACAGCTGTCCCATCAGCTAAGACAAAAAGACTGGGACAGAAATGGAGTTGAAATCCTATTACTTTGTCTCAGTTTTGAATGCAGTATATTAACCAGTTAGCATTGAAAGCTGACGACGGCCTCCACCCCAGGCAAGTTGGTCAACCTATAGGAGGATCCCTTTTCTGGCTAATAATCACGTACATCTGCTTTTAGTAATCCCTTTGTTTTGTACCTACCAAATTCTACCCAATGTTTCCACATTGACTTTTGCTCAGTCAGGTGTCATGTGACTATAAAATGACATTAATAATGGGTTAAAATGTTCATACCATTATGTTTAATTTCAGTTTACAACTGTTCCATTTTTTAATTGATTGTAAATTTGGTTCTTGCTTGTCTTTCAAATTATCATGTGAAAAGTGACACCTGATGCAGTCATCTGCTTCTCTAGCACTCACTAAGAAAACACTAATTACCTCTTTCAGAGCAAATAAGACAAAATGTCTGAATTCATGGGCTGATGTTCAACATAATGAGTCTAAGATTCACACCCTTTGGCCCAGAGTTGTAAACTAAGTTAAACTGAGGACCGCAGAGGAGTAGAGATGGTCATTATCTGCTGACAAGGGTGCAGCATTTTCTTGCAAAGCCCTTATTGCCCTGCAGCCACGCCTGTCAACAGGCCCTGATTTGTGTCTTGTCCTGGGCTCCAGATCTCGGCACTCTCATTTCGCTCTGCTTAATTAGATCTTTCAGGATCTGTCTCCTCTCCTGCACCTCGCAGGCCCTCAGGAGAGTCATAAAATAATAGCAAAGGGCTGAAGTGTGGCAGCCACACTGTCCTTACTGTGTGTTATAACCTGGAAGTGTGCCCTCTTTTTTATATATATAGACATTATTAACACCTTTCTGTTGACTTTGCAATTTACTTTAATGTGATGCAGGGACACATGAAGCAGTCATGCTGCTGCTCTCTAACCTTCTTTGAGATTTAAATGAAGATGGGCGAAGTCATCTTTTAATAAGGTGCTGCATGTGAGCATATGTGACACAGGGAAAAGAAATGTTCATGAATTATGCATCTGAAGAATCAAATTAAGGTCCTGAACACATAATTTAATGCAATGTTGATATTCAGAGAGATTAACCATGTCTCTGTCGGCTTAATACAGTTTGATATAGGTTATTATAGCATATACTGTATATATTTAAGGTACAATAAAGTAAAGTAAAGTAAAGTAAGTAAAGAAGTTGTAGGGTTACACATTTTCTTGTCAATTCTTTATACTGATCAAGATGAAAAAATGGTTGCAAGGCCTAATGCTCAGATTACCTTGTATTTTTCTTTTTTCTTTAAAACTACTAAGAGCAATATTCTTATTGACCTCAGGACTGTCCATTCAAAATGTTTTGTCAAAATGAAGTGTTTTCAGTGTATAGTTTTTATTTAGCTGAAGGAGTATTTCTGTTGTTTTTTCTTTTTCTTTTTTTTTTTTTATAAATGGGCACTGTTGGGAAGAAATTTTAAGAAGATATTTCCTATTTATGACCAGACACATTAGATAAAACTGTTCTATATATCTACAGGATATATTCCACTAGTCTGTCTAGGTTATGCCAAAGAAAGTAAAAGAAAGTAAAGGCAGAAACTTTAAAAAACACAGAAGTAGTGATTGTTGTGAATCGCACTGAAACATGGCTGTGTCAGGAGGAACATGTCAGTTTAGATGAATCCACCCCTACCAGTCATTGAAATACTCATACCATGAGACACCGGCCATGGTGGTGAAGAAGCTGTTTGTCTCGTGCTGACTTAAATACCCGCCAGCCAATCTTATTTGCAGATATTTACCATCCTCCCTCCTATCAGAATTCTCTGAGTTTATGTTAAACTTTGTCCTTAGCTCTGCTATAATATGTATTGTATGTGATTTTAATATCCATGTCAACAAGGAAAGTGTTAGTCTTAGCTCTGCTTTCATGTCCTTTACAGACTCAGTTTGTTTTACTCAAGACTGTTCGTGAAGCTATCCCTCATTTTAATCACACTTGTTCTGGCACACAGCCTTGATATTGTTAAAGTAAAAGTCTTTCCCAAATATCTTTTTTGAGGACTTTGCTTTTTTCGATAAAAAAGTTAAGACTAGAATTCTGTCCAATGGTGCTATGGCTAATTCAAATGGCCATTCCTGCTGCTTTAACTTAAGTGTCTTGGCCAATTGAAAACTATTTTATAAACTATTTCTGCCTGGATCAGCTTGTTAATAGTTCCTCTGATTTGCTAAAATCCACTTTGGACTCAAGTGCCCCACTAAGAGAAAAAACTATTAAAAATCAGAGTAGCTTTTTGGTGTGGTTCTGAAACTTACGCACAGAGTCATCTCATAAATAGAGAGATTTTCAGGAAAAAATAACACAAGTTCCTTGAAATGATGAGAAAATGGACTACAATAAAATACACAGATGTTCCATTAGGGCTCTAAGACAGTAAATAAGAAAATTAGATATTTTACTTTGCATCAAATCTTTAAAATCTGAAGACAGTTGTCATCTTTATAATGATAGGCATGTGTATAAAAAACAGCAAATTTTGGTTGAGGCAAAAATAAACTGATGTAAAGGAATACCTTTGTCTATGTATTTTTTAATAAGTTTTCTTCACTGGTGTATGTTTTTCATACATTGAATGACTGAGTAAAATCAAGCAAAGTTTGCTCCAAAGGTCACATTTTTCTGTATTTTTTCTTTTTTTGCTTGGCTACCCTTCAGCTGAAATGCAAACTTGCTTTTGCTTCAGGGCAAAAACACAAATCTTCAAAAAAAAAAAAAAAAAAAAAAAAGAAGACTGGGGAAAAACACAGGTCAAAATAAAATTAGCTAAATGAGAGTTTTAACCAGAAATAAAATAGTTACAGCTCAACTGTGGCCAAGAACATCAAACACATTTAATAACCGGCCAAACAACCAGACTAACTCAGACAAATTAGTCAAGGTCCACCACAGTTTTAAAATCTGGTATCTGTGACCACATTTTCATCCTGGCATGCCAGCAGTGCTTTGAACTGCAAGTCAACCAGACTTGTTTGGTCTGCTGAAGCTGAAGTTGGGCGCAGCCACACCGATTCAGTTGGCTGAGTCTGGTGAAGCTTTTCGTGGAAAAACATAATAACCATCCAAGAAAAGTTTTTGATGCTTTCCAAAGAAAACTGACAATCCACTAAAAATGTTCAATCAATGGTGGACAAATACTTCTGAACACATGTGGAGCTGTCTTTTGATAGAACATGCCACAATTAACTTTGTATTCACGTTCAGAATCAGGTAACTGATAAGTAGAAAATATTTGGGAAATTTATTTCCTGGTAACAAAGTACTGTTGCCTTGGATCCGTTGAGCAATACAACTTAAACCGAGGTTGTCGGAATTTGCATTACACAAATGCAATCTCTGTAAGAAGACATTACTTTCTCCCCACCAAAGAAAATAACTTAGATCTTAAGTGATTTTTAACCAAAAGCTATCTTAAAAATAGAATACTATTTTATCTGTTATAATATGGTTTGGCAGCACAGTCATGCATTACAGCAAATTCTACAACATTAAAAAGGTCTTTTAATAACTACAAATGAGAATTTGTAAAACATTGGTTGCCACAAGTTTTATTCACATTAAAAACTTTTGTTGGAGCTGGTGTTTGTCATTAGTGTTTATTTCAGTATGTACATTTTCTCAAAGATATTTTTTAGTGATAGATGAACATGCCTTTTTTGCAGCAACGTTGATAACGGAGCCACCATGACAGATAATGTTTGTTAATTGTATTAGAAACAATAATTTCTGAGTGTTAGACTTGTGAACAAGAAATCAGGATCTGTCAATCATTCTCCGGTTCTATTATGTTCTATGTATATTGTTTTTTTATTATTTTATGCTGCTTACATGTGAAGGACCTCTTAATTTCTTTAGCTGTAATTCTGTCGCCTGAACTCCCCATATAACTCTACAACCTGCAATAATAGAGAAACCAAATTGGACATTTTTGGTGCCAGGTTGAAAATCACCCTCACTTCCAACTGCTTTCAAGATTTACTCCTTGTTTTAAATTCAGAGTCTCCTATCACTTAAATCAAAATTTAATAATCACTGAACCACTGCTATCAATTCATGGGTCACATTTAATCTTATGAGGGGTGAAAGCGCTTATGAGTAGGCCTCCTGGTTTGAGCTGAGCTGACGATCCCAGAATGCTTTGCAATTGAGATGAGAACCAGAAAGCCAACCCCTGACAGCACCTCTCCCAAAATAGAAGCCCAAAGAGCCAAAAGCTGTGGTACCCTGAGTGTCCACCTGAGGCTGGCTGCAGAAACCAAATACCAAAATGACTGTGTCCTGTGTCAGAGAAAATAGCTTTTTTACCACCTTCATTCACATGTTTACATACAGCCTTGTTCAAAAAATGTCTTCAGTCAACCACTATAACACATCTATGCAATCTCACTGTACGGGGATGATTTGATTGAGCTAAAGGTGGGCTGAGACTACATGCTTTTTAAGGCTCATTTGATAATCAAACAGCTGATATCACATGGCTTCATCCATTTCTTTTATGGTCTATGATTCCTCCATTATTATGTTAAATTCATCCATGAAATGAGAGTAAATTTGCAGTTTAGTACAAACACCTCATGGGGCACAGTTATGTGAAACAATGTCCTTGTGTTAAAGACCTTGGACACTCATACAGTTGTTTTTAATCACTCTGATTAGCCTGAGAGAGGCTGAAAATATGTGGCACTATGATGAGAATTTTGTTTTTAAAGACAAATTAAACTCAATTATTTCAGGTCAACAAGTCCGCTTTCAATACAGTTTGTATAAATTTCACCGGGGTATGAAGCTTCAATCAAAGAAAATTTACACACCCACACAATCCTGAGAAGAGGTCCAATCAAAAGCTCTTTCAATAACACTTATGTGGGAGTCTGTCCTTTTAAACAAAAAGAAACTGCGTGGGATGGAGAAGGTGACACTAGGTCACACTTTATATTTCCACAATCTTTGATTAGTGCTCCTCAACTCTTTCTTGTTCTGCTCAGAAGCCCACTTTTGACTGATTTGTGATTTAACTCTGTGAACAACCAAACAACAAATTCAATGGACAGTCTTGAAGACTTCCGGGACAAAGAAAACTCTAAATGCAAACACCACATAATGTTATGATAATGTTAAAAGCTCAAAGTTACTATACAGGTAACTTCCAAACACTGCATTGCTAGTAATGACAGCATAGTTTGGTGCTTTTTTTAATGCTATCCTGAAATGCTAGCCAACTGACATAAGTAACTCTGGTAATGCTGGTCAGAATATCCAACACACATTGTTGTTAATGTGTCAGCTAATGTCAGGCAACATCCCCAGTAAAAAAAAAAACTTAAGTATTTTTAACCATTAAAGCAAGTTCAAGTAACTTCTTCTATCTTCAAACACAGCAATGTATCATTGTCTTTTTTTAATTACCAGGGTCAAATTTATGAAACAACCAACTGATTAAACATAAAATGAAGTTTGCAAAGTTTCAGGGTATTTTAAGTTGTCTTAAATGGAAATGAGTGGCTTAGAGACTTTGTCAAACATGGTGACAGTATGAAATGAAGGAGGGGAAAACAAAGGGTCGAGTCCAGTAAGTTTTACATGTTAAAGCACGTTAACACTGTTTGTGGAATAAATCATTAATACTAAGCAGTTTTAATTTGATCTTAAATGTAAGTCTTTCCTTTAAGATGGTGGACACAAAACCAGGAGAAAGTGTTTACATAAGGTACTTGTGACTTTCCACTGAGTGATTACAGAGAAGGAAAGGGGTCAGAGCCTCGACCACACAAAATGATTGCTCCGCTGTACCACTCAAAGAAAAAAAAAAACTTTACTGGAAGTTGACAGCTTTCTATGATACACAACATCATGATTGCACACTTTAACAGCAACCTTCAGTTACTTCAGCCCCACCAGCCTTTGTCAAACATGACTTCAGTCAGTCTCTTTGCTTTGTAAACTCGTCATTTCAGCTGTCAGTCTATCACCACTTCAGCTTGGTATCAGCTCAGTTTCTTTTATCTGAAAAGCATTTGGAAAATTTTAAGAATAAAAAATAGTAGAGCTTTTGTCAAAGTGAAAACTACTTTATAATCTATTTTATCCTGTTCCTGCAAATGGATGTTACTGCCATGAAAAATATTTCTGGATCATTTCCTGTTTGGAGTGAATATCACAGTCTCATTTCAGCATGTATATTGGTGAAAAGTAGGGTAAACAGATGGACCAAAATACAGAGATGCAGTTGAGATACCTGGCAAACTGGGTAAAATGTTTCATTATGCCATAAGATAAGGGACGGCAAGGTGCCAAAACGTTTGATATCTACCTCACAACATATACTTTGGTGCTTCGAGTGGAACCGTCACTTAAGTGAGCTGACCAATTGACTACTGAAAGGATTATTTGGGCATCAAAAGCATAATATGGGCCAGGAGTTAAAATTTTAAATGACTTATATTCTTAAGATAACTGCAGAAGTACTGATTGGTAACTAACAAAGTTTTAAAGTATCTGTTCAGCACCAGCACAGACGTTTATGGTTGTATATAAAGCTGCAGAGGAAAATTAATTTTAGTGGTTAATGTCATTACAGTTTACACTTAACAAGTAAGCTAAGTGTCAGCAACAATCCAGCCATCAAAGCAGTTCATTGTCATTACGTTAGTTATTGTTTGCATAATTAATACATTTTTTAAATCTGTGTTTCTCTCACTGCTGGCTCAGTGTAACCTGACACTCCAGTGATACAGTTCCACAGCTACAAGAGGCTATGATCGTGAGCTCTGCTCCACCCAGACTATGTCTGACTGTAGGGGTGAGGAGGTGTTACAGGCTGCAGAGTGAACTTTCAAAACAATCACAACGTCTGTCTGTGACATGCAGAAACTGCACATGAAGGTGGAGGCTCTATGGCAATAACATAATGAACTAGTGCATCAGTATATAGAAGCTCTTTTACCAAAATTCTATTTTAAAGTCAAAATAGAATTATTATTGTAGGTATGAATTTTTGCAATTAAAATTTTACCAAAAAATAAAAAAACAGAAACAAAGGAAAACACATTATTCTTTTTGATTAAGATATGAAATTGTAGCTTGCATTGCTAAACAGAAAAAATAGTTTTAATTGTTAAATATTCTGCTTAATTGATTTACTAACTTCTCAGAGAAGCCCAGTGAATTTGCTCAAATTTGGTTATAAAGTCTAGTTTGAAATCCCTCATTCCTGTTTAAAATATATGTCCAGTAATGTTAATGTTTTAGTTCAAAACAAATTTTTGAAAGATTTTTTTAAAAGCTTGAGTTTTCTCATTTTAGGACAGGTGGTCTAATAAATTTAAGCACTGTATACGGCTGATTTACATGGCCCGCATGTCAGGTGTAAATATCAGGAGAGGCTTTCTTAACAGCTTTTTAAAGCTTTTGTCTCCCAAAACTAATTTTGTTCCATAATATTGTCCATCCATACCCTTGATGTAAACTTACCACCAGCTACTGTTAGCAAACACCAAGTCCATTGTTAAGCTACACTCACAAAGTGCACCATAACCGAGAAAAAACACATACATGTTAATTTACTATTAAAAGATAAGACTCAGCCAAAGCTATACAGATGCTTACAAATATGGATAAATACTTAGATGTGTACATTTTGTAGACTGTCAGTTCCATGAGGGAGCTTGCTGTGGTTTCAGTACACAAGGTAGATAGAACTCAGTTTAAGACCATATAAGTATAAGCTTTGAAAACATTTCAAAATCACATTATATCTGTATTTGCTCGATTAATCCAGCAGAGTTTTAACCATGCAGATCACGTCTGTCCCTGCTCACCAAGCTTTTCAGTCAGAATTACCTTTGTTGTTATTGTTTGATATTTTAATTGAATTTCCCTGTGTCTTTTTCCTGTTTTACTTTCCTTGCTCACATTTCCATTATAAAGGTTAATGCCGGTACACAAATAAGCACTAATCAGATCAAACTGCGGTGTTTAGTGCTACCATGCATGACCCCTCTCCACACAGAAGACAGCATCTTTCATGAATTATACTCCAAAGCGCCGTGAAATCTGATAAAGTTACATCCATCTATTGATGCTCCTCCCCAAGGGCAAAAGAACATCCATAACAAGATTAGGAGTGATCCTGCACATCATAATTCTTACAGGGCATGGCTGGACTACAACCTGGTCACAGGCTGGAGGTGACACTATCTGAGGCAGACAAAGAAAGGAGGAGACGAGGATGACAAACAGAGGGTGGGGTCCGGGTTGTGAAACATTACATTAAGTGAAGGTCAGGAAGCAGGAGTCAGAGAAGAACGAGGAAAATTCAATAATATACCGAGATGGTGACAAGGGAGATGCTGAGGATAAAACAGGAGGAATAAATACAAAGTCTTCCTTCTTTTTTTTTTGCATTTACCTTCTGACCAACTGACAGTGGGGCTTTTTTGGTACCAAACATTAATGCATTGACATTTCAGTAAGGAATGTGTTGCTTATTAGTCATGTAAGCAGTATTCCAGGTGTCATGTAATTGTCAAAAAAGTTAATTCTGACTTTTTCTGTTTCTCACTTTAAATATATGAAAAATTAAGAAGCTGGTGCTGCATCTCCATGTGGTGTTTAGCTGTGGCAGCTTTCCTCCTGAGCTCATTTTTGCCCTCCTGCTCTCTGTCATAGCCATGTCACTGAAAACCATCACTAAGGGCAATGACTTGTGCAAAGATGGCTGTCAGTATGTGAGGACACGCACGTGAATGAATAACATTTCCCTCCATCACATTCACTTATCATATCTACTGTAACTACTCACATTAAATGCTTTTTGGGTGACTTTCAGAGGAGATAGTTTTTTTCTAACAATGCTCTTTGCCAGCGTCTTTTCCAATCCTCCCTTCCTGATTTACCAGCAATCTTCTGTGAGACATACAAAATGAAAATAAATGGGGATAGACATGAGGGAAAAAGGATTCTGCAGCCACCATAATTTTACAGAGTACAACCGATAACTGATTTGGATGCCATTTTTGTATTTTCAAGCAATAGGATGTTATTGTATTTTAAGTCGTGTCTATTGGTTTCTGCTTGGGTTTTTTAAAGCTCTGTTATAACCCCAATAGAAATGGCCAGTGTACTTTTATACTCAGTTGAGTCAAGCTTTGGTAATTAGACAATTTTCTGAAGTATTGGCCTTGTCCAAGTGTACAATATGCAGGAGGAATGCACAGCCTCGACTAGAGCAGGTGTTTGCCTCCACTAAAACTTCATCCAGCTGTATTTCAAAAGTGTGAAACACCTTTTATGACTGCAAGACAGCACCTTGTATCCATTTAAGGCACTGTCAACACACACTGAAACGTTTTCATATTGAAAACCCGCTCTGTAGAGATGACATCATTTCAAGAAATGTGTCCGTCCACAGTAAGTAGCGCTGTAACACTGCTGCAGACATACACCACAACCAGAGAAGACATGGAGTATGCACATATGTCATGAGACACTGACAACAACAAAATCTGGTGCATATTGCTCTTCGTGTCCCTTTGTTGCTCATGGGGGTCGTAGAGGAGCAGAAAATGTGTCTGTTAAAGCCACATCAAACTCAGTATAGCTCCTGCGGCACAAGCACAACGCCGTATTCTGTCATTGTAGTCAGGGTTCACACATGAGGTTTAAGCAAGACACAGGCCATGACGTCATCATCTCTGAAGCTATGGAGCCATCACAGAAAGAAAACCAATGAAACACTTTGAGCCTTAGAGTGACAAATGATCAAGGTAAAGGAAGCTCTAACCATCTAACCATGTGAGCTTGAACATAGTTTTCGGCCCAGATAATGTTTGGAGTCATTCTCTGTTCAACAGGTTGTCATTGCACAATACAAAAGCACTTGTATACTTAGTTTAAGCGATATCAAATTTTGTCATGTTGAACGTGTGCAACAAGTATTACCCATTACTACTGAGTATATTATTGCTCATTAAATAAACAACAGAGTTGTAAAATACAGTATAACCATTCTAAGCTTAAATATGAGATGTGTTTTCCAAAATATATATGTAGAATCCAAAAAAGGGATAAACCACATTAAGACACAATAAAATCCAGTTTTAGCCAGTTAGATGGACAAAAAGTTGATTTTCACAGAAGTTCTTCCTCTATCAAGGAAAATAGCAATCCTGCTTTTGGAGAGTCTAATGAGTTTGGGAGCGTGGAAGCATTGGATCAGATTCTGCCAATTACAGCAAGCATCAAACTCACAAAACCGAAGGGGACAAGAGGTCTGAATACAGTTGATTTTTTAGGCTGAAGCCATGTCCTTGAAGTAGTTTCTCAGTGTCAGTGTGTTAGTCTAAACCCTGGCACACTCCCAGTAGACCAGCCTTGATGCTCCTCTCTTCACCCAGCACCTTTAATGCAACCCTGTGCTCCGTTCTCAGAAGGTCATGAAGGATTTCAATCTCAGAGGGTCCAATCCCCCCCAAGAGTTTATTAATTTGCTGCTGCAGTAACCTTCAGCAGAGTTAAATAAGTACATAAATAGTGCTAAAATGGGAAGAGAGAGGAGCTCTGGTCGTTGGTCTGAAAGGCGCATTAATGTTGTCATTCCCCTGATGTCTTGCCTCACATTGAGAAAATTGGCTGACAAATGTAAAACTGCCTCATCATGTATTAAAGCTGCTCGCAGAGCAATAAGAGCTTTCAATCTGAACATAAAAGCCTCTTCGCTAACACCAGACTAATGGTGTTAATGTGTTTATGTGTTTATTAGCAATCACTGTCACAACAACAAAAACAGTTATTGTTGGATTTTTTTCCCCCAATGTTTTTAAATCCGCCTGACCCTCTGGGTATTTTGAGGAAAGCCTGGATTTTACAGAGTCAAAACACTGACGGAGGCTTTGATAAAAAGAATCCCATAGAGCGGATAGACAAGTTCTCTTTTAATGGAGGATCTCACACAGGGACAAACCAATAATAAGACTCCACATGGACTTAATCAACTTATCACAATGACAAGCAAGACAGCAGCCCTGCTGTGAGGCTGACCTTCTGCTGGAAAAGAACAGCAGCATAACAGATGTGTCCTAATATTCTGAAGCAAGTTTTTTCAGGTTTTAATTGATTATATCCTGTAAGAATCTGTGTAAAAGCAAATTTATTAATTTAGAGAAGATACAAGATACTTTCTTGTTAGGTTGTCACAATATCAGATATGTATACTTGATCACAACACCTGTCCAAGAAAATATTTGACACCTGTTTTAGTACCATGGCATAAAAAACAGCGAGAAAAAATAGTCCTTGAACATATATATATAAACATATTATTGTACATGTTTAAAAAAAATTACAATTATTTTTTAAGCGATGTTCACCAGAAAAATTGAATTGAATCTGCTTTGTCACAAAAGGGTAAAAGCACCAAATGCCAAGTAAGGTGCCATTTTGTTTACTGCATTTGCACAAATAAGCTGATCTCATTTAGATCATTCATCTTTGCAGCCCTTCGCTGGAAAATCTGATTTAAGATCTATTATGTAAGCTTGATATTTTTGATTGGTATCAATTGGAGATTTAATTGTATTGAATTATTTACACAGTTGGTGTTGAAAAAGCATCATAGTTTTGTTGTACAATTCAACTTTCATGATTGAGGAGTTGTCACATTTTTTTCAAAACAAATTAATTCATATCATCCCAAAATGCCTGAATCCTGCAGGTATCTTAAAGTCTTTAGACGTCACTTATTAATTTGCTGCTGACTGTTGAGCTGAACTTATGTAGCTAGTTTGTTTTATAAAGAGACCATAGCATCTATTTTGCTTCATATTGTGCCAATAGTAGTAAATACACCCACCAGTGTGACTTCCACCTATTACTTTAATAGCAGTTTAAGGCCATTGGCCTGGGCTTGAAGCCCACGGCAGAGCAAAGGCTGTATATTGAATCAAGACTGGTTGAAAAAAAAAAAGCCATAAAAGGAACCCGTCAACAAACAACAGAGGACAGGCCCCATGTCAGGAAAGGGGCCTGTGAGAGAAGCTCCAACAGAGCATCTCAGACAAACTGAGAATACAGCTGGATCAGGGGCACTCTATATAAACAAATCTGTAGAAAATATAGCTATAATAAACATATTCTAGCAGTGATTTAGAGCAGACTATACAAAGAGATACATGCTCAAAGAAAGACAGTTTGTTTAGGTGATGCTTGTTATTCAATTGAACATAGCTTTTATGTGTTGAAGAGGTTTTAAAGGCACGAGTCATCAAAGTAGCAATGTGCAGACAGCCTTTTCTGTCTGACTCTGTTAAACTTATAAAATTTATTGGAAAATCCAAAACTTGATCAATTGTTATTAAGGGAAAGTTGCTAAGCTAGCTATTTTGAAGTGGGCTTCTGGGAAAAAGAAAAATAAGGAAGCACAAAACCCTGGGCATTATGCATCAAAACAGTATGAACATTATAAATTGCATATTTCAATTAACAATATTCACACACTTCATCTGATCAAATGTCTGCTGGTGCACCCACCATTATGTCAGACAAGCAAAAACATGGGCGTAAGCTGCATTAGAGCCTTCTCTATTGCAGGTAGATCAATAGAGCAGTCGAGCAGGTTTACATCAGCACAGTCGACTGACAGCTCCTCCATTCTCTCGGCTGACACACCACCTGAAGTGAGGAACCTAATCTCATTTTCACCCCCCTACACACTTGTTCCTTCATTCACAGCCCCACCTCCATCATACTCATTCTCTGGCCTTCATATCATTTTTCATTATTCCTGCCATCATCCATCAAGCAGCCTCTCTCATTCACAACTTCTAAAATATTCAGAGTACAGAGAATATTGACATCTTCTGTTCTTTGAAACTAAACCCCCTCTGGCTCTATTTCTCACTGGCCAGACATCAATTTCAACTGACATGAACTCTGCCATTTATTTTACTCGTTAATAGTGAAACAGTGTTCTAATTATTATTGTCACATTTAATTTTAAAAAGATCTTAACCCAACTCAGGGTTGCTTGGAAATCAAACATATATAGATACTTTTTCATACTTTTTAAAAATTTGATGTGAGAATGAAAGTCCTTCACGTGGAAAGTTTCGAGCACATCTTGTAGAAAGTCTTAACATTCCACTTCTTTATTGTGTACTTTTGACGCATCCACAGCTTCTTGTGGGCACAAAATGTCAGGAACTGCTTTTAGAGACATATTTCGACTTTCAGGCTCTTATTGATAGTGTAGAGACAGCAGATAGACCATGGGGAGCAGGGCCTCCAGTCGCTCTGCTCCCCAGCTCTGGAACTCTCTCCCACCGGACCTTAGAAATCTGACCTCCCTGTCTCTTTCTAAATCAAGACTCAAAACTCACCTGTTCTGAACTGCGTACTCCTTACCATGAATATCCCACTCTCTTCCACTTATCCATCACTTTATGTTCTATTTTGCTGATTTTATTGTTGTATTGTTTTTTGATTTTATTGTTGTTTTATCCTGTACAGTGTTCTTGGGTGTTTTGAAAGGCGCTTTTAAATAAAATGTATTATTATTATTATTATTATCATTAAAGGGAAAGAGAGGGGAATCATGGGATGGAATCAAATCAGAATCAAAACCAGGACTTTTGCATGATATGTGAGCTACTATCTAAGGTAAGTGTATAGTTGCAACTCACTCCGTCATTCCAGCACCCCGAATTCAGGAACTTCTGAAGGGCCTTTATTTGAACTTTGAACACATGTCCACTCTCTGTTTAAGATGAATGGACTTATTAGATTTTAGAGGTCAGAGTTCACAGAATCTTGGCTTGTGAATGCAAGATCTTAAGAAAACTTTTAGGTGTTTGTGTTAACCTTCTCTCAATCGTCTTTGACAGAAGATAAACTGATAACATTTTAAAGGGACATGGTCAAGCATTCAAGGGCATCATGGTCATAATTTGCTTCGGAACTTTATAACAAGAATTCTCTGATATTGGTCAAACTTCTCCTCTCTGGCTTTACACTTGGGAAGAAGGCCAAGGTCCAATGTTCATCCATCTCAAGTAGAATTTACTATTGGTGGAGCTTTCTTCCATAAAAGCCACCCTTTTCTCAACCATTACTGTGCTCTCTCTCTTCCTTGAAATATCTTGTAAAGCATAGCCATGGGGCAGCAGGTCTAGTTTCTACCTCTAAGTCTTTCTTTTTTTTTTTTTTTACTTATGTCCATCTTTCATCCTTCCTCCTGTTCATTGTTGGTGTACACAGTTATACCATATCCAACTGTTTAGTGGTAAAGAAAACAAAGAGACAGTGCAGATTTCATTAAGGCTTATCACATATTTACCTTTTATAACCGACATTGAAAAATCATTTGAAGTTAGGTAAAGCTCAAAGTGCATCAAGTCTGCCAACAGTTCAGTCCTAAGGAGGAAGCAGCTGGAGCCAACAGAGGCAAATGCAGATATAACTGAGGGCAGTTAAGCAAGTCGAGGTCAACTTTTGCCAGTGTTTGCAAACGTATTGGTCCAACGTCAGAAATGTGTCGGCATGCATTTAATGTTTTGAGGTACCTTGAAAACATCAGCATTTCCCAACTGAACTTCACTCAGTTCTGTGTTTCATGACTAGCTTGATGTCTCTTGACATTTCCTTGTACATCTGCAAAAGTTGGCCAAAGCATCAGTGTATGAATGCATCTCAATGTACCCAAAATTTAAGACCATTACCAAGTAAATTTAATACTTTTAGACACTCAATTAATGTTTTGACTTTGAGAAGATCTAAACGATGACATAATGCAAACATGGAAAATGGACTTGAGCATATAAAGCGCTTTTCTAGTCTTTGACGACTCAAAGCTGCTTTACACCGCAGGTCACCCTTACCCATTCACGCCCATTCGCTCTCACATTCACTCACTGATGGTTCTGAGATCAAAAGATGAAAAATGTGTTTGACATAGGCTGCACCACAGAAAGAGCTTAGACTCACTTTTGGCACTTTTCCTTTGTCTCCACTTTAACTAACTCTTCCTCAATCTCTCCACTCAACTCTGTCTTATCCTCTCATTCTCCTAAGGAGATGTGACTGGTTTCTCTGCAGGTCTTTATCGCCCTGAAGAAGAGCGGCTAGTAGACCATTACCAATGCCTCTAGGGACGTCCAGGGGAGAAATGGAGAGAGAGAGAGAGTCAGGGGGCTCAGTCGAGAACTGATGTTCCAGCAAAAAATAAATGAAATACAAGTGGTGCTTTTGTCCAAGTAGAGCCTGTGCCTTCCAGCTTTTGAGAGAGATAAGTCCATGTCAGCAAGTGTTGTTGTCTTCTTTCCAAGCAGAGAGGGAGGTGGGGAAGGTGCATTTTCTCAACAGTCTGCTAGCGCTGACCTTTTGAATTGTCCTCCAGGCAGTTCAGGATCAACTGCCAGATTTGCCCTGGAGAGCAGCGGACGGGCAGACACATGAGAAAAGAGAGGAGGGGATGTGTATGTGATCTTTTTTTTACTATGTCTGTTTATTTTAATCTTTTAGAACTCTGAGTAGGAGCTTGTCACATTTCTAAAATCTGGTATGCAAAACTAATAGAAATTCTGTGACATGAACAAATGATCATAGGCCATTTCTGAGAATCTTCCTTTTCTGTTCAGTCCCTAGCTCCTAATAATAAAATAAATATGTATTTTTTGGGGGGGCATTTTGTGCCTTTATTGATAGGACAGAGACAGTGGATAGGCAGTGGATAGGCTTTCTGCAGAAATTATTTAACCTTTTTTTTTTTCATTTTCAAACCCAAAACTCAAATACCATTGAATAGCTGACACCACACACTTAGCACTATTGGAAAACTGCCACCCTTATGTTTTACCCAAGTTTTTTTTTATTATTATTATTATTTTTTGTCTAAGGAGAAACAGCTAATTGGATTATTGCTGCCAGATTCTCCACTGTGACGGTAAACTACGCTAGAAGTTGTGTTGAACAGGTTTCCACTTACCTGGTACACTTTTGGTGCCAACTTGATAAGCATTTCACTTCCTCATTGCCTCATCTTTGCCCCAAAACACTGACAGCTAATGGTGATTCTCATACTATGAATAACTTATGGTCGCTTAAAACTTACTGTTGTCTTAATGATATGGATTTAATTGGACCAAACTTTCCAAAAAGCTGAATTATTTATCTAAACATACAACAGAAAATGTACAAAAAAATATAAGATATATTTGTATTTGGCATTGGTGTGAGGGGGAAGGATTTCCCAGTATCTGGTTTGTAAAACTACACTAAGATAAGCTTGCAAAGACTATGCTGATTGGGATCCAAAGGTCTTTAAATTTCTATACTCCTCAAAAAGTTTGGAAATGTATTTTTGGTCGATTGGTGCTCCCCTTTGATAATACTAAGTGGCATTGTATTTCATATCATGTATCATCACTAATCAGCCTGATTAGTTACCTTTACAACACGGTACAGTACAGGCTAAAAGTTTGGACACACCTTCTCATTCGATGTGTTTTCTTTATTTTTATCACTTATTACATTGTAGATTCTCTCTGAAGGTATCAAAACTATGAATAAACATGTGTGAGCTTCAAGAGGTAGTCACCTGAAATGGTTTTCACTTCTCAGTTGTGCCTTTCCAGGGTTAATTATTGAAATTTCGTGCCTTTTTAATGGGATTGGGACCATCACTTGTGTTGTTCAGAAGTCAGGCTGATGCACAGCCGACAGCCCTATTAGACACTTTTAAAATTAATATTATGGCAAGAACCAATCAGCTAAGTTAAGAGAAACAAGTGGCCATTATTACTTCGGTGAGAATCTACAATGTAACTAGTGATAAAAATAAAGAAAACGCATTGAATGAGAAGATGTGTCCAAACTTTTGGCCTGTACTGTATAACTTGTAAGGTTCATGCATTCCTGCAATGAGCAATGCAGCTGAAATTGTGGATAGCACCCCCAAAAATCTGCTAATATCACCTCTTTGCCTGGAAGAAAGCTTATAGCTCCTCGGGGAAGGGTGAGCAACTGGTGTTCTGGGAGATGCTCACAGAGAATGGTCTGAAGTACCAGGGCTGACACAAAGTAATGCCGCCAATCATTGTGCCAGAACACCCCCTTCCAGCTATATACATATAGTATGTGTTCAGTTCTTTTAACTTTGGTGCGGCATAAGACACATGAATTTATATCAGCTTTGCCAAACATCAAAGAGAAATGGCTGGTGGGTCAATTTTCAGAAAAGTTGAGGTGATTGGGTAAAATTGCAAGCCATGCAGACTTCCAGGGTATTAGCTGGGTGGAGTGCCTGGATAGTCCTGCTAATAATGCATTATAACGTCAAAGAATAACTTTTATGCTCAAGAAAATTCAGAAAGCTTTGAAATCTATTTCATTTGACATCCTGGTCTCAGGAAAATTTCACCAAGCAGTTAAACACAATCACCAAAAGAGTTCACTGATTTCTTTCCTCTTCAAGGGTCAAAAATGACTAATCAGTCAAATCACAGTCCTGCACCCTCACAAAACACATGGTGCACATTAGACCATTTATACTTAAAATACTTAAGTCCTGATGGGAGTTAAGTATTTTGGACAAAAGTACAGAAGCACTTTTTCCCCTCAGTCCAACTGAATTCAACTCAGGATGAAACATTTCCTGTTTCAGGCATGAACGATTCTGCCACACCAGCTGTCCATCGGAAGTCCCTGCCAGGCAGACAGAGGTGACGTCTGCTGCTGCCCGGGATAAAACACAAGAAAATCCCCCGCATACTGCCCAGAATCTCCACCATATGAAGGAAATTAGTGACGCATTACAAGTGATTAGTTCAGCTTTAAGTGCCAGCCATGCTAATGGACACAATAATTGCAATTTTGTCCTCTTGAATTAATTAAAACGCCCCAAAAACTGAGCACTGAGAGACTGATAAAAATTTGCTACCCTCTTTTTGTCGCTCCATTTCTTTATTTTAAAATGAGGTCTTGCAGCAGATAAAGCTGTATTTTTATACAATATGTATATATATATATTCTTTATTTATAATATATAGTATTGCAAACTTAAAGGAGAGCACACAATTAATTTCAAGCACTACAACTGCCTTTCTTCACTTAAAATGAGCTTGTGATGGCAATATTAACTCTTGTCTGCTTATACATCTCACACAGTTCACCCAGTTCCTTAGACTATGAAGCTTGACTGTGAGATATTACTTTTGTGTCTTTCCTACAGTGTACCGAGCTTCTGTTCAGACAAATAATAAAGGCATTTGGTGGTGATAAATGTTAAGGGTGTCTTTGAGAGGAGAAGGCCATGCTGTCTGGTCTGGTGTGTATGTGTGTTTGTGTGTGTGTCCTCCTGGTTCTGCTTTTTGATGGCTGTAATTGACTGCCTAAAAACACACTCAGACATTGGATTTTGGCTTGTATTTATACCTCTCTATATCTATGCACGGAACATGCTGTTCCAGAGTAAATCCTCATAAGCTGCGCCTCGGTAGTTGTGCTTTAATGTTTACTTTGGCTAAACAGACATGCAGACCTATGTGTATTCAAATAAATACAAGATATCTGGCTCAACACACTTTTTTGGGATATAAAACAAGCAGCAGCTGTAAATTTAATCATGTTATGGGGCTTGTAGACAGGTCATCATCTCTTGTTCTGGTATAATAACTATGAAAATTATATTGCATACATATCATTGCTGTTGGGCACAAACTTCCTATCTCCAAAATTGTTGCTTTTCAAGAAATGGAATATTTCTCGACCACTGAATTAATGAACATTGGACTTTCCTTAATACAAGTTACCTTTTTGTAATCAAATTTGGTTAAACATTTTGTAAACCCACTCATCATCATGGGTGGTGCCCAACTGCACTGATTTATGGAAAAAGAAAATCATAAAATAAGGAAATAGGAGGTTTGTGCTAGACAGCATTGATATGTGATCTTTAGGAGTCAGGGTGAATCCATTTGAGCAGTTTGTTTTGAAAAACACACCTGGGATTCACTTCTCCAGAGGCCGCCAGGCAACGGGGGACGTAGCCGGTGGGACAGATCACGTGATCGATCTGTCCCGCTGGCTACTACCGGAAACAGCTGATAAAAAGACACGTCACAGCTGTCAGGATGACAGCTTCTGAAGAAGACGGCAGAGTTACGTCGAAACATGTCAAGGTAAACCATACCTTTTTGTCTTAACAAAAGAACACGAAAACACAGTTTGTTTTGAATAAAGGTGCCTACACACCGAATGCGCCTTGAGCATCCTTGCTGATCACGCTCCACTCTCCATGCAAAGTTAATGTACAGCCGCACTGGGGCGAGGTTAACCCTCTTGGGACGCATTGGCTGCGTTCAAGGTGACCACTTAGCTCATCGCTCGTCGTCAAAGTTGATGTTTTCAGGCGATGTCATGTGTGGTTGTGCGCCAACAGCCAGGGTGACCAAAATGAGGTATTTACGCACACACAATGCAACTTCAGTTGGCAACATGATTACAGTCACAGTCGCGCTCGGTGTGAACGCAGCCTAACCTCCAGCAGAAGCTTCATACCCATCACTGCGACTAGTGTTGGCACATTCATGCACTTCAGAAATATGCCTTAAACCAATAAAGACGTTATGGCAATCCATCTTCTAACAGAAATTATGGTAATAACCATTGATATGGACCAATTTTTACCCTAATTATCATGTTTTCAAATAAACAGATTTCACATTTTTCATACTAAAACCCAATGCATGTGAAAATTCACACTTGATTTCCATCTCTTTTCCAAACAGTCTGCTACCTGCTATGCCTGCTCACAGCCTGATCTCTCTATGTCTGTGTGTGTGTCTGGGTGTGTGTTTGCGTGTGTCAGTGTGTGTGTTTTCACACAACAACAAGGCTAAGATCACCCCTGGGGGCTCTGAAGGTTGGTCAAGGATGTAATCAACCATGTGCTTGGGGCTGTAACCTCTAACACAGTCAGACAAATAAGATAACCACACAGCCCTGATTAATTCTGTCTCTAGAAAAAAAAAGAAAAAAAAAGTTTATCATCAATGAGCCACGCATCACTATTAGCTCTGTGGTCAAAGTGCAAGCACTCACTGATGTAGGGCAAAACAAACATGTCAAAGGGCCTCCATGGTAGCAGAAATGTTCTCAGCTGAATGATAGAGGACTTATGGATAGAGCCTGTGTTATCAAAATGAAGTGTTTGGGATTAAGGTTAACAAACTGTACAGGTAATTATTTGATGCTCATAGTTTAATTGCTCATGTTATGTTCTCAGTATCTCGCTAAGCTTTCCACTAAGATAGATACATAATACATTTAACACTAAAGCTGGATAGCTGGTAGAATGTATTTTGTGATATATCATTTTGCAGTGTTTCCTATTTCCTGTCATGTCATGTCAAGTTGTAAGGTAATGTATGATACCATGCCCCATTTTTAGTATCATATAGTCTTTCAATTTAAAGCAATGTTTTGTGACTCTGCAACTCCCACTCCAAATTTGACCGTGCAGAAGAAGAGGCTAAGACCTTAATGACCTTTTGCCTGTCTTTGACTCCAGGCTGTTGTGGTAATCCATAACTCTCCCCTTTAAGCACCCAGCAGCACTTTATCACCCCGGTCATCGCCCTAAGAGAACACATCAGACAGCCTTCAGAGACATGTTCTCTCCCACGATAGAGCAATTAGCCTGGGGTGTCTTTACAGCAAATACAATATTGATAAGTGCTGTGCTTTAATATGAGTTCAGAGGTCTTTTTATAGCACCATCCATCATGATCAACAGATAGTCTATTCTCTCCACTGGGTAAGTGAGATGTGAGATGTGTCCATGAGGCATTAAATGCACGAACAGCCTGTTATAGAGATGCTTCAAATTAGAAAATGTATAGTCTGGCTGTATGTAAGTCAGAATTTAGAAAAAGTAAGGTTACTCAAGCATTGACAATATGGTTTAAACTACACACTCATGTTCTACGTGCCTTTAGTATAGGCAGGTGAACAATGAGGAGTTTGTTTGCAGTAGGGATGAGTACCGAATTCGGTACTTTAAGAGGTTTCTGTAGTACTACCGAGTACCAATTCAAGTAAAATCAAACGGTGCCATGTTTAGGTACCTAAACGCATCCTTGTGACTGTGAGGGAGTGGAAGAAGCAGGCATACTGTTGGGTAGAGTAGGTGAATTTCCATACTGGACTTGAATGCAGCACAGCAATAGCGTAATGACATCAGCAGCCACAGTCTCAGTCAACAAAGCAAGCATGGCTGAGAGAAAGTGCTCGAAAGTATGGCTCTACTTTATTAAATGTGATGGAGATTATGCTTGCTGCAATATTTGTGAAGCAACGTGTAAGGCCAGCGGCGGAAATACGTCAAATCTGAGGAAGCACCTGGTGACACACAAAATTTTCCTTAAAGCTGAAGAGTGCACAATTTTTGATGGCCTCAGATCTACGACCACAAAGGATTCATTCGGCACTGTTAGCACGCCTGTGTCCAACGGCGACTAGTCGTCTGCAGCCAGAAACACAGGAAAAGAAATGGCTTTAACATTTGGTGATGGCAGCAAATGCGACAAGGAGGATACCTGGTCCAGGTAAATAAGCCTCGTGTTTAAGATAGTATTAGCTTGGCATTTTAATGTGCGTCAGTTATCATTATCAGGTCGGTTCCTCGTACTTTGTAACATTAATGAAAATGCTTTTTTTATTTACAGCTCTGTCGGACCCATTGTTAAACTGCCCAAAAGTTAAAGTGAGGGCTGCAGTTAATTTATTAAGTTGTGTTTCATTTTAGTTACTGGTTTTCATGTTGAAGAAATTTTTGGAACAACTACTATGTTACAATACAAACAGTTGAATGTTGTTTTGATATATATCTGGCAAATTTTGTATATTGAGAAATAAATTTAAATCGCAAAAATTTGAGATATTAATATTAAACAAATTAATAATTATTACCCCATAAACACACGCATAAGTACCGAAAATTGGTACCGTTGAGTACCGATACCGATTCCCAGGTACCGGGCATCGGTATGGTATCGGTTCAAATGTGAAAGGTACCCATACCTAGTTTGCAGTTTGTAGTGTTGCAAATGCTAATTTTGGCACAACTGCTTCTTTTTTCTCCTCTTACTTCAATGTCCATATCTTTGTCAAATGTGGTAAGTTACTGCTTGGATTGAGTGGCTATTTTAAAGGTAAACATGACCCAACCTTGTATCTTATCTCTATTGTTTGGATCACAATATTGCCAAACTGCATTGTTTCTAAAGATACTTCCAGTGCAATCTGTTTCTTCCGATGCCTTAAGCTATGTCATCTGTTTACCATGCTTGTCGGCTAAGTCACTGTCAAATTTTATGGATGTGTGGTCAAATCATACAATTGTCCTTTAGCATAAAATTGTATCAATACTGACAGATACTCATATAAAACCACAAATCACTGTATCTTTTTATCTGACAGGGTTAAAATTCAGGTTGTTCGCAGGGACATTCATAATTGAGCATTTACATGTTGTCTGACTTTGTTAGATAATCCAAAGAGCATATGTTCCACTGTAACTCAGGTGCAGCTCTTTGACATTTCAACTCCAGACAAGGCACATATGGCCCTCCATCCCTGTCCTACATTACACGCCTACAGGGCATTCACAACATTTCTCTGGAAAGGCTGCCCATTTATTTCCCCGTAGCACACAAGCCTTCAGGGCTTCATCCCAGTTAGCTTTCTCTTCCCCTGAGCGATTCTGCCACAAAATGAGATAAGATGTAAAACACATTGTCCCCCCCATCATGAGTGCAGCCCTAACATGGATAACTGTTGCATGAGTGTGCGCTTAATCTTTATTTTCATGTCTGTCTGACTTCTCCTGCTGGGATTTTTAACACCTCCTTTTGGCCGCAGCATTGACCTACTCTTTGTCCTGTCGCTCCACACCCCAGGGGGAGAAAGTTAAAATAGACTGAATTAATGGGGCTCCATTAACTCATTTCCTGTATGCCCCTTTTTTCTTGCAAAGCTAAATTTAACACTGCCGCAGTAGAAAGACAACCTGTGCTTTTAAATCTCTTTTAAACGCTTAATTTCTGGCCCCAGGGTTTCTTGAAAAAGACCAAATTTATGCAGGAATATAGCATTTTCCAAGGATGACATTGCAAATCTCACAGGACAAAGGGAAAAGGCAGAGCGACTTTCAGAGAAAGAAAAACAACCCAGCGAGTTTTCTGATTAGATTTTCATTAGCTCCTTGTTATCAATGACTGATCCCATTAACATGTCAGCATGGAGACAAGCCCCTGTGGTAGAATGAGAGACTCCGGGGCAGCCGCATAATACCGCACGCCATGATATGGTCATCTATGCTGACAAAGAGCTAATGAGCAAGTCACAAGAGAGAGGAATGATAGCTGGCAAATGCTTACATGCCTCAAAATCCAGAGAAACTTCTGGTATTTTCCTCAACATAGCTTTCATGCTAAATGTGCATTGAAAGATATTTGTAGGTTTTAGAGCTTCACTCAGAGTCAACATTGTAGTGATTTAATTGTATGGCTGTAGGCACTCTGTATCCCAGGATATTAGAGTCACCGGAGATAAATCAGCATAATAAGCCATTCAAGCAAAACAACCCTATATACAGTCTGCTACTCTCTCTCCACACAAACACTCTGCTCAAACACACACGCACAAATACAGCTAATCTTGGAATTCATGTCACAGCAGTGTCAACAGATGCAGCTCAAATGGCCTTCAGCATGCTTTTTAGTAATAACTCAACTTGTTTAACAGAGCCTTCCACGCTGGCATCAGCAGAGCTGTCCACCCACAATATCTCTCCAAAAAACTTAAGGTCTAATAAACTCTGCAAGCTTTCCAACAATAACCAAACATCTAATCTGGCTCTACTGCATGCACTATTTCCATGTCCGCACTTTATGTAACATTCATTTAGCTGTAACAATGTGAACAATAGTGGTGCCATGTGGTGGCATGGCACTGTGCAGGAAAAGAGACCATGTCCGCCTCGTCACGGGGGGGCTTTAAAGGCTGATGGATAGACAGGTGCCAGGCTCAGCCCAGGACGAGGCCACAGTCTAGTGGCTGGCAGATAAATGTGAGGCCGACACTGATAGGCCGCGGAGTCATCATAATGACAGGCAGGCTGAAGCCAGAGGCAGGAGGCAGCAGATCCGCCCATCCCGAAGGTGTAATGTGCTTGTGATTAACTGTCAATCCCCCCCTGTTTGGTGGGCAGACGCTCTATCGCAGAAAGAACCACTCATCATTGTGACAGCTACTGGAGCCATGACCTTGGCCTCCACTGAGAATGCAGCAGACTTTTTAATGGGAATTTTCTGAGATGTTGACAATTAATATGAAAGCACCAGACATCTGTTTCTTTTTTTTGTCATTCTCAAGATGATTGATAGAAGTCTGAAACAGTTGGCTCAACGCCTTTGAGGAACGTAAAATAAAAGAGCTACAGAATGTTTTCTAACTGGACGACAGTTTGATGAAGCAAAGACATTTACAGGTGTATACAAAGACATTAATTGAGGATGATTCTCTCAGCTAGAGTTTTGTAAGCATGGTCAGGGTTCAGAGTACTAGAATGTCTTGAATCATCTTCGTCAACTCAACCTTAAGTATGTTTTGGAACTATGGTGTGCCATGCATGTCTCACCTGGGTCCTGAGTGCTGTCTGGATTTAGCTTTATCATCTCCAGATAACCTTATCATTAAAGATGGGACTCAAAAAATAATTTAGTTCAGATCGCAACTTCCTCAGGAAATCAATATCATCAGGCTTTTTGCTTATTCAATTCCTAATCAGTTCCTTCCACTTTGTTCTGCATGTTTTGGAAATCAAAGACACCATGCTATCATAAGGAGGAGTCAGCAGAAATGATACCAAATGAGTCAAAAATCATGTCGGACAAGAGGCAAATTTGTGGCTTGAATTCCAGCTAAAAGGCACTTAGTTCACAACGTTTACTGGGTGAAGTTAACAACTTGCAGAGGTAGGCCTGTCACGATAATAAATGAATCAATTAATCGCTCAATAAATAAAAATGTCCTTGATAAATTGACACATGCATACATGTTTGTTTTCCTCCGCTCTCTCTACCAAACAAGCTGAATGAGAAGAGCGTTCACTTCGTACATTTTACTCAACACCTGGGCACGTTGGTTATGTAGCAGAATGAATGGAGCCATCTGTCAGTCATTCAATCTTTGGGGGGTGGGGCGGGGCCACTCGTGGGTACACATACACAGAGCTGCAAGTGAGCAAGTGAGGAATAAAGGGAACAAACACCAGTATGAATGATGGCATGAAACCGTTGGTACCTTAGTGCAGGCATATTTTGGTTTTAAATAGAATGAACAAGGTGTGAGCCCATGAACACCGACGAGCCGACATGTCGAATTTGTATGAATGTAATGACTGAGAAAAAAACTGCCCCATGAGGTGCAGTGGAGCCTTCATCCCGACAGTCAAGCTCACTGAGGCTTTTGGTCTGCAAAGTAGATATAAATAAAACAGTGCAAACTGGTGCGCTCACAGACAGTGTCGTTCACTACATTGCAAAAGAAATACAACCCTTCAATACGGTTGAAAAGCCAGCATTTCTGGAAATGTTAACGTTTGACAGGCAGTACAAATTGACTGAGAGAATGTACATGTCACAAACAATCCCTGAACTGTATAAACTCAATTTATTTTCATTGTTTTTATTGTTGTGTGTGGTTTGTATTGGAGTGCTGTTTTTTCTTCACAGACACAGGGTCCATTTTTTTAAATTGTTTTTGGTTTTTATCATGATTTTTATTTATATGCAATTCTTCCTACAAGAGAGTCCATTTCATTTTCATTGGGTTTTTTTCTCTTTTTTTGTTTGTTTCATTTATTATATTGTTTGTTTGTTTGATTTACTTTATTTAAAAGTTCTTGATATTCCAATTACAGTTAAATACTCTTCTGGAATTTAAGTTTGTTACATTTTTTTCGGTGTACTCACTTTGACATACATTATAATTACATTAATGAAAAAAATAATGCTTCAAAATAATGTTGACAATACTATCTTTTATCAGCAATATTTTTTTGGATGACTATGGTCCAGTAAAAATTGTTATCGTGACAGGTCTATGCAGAGGCAATAAACTCTGCAGCATGGCATTAATTATCTGGAGTGTTATGTGTTTGTGTCATGTGTTTAACATTCAGAAAATCGAATTGATAAGGGAATCTTTAAAAACAGAGAGATGAGCAGAATTTTTCATGGCATTGGTGTCAATAAAATATTTTCAATTCCCATCCCTACTTATCATGATGACAGGGCTCTGATTTATAAATAGATGGCCTTTATTTTTATACTGATGCCTGAACTTTGACAGTCAACATCAAAAGGCTACTAATACACTTATATAAAAAACATGTTGAAAGAAAGAACATCTAATTACAATGAGGCATTATGACAGAATTCTCTGTCACAAGTGAGCACCTTATACTCCTAAAATCTACCTCGTAACCATAGTAATGCCATCAAATCTACAACAACCAGTTAAGTTAACTCACATGAACACCAAGCAGGTAAAAATGAATTAGACCTAACACAGCACAACTCTGCAAATTACAGCAATACTGTTGGGCTTAAACACACATGAAGCGGACTCACACACAGCCTGACACAATAATCACATCAGGGGCATAAAAATAAACCATTAAATGAAAATATAAATGCAAGTAAAGTAAACATTAAAAGCATACACATTCCACTTGCCTAAGCTGCTTGTATGACCACATCCATCCTCCCTTTTTTGCTGTATAAAAGTCTAGTGATCTTGTGATTTTTTTCAAAGCACATCTGCCTTTAAACCTGTCCTGTTGTGTGAGAATTCAGGTTTGGAAACTTCACTTTAAACATCAAAACATTCATTGTTGTCCATTGCCTCTGTTATGACCGGAGAAAGTCTTGCAAGCCCTGCAGCCCCACTACCGATTGAACTGTTTTGTGTTCAGTGCAAGTCGAAATATCTAAAGCAGAACTGCTGGTATGAGGTTTCCTAATGGCCCGTGATCAATCACAGATAGAGTTTAAATGTTTGCCAACATGGATGTTGCTCACTCAGAAGAGCTTTGGCCTAACATAGTTTGGTGCTGCTGAACATTGTACAAACATATTATGACGTCACTCGTAATATGATGAATGGAAAACACTTAAAAAAGCATAAGCAGAAACCATTTCATTACCTGCAGGTCTCAGTGTTCTGACACAATGCAAAGAGGACAAAAGAAGCCCATTACGAAAAGGGCAACTCAAGTCATACAACAGGAGAAAGCAGCTGGAGCTGACAGAGATGAGGCAGCGGTAACTGAGGGTAGCAAATGTAAGCAGAGGTCAAATCTTGGTTTCCACAGGCATATTGGATCAAACATCAAAATTTTGGGCATGTGTAAAATGTTCTATTTGTGAAACCAACATCAGAATTGCCCAGCTGACGTTAGCTCAGTTCTGCGAGGCCAGACGTAGCTCAACACAGCTTTGGCATTTCCCTCAACGTCAGCAAAAGCTGGCCAAAACATCAGTGTGTGAATTCAGCTTTACTATTTGTGAATAAACAGAGACTAACCAGACACAGATAAACTGATGGAATTACAGGAATTAAATGGACAAATGAAAAATTGGTTTCAGTCTCAGTCTTTTTATTCTGCTGGCTACATCAGAATGAACTGAAACTCAGCCATCTCTCAAAGATGATGGGGGTTAGTTCATGGTTTAACACTAACCGACATGTCTGACTTAGCAGCAATATCAAATAGTGTTTCAAATAGTGCTACAAAAACATGCATATCTCCCAGTGATAATAAATATTCAGACATTACACATGTCTCAGAGCTTGAACACAGCAGCTGTTTAACACTGCAGATATCCGACCCTCTGCTTCCTCATCAAGACCTACCCTGACCTAAAGGATTGAAATAATACTTTGAACAGGTAGCTCAGTGTTCAGATATTCCATAACAATGTAAGACAACCACATTTTGAGAGCCATTAGTGTTACCAGAGAAACCTCTTTGAGCACCTAATGAATTTAGACGTCTACATGAAGTAGATGTTAGTTTGATCAAAGCTACAGTCAGAGACAATCTCTGTTAAACCAGGTAATACTTTCCACTTACAGGGACACCTGAACAGAGCAAAGACTTTGATAATGTTATTAGTAAAACCTGGGTGCTTAATTCTCCAACAAGAAAAAGATGTGTCCTGGTCTACGGCTCAAGGATTTTTTTCTCAAGCACTGATATCAAACAAATCAAAAATCATTGAAATACAGAGCTGCTTAATTAGACTAGTCTTTCCATGAACATTGTCGAGGTGACTGCTCATGATAAACTACAAACACTGTTATTGTTTAAGTGTTTTTTGGGACAACTCTGAGCATTTCTACTAAACTGAATGTCAGGGAGACATTTGTTTTTAATCTGAGACTTGATAGTAAGGCTTTTCATGGCTCAACACTAGCTGCAGTACCAGTGTGTTGCTTATTTTTCAGGTTGTTATTTTTTCAGATTTTTGAGATTCTTTCTTACTTCTTTCTTTTCTATTTATCTCGAAGTTTTAAAGTTATGAAGGTAGGACAGTGGAGTCAGGAAGTGGGAGAGTGGGGCACGACAAGCAGGAAAGACCACAGACCAGATAAAAGCCTTGACCGTCTACCTTGAGGACTACAGCCTTTTGAATGTTGAGATCACAGACTTAGTCATCATCTCCCTGAACAGGACTTTTCTAACCGTGTATATTTGCGAGAGGTACTGCTCAGGGAGCAACAACATTAAAAATGCATAAACTGTGTAATAATTGTGCAGACAATCAGATACCTTGGGTTGTAAAACATTATTAATTTCTGTTCAATGTCTATTTTCACATTGGTAGTTGGTCATTCTTAATCTTACACTGCAGATGGATCTGCCTTATAACAGGTCTGTGATCAGGCAGATCCGTCTTGCAAATCCTTCAGCTGGACTAGTTCAGCTCAGTCTGCAGCAGCACTAACAGACCTTTGTTAGATAGAGGCAGAAGCTACGCACTTGATGGCAGTTACAGCTTTTACACTGGATGCATTATAGCAAAAGGTCGTGGAGACAGAGCTTTCAGACTGGCAGCATGAGCTGCACACCTCTTGTGCATCTCCCATGGCAAAAATCTTGAGAAACCTAGTCTTACATATATTTTCTGCATGTTTTATTTCCGTCTCATGGAAACAAAGAGGTGATTGTTTCAAAGTCCATATACACATACAGCACAGGCCAAAAGTTTGGACATACCTTCTCATTCAATGTTTTTTCTTTATTTTCATCACTATTTACATTGTAGATTCTCACTGAAGGTATCAAAACTATGAATGAACGTGTGGAATTATGTACTTAACAAGAAAGTGTGAAATAAATGAAAACATGTCTTGTATTCTAGTTTCTTCAAAGTAACCACCCTTTGCTCTGATTACTGATTTGCACACTCTTGGCATTCTTTTGATGACCTTCAACAGATAGTCACCTGAAATGGTTTCCAACAGTCTTAAAGGAGTTCCCAGAGATGCTGAGCACTTGTTGGCCCTTTTGCCTTCACTCTGGGGTCCAGCTCACCCCAAACCATCTATATTGGTCTCAGGTCCGGTGACTGTGGAGGCCAGTCATCTGGAGGAGCACTCCATCACACTCCTTCTTGGTCAACTAGCCCTTACACAGCCTGGAGGTGTCCTGTTGAAAAATAAATGATGGTCCAACTACATGCAAACCAGATGGGATAGCATGTCGCTGCAGGCTGCTGTGGTAGCCATGCTGGTTCAGTATGCCTTCGATTTTGAATAAATCCCCTACAGTGTCACCAGCAAAGCAGCCCCACACCATCACATCATAGACTCCATGATTCACAATGGGAACCAGGCATGCAAAATCCATCTGCTCACCTTTTCTGCATGGCACAAATACACGGCGGTTGGAACCAAAGTTCTCAATTTTGGACTCAGGAGACCAAAGCACAGATTTCCACTGGTCTAATGTCACTTCCTTGTGTTTCTTGACCCAAAAACATCTCTCATGCTTGTTGCCTCTCCTCAGCAGTGGTTTCCTAGCAACTATTTGACCATGAAGGCCTGATCTACGCAGTCCTCTCTTAACAGTTGTTGTAGAGATGTGTCTGCTGCTGGGGCTCTGTGTGGTATTCATCTGGTCTCTAATCTGAGCTGCTGTTAACTTGCGATTTCTGAGGCTGGTGACTCAGATGAACTCTTTCTCAGCAGCAGAGGTGACTCTTGGTCTTACTTTCCTCGAGCAGTCCTCATGTGAGCCAGTTTCGTTGTAGCCCTTGATGGTTTTTGCGACTGCCCTTGGGGACACATTCAAAGTTTCTGCAATTTTTCAGATTGACTGACCTTCATTTCTTAAAGTAATGATGGCCACTCGTTTCTCTTAACTTAGCTGATTGGTTTTTGCCATAATATTAATTCTAACAGTTGTCTAATAGGGCTGTCGGCTGTGCATCAGCCTGACTACTGCACAACACAACTGATGGTCCCAATCCCATTTATAAGGCAAGAAATTCCATTAATTAACCCTGGAAAGGCACACCTGAGAAGTGAAAATTGTTTCAGGTGGCTACCTGTTGAAGCTCATAAAGAGAATGACAAAAGTCTGCAAAGCAGTAATCAGAGCAAAGGGTGGATACTTTGAAGAAACTGGAATAAAAGACATTCATTTATTTCACACTTTTTTGTTAAGTACATAATTCCACA
The DNA here is from genome assembly GCA_036419115.1 of Scarus forsteni. Lineage (NCBI taxonomy): Eukaryota > Metazoa > Chordata > Actinopteri > Labriformes > Labridae > Scarus > Scarus forsteni. The sequence continues at coordinate 13,274,601 of JAZDUH010000111.1, read as the reverse complement.
CATGTTCATAGTTTGGATGCCTTCAGTGAGAATCTACAATGTAAATAGTGATGAAAATAAAGAAAAAACATTGAATTAGAAGGTGTGTCTTAACTTTTGGCCTGTGCTGTATATATATATATACATATATATACATATATATACATATATATGCTGTAATGCTGCCTTTATTAAAAACAAAGGAAATACTTAGTAGGCCCTATAATATAACATGGCTAAGGCAAAGCTGTAATTAGAGCCTCTCTTTTCTTTCCTTTTGTGCAACATTTTGACCTCTACTTAAGGTCCATAGCCCTCAGAGGAAGAAAACATTAGACAAGGAGGGGGGGGTTACATGCCACAAAAGTCCCCATCAAAATAAGGACCCAGGACTGTTATGTGGTTCGTGCTTAAACCATTAGGCTATCAGTGCACCCAAGTGGAAATTTTTAACAATGTCTCTGTTTTAAGTTTCACAATGCACAATGGCAGTGTGACAGCAGGAATAATAAGCTCCTTTGATACTGGCAGCCATTAATAGCAATTAATTACACCTTTTCTTTTCCTTAATGTGACATGTCAAAATGTCTGCTGGGAAAGAAAGGCTGATTAAGTTTACACTGCAATGACCCTCACTGAGAAATGTGTAAAGCCACAGTGCTAACACCAAAAACTGGCTGATGATTTTCTGTAATAAAAGATGTTCCTGTAAATTTAACACTCCTGTGAGGCACTTTTGGGTGTTGATTTAAGGGCTTCCTGACAAAGCTGCATCTCCTGTCTCTACTTTGTCAGGTAAAAGCCTGATCACCCTTTCTTTCACAATGGCACAATGTCAGTCTAAGCTATAAAACTCTTGTCCAGTCTTGTCTTGGCCAATAGACTTGCAACACAGCTAGTGATCAAAAGCAAGAAATGAATGTTCTTGTGGAGCTCTCTTCACCCCCGGGAGATGTCAAGAAGTAATGAGCTTAGCAGCAACAGAAGCCCTGTGGGTGATGCTCACAATCTTGTAACAAGAAAAAGGGAAAAAATGTGAGATTGTCCCTATACACAGTTTAGAATATTATCACAATTTCACAGTAAATTACAGGCAAATAAATGTGATGAAGTGGCATTGGAATAGTGTGGTCGTTTCTGTAATAAAGATACAAATGCCATATCTTATTTGTATTAGTTTTTAAAATTACAGTATTTTGTTTTTAGTTTAATGTTGTGAAATAAAAAGTGGATCAGGGTACTCATAATGTAAAACCTGGTTGGTGTTTTAAACCATTAACTAGTGTGAACAAAATCTTGTAGGCACAGACTTTAAACATATTAATCCAAGTTAAGGCAGAACATTACACTTTATCTCCTAAATTTCAGCTTCATTAGCTTGAAAATTGCTTGCATCTGTCCAGTGCAGTGTAGTTCTTGATAAACAATATCACCTTGTCTAAATCAGGGACTTATTTTATTCTAAATAGCCCCAAATGGATGAAAGTGTCACTTTAAAGTCTGGAAGAATCATAGAGATGATTCTTGGCCACAAGTATTTGCTTGTTGCTCAGGTAAAACGTGTAATTTGTTTGGACTGCCAAATGCAGGCATGATAAAAGGCGAATGGCTTCATCTGATATAATTTTCTCTCACAAAATAGGCTATTTCAAGTTTAATGGACTCTATTGTTTCTAGTTTGAATTATGTGCACCTTTATTTATTAAGATAAACTCCTTCAAGGGGGGGAAACTGGATAGAACCCTACAAAATAGCATTGCAAGGGACAAACAAATTATGAAAAGAACACCAGAAAGAGCAAGACAGACAAAATAAAGTTTGATCAAGACGCAAATAAATAACAAAAGAAATCAACCCTAATAAAAAAAAGGAAAGCAAAAGCATTGCAACCACATGAAGGCCTAAGAGACAACAAGTTGGATCAGAATAAATTAAGTAAAAAAAAAACATAATGGTTGACACTAAGCAATACCCAGAACAGTTCAAATACTCAAAGATACAACCTTTTTAACATGATTTTTTGTTGTTTTTCCTGAAGAAATAAGCTACACCTCAGGATTTTATCAATAATTTCTGGACCATTTTTACCCTTTAATACCTGACAACACAAATGTTAGCCAGAAATTTCTATTTCCTTGGAGCTGAAATGTGTATTTCACTTTCTACTGAAAATCGAGAAAATCAAGATGTCCATAATAGTTAACATTTATATTTTTTTGTATCTCATTTGATACATTAGGTGTTTTTAGCAAAGGATAATCCATTTTTTAATCAATTATCTGATTGGATTCATTTGTTTTTTAGTAATTTGTTGCTCATATTGATTAGATTGAGGTATCATAAGTATGTATTAAATATGATATAAAAGCCTTAAATTTAAGTTTCATTTTCATGAGTATACTCTTCCGCTGAATATTAATACTGTTAAGGTGAAAAAAATAAATTATGCAACAATTTCTAAATCCATTTTTTGTAGGACCCTTACATTCACTTAACTAATAACTTAGATGCTTCCATTGACCCCACAAATACCCTGCAAACCTTTCAACATTGAGTCATTTCTTTAAAAATATCTCTTCTCCCCACAACATCCACTTCAGACATTTAAAATAGCAACGAAAAACACACATTTATCTCTGGCCTAAATGGCCTCATTTGCTTTTGTAGCTCACAAAGAGTTATCAGTACTATTTTAGGTCTGTTTAAAAATCAGTTTAAACTCCACCAGGGCTTTAAATAGAGATCTTGTAACAATACTGTAAGATTTTGAATGATTTATGCCTCAGTGAACCATAAGCACGGCACACTGACCGTGGCTGTCACTTGATGAGAAATGCCTTTTGTATGAAAACAAACACCTGCTGTGTCTACATGCTCATGTGGAAACAACAGAAGACTCTGGAAACACTGCAGACTAATTATACCACCAGATTTAACACAATAAACGCTACGCCTGCTTTCATATCACATATCAGCTTCCTCCACAGCTGAAAAATCACATCTGCATCCAACAGGAAGGACAGGACTTTCTTTCACAGAGGAAGTGGCTGTGATGTCCAAGAGCCTGGAAGAAAGTGAGCGTTTTTCTTTTCTGTTTGTTTTGTTTAACGTCCCATCGATTACTGCCTCTGCTGGGTTAGAGCAGAGAAGATTTTTTACGGCCCTCTTTGTGCTGCCTGTCTGCTTTGTGACATCCTTGTCCTGACAACAAGGAAAGAAGACTGTGAGAGGGAGGGTAAAAAAAAAAAAGCTCTGAATTAAAGAAGAGAAAATATCAAAATGCAGTTAGGCAGCAGAGCAGCACAGCCAAGTCCTCACTGAGCCTTTGTTTTCTACATACCGCCTTAGGTACGCAACTGTGCACACTAAACACAATGAGGAGTGATTAAAACAGACACGAGGGGAACCATTTTGGAATCCAAATTCCACAGACTCTGTGGCTTTCTCCTCTGTTTGCTGTATGTAGTCGGTTGCCCTTCTGCTTCCCTCTCAGTTTGTTTTTCTTTCTTTTTTTTTAAATATTTCTTGCCAAAGATTAAACTCTGATTTGGAGGCTTGTTTTCTGTCTGTCTTTTATTTCTTGTATCTTGAGGGGATTAATTAGAGCTGGTCACATGTGATGGGCTTGTTTTTCCTCCTGCATCACACTGGCCTCTTGGATTGGATATATATTCAACACATGGAAAACAAACTGTTATTCATTTAACATTGGATGATAGCATTTGTGTGGGCAAAAAGCCCATAGAAAAAAATTAAGAAAACTTCTCAGTTGGACTGAAAAGCAAAACAGTGTAGTTCCACAAGTTTACTTTTTGTTTTACTTGTGTATTTAAGTACTAGTCATAATGTGATAATTACTGATGCCCCGATCAGGCTTGTTGTGGCTGATATTGATCACCTTTACCCTCTTAGAGAGACTGGCCAATACTGAACAAGTGAGGACAACATCCTGTAGAATATAAAATGACCATGTGTAAAGAGATCATGCACATGATCTCACGGTCAGTGCAAGTGAGCTGAAGATCAATCACTGAGTGGCAACAAGCACAGACTGACAGAGGGAAGAAACAGCCAAGCACTTTAATTTGACTGAAGTTTTTGCTGTTAGTATGAAGATGGGATAGCAGTGCTTCACCAACTGGTATCGAACCGCCCAGCGTATGAGAATCCAAGTAATGAACATGAACCCCACTTCTCTCTCTGCCTGCTGGCTTTAATTTTTTTGCTATTTTTTTCATAAAATCAAACATAAATATCTTAATTGATGTGACACTAAGGACAACAGATCTTGTTTTCATGCTTGTAGCTGACATACAATTGAGAGAAATCCAACCCACAACAGCTGGTTTGTCTTTTAACCACCCCCAAGTCCTTGGATTTAACTTTCATTTGGCCATGTATTGATGCTGTTTTTCATGAAATGAAAGCATCCAACCAGTTCATGTGCCACATATAAAAATAAAAGAGAGGAAACAAAAAAATGGATGCTAAATCTCAAGCTAAGTTAAATCTGAATACTTTGATATCACTTTGGACAAAAACAAAGTCACAGAGACACAGAGCAGGGGCGTAGAATTGGGTAGGGATGCTGGGGACACCTCCCTATCAATATTATGCCACTACTGTATGGTCCCTAACATCAAACACATGCATAGTATATATAGTTATAACTAAGCTCATATTTAATGCCAAAGAGATACAGGTTGTGGTTATTTTATTTATTATCCATGTATCATTTGTGTGTTGAAAAGCAGCAAACATTTAAGTCCAACAATAAAAGTTTGTGGAAAAAATACAATAAAACCTCAGACAACAAACATGATTTTATACAATCATATTGTTGGGGAATGAATTACACTTATGGGTAATTATTGGGAAACTGTATTTTCCCTTAGACGATAAGTATACCATCAAAATTAATGATTGTTGCATCCTAAATTGTCCCACTGTTCATGTGTCATGCATTAATATATTTTTGCCAGGGGCTAGATGGTAGAGATGGAGAAGTAGAGGCTGGAGGTATAGTGTATAGAAAAGTTTTTCCTGAACATGATTGTTTGCTTGTTAGTTTGATCAGTTCTACATGACTAGAAATAAGTGTCATACATGCAAAACACAAACTTTCAAGGGTGCCACCTTAGAGCACTTTTATGTCCCCACCAATGTCAAAATCAAACCTACGCCCTTGGATTAGAGTCACTTCATCCTGTTCCTCAGACATATAAGTGCTGCATTAAAGACTAAACTTTAGGACTCCAAATGTTTAATTCAGTCACATTTAAATGTAAATCAGACAATAATCTATATTTTCCATAATAAACATTATCAAAAGTAATTAGGCCAACTGAAAAGTCGAAAACACACATTTCACATTACTTTTAGTGTTTTACTGTTTTGTTTTACATCTGAAATAAATTACTTCACATTGCTCTCTGCCAATCAGCCTGTGGAACTGACAGTGGTTGCACAAATTCAAAGACCAATGCATAACCTCTTGAAAAAAACAGAAATCAAAAATATCAACAGCTGAATGTAGGAGATGGCCAGAGTTTTCATATGCAGCTAATCAAGGGAACCATGATGGACTGAGAGATTAATAGTTCCTTCACTACCTGGAGACGCCTGTTTGCAATTTTGTAATTGGGGGTGGGCGATATGGCAAAAATATATCACAATTTTTTAAAAATGAAATCTCGATAGTAACTTTATCACGATTCTTTACTTTGATTTATCTAGACTAATTTGCAAAGCCAAAGAAACTTTCTGAATGGGTTTTAATTTAAATAGTGCAGTTTTTATAAAAATGTGCAATAAATGTAAACATAAAAGGTAATGAACAACAATATCAACATTATCTCTTCAAGTGCAACAATTCAAAGCAAATGTTATCTAACTGCAATGTCTATAATCTGAGTGAATAATACAGCTGCTTTAGAACAGATTTTTATTCAGACATCTTCAAGCTTTTATCTCCTTTTTTCTTTCCACCATGGCTTCACGCTACATTACCAAACAGGAGATCCCACCATGCACTGCGCGTAGTGTGCTACAATTGGCTAGTCGGGTGCGCGTCAAAGTCTCTGCGGCCACACAGACAATCTGACGATCTTTCCGCTTTATGAGATCATCCCCACGTTATAATCCTTCACGATTTAATATCGTCATATCGCACACCACTATTTGTAATCAATCTTTTCCTCTCATTTCCAATGTTGTGCTATTGCCAAATGAAGTCCTGAAGCCTGATTATCCTGTAGCATGTCCCTCTTTACTCTTGTACTGACATTTTTTTTGCCATAATGCGACTTTACTCAGAACTTTGAAAAGTGATATTTTATAAGGCTGTTCCATCTCCATTTTTACGTCAGAGTCCCAATACTTTTTCAACACTCACTTTAAAATAATCAATAAAACACAGAAGACAAAAAATCTGTCAACCCCAAAAAACTCTCCCAGTTTCCAGCTCTCCATGGACAACTCACACTCCACTTCTTGATGTCTGCCAGAGCTTTATCTCATGCTTAAAAAGGATCAGAAACTGTCAACTGCCAAAGTCTGAAGAGCAGCAGCAGCACGGCCATTAGGCAGCCGAGGAGACTGCTGCGCTCGCCTTTCAGAGGGTTTGAGAGGGAGCGGCTCTGAAAAGGCCTGCCAAGACCCGACCTAAAGGGAGCTCCTCCGAGTGCGGAGCCCTATTTCTGCCTCCACATGCAGGCTGCGCTCATCAGCCGGTCTGTCTGCAATCAACAATAGAGCCAGATGGAAGGAGACGTGAGGATCCACCGGCTCACTCGAAAGTAAATGCAGCCAAGAAGTGCAAAGCTCGAAAATAACTTCAGCTGTAAAAACCTGAGATTTACAGGTTTGAGCAGGTGCACACCCGATCTGCCTGGTTTTAACCTTTTTTATCCTGGAAAAGTAGCTGAGTGTGGTGTTTTTATAAGAACATCCAAACTCAAACCTCCTTTATGTTCACACCATGATTCCTGCATTTGTGCAGGCAGCTCTACTGAGGAGTTATACTGCAGTCTGCTAGCTTTCTTGCTTCTCTATATAGACATTTCTAGGCCTTCTCTTAGACTTTAAACAGACCATCTACAAGGTGATACATAATTCATTAGTAAATATGAGTAATTAATACCCCTAAGAATGCACTGTTTTGCCATTGCATCATGATGCATATGTGTTCTACTTACAGATGTCAGTAAGACATCTCCTTTTTTTATAAACCTTTCAAGCGTATCCTGAAACTGTGGGTGAAATCTAAATATAACACATGATTTGCAGAACGGCAGGGATAAATTGTTTACTCATGATTAATATTTTATTTACTCACTGTGCAGTGGAGGCCAACACTGAAACTAAAAGATACAGAAAGAGATGGTGAGGGAGGAATATTTCTACCATTTTAAATCTGCCATTTTGACTGCTTTGACATTTATGACTCAAGAACAGAAATGAAGGTCAGAATGTTTCTCCATGTGTCATTCCCAGTAATAGAAGAGGTCTTTTTTAGCTGAAATCATTGCTACTATAGAGATTCCTTCACAATCTGAGAATTTTTGTGATACTACCATTGACATTGTAGTGCAAGTTTGTAGCTGATGTCTAAAGTATGAACTTGTTCACTTTATTTTCAGCATTTTTTTAGGTATGTCTTAAACCTGTGATTAAATAAACCTCTTTAATAAATTTAATCACATGCATTAATGTGTACTTCTTTCCATTTGAAAGAGTGCAACTTGTAAAAATGCCATTTTGTTAGTTTATTTTCAAATACTAGTTTTACAAATACACATAAAAACATACATCAATCAATCAAACTTTATTTATATAACACTTTTCAAACAGGACTTTGTAATACAAAGTGCTTTACATGGGACATAAGATAAAATAAAATAATAAGTGAAATAAAAAGCTGAAAATTGCATAAGCGCATAAAATGAAACATAAGACCCCGCAACAACCTCACTTCCTTTAATCCACATTCAATAAACACACTTACATACTCAAACGCACAAAGATATAAAAAGGAAATTCTGACAGAAAACAAAATTAGAGGACTGAGGAAATGCTATCTTGACTTAAAAATTAGAAAACACAGGAGCTAAAACTAAAATGATAGTTAAAAATCCTGCTAAGACATTAGATAAAAATACTAGAGGGTAAAATAAGTAAATATGTAAATAAAAATAATGAAATACAAATAAAATAGTATAATAATTATATCAAATAAAATATAAACTGATACTCAGCTTCTTTTTTGATATTGTCATATCAATGCAGTACTTACTCTTACCTGATCTAAGGGGGGTTGTGAATTTGCATGTTTTTGTTTGTCAACAGTTTATCTTGAAAAGTCACAAATGGATTGATGAGAAAACAATCTTTACATCTTATTCTATTTAGTATTTATCTTTTTTAATTTCCACTTACTTGTGGGGTAACAGAGCTGATGTGTTCTTGATAATGTTTTAACTTATGAGGATTTCAAAGTGACATCTTGAGTGTACATGTTTCTTTTTGTTCACCCTCCTATATTGTTTATTCTGAGGTTTTAACTGCAGCACTTTTCACTCAATGTATTAGAGTGGTTGATGATCATATGAAATTTGTACCAGAACTGCTCACTAAACATGAGGTAGCGGATCCTGAGGTTGGACCAGTTGAGAGTCACTAATGTAGACAGTTTGCTCAGTAAGAAGACAAGAAGACTCTTTGTGAACTCATCTGTGTGTGCATCAATTCTTGTGGGTCATAATGACAGCAGATCCAGTTTTCCTCAAGGGTTTAACACCATATGTTCAGGTATCACTTCACTTCCACTCAGTGCATAATAAGCTTTCACTACACCGGAGAAAAGCCTCTCACTTTAACTGCACTCTGACGTGATTCAGTCATAAGTTGTGTATAATTTCCAGTCCGATATTCAACATATCCTCTCGTCACCAGTTTCCCTTGGCTGAATTCTGCTCTGGCCTTTGCCTGACTTTGTAATAAAAAAGAAATAGCACCAGTCCCAAAGTAGATGGCTCATTAATGACCAAAACAAAGCTTTCCAGCCATCTGCTTGCTGGTGTGTGTTGCGTTTAAAGAGCTCGAGGTCTTATGAGACCAAATGCCAAGAGTGCTCGGAACAAAGGGAGCAGACTGTACATTTCTGTGCGGTGCTGCGACCTGCCAAGCCTCCCAGGGCGAGAGGTCTCCACGAGATGAAGCCAAGCAGAGCGGCAGGGGAAAGAAAAAAAGAAAAAAAGAGGAAGAGCCCTAAAGCCAGCAGCATTAGAGACAAGCCTTTGAACTGTGGAATAGGCTAAAACCTTCACACTTTATCCGTCAGTGGGAAGATTTACAGCTGCAGTCAGCCACTGTAAACAGCCCTGCATGTGTCCATCCATATAAACATAAACTGCATATAATAATAACTCCTGCAGGGCATTGTTTGATCAAACACGCACTCACAGAGCCAACAAGCTCTACTGTAACAACACGCTCCTATGGACTGGGGCTGATTTAAGCCTTTTTTTCATTCTCCTGTCTTTGAAGTGTTCCTATGCTCCTCTTGGTAGTACAAGGAGGTTCGACCCGTGGAAACAAGATTAGTCCGGCTCGCTTCCTAATTAATTGTCGGACTGTTTGGCTAATAAATCTTGGTTATCTGGCCCTCTAATCGTAGCAGGAAATAGCACAACTCTGACCAAGCCACTGCAATCTCTAACAGTGTTTGCTGTCTGTAATCAGGCTCGGAGAAACGCGGAGTGAATATCTGCTTTATTTCACTCCCCTTCTAATTCAATTAAAAAAGATAGGCCGTCGCACTGTGGAAATTGTTGTGCATTGCTAGATTAGGCTCTAATTGGCTCTGCTGTAGTCTGCAGTAAGTTTGCGTCCATGTTTTTTTTTTTTCCAGGTCTTCTTCTTGACGCAGAGTTCAGAGGAAAAACAGAAGCTCTCCAAAAAGTAAACTCAGGGAGAGGAAGTCTGACAGCACGAGAACTTGAAGTTTGACAGAGATGTTGCACACTAGTCTAGAGACTGACACACTAGCAGACAATTAGTAAATAAAAACGACACTCTGAAGCTCAGGATTTTGGAGCGACGTTAGCTGGTGCTCGGCTGCCCCTGCCTTGACACAGACAGCCTGCTGCTCAGGAGAATCAGTGCTGAAATTTTAGTCAGAGTGAGTCAGCATTTCTAAAGCAACAACCAGAGCAGCAGTGTCATTTTAAAAAGATCTGCAATCCCATCCTGAAGGTAAAATAAAAATAAAGCAAAAGGTCACACCTGTGTTTGTGTGTGTGAACTCCAATCAGGCCTAACATTATGACCACTGACAGGTGAAGAGAATGACATTGATTATCTCTTCATGACTGCACCTGCTAGGGGGTGTGACATATTAGAACGATTTTTACTCAAATTTGATATTTTAAAGGAGGGAAAAATTGGCAAGCATGAGGATTTGAGGGAGTTTGACAAGGATCAAATTGTGAGGGCTAGACGACTGGGTTAGATCATCTGCAAAACTGCAGCTCTTGTGAGGTGTATCTGTATCTATCTGAAGTGATCCAATCTATATATCTATATAAATCTATCTATATCTAGGTGGATGGCCAGACAGACAGACAGAGATAGATAGCATCGTAATCTTTATTCCCAATTTTTCAATTTCCATCATTTCCAAACAGATAGATAGATTGAAGTAAAAATGTAAAATCAAGACTTGTGAACTTTTGTTAATAATTTTTTAACTTAATCAAGGAAAAAATATCCAACTGCACATCCCCACCTCTTCCTTTGTATTCACTGAAAAAGCCAACGACACTACATAGAGAAGCTGCTCCATGTCCCTGTGACTATATAAGTGAGTGGGAGTGTCCCTATAAACTGCTTTTCTGTTTCTGGATCTCTATCATCTTTTTTTGTGCTGCTTACTTCATCTTTTATCCAAACTCCAACCTTTATGCGCAACCTCATCTCCCCTCAAACCCTTAATATATTGTGAATAGCTCACAGCTAAGCAGAAGAGGGACATTTTTAGACAGCATTTCTCCCCCTTTAATGGTACGGCCACACCGGACGCGAATTCGCCTGGACGCGCGTCGAGATTACATACAAAGTCAATGCAAACACGCGTCTTGACGCAAATCAGCTTCGGGCGCTGGACACGCGGCGCGCGCTCTGGAGCATCAAGGCGGACGCCTAAACGCCGACGCCGAGTTGAAAAATATTAATGATGCCAGCAAACACACGCCGACGCAATTCACCTGGCGCGCGCTGCTGACACGAGTGGCGCGGGCGCTGCCTGGAGCGCTGCGGACGCCGCCTAAACGCCGACGCCGTTGAAAAATATTGAACTTTCGGGCGCCTGCGATGGCGCCGCAGCCAATCGACGCGGCCAGCAGGCGCCGCATCAGTGATGACATCCCTCTACACGCCATTGATTTGATGACGTAGACTTCGCCTCGCCCTGCACCTGCTCAAACCCCCTCTCAAAGATGGAGGAGAGGTTTATCGGCGTTGTTTGCTATCATCCAGAGCTACACTACTCGGCGTGTGTACTCTACAGAGACCAGGACAAAAAGGAGCAGGCTTGGGTGAAAGTCGCTGAGGAGACAGGTTTTGAAGGTAAGTAAATGTAAATATTCGTTTCCAGCTGGATTTGCCTGCACGGGCCATCACTGAGTCCGACTGGCTCCGGCTCTCTACTGCGCCTGCACCAGGACGCGCGTCGTCCCTCAGCTTGTCAAAGAGTCCAGCGCGGCGCGTCACAGGCTTTACGCGTTAAATTTACACCAAGGTCGGTGTGGCCGCAGCATAATGGAATTCATCCATAGAGCTGTAACAGTCGTTGACCACTGAGCCTGTCAACAACTCACCAAAAACAAGCAGCAAAGTGCAGGATGTTGTCGGCTTGGATTGTTGCAAAAGTAACACTTTCCTCTGCCCAATGTATGTGTCACAGACAACAGCTGTAACAATATGGAGTTGGAAAAAAATGTTTTTTACGTCTATTTAGTATCTCATTAAAAAGCAGCAAGTTAACATTCATGTTTTTGTTCTTATTATTCTTTAGAAGACAGTTAAACATGTACACACAAACAATAAAACATATATAAAAATAGAGAGAGAAAAGGATAAATAAATACATAAAGTAAATTTCATAGATAGATCAATAAATACCCAAAAGCAGACTACATGTCCACATCGCCACCCCCAATCGTTCCCTCAGGTCGTCCTCCTCCCTCCATCTCTCTGTGCCCTCCGCCCGGCTCAGCACCATGGGTAGCTGAGCTTTCAGCCGCTCTGCTCCCAAACTCTGGAACTCTCTCCCCCCCGGACCTCAGAAACATTGACTCCCTTCCTCACTTCAAATTGAAACTCAAAACCCATCTGTTCCAAACTGCATATTCTCTTTAATTTCCCACCCTCATTTAACTGTGTCACTCTTGTATGTTGCTTTTATTTATTTTAATTGTGATTTTAATGCAGTGTGTTTTTATTATGTATTTTGTAAAGTGTCCTTGGGTGCTAAGAAAGGCGCTTTTAAATAAAATTATTATTATTGTATTACTATTATTATTATTATTATTATTATTATTATTATTATTATTATTATTATTATTATTATTATTATTATCATTTTATTATTATTATTATTATTATTATTATTATTATTATTATTATTATGTCAACTGTAACCACTGTATCAACCTTGAAGTAAGAATATAAATTAAAATAAGTTTAAAAAGACAAAAAGAAATATTAATATTCACTGGAACTTTAATTTCAGGTGTAGGAACTGATTCCTGTGACAGGTTTAATCCTTAAATGAGAAGAAACAGATTCCATACAAGCAGATATGATTTCTTTCCGAAGTCTGAAAGTTCAATTGTACATTGAACAGGCATAAATTCTATCTGACATTTAATAATGTGGGGCGGCAGTGGCTCACTCCATAAGGACTTGGTCTGGGGACCAAAGAGGGGCCGGTTCAAATCCCGACCAAACCATGCTTGGAAGTTGGTTTGGTAGCTGGAGAGGTGCCATCGGACTTCCTGAGCACTGCCGAAGTGCCCTTGAGCAAGGCACTGAACCCCAAAACTGCTCGGAAGCGCTTCTTCAGGAGGCAGCAAGCCATCACTCTGACATCTCTCCATTAGTGCATGATCATAGGACTTGTTTGTGCATGTATACTTCAAAAAAACCTATGTCTGTAAAAAGCATGTTCAACAACAGAGTGTAAAGAATTGAATTTCCCGCAAGGGATTAATAAAGTGTGTCTTCTTAATTTTTCCAACAAGTCAAAATGCTGATTTGTGATCACCCACCCTTAACCCATATGAAAATCTAATGAGCAAGTTTCCAAAGAAATCATGACTTTTTAAAACTTTCATTGGAGGATAAAATCATCCCATCTTTTAACAAATACTTAGGAATAAAACAAAGAGGGGGAGACTGGAACTTAGAGTGAGAGAAGCCAGTGAGGTTGGATTCAGGTGCAAATGTGCACCTAGAGGACAGATGAGACCTGGTTAAAATGAAAAAGTGTGTTCCTGTGCTTGTGTAAAAATATGTCCCAGACAGGGACTTCTGCTCTTCTCCCAGAGAGGCCATGTATAAATTAAGTTCAGCTGAGTGAAAATCCTGCAGCTGTTTTGTGGGGAGCGTCAGCAGCTGTGTGAGGGACATCCAGCTCTGTATCACAGCTCATGCCCGCCACCTCAAAAAGAACACATCAGACGATAAAGAGAGCAGCCTCGCCTCCCTGCAGGAGTCACAGAAGCAGCTTTGAAACATTATGTTTCCCACAAGTTGGATTTTAGAATTCCCTGTTTTCTCTGCAATGAAAAATATTACAAGCAGAGCATATAAAAGGATATGAGTTTTTCCACTGAAGTTACGATTATGGCTTTTTTTGATCGCTCCCCTCAGAGAGCGAGGGCCCTTAGCAAGGTGACGGGGAGCGGCCAACAAAGCAGTGGGGGCTGGAACTTCATAATTGTACTGTCACAATAAAACTGATAGAGGGCTTCTACATTTCGCTTTATGGCAGAGTCTCAAAACCTCACGTAAACAGACACAGAGGTGATGCAGCTGCAGAAAAAAAAGAAATCCTCTATAGTCAACGGGTGGCACGGTGGCACAGCAGGTAGTGCACGTGCCACACAGCAAGATGGTCACCGGTTCTATCCCGAGGTCAGGCAGAGCCTTTCTGTGTGAAGTTTGCATGTTCTTCCCTGGTATGAGTGGGTTCGCTCCGGGGACTCCGGCTTCCTCCCACAGACCAAAAACATTAGCTTGATTGGCGACTGTAAATTTTCCTTAGGTATGGTTGTCTGTCTCTCTATGTGGCCCTGTGATCAACTGGTGTGATCATGGCGTACCCTGCCTCTTGCCTTGTGACAGCTGGGATAGGGTCCAGCCCCCCTGCGACCCCGAAGAGGGAGAACTAGTATGGAAAATGAATGAATTAATGTGTAATCAACATGAAAGCAAATGTGGAAAGAACTAGCTTAAATTACCCCTATTCAAACACATATCTAAATTTACCATTGGTGCTTTATTATTATTATAAGTAGTAGTAGTAGTAGTAGTAGTAGTAGCATCATTATTATTATTAACTGACAGTTTTAATATGTTATTTTCTTTATTTTTCTCCTTTTTTAATTTTCTGCTGAGCTTGCTAATGTTGTGTTTAACAATGTTCTTCTTATTTCATTTGTTCACTGAAAATAAAAAATAAGTAAAAATTATTTACCAAAAAAGAAAGAAGTGTAAAGTAGAATTTGCTATTTCTTTGTGTTTCTCAAATGCTTTTGTTATTTTTGAACTTCTCCTGTTTAATACAAACCTTAGTCATATTTTGTCTTAAGTGATGCAAAGCAATCAATGTCAGTGAGGCAAAGATGAAAAATCTGTAGGTAATTGCCTTTAATAATAAGGATTTTAATAAATAAGCAAAATAATTGTGATTCTTGCCACTAACAAACGGCCCTACTTTCAACTCCTTCCAAAAGTCAGCATATATGAGCTCATGAGGACACACTGAAGCTCTCATGCCAGCCTCACTCACGCACATGTTGCTTTGTTGCAGTAACAATTTTCAGCGTGTGCCATTGTCATCGTTCCCATCGCCTGATATTAATGTGAGCAAACACTGTCAGACAGCTCCTCGTGGAGAAGCCCCAGCAGTCATTAGCTGAACATCCTGGGAGCGTTCCGTGGAGGGGCATGCTCTTCACTCCAATTACAAACAACACTTGGAACACAGAGGCTGCCACGCCATGATGGAGACACATCGACAAGTCTCTGATCATTTCTGTTATACTGCAAATATTCCTTCTATTATTTTTCCAGAACAAATGTGAGGCTTCAAGCTGTGGCTCACGCAGGCATCTGCAGCCACATTTTGGTCATAATTGTGAAAGACCGTCGCCTTTTCATGCCATTCTCTCTCTATAATGGCAGTCGATATTTCTGAAGGTAGGTGGTATTGAAAAGACTTGATGGAGGGAGTAAAAAACTGAAATAACAAAGACAGTAAAAGAGGAATGGAGAGTAGTAATCCTACAGAAGCTGGGAAAGCAGGCAGCACTTCTCAAAAGGAGTATTTCTTATTTCAAAGGCTCCTGAGTTTGCCATCTGAATGCTTTGAGCGATTCAAGACTGTCGAACAAAGAGATTTAAATATGAAGAGTCAACGACTTAATGTGACTAATTCATCTTTGTTTTAGTCTACTGTCTTGTCTTCAATGGACCCTTTCACGAAGTAATAACTCATTTGAGAGGCAATAAGTCTTTCATATGTGTTAATAGAGAATTATAAAGTTTGGTGAAGCTTGAGGAGCTTATTGTCTGCAGCCTGTCAAAGAAAGATGGATGGCATACTGAACAGATTGGGACACAACCGACAGACAATTCAGGCCCTTTTCAGTTTTAGAAACCTGTATTGCAGAAAAAGCTCAATTTATAAAAACAGCATAATTTCATTCAGGCTCACCTCGAGCTAGTGCTGGGTGACTGATGGAGTTTTTTAGTTATAGTTCAATTATGGAATTTATGTGATGTATGTGTACTTGTTTACTAAAGCCTGGCATGTACAGTCATGTAATTTTCCTGCAAAATGTTTCTTTGACATCACACCAACACACTGACTTAAGCCAGACATGTAGTTGCTGTTTTTCCTTGCATTCATGTCTGTTTTCGTTGGTGTAATTACAATTTTTGTACATATGGTTGTACAAAGGGCACAAAAGCACTCAGGCTGTATTTAGCTGTTGTGTTAGAAGTCAACTACAAACATGGCAGTAATACTGAAAGTGAAAGTAATAAAATAAACACCAGTAATCAATATCATCAATAAATCATCATCATCGACTGATAACCAGGGGTAGGACCTTACCATCGGCATCAAACATAGGTATTTAGTTTGCACTGCAATGTTTAACAGCTATCTTTAGCAGAAAGCTTATGGGCTAAACAACAACCACAGCCCCATTCAGGACTGTGGTTAGCTCACTGGATAACTGACTGTAGCATACTCAATGGAGATTAAAAAAAATTACTAAATGTTACTTCTCCTGACATTTGTGGTAGGAATGGAAAGACATGTCAACAGTACAGAAATCTATTAATAAACAGTCACCTGATACAAATAATCTCTATTCAGAGGGGTTAAGACCCACGATTGTTGTAGATTTGAGCTTGGCAGAATGAACATGTCTGATTACAGGCATGGAACCAGGCAGGAGCTGCAGACAATTTGTCTTAAGATTCAATGTGTTGAAAGACGACAGTCTTTGTATAGTCTTAATAAAGTTTAAGTTTTTAGTGTGTGGAAGGAAAGAGATACTTTTGGATAGAAAACCAGTCAGTCAATTGGTACCTTTCCATCTGCCCAACCTCATCTCGGTTTAGATACTACTAGAGATTTCAGGCTTTTTGGAACAGTTAGGAGATGAAGTTGTTCCAATGATGAGTGCAAGTAGCAAAACAACATACTATTTAAGCAGAAGAGTATTTGGGAAGTCATACAGCATCCCAGAGCCAACAATAGTGGCCATTTCATTTTAGCATCAGTACCCCTTACTTGTGGTGATATACTCACCATTCAGAGGTCAGCAGTGCCTCAATGTCACATTTAGTCTCATCTCAGCTCATCAGGAACCCTGCTAGTGATGATATGAAAAACTCTGCTCCAATCTTTGATGGAAAACCAACACTACCAGTAAGCTGAATTGAGTTGAACAGATACCACGCCGTGGAAAAGCCCCAAAATTGTTGGATGAAGTGTCAGCAGCTGTGAATCAGATTGATGTAAGAAATAAAGATAAGTTACATAAATTTTACTACAATAATTGTTTCCTGTCCAAATGTTGCCCACTATCCAATCAGCAGAACTCTGTCATGCTGCAAATCTAAACTCTCTGGTTTGGACAGCCCAGGCCTTGATAATCCAAACAAGGAGGAAACAAAAAATAATAGAGAAAGAGGATGGTAATTGTTTTAAAGCTGGAGATATACTCATAGTTTGTCCTGCCATTCGCACTGACAATAAGCGTTTTTGTTTATGTACTTGCCTGTATTTGTCACATGTTTCTGGAGGACACCACTATAGGGTGAAAATATTTCAGGCTGTATAAAACTACATGTTACATCAGAAGTAAACTGACAACATGGCAGTAATCCTGACAGTATAAGTAACTTTAAAATCAAACACTAATAATCCATGTAATCATCAAATATTTGTTAACAACTGAAGACCAGGGGTCAGACCTCACCATCTACATCGTCTGAACTAAGTTTCTACGGTATTCTCCTTTCTGAACTGTCAGGACTGCCTTGGTGTATGGGTGTAAAGAGTTACTGTGTTAACTGATGCCTTGCCGCCACTATGCTGATAGATGTCATAATCAAAGCACCAGGAAAAACCGTGTAAACCCTTCAATGATTCAGTTCTACTAATCATTGTATCAGAGAATACTTTATGACTATATATAGGAGAAAATACAGCCAAGGACACAAAGCTAACAGAAACATAGCCAAACATGGTGCCAACTCTCAGTCACCAACATAAAAGGTAGAATTACTGTACAAAATGTATGTTCTTGTTTACTGACTTCAAGGGAGAATTTACTGGTCATCAGTTGGATGTACTGGCAGGTTTGTGTCTGTGCTGTCTCACACATACTGTAAATGTTGATGACTGTGGTCTTAATTTATCAGTTTTTCTTTACAACTTTCTGCTGTAGTTGTTTCCGCTGCTGTGGTGTGTAGACTGCAGCTCCTGTCTGTATTATGTCAATTCTGGACAATATGTACAACTGATACACTGAATCGACAAAAACTACATGAGAGTAATTTAGTGCAGGTATATCTTTAGCTTAAGTCAACAGTTCTCTTCCCCCAGCCCTCTAACCTGATCAGAAAAAACTTGGGAAAACATTGGACTTCAGCTATAGTTTTGAATGCCAACAAGTCTGAAAAAAGATAACCAATGAGAAAAGATATGGCTATATTGCTTTACAAAAATCATTTTTTTGCCAGAGACCCTTAGTGAGATCATGGCCCTTCAAGTTTTCCAAAGTCTGTGCTTAAGATACTTAAACAACAAAGAAATTGGAAATAGTTTAACATTTCAAATATGACATGGTGAACTGGCAACAACGATCAAACCTGGAACAAAACAACACAACACACAGAAATTACAAAATGGCTGTGATTTAACTTGGAACTCAAGCACAGCTGCAGTGGTAAAATGATATGAGTCATCATATAAATTACTCAAATCTCAACGTCAGCCTATCATCCTTTTTCCGTCTCCTGTTTTAGCTTCCATGTATTTTTTTGTTTCCCTGCATTCAGGCATTCAGTATTAGACAAAGTCAAGAGAACAAGAATGCTAGGAGCTGCCAGATGTGATACAACCTATTTATATCCAGCCTGCAAAAGACAGGCAGCAAATGCAGATGGAGCAGAGATCCCCTGAGACTCGATATAATATATTACTTATTGTGTATAATTCAAGTAGCCATCCATCTCCAGTTAGTCATTCTGCTTGCATCAGGCCTTTCACATTCATTATCATATCAGTTAACACAATTTAATGCAAATGGCTCCACCCAGAAGCCAGGCCTACATATCAATTACCAACGGGGTGTTGTGCACGACAAGAGTTATTATGGGAACGCTGCTGAATTAAATTACACCTGAGAGGAGGTGTGTGTGAGAGGAACGTCAGGAAAGGGAGAGAGATTAAGATGGAGCATGAGGAAGAAGGAATGTTTTGTCCCATGCCTTTATTTTCTGAAGGACCCTCTCAGCGCCTCATGACAATCCAAGAAGACGTAAATGCTCAAGACAATCCAACTTCTCCAATCAATATTATTCCAGCAAATGGAGATGAAATAACCAACGTTCAATGCTCCTGACTGAAGAATAGTTACCCACCGACTACACCTGGGAAGAAAATGCACTGAAATCTTAAAGTCTTTCCACGGATGATCAATCATCACAAGGACATGCTGCTCATGCCATCTGTAGAGTTCTTTCTTCTCTAGATCCTTCTACCTCTAGTATGGGGAGAATACTAAATGTGCTCTGTATTTGCAAGAGTAAAATACAGGTATATCAATACTGTGAGGATTTTTAAATAGGAATTTGACTTTATATGAGAGAAAACAATAAATTATTGGGGGGGACACATTAATTACACAATCACAGACACAAACAATGGCAAAGCAAGGTGGTCAAAAAAGCATTTCTGCCAGCATCAGCCATAATCTATTTTGTTGTTTATGGGCAATGTGGTTGAGATATGGTAGCAAGGAGCAGCGAGACACATTGGTGTCTCCCAGTGAGGAGCACTGGGCATTTCTTTAATGTCAAGTTTCAAAAATCTCCCAAACAAGTCTATAACACTTTGCATGCTTTGATTTCAAATGTTCAGCATTTTACAGTTGCGTTTTTACTTTTTTTCATTCACTTTTTGATCTCTGGCAAGTTTTTTTTTTTTTTCAGTTCAGCTGAAATTGAAACCCACCATGAACTTCTTCCCTTCACTGAAAAGAAAACTAATCAAAACCCCAGGACTCTTCCTTTAAAACATGGCAAACTACAGAATATGATCAAGACTAAGAAAAACAGCGACACTAAGCTACACGAGGGTACCACACCAAATAAGTAACTAAACAGAAAGTCCCAAAGTGTTTTGAAACATATCATTATAAATAATATATATAGATAGATAGATAGATAGATAGATAGATAGATAGATAGATAGATAGATAGATAGATAGATAGATAGATAGATAGATAGATAGATAGATAGATAGATAGATAGATAGATAGATAGATATACATATATATATAGTGTATCTGTTTTGTTTCTTTCACAAAAGTTGGTTCTGTAGCTTGTGTACAAACCTCAGAACAAGAAAAAGAAGACAATCTCTTCTTTTCCTCAGATACTACTAGAAAATGTGAGCTTAACACTTGGATATTTTTTTTAAATAAAAACATCCCCCAATGACGTTATTAGGGGGTTAGCTACCTCCCCAGATGTGAGGCACTCCATGAGCCAGGTGCCAGTGTTATCGGGTTACTCCAGTCTCCTCCTCAGATCAAAAATTTGCTGGTCAGGTTTTGGAAATCAAAACTGTCTGAAGTCATTTTCCTGCATTATTAGGTATTTCAAGAAAATGACAACGGTGCCTGACCACGTATCAACCCTTTGAAGAGATAAGTTGAATTTATTTAAATGAGTCTTGCTTGAATTTAAAGGGAACATTTAATGAGCATGTAATGAGAAATAATAATATAAAAAATAGTGTTTTTAAACATAAGCCTCATAAATGTCACAATAAATGAAAAGTACTCATACTCCTGGATGATTTTATGGATGATTTTGACATGCTGTTGCACACTAATGCCATTTTGTGACTCTTTAAAAGCCTAACCACAACTCCCAGTGGGAACCGTGAGGTACGAATGAGGGTCCCTGTGGGAGAGCAGGCACTGCATTTATAAGCAGATGGGAGCGGCTTCTTGCTCCCATGACGGAAAACCACAAAACTTTATTTCCCCTTAGAAGAGCAGTCAACCTGACAATGAAAATAAAGTGTATGCCAGAGAATAATGACATTCATATAGCCAGTCAGCAAGTTGGCAATAATAAGTGCAGCGCTGAGATCCCACAGCGAAATGAGTTTAGTGGTATAAGGGCTCGTTTCTGTCGAGAATTTTAATAAACCAGGATGACTCAGGTTTGAACTTGGGTTTCATTAAAGATACTGCTCTGCTTCATGCTTCTAAATGTTCCCCCTTATGTGCTCCGTTTGCTGTTATTATGCAGCTCATGGGTGTTTCCAATTTTGTTGATAACATAATTATATTTCAACAGCAAAAGTAGAGTGCACACAGTAAAGCTTTAATAAGCAGAAAACGTGTTTTTAATCAGCTGGATTAACCTGCAATTAAAATGCTGATGGTTGGCAGTTTTCTGAATCTCTAATTTATATTAAATTAAAATTGTTTTTCTTAGTTGTTGTTTTTGAAGACCTGATTTTTTATTTAATTAATGCTTCATTAAATTAGTGGTTCTCAACATGTAGATCCAGACTCTAAAATGGGTGACAAAACTGCTTCCAATGTGTCACAAATGTGTGCCTGGAAAAGAAAACTCTGGCAGAAATTTAGGATTTACGAAAGCCACAAGCAGACTGCAGCGAATGAAGGTCTGTAGCCTGACACACCAGATGGACCATTCAGTATATGTCGCTAATCCAGCTGGACAACAGCCCATAGAGACTGTTTGAGAATGGGCAGGACCTTTCAATCGTATATCCAGCAGGTGCTTAGATGATCGTTACGTCATAGTTGCATCAACCACATGCAACTGCGGGTGCAACTGCCCCGGTGTAAAGTGCATAGTGTAAGCCACTTGCTAGAACACACCAAAGGCAAAACATGTCCGAAGAGGAGCAAATGTATGATTTGCTTAAAGTTTATAGGTACAATAAGTGGTTGGTTCATCTATTTTTGGAAAACTTGAATGTTTTGCTAATGTCTCAGATTTAGTGCAACACTTCATCGTCGAAGGTAGTTTTCATTTTTCAATCCAAATGCTGATGTCACTTATTGCCGCATCAAATATTTAACTATTTATTTACACTAAAAGTACATTCTGCAGTAAAGAATCTGATGTTTTGTATCTGGAGGAAGTGGCATATCCCCTGCTGACTTGACTATATTTTTTATTTCAAACAGGTTGTTTGAGGACACATTTTCTGAAAAATGAAAAACAAAACAAGGAAAGGGAAAATATTTTTCTCATGTTGGGGGGCATGTTGTTATACACATTTATTCTAATTAAAAATACTGAGCATTAAGAAAATCTTTAACATTTTAATTTATATTCTGCAAAATAAGTGATCATAAAACTGTGGTAAGCATTATAAAAATACAACAGTTGTCAATAATCTATCATCGGAAAAAAATCTTTGTTTTGTTAACACAGAAGATGCAAAGTAAAAAGAGGTCCATTTTCTTTGTATAAAAACCTCCAAAAGAAAGAAATTGAGACACTGAACAGTGAAGGATTACTGATGTTTTCAGGAGGAGCCTGTTTTCAAGCTGGCATTGTAATTAATCAATATAATTTATGATCTTGTTCAGTTCAGTTCATGATGGATTGAGAGAAAAAAAGGTTGACAATATAAAAATAAGTGCAGCTTTTTGCCTCTGCCTCTAACTGCTCCGCTTTAAGCAAAGATAAGCAAAGAGAGCTGTCAAAAAATGAGAAGATTTTTTAAATTAATGAACAAATCTGCATACATCTTTCTCTGACAGCTCGACTGCCTGCATATGAGCAGCGACAAAAACATCAGAGATGCCTCCGTCTCGATTGAAACAAATGTAGCCCAGAACAGATCATGAATGAGTAAGAGAGGAACTTTGTTGTATATTTTCCATTTATTTCTTATTCATGTGTGTGGAGGCAACTTAACGCAGGCCTATATGGAAAGAGAATTTTTAGAAACACTTGGATTCTGTGTGTTCTGGTTTTGCATATCTCGCCAAAGCCCAGAAGTCTGTGATCTGTGAACATTCAGAGAGTTGGAGCAAAGTGGAGCACAGGGGAGTAGTGGAGTGCACAGAGGTTGGGAAATATCCAAACGCACATACTGAACGTCTCCACGGCAGGCACACATACAAAGCCTACTCCTGCCTCATGATCAACAGAGAGGGAATGTGTGATTAGCAGGAAAGAGGAGAAGAAAGCCGACTTCAAATATTTGGAGAACACGTTCAAAGCCGTTGGGAAACAGAAATGACTTTAAAGTTAATTCAAGTGTTCACATTTGATCACAAAGATGCTTTTAACTCTGATAATCTTCTGCTTACTAAGAATGTAACACCGAGTCTTAGATGGATTAGATGATACAAAACTGCAGACAGTTCTGCAACCATCTCTGTGACCAAAGAACCATGCTGTGGGCTTACACAGACTTCACTCATTTATATCAGCCGTTAACACATCAGAAGACCTTAAGACCGTCTACTATGTGTGAATCGTAACAAGAGGAGTTTAGGAGTGTAAGCACCCCAAGAAATCTGATTTAATGTTCTGCAAACATCGTAATGAATGTAGTGTTCTCGAAGCATTTATGACTAAGTTAGGTGTTTTTGCAGATATTTTAAGGATATGCAGATGAATTGATTTTTACTTCATTCCAGTGTGCTGATATAAATTTGTTTTCGCCAAAATGGATTTCAATGGATACATATGTTTTAGGACAACACAAGTCTCTCCCACACTATTATTTGTTTTAGAAACCAATATCTAACAGGAAAAAATAAATAAATAAATGAAAGGGTATTGTTTTTAACAGTGAGTGGATAATTAGTCATAAACATTTAAAAAGCATTTGTATCATGTGTTCACTGTAATAGATGCAATTATTACAAGATATAAAGTAGGGCAACGACGTACATTCATGTAATCTGTCAAAAATAGAGCCCATATTTCCAAAACACTGTTTCTGTCTAGAATGTATGGCTGAAAATATGCTGTGAACATCTTTAAAAATGTTTCATACATGCTGATACTCCCCAATCAATGTTTAAAAATTATTATCTGCCAGGAACAGAAGCAATTTATGTTGGTCCAAGGGCCCAGATTTCATTTACTTTAACTTGAAAATCATGTTTTGTTTTGCAAAGACCACATGTCACATGGAGGAGACCAGGTCACCATCACCAAAACGTGTACCTGCGTGAGCACAGACCGTTAAGTACTAATCAGTGAAGACTCCAAACTTCTCTGTTTTTAGAATATATGAAAATATATCATCATCATATCAGCACAGCCACTGTATGTCAGCATATTCAAGGTTAACTAAGGTTATCCTTGTTAACTTAAACTAATAAAAAAACTGGTAAGTGAAAAACATATTTGTTTACTATAAAAATACATAATGTGGGGTTTTAAATTGTTCAAGGAAGGGGAGGAAAACGTATAACCTATACAGTGGGTATAAATGATCCTGGTCCAGAGATGCGGGATGGCTCGAAATATACAAAAGGCCTTTAATTCATATGGCTAGAAAGAAAAAATGACACCAACCCATATTGGTTTTCGTATTATGTTAGGGTGTAGTGACACTCTCAGAAAGAAGGAGTCGCTATTGTTATGTACATGTCAAGCTACATGCAGTTGTGGCAAACTAGATGAGATCCAATAGTGAAAATGAAATAAAAGTCTGAGAAGCAGAGACCTTGGTTTATGGACTTACATATATGGTTAGTAGTGCTGGGCGATGTGACCTAGAAATAAAATCCCCGATTTTTTTCCACAACACTCCCAGTGACATAAAAATGAAACGAATCAAGTTTTTCCTTTTTGCTGTCTAAATGTTTCCCTCTTAAAGTCAAAGTCTGGGTCATAAAAGGTTGATCATGTAGTATAAACGTAGGCAGGTTTGTCTACATAAACACTAAAAGGCTGAGGTGTTCTTACTGTATTAGCATGAAACTCTCTGATCAATATTTAATCTACTTAAATAACAAATACAAGCCTATAAAAGTGCTTGTGCAAACCCTACAAGGCCAACCGTCATGAAAATTGTAATTTTTTTCAAAAATTACAACTACATACAATTGGACTAAGGCAAGAAAAAAAAATCTCAATTTTTAATTTTTTAAGTCTTCTGCAGAAAATAATTTGAATTAATCGATTTAAACGATTTTTTGCCCAGCTCCAATGGTTAGCATGAACCTCTATGGTCAATATTAATTTGACCTTAAAGCTGTGGTCTACGATTTGAAACCGCAGCCTGCCCCCCCTTCCCTCACCTCTCCCCTCCGTGTTCCAAGATCCCGCCCCCAGCTCGTGTCGCCTCATATACCAACAAGCCCCCTCGGACTGAGCTACGAGCGACTAGCATAATATATCAGCAGCAAACTCAATCAAAAACAGTTCAGCTCAACTGAAAGTATCAAACACGACAGACATCCCCCTTGTAACCCACAGCGGTAGCCATTTCAATTTATCTTTCTCAGCCTGTCCTCCACAGCTCAGCTTACAATGCTAACGATTAGTGGCTAACAGGCTAACCCGCTCCGCTACAAGTCATTAGCCAGGCCAGGCACAGACTAACCAGAGTTATTCAGCAGACATCTCCCACTGTAGTAAACAAAGCCATTACCTGATCAACCAGAGGCGAAACGGCCGATGCTGAAGGTCTGACGGCCGGCTGAGGCCATTTGTTAGCCGTTAGCCTGCTAACAGGCCTCGACCCGCGGGCAGAGCTCCGTTGGGCCCCGCGGGAGAGGGAAGCGGCTTCCCGGTTTCGGCTAGGCTTTTCAGGCTCCATGATAGTTCAGTAGCTAACGCTGCTAGCTGCTCACCGGAGGTAGAGGGGAGGAGGCGGGACCATGACGCACTACGCATGACGCTGCGTAGTGAGGGAGACAGGGGATTGGATGGACTCACGGACCAACTCATGGACCAATTGAACCTTACAGGCTTCTAGGCTTGATTGGTCAGCTAGTATGCAGCTTTGCAGCGGATATACTGAATGGATTTTTTTCGTTCTTTTTAGTCTTTATACTGTGTAGATAGGACCATAGGACCATAACAGCCTTATAAACGGTGTTAAGATGTACAAAGCTTCCAAATCGTAGACCATAGCTTTAAGCATTAAAATATTATATGTTATACTACTCAACCCCATCCCTGGTAAAATAAGTCAAGGCAGTGTGGAAAGGTCTGATCTATCTGGCCAAGGCCTTACAGAACTATATTTTAGGTTTTAAACTCTACTATTAAAGTAAATATGGATGGATAAAAGTAAAAGAAAAGCCTATTTATTTTACTTTCATTATTTCCTTATTTCCCAGGCACCTTTGGTTTTCTTTGTAAAACAGGTTAAAGAAAAAAAAACAATTTTACAAATAACAACAACCATAATAAAATATTTTTTTTACAAAATAAAAACTAAACAAACTGAAAGGCCACAGCTAAAAAATAAGTATCACTAAAAAAATAAAAGGTTAGGAGAAAATATAAATTAAACACACTTCTCAAATCATGTTGACCTTCATTTACATACAGCAGAAAGCACTGTTCTCAAGATTACAGAGCCCTTTGCTTGACTGTGCACTCTTGATATTTTTTTTTTCAAAATCTTAAGATTGAAAATATAGCGAGTTAATGTTAAAAACATAAAAATACATTTTTAAATAAAATAAACTGTGAATACTAATTTTCCTTAACAGAAAATAAGTGAAAAGTCAGATCACATGTATTCATAATGTAACCCTTCAGGTCAGGAAACATGACTTTTCATTCTGCTACAAACTGTGCCAAGAAATCTGCAGGCACAAGACAGAAAATAAAACTTCATCTGCTGGAGTTTGCTAAGCAGGCCCAATCAAACATCAGTGAAAAAAATTCTCATATATCTGCTGCTAAATCGCACTTGTCACCTTGCTGGCCTTTTTAATGAGCTGAACTCTCATGCTTTAAGTGACCAGGCTCTTCATCTCACCTGAGATAAGGTGATTCACCCAGTAGCTCTATTTGGCTACAATCCAGAGTGTGCTTAAGAGTCTCAATTATGTAGTTAAACCAGCAACCTCACACAGAAAAGCACTCCAGCTGTCCTTCTAAAGTGACACTAATTAGACAAAAACTGCAGCCAAAAAGGGGGCTTAAGTACCTACTCACCAACCACGAGGCAGTGTGTGTGAGCTGGTGTGTGGGTGAGTTAGCATTAATCAGAAGAAAAGAAGTGTTGACAGGGTAAACATCAGCAAGATTTACCGTATCCATCTCTGGAAACAATGAAACAATGGCACTATCTTAAGTTTGTTTGCTCCAAGTGTTTTAGCGTGCAAACAGGTTTCAGTCTTTCCTATCTTCTATCCAAAGCAGATGCCATTTTTACTCCATGCTATCATGTTATCAAATCAACACTGACTCTTCTTAGCACCAAAAGTTGTGTTTGACGAGAAACAAACGGTGGTCAGGTGCAAAATGGCAGTTCCCATCTTGAGGTCATCCAGCCAAAGCTTTGCCTTTGACCACCTAAAACTATCTAGTCTTAAGTGCAAAGTGTTTGGCCCAGCATTATTGTGACATTGAAGAGAAGGGTAGGGGTGAGTGCTGCACTGGGTCAAAAGTTTGTGAAACAGAAATAGTCTGGGGTGCTCTTCAAGGATCCAAGGACAGCAAAACTTTTAGAAAACAAACATCATCCGAGGCACTCCGATGTATTAAAATCCTTTATTATGTCAGGGACATGTCAACGCGTTTCGACTTCTCAGAGTCTTCATCAGGACATGATTAACAACACGAAACAGGTGGTTAAATTACCTAGAAAGTGTCATGTGATTTTGTCACGGGACGCCATCACATGACATCAGACCTTAAAGGACATATACAGATGAAACAAACAAGAAAAACATACAAAATGCCTGGTTATACAACCATAAACAAGCTACACCAAACAATAATCAGCAATATTCATTGGACCAAATTCAATATCAAAAATGCAATATGAAAAAAGTCATTTATAAAAAAGGAAAAAAATCTATGTTTTCATTTAGGCCTGGAGAGAGGGTGGCTTTTAAAGAATAGATCCAAAATGTTTCATGTTGTAAGAGACGTTAAGGTTTTTTCCACCCCTTAAGGATCTAGGAATTACTTCAATAGGCATAATTGAAAGAATTTGGATTGTTTGAATTACCTAGAAAGTGTCATGTGATTTCCTCATGATAAATTTCTCATAATGAATTGTGTTTTATGAATTTTTGCTGACTATTGTCCTGTGAGGCTTGTCTATGATTGTGCAACCAGGCATGTTTTTTCCGTAAATGTTTTATCTGTCTATGTTTTTTTCAAGGTCTGATGCCATGTTATGGCGTCCTGTTAACAAAATCAAAATCAATTTATTTTTTATTTTATTCAGTTGTAGAATATGCTTATATTTAAGTTCAACACAGTGGTTATTTTGCAATTGGTGAAATATGTTTTTGTTTGATTTATTGAGGTCACTTTTCAGGGTCTTCTAATATTTTTTATTCATGTTGTTTTAATTGTAGTATATTCTTATGTTTAAGGTTAAAATTTATTTAACCTATTGGTTAATAACAAACGGGTCAGTTTTTCTCATACCTACTATTGCTGACTACTGTTCTCTGTTTGAGTAATCTGACCTGATCAAGCCTTTTCTTACAGTCCATACTACAAAATAGGTAATAAAAGTCTGTATGATTCCTGCTGATATCGTATCGGATTGATATCGGTATCGGCCAATACTCAAGGCTGCAATATCGGTATCCTATCAGAGGTGAAACAGTTGTATCGGGACACCCCTAATGGCACACAAAAAGAGATCACAAAGAACTTCCACTAGTAAGCTTGATCTTTGCCAACGACACGCACACTCCAGGAGTCCTTCTTACGTTCTCTATAGTGTTCCGAATATACCAAAAAAAAAGCAGAAACACACATATTCAAAGACTGGAACTTAATGTTCCTCTTTAAAACTGATGCTGAACTGCCAAGAACATATTTCTTTAGTTTAGTTTCTTTAGTTTCTTTAGTTTCAGCTTCATTGTCTTCCTGTTTTTGTCTGCATCTTTAAAAATGAAACAAAGAAAAATGCAGCGTGAAAAATGACAGTCTTAAATCAAGCAAGGTCCCTTTGTCTTTCTATGAAGATAAACCTAAATTACAAATATAGACAGCAGCTCTTAGTGAAATACAGAGGCCACATTGTTTTTAGTAAGACCAATTCTCAAAAATCCAATTTACATAGCAGTAGTTGTTGGCTGACTTCCTCTTTACCCCATTTGCTAACAATATTTACTTTATGTAAAGGAGAATTTGGCTAAACTGCAAAGTATTCTCTGGTTTGATTTCTCATAGAGCACCTCCCCTTGAGTCATATTTTGCCCCCAAGGGGAGGCCCGCCAACACTTTAACACCAGCAGTCATACGGTCATAGCATAAGCAGCCATGTTCCAAGCTGCAGTGCTCCATAAACTTCAAGAAATACATTTCAGTCCTAAACAGGACCCAACGTCTGACATAAATGACTCCTCTTCACAAAAAATAAAGGAATCTGATTATCATCCCTGGAAAAACACATCATCAACTTCGTTTCACTTTGAGGTGTATATCAACTATGCTTTTCTTGTTGAAAGAGCAGTCAATCAACATCACACATCAGTGATCAATAGATATGATCTTCTTTGTTCTGATGTAATGAGTTGTCAGTAATTATCCTTACGAGTGGCTGGTGTCCAGACCTCTGTAGTTTTCGTTCCCACACCCCAGCTGCTTATTTCACTAATTAGTCCCTCCCTTTTTGACTGAAGGTGGGTTGATTAGAAAAATCAGTGGGTGGAACATTCGACTGCCACAAAGCCACACACACATGCACACACACACACACACACACACACAGAGGGTAATCTCTTCATGGAAACAATTGTCCTCTGTAACATGGGTTAAATGAAAATAATACAGCAGCTCCCTCTCTTCAACATCTTCTCATAAACAAAAGAAGCAGTACTATCCCTGAACGTAAACAACAAGCTATTTTCTTTCATTTGTTATTTCATTCTTCATCCCACAGTTTTATCCTTGAAGCCAAGCCTGTTATAGCTGATACACTGCTTAAGCCGTTGCTTCACTTTTTATTAAGATTTACTCAACCATGACTTCAGGCTCCATATATCTGCTCGCCTTTCAAATCCTCACTATTTTTTTCTATTTTCTAAAGCTGAACAGCAGAAATATACCTAACCCCCTTAGAGACAGATTGATACACAGGAAAACTAAAGCCCTACTGAAAAACAAGTTCAAATGACAACTACCATCATGAGGAACAAATAACAGATATAAACTTATTAGAAAATGTACAACAGTTTCATGATTTTTAAAAATACCCTTTTCAATACCCTTTTTAAATTTCTCTATGCTAATTTATTTGTTGTGTGAAGATACAACAAATTTGTCA
The DNA here is from genome assembly GCA_036419115.1 of Scarus forsteni. Lineage (NCBI taxonomy): Eukaryota > Metazoa > Chordata > Actinopteri > Labriformes > Labridae > Scarus > Scarus forsteni. The sequence continues at coordinate 13,244,092 of JAZDUH010000111.1, read as the reverse complement.
TCAAAACACCAGCATATACCTTTTCATCAGATCTCATATTAATGGGGACATACTGTTCAAAAATCAATTTTTGAAGGCTTTTGAACACATTTTTGGAGTATTTGGCCTTCCTCCCAGCCTACAACCTGGGAGATTAGACAACAAAACCTGTATTTAGCAGGCTGCATGAATGTAAACTCATGGTATTTGGCGAGCTGTTAAGTCTGTGGATATTTTGTTACATAACAGGCATTTTATTTGCACAAGCCTGCCTCTACCCGAGTATCCCCACCCCATGGCTTGAAAAATTTTGTGCAAAGTGCCACCATGTTGTTAACATTCTTGGCAAGAAATCTGCGTACTCCATGTCTAGACCCAAAACCTACAGTATCACTGTTCAGTTGTGGTTGTAAAAAGCCACATGTACCTTCATGTATAGGCTACCAGCCTTGAAGTGCCAAAGGACCCATTGGATTAATTTTATATTTTAAGGGAATGAGCAGGTACAATCGGCTAAAATCTGTATGTGTGTGCCAGTTACTTCAAGTCCAACTGCTTCTTCAACCTCAGTCAGTTCAAAACAGGACTGACACCTAGACTTTTCCTGAATCTGGACTCAGTATCAACAATCTGTCGCAAAACCTGATGATGGAAATGTGAGTACTTTAATGTTGTGTGTTTTGCTCATTGCTGAGCTAATGCTAACAGCGGGGGGAAGTGAACCAGAGGTAATAGCACCACATATTCGTCAATCATCACGTTACTCGTTGATAGTCTGAAGATAAACTTCAATGTATGAGCATTCTTACATTATTCAAGAGGAGATTAAAAGTTGACAGAATAGCCCTTTACACATCCCATTTCCTCCATGAATTCAAGCAGCAACTATAAAAGAATATTATCTATTTGAAAATGTCAAAAGAGCAGAACTCGTATTTGAGTAAATGGGGTAAAGTAAAATATATGTAGTACAGCATGCTTTCAGCAGACAGGGTGACAGAGGGCAGTGTAATAGGGTATTAAACTAGTCAGGGCGGCCGGTCAGCTCTGATAACAACACGTTCCTACAGCAGATGAATCTGTCTCCTCGCTCTGCCCCGTCCTTTCACAGACACAGATGCATCTCGAGTCTCTGTCAATGACACACACGCACTGATGGCTAGCCGCTCTGTGGCGTGCACCCAGGGGCCATGCAGGGGTGAGAGGTGACGGATAATAAAGGCCAGGAGATATGACATCGTCCTCCAAAGACGACTGGTAGAGGAAAGGATACAGATGGAAGACTGTGTATTTTACTGTATGAATTAGCTTTGTTAAGGTCATTACATTGAGCCCGCTGCAACGATATGTGCTGATTGACCAAGCTCTGACCCCAAGATAATGTCCAAAGTAATGTTTCATTTTAGTCCTAACCTTACCACGACACGAGGTCTCATTCACCTTAAGAGCACATTCATGTCTGAAAGCATTCACAAAGAGATCTATTGTGCTCATAGCTAATAAAACAACCAATCAATTCACCTTGTGGCTTATTACAGTATCAGGAACAGATGGAGCAGCCGGCAGCAGGGCCCTGTCTTTTCTGAAAGTTACCTTCAGCGTGTGTGTGTGTATGTGTTTGTGTGCGCCATTGGGCAGCGCACAAACATTTAAAGATTGGAAGTGAAAAGGATTTGAAGATTTGCATGCAGCACATGGTGATAAAAAAAGCTGTGGCATATTTCAACACTATTTCAGAGCTGTCAGAAGATTTCTGTATGACTCAGCTGGAAACTAAAGCCTCAATTTCTGCACATCCAAGAGGCAGTTTTTTGTCTGCTGAGGTGGATAACTGAGCGAGATTTGTGTCCTCAGTGGCACTGAAACAAACACCTAGCTCAGAGAAGCCAACTGACAGTCTTTCAGTAACTCCATGAAACCGAGTCTAATGAGGAGGTGCACAATTTTTACACATTTAAGTCTTTTTAGAGCTTCTTGGGGAGTGATGACGAAAGGGAAAATACCAGTACAGTCTTTTTGAATGCTGTAAAATCTGATAACATGCATTCAGTGATGTCAAAACCATGAGGTGCTTTAGAGGTTGTTGTCTCAAGACAAGGTTAAAAGACTGCTCATAATTTCATCTGTCAGCAAAGGATGTAAATTTTGTAAGACTTCTAGACAAACCGGCCAAAGTTGCATCAAAAACAGGCATCATAACTACCTGATGACAAGAACACATGAGCCACATTTTGCCCTTGACTTCACTTTTAAAATTGATTGTCCTTTTATCTCATACATTTGGGATTTTCATACATAACACAGTTTCTCTATGGTTTGCAGAAGCATTTTTAAGCTGTTATTTAACTTTTCCTGGAAATGTTTTGATTGATTCTGAAATTAAAGGAACTATTTTTTTAACATGGCTCTTTCATCTGCTAAAGGGGGGCAGGCATAAAATGTTTAGTGATCACTGTGTTATCACATTGTACTTTAAATAAAATAAAATCTAACTGTAAAGTAGCTTATCTTGCATATTGTATTACATAGTACCAGTTTTTTTGCCCCCATGACACTGGCCGTCATTTTTCACACACCAGAGGCTTCTGATTGGTTTAGACAAGAAAAGTGATCGTGGATTAGGAACGTTACACTGGTTTGAAATTGCTCTACTTCAGTACTGTCCATCTATGGTCAAACAAAAAGACGTAAGTCTTTTTGGAGGATGTTGTTAATGATTATTTTTAACAAGCATAAATAAAATAAAAGGGTAACACTATATATATTTTTTTAATTTTTATTAAACTGTTATCGAACCAGATCATTCCCATTGAGATCAGGATCTCATTTACAACAAGGGCAACCTGGCCAAGAGGTCAGCAGGACATATACAATAAAAATGCAACAGTTTTAGGGACAGTAACAATTTAAAAAAAGCATGCATTGCTCATCGAAATCTCACTGCCTAGTGAGTAAAATGGAGCAAAAAGCTTTAAAGGAAACCAGTTCTGATATTGTCAGTTCTATCTGAATAGTGTTCCAGGTTGTGGGCAGCATGAGAAAAAGCCCATTTCCCCAGCTCAGTTCAGACTCTGGACACATTTAGGTGATAAACTGCACAAGCGCATAAGGCATAGGTGCTCCTCGATTTCTGCAGAAAAGAACAGAGGAAGGATGGAACCAGTCCAAGGAGAGATTTATAAATCAACAGCATCCAGAGGGTATACATCCGGGAGCTCAAGGAGGGCCGCTCAGCTTTGGCATAGAGCTCACAACCAGTCACAAAACGCAGTGCACAGTGATCAACAGTGTCCAGAGTCTGTATTGGGTCAAGGCACTCATGGACAAGACATCACCAAAAACAGTCAGTGACAGAAATGTTGCAGAGACAAGGTATTTCTGAGCTCTGAGGGAAAAACAGACTTATTCCGATAGTAAAGTCCAAGTTTTACCCTCAGTTTATGGACCAGGTTGGCAATCAGAAACCTGAGGTACTTTTAAGTGGTGACCAGCTCTTTCTATGTGCCATTGATTTTGCTGAAGAGTTAAACAACTTCTTAAAACACTGTTGTTTTTTTACATCAGTAGGCAAACCTACAGTATTCAACAAAAGTGAGTACATCCCTCACATTTCTTATTTTATCTTTTCATTAACAACAGTGAGGAAATGACGCATTGATACATTGTACAGTAGTGAGTGTACAGCTTGTGTAGCAGCAATGACCCCGAAACACACTTCCAAGACAACCACTGCCTTGTTTAAGAAGCTGAGGGTAAAGGTGATGGACTGGCCAAGCATGAGAACCTATGGGGCATCCTCATATGGAAGGTGGAGAAGCACAAGGTCTCTAACACCCACCAGCTCTGTGACGTTGTCATGGGGGGAAGGAATTCTAGGGGCAACCTGTGAAGCTCTGGTGAACTCCATGGCAAATACGGTTAAGGCTTTGCTGAAAAATAATGGTGGCCACACAAAATATTGACACTTTGGGCCCAATTTGGACACTTTTACTTCGAGGTGTACTCGCTTTTGTTTTGTTAAGTAAATTTACAGTGTTAATAAGCTGCACACTCACTATTGTACAAGTTTCCAAGTGTCATTTCCTCACTGTTGTCTCTTGAAAACATATAATAAAAGATTTGCAGATATGTGAAGGGACAGTACTCACTTTTTTGAGATATTGTAAGTCCTACACTAGCCCCATAGGTGCACACAGGACAATCATAAGCTGTTGCTTTGTTCCCGGTTATTATATCTGTATCTCCTGGATAATATCGGGAGCACACTGAAACAACTTTGGAGGAGCAAGACAGCTCTTGCTGCTACATGCATGCTGGCAGAGAGTGCACCAAAGAGGCGCCTGCTTTTCTTCTAGAGGGCTGTTTATGTCAAAGACCTGGAAAGGCTGCTTAAAGTCTTCATCACGGTTGTGCTGGAGAAGCACATTTGACCCGTTGTTTAAAAGAATGGGAGAGCTACAACAGTTTACAAGGAGGACAAACAGAGTGAGATATATTACCATAATCTCTTTTTAAAGCTTTTAAAAGTCGTTAATGGATTTTTCCTTTAAGACCATCCTGATACCCTGTAATGGATACTGCTGTGGACCAGCAACATTTCAACCTGATAAATGTGCTTTTCTGAGGAGTGGGGGGTTCACTTGACACGCAGACACATTCATCTTTACAAGGTCATCATCTCACAAGCTGAGCTGGTTCATTAAAACATCAAGAGTAGAAGGGATTATCAATAGCAAGCAGACATTTCAGATTCAATTCCAAATAAAAGGGAGAGTGATAAAATGCATAGTTTTTATTAAGATCTCACCACATTTTATCTCCCTTCTTTTTTTCTCAAAGGAAATTCTTGCTTTCATGGGAACGGCAGTCTGTAATTTCTCCTGGGAGCCACAAGCTGCTGCTATCTCAGCTGTGTTTACTAATCTTCCCTCGACACCACAGTTTCCCAGCTCCCCAACGTTAATACTGGTCCAATGTAAATAGCCTTATCTCATAAACTCTTGTTATCCCTCCACCTTGGCTGTCTAATGTGAGACATTGTTAGAAGTCAGCACAGGAGGATTAATTCAGAGAGAGAGGCGGAAAGACAAAAAACAAAAAAAATCCTGTGACAATGAAAATGTAACGGTGTAACGAGAATGAAGGCACCAGGATGTCAAACCAAAAAGACACCAACCGCTGCTGCAGGCCTGAAGAGAGAGCGCATTGGAAATTAAACTTCATTTGTCTTCCAGTCCTCATAGCTGATCGATTGAGCAGCTGCATTATGCGCAGGTTACAGTACCTGCCTCACTCCACCAGTTTTACTCTGCCCCACTGGAGGCCTCCCGATCAGTTTAAATGCCATTGCAGGAAGTTTTAATTAAACCCAGAGGGGAAAATATTAATTATCCCATCGCCTGTCGAGAATTGGCTGCTTGCTGCTGGCGGATTCTTCCTCGAATGCTGATAATGTGAGGGTGAGAGAGGTGCAGTTTGAGAGTTCAGGATTAAGAACTTGGGATTTATTGAGTTTAAAACTTTAATATGATCAGCGCCGGAGGACAGGTGGGAGTTCTAGTCCCATGAATCAAAATCAAATCTACACAGCTTTTAGAAAGTAACAACAGGATGTTTAGACAATCTTACAGGATATCAAAAAGAATTATTTGTAACAAAAAAAACTTCCATTTTCTGTTTTCTTCATTGATTTTTTTCTTTTTTCTTTCTTTAAAGTAACGATATTTTGACAACATTCTGAAATGTACAAATTCATTAAAAAAGCACAAATTCTTAAGTACATATATTCACTTTGGTTGGACTTTTTCTTTTCAAATATTTCCCATTAGTTTTAAAGCCAGAAAATTGTCTTGTTGCATCAGCAGCCTTAGTGGGACACACTGTCTTTATAGCTGACATGTGAAACATGGTTTGTGCTGCTTAATTATGATAGACCCTCATAATTTTCTGCCATTGGCTGCATTGGCTACCCTACAGGAAAGTTCCAGGTCAAGCAGAAACATGCAGACACAGCGTTCAGCTCTGTCCTCCTCTACTCCTCAAACATTTCTTTCTTTTTTATTCGATTAATGTCGCTTTTCTGACAAAACTTTCTCCCTGCATGAGATCTATTTACAGAACAATAAAACACAATTTTTGGTTTTGTGCATGGATTTTACATAATTAGGGAGAAAAGCCCTAATTAAAATACAATAGCTGAGTGTCTGCCAGTGAGCCCAATCAACAGAGTCTGGCTCTTTCTCAGACTCCATACACTGATTCTCTCCTATGTCAAGTGAAAGCAAAAAAATAAGACCACTAAAAATACCACAATATCCACTTGGGGTGCATGGGCTTTTGCTGTAAAGCCTTTAATTATCTGAACTATGGTTGTCACAGTTTATGAGACTTAGTTCATGTTTTTACCACATACAGGTCAAGTTGTTTTTCACTTCTTTCATGATGGACACAAAAGGAAAGTACAGCAGCTTAAATAATCCATTTGCTGTGACAATTTTGTAGTGCAAGAAAAATCCAACAAAAATTGCAAGAAAAAAATATCATACTGTCTAAAGAGTGCAAATGCATTGGCAACAAAACGGCATTCCAATCAACCCTGGACAGTTGGTTTGCAGTGAGGACACAATCAACTATGTAACCAGCACCAACAGGCTGATGAGTTAATTTATATACTGCCTTGGTGGTATGAGCTGCAACACTGATAATAATAACTACATCAAGGCTACGAGGCAACCAGGATTGCAACATACTACTTAAAAATTATGTTTTGGATCCAACAGTAACTTTCTGCGCACAGGCACAACATACCATAAAAATGGCAGCAAGCTTTACTAACCATGCCGGCAGCAGATCATCACAGGACTCAACAACTGATGCAAAACTTGTCGAGATTCACAGATTTTATTCCAGCAAATTCAAAAGGAATTATCCTTTTATTGATACTGCTCTTTACCTTTCCACATCACTGACAGTCTCTCTTTGGAGACGTTTGGTGTTATGGCGTAACAAGTTACCTTGTAATCTGGTGTCCTCTGTGCACTGCTGTAGACAAGTGTTAAAAGCTCCTCTTCTTTGGGCATTAACTTTGTTTATACTTGTGTCATAAGGTATGTCAAGCAATGATAAACATGCTCATCTGTATAATCGTTGAGAAGTTATTTGACGACTTCCATTAAAAACAACTCATTGTGTTGATAGTCTCCTCGCCTCTTTCCCATATTACAGAGTGGGACTTATAATCAAAGCAATTTGACTGTGATGTAATGAAAAAGGGCCAGCTCTGCCTCTATAATACTGCCCTGTAACATGAAGCAATCCAAAAGAAATGTTAAAATTCAAAGCCTTTTATTCAACAGAATTGAAACAAAGACTGAGCATATGTGAAATCCACCAACATGCACAAAGACGTTTTATTATTCCTTCTGCCATGCTGAAGTTTTGAATTCAGGATCACAATGCCTCTTGTCCACAAATAGACTCCTTTGTTTTATTGTTTCAACAGTTTTCAATTTTTTTGTTGTTTTTGTCCTTTCTGTGGACAACAACATTTCTTTTTGTAATTTTCATTCACTGTCTTTATCTAAATGACTTTATTAGGGTCCTAATTTCCCATTGGTTGGTCAATTCCTTCATCATGCTGAGTTTTCAGTGCAGCAGCACTCCAGCAGAGAGCCCACTGCTGCCATGGTGTTTCTGTCGAGAAGCTGAAACAGCACTCTACTCTTTGTCAGACCCCTGTAGGTATTTGTTAATGCAGAGATGGAGGAGCGCCTTATAAACTATGCATGCCATCTCCCTCTGGCAAACAGCAGTGGAGAGGATGATGGCAGGAAAATGCTGGTTTCCATTAGTCCTGTGAGGATGTTAACATAAAATTATCCTTGGGGTTAGCAGGGAAGCAGAAATATCTGGGGTGAGCGCTTCATTAGAGCTGATGCAAAATGGAGCCCGGACATCAATAGAGTCGGGTTTTTCTAAATAAGGTGGCTACATAGCCTCCCACACAAACCTATCATTTACAGAAGCAAACAACAAGGTACGCAACGAGAGAGCAGCTATGGATGTGCTATGAGGGTTCTGTGTGTCGGTGCAAGGTTTACGCAGATCCACATTACAGAGCTGTAAGAGCACTCACCTCGTAGAAGGTCTGAGTTCGCATACGGCGAGCTGTATGTCCGAAACAGCAGCCAATCAAAGTCATCCTCCTCCCCCTGGGCAAAGTCACACAGGTTGGGGTCTGAATCCTCCTCAAATGTGCAGCCTGCCGCTGAAATGAAAAAGATAAAATGGAAAAATTATTCAAGACACAACACACTTGGTTTTAGTGTTTGCTTTGTTGAAGTTTAGGTTTTGGGCACAAATTGACCTCATTTTGTAACAAATGTAACTTTGAAGCCATTGCCAAACAAAGCCAGGCCTGATAAAGTTTGTTCCACAGCCACACTGACCACCCCTCCTCTCAAAAACAACCTGACTGAATAGTCCACTTCAATGAGCTTAAAATGCTTAACAGCGCTGCTACTACCAAGGTTTCACATTAAACATCTAATGATCTGATTGATGGTGCTCAGCTCGAGGGTTTAAGTTTGTAGAAGGGTCATTATAATTTAGAGATGAATACTGAAACCCTTGAGAAATCAGACCAACGCTTAGTCCTCCTACACAAATGCTCCAACAGCTATGACCATACTTTAGCATAAAAGAAGCATAGATTGCTTTGGGTCTGAACGTTAGAAAAATGTACAACACTCAATAACAGTCTTTAGAACGGTGATGACAAGTGATAAAGAAGCAAATATTAAAAGTGCAAATGAACTACAGCTCAGTTTTTATGCCCATTTGCTCAGGGTCATTCTTTACACAATATCTGTATTCATAGCATATTTCTTAGTTAGCATCCAGATTTTTTAGAGCAGTGGATAAGTGCAAATATTATTTATATCTGTAGCAATAACACTGACTTAAAAGTTTCATGTGTTACTAGAGCTGGTCTGAAACATATCAATATCATTTCATACAAGTTATAAGTTCAGACAGTACTGTTTATAGAAAAAAGTTGTTGATGGGTTAAAATGACATGAGGCTAGAATTTGGACTAATTCTCTTGACTGTGACTTGCTTGTTTCTGCTCCACAAAAGCAAAATAAAAAATAAATAAGTAAAAAAACACAAGAGCCCACCCTATCTCACAATAGTCCAGTCAACAGAGCCAAGATGGAGGGAAAGAAAGATAGGAGTGACGCTACTGAAGAGGGGGAGGCTATGGTAACATGATAAATAGCCCAATGATTCATGTTCAAGATCTCAGATGATGGGCAAATGGTTGGTTTTGTTGCTACAAATGCCAAAAAACTGAAAAATTCCACAAAAGTGTCACAAAATGCGTATGGACGAATTTGTGAAATGGGCAGCTGCAGCACCAAAGTTCCAGCATTTTTGTGCCTCTACATTAAAACCATCCAAATTTAGCTTTATCTTCATGATATGGTCAAACCAACTCAAGAGATGGTCCAAGAGATCTGAACCATTCCCTTGCACTTTCCATTTTTTTTATTTATTTTATGTTTTCATTTATCTTTTATTCAGCCAGGCTGGTCCACACACAGACTTATATGGTACAGATCAAATAGTAGGATCAGTATCAATAAATCAGTAGCTTATTATTTGAATGTTCTTAGCTAAAATCTGTTGAAGTCTATACAGTGCTTACAGCACCATAATATGAAATATATTCACTCTATGTGTAGGAAGTAGCCTCAGACACTGCCGTGGACTTTATCAGAGAGGTTTTGCCTCTCTTGTTTTTGATCGTCAGTGAGGGAGTGTTGACACAGACCAGCACAGTGGTATATTCTAAGGGTGCACCGAATATTCGGTGGCCGAATACATTCGGCCGAATAGTGCAAAAAAAGCCATATTCGGACTTCGGTGGAGTGAGGCAATAACAAGGCCGAATAGTATCCCCCCTCAGTAAGGGTCAGAGACTCTTATCCACCCTGCCGAAAAAAACATTGTCACACAGGGTGAAACTCTTGACGAAGCTCCGCTGCACTCGGCCGTATAGCTTGAATGAAAAGCCGACGGCTGAGCCCGCAAATAAGTGGAGGACGAGTGACTAAACTGCATTTCACAGAACACACAGCCTGGTCTTCGATTTTAAGTTTGCCATCAACGGTGTAGAACCAAAACTACTTCCACACAGCTCTCCACAGAACAGTTAGAGCTGTTTACGTCCACTCCACTTGGAGCAGAAACTCTTTGGGTCGAGAGAGCAGCGGATGTGACCGACAGCTTGATGTGACCAAGCTGCGCTCACAGCGCCCTCTGTTGGACGGAACGGTCCACTGCTCCAGGCCTGATGTGTCACCACACTCAATATTTTACATTCAAATATTTATTTACAATTCCATTACGGATATTTATTGCCATATTTGATCAGTTATTCAAATATTGAATATAAAGTGACAGCCTTAAAGCAGTATTGTTGGTATTATTGGTCTATTGCTATATATCCATCAGTGTACATTAATATTTTTTAATGCATGTTTTGTTTTGTTCGAAGGCTTAATATGAATGAAAAACTTTGTTGGGCTTTTTTTGAAAAGCAAAGGCTACTGGAATATTAAAAAATGTCATAATATTTAATAAACAATGACTTTCTTTTAAAAACATGTCTAAAATGTACCCTAAACTATTAATGCACAATCAAAAAATATAGTGAACTACTTTGCCTCCGCATTGGATATTCGGTATTCGGTATTTGGTATTCGGCCCAGCGTTTATATATTATTCGGCCTTCGGCTTCGGCCACAAATTTTCATTTCGGTGCATCTCTAGTATATTCCAAACTTTAATTTTCAGCTTAAAGGGAAGTGTGCACAGTGACAAGGAAGAAATTTAAAAAGGAGTTATTATACATTTAACCTAAGGACACCCAATGCACTGAACCATGTTGGCTTTAGAATGAAAAAGATCAGACTGCTGCAAGCACAAAACATAAGGGAAAACTGTACATTTGCTACAACAAATTTACATCCATCCACTGAGAAAAAAATATATTTCAGTGTTCTATTAAAATACACAGCATTGGGGGTGCTGGTTTGGCAGAGTGGTTAGCAACCAGGCACCCCATGTACTTGCCTCTGCCGGTCGAGGTTCGAATCCATCCTGTGACCAGTTTGCAGAGTGTCTTCCCCTACTCTCTCACCCCCTTTCACAAGCCTATCCACTGTCTCTCTCCTATCAATAAAGGCACAAAATGCCCAAAAAATACATTAAAAAATACACAGCACTGCCTGCGTATTAGAGCATTACTTGTATTTAAATTAGGCAGCCAAGATCATAAATTCTGAAACTGAGTTCACTATCCCACATCATTCAGAGTGGAGGGGTGTAAACTTGGACCAAACTAAATATATTCACACATGAAAATACTCCCTGAAACCCACAACAAATCAAGCCAACAGCTATAATTACTTCACAGCAACACAAATGAGCACAAACCCTGGAAAAACCAGTAATTGCCCCTCCACCTAAAGAGAATCACCTCGTCTTTTGAAACATTAACAAACAAGCCTACACACCCTAAAAACCAATTCACAAAAAGCAGACAAACAGTAATAACATTTCGGAAAGTGGGCACCCTAGGGAAAGTGGTGATTATCATAATACCTCACAACCTGCTATTCCATGCGCCAAAAACGTAATTTTTTCAAATTATATTTAATAGCTATGGCTTTAAAGGCTCTTGGGTCCTGAATAATGTGCTGTAGCCGCTGCTCTCTGCATCTGTTGCTATATTTCACATGAGTCCATGGGTGTGAGGATCACAGCAAAACAGTGGGTAATTCAAACAGCGCAGTCATAAGAGCAGAGCCTGTGTCAGTCATCACTGCAGCAGGACAGCGTGAGATGTGACACAATAATGATAGGAATAACCACCAGCCGGTCCTGAAGGTGACCCCTATGGTCTGAGGCTCATTCTTTTCTCTAATGTGCCATTAAAAAAATGGTCTCAATATGACAGCCTGCACACAAAAACATCAGCTCTTTCTCTTAAGAAAGGATTTATAACTGCTAAAGCAGGCCATAGGCACAGCTCTCAGCTACTGACAGATGACTGTGATGGTTGCACTTGTTTGCGTGGTCACAGGTCATATAAAGTTGCCCTTTTGGTGCAAACATATAAGAAACACTCCTTTAAAAAGGTGGATATAAGTAGCTCAAGAACAAGATCGATTAAACCAAAAATCAGAGCTGCCACACAGCAGTTTTCAACTCTACAAGGTATAAAATCACCAGGCTGTAAGAAAAATACTTAGGGGCCAGAAAGGAGGGCTGGGTTGGGTTTATATAAATCCTTTTCGGAAGCAGAAGAAAATTAGACATATTGACCTTAGCCCCTGACTTTATATCTTACGGATGTAATTAGGTCAAGTTAAAAAAGGATGTTGTGTGAATTTTGACAGAAATCATTCAACTGTTTTTTGAGATGTTATTTAGAAGGCAAAGGATGATCGTGAGGTTCAAAGGCGTTCAACCTTGTTCCTCAAAGATGTACTAGTTTATTCTTAAGTCAAAGTGGACATCTGTGCAAAAGCTGAGGGAAATCCTTCAATCAGAGAAGGCAAATGTGCAATTTTTGACAAGAATTCCCTCAAAATTTCTTTAAATTCTGCATTACAAGCTAAGTATAATAAGGAGACTCCATGACCTTGATCTTTGACATGTGGGACCCAAAAAGGGGCTGAAGTCCTCACTCTGAGACACATGGAGTGACAGAAAAATTAGGAAAAACTGAAACAAGTCTCTGCAGAGCTCCCTGAAACATTAAACTCCAGCAACTCTGAACTCTCCAGAACAGTGTGACAAAGCAAGAAATGTCTATGTCAACAAGAGACACGCTAACAGCTCTGCCCAGCTACGCAGCTTACTTCTTTGTTAAATTTAATGTATTCATAACACCGTGAATCACTGGTTTTGGTCTGTGCTACACATAGTAAGAGAGGAAACTTTTAAAAACATTCATCCCATTACAGGTCCAGGACTGCTTTGCAAGAGCTCACTGAGCAATAAGGCAGTGCATCTTACTGCTATTCCCCCATATTATGTGCACATCTCTATGTCATCTTTTGTTCTTGTTTTTATTAAAAGCCCCTAGAGTTGGAATTTAAATACTATAAAATGTAAAAGAAAAGACGTGATTGAAAAACGGTTAAGTAAAAGGTCATTCCGTTTCAAGTCCATCTCCTGTCAATGTCAAACTGTGGTTAACCAAACCTTTTTACTTCTTGTTAACAGAGTAAAAAAAGAATTAGTTTCTTAGTTAGTTCCTCTGTAGTCATCCCAAGCAGGACTTGTGTATTTCTGGGCTGCCGATGTTCTTTTTTTAAAGCCACCAGCATGTCATCGAGGTAAATCTAGCTTGAACCCTTTGCTGCTGCTATACAGAAATCTAATTGCACTTTGCCAGAAGGCAGTGTGTGACACAGAGGGAGATGATCCAGGAAGTTAATCTTTGGTTTAAAGTTTGTCTGAGGCGATGAACTTTCTCCACACTGTTTGTTCTCAGGCTGCACTTGTGGTACCTTCCCCCACAGCTGCCCTCGTCCCTCTCTCCTGCACCTCCAGTGATTATACGATAAGACGGTGAATATCTACCATCCTGTAGGCTGAGTCTGCTTGGTGATAGCAGCAGCAGTAGCAGAGGTGGGAGTGTGTGTTTCTCCCTCTGGGTTTGATTTATGGCCCCGTGCTGGGCTCTTACTGCACAGATCTGCTGCTGGGGCCAGGGGTTAATTGTCCCGCGCTGGGGTCTATTTCTAATAGAACAGCCAGAGATATGGGACCTGACACATCCAAACGCCGCCACTATATTATTCCCCACTGCTTCACTAAATGAAGCCTGCAGACTCCTCCCCACTAAACGTCTCAGGGTGCAGAAGAGGGGAGCCAGGGAATGTCATCTCCTCAGGACGCGGCGGGAGAGATCGAGATCATCCATCATGACCAAACACTCCTCCTCTCCTCCCCAAACAGGGCCTTGTGTGTTAGGAGAGTCAGCGTCCATTTTTTACCTGAATAATTATAACATCATTCAGTGCAATGACCAGAGCAAAGCCAGTTACCAATTAGATTTAACAGCTCAGATCATGCATTGATTCAACCCTTTAATTTGCTGTTAGCCAGGATAAATCAACCCGCATTAAACTTTCAGATGGACCACTTTTCTTTTATTTATTGCCTGCACCAGGAAGGATATGTTTTTGCTTGTATTTGTTATTTTGTGGGTTAGTTAGGAGCAAGACTGGAATAATTATGAACAGATCTGTTGAAATTTTAGGGAAATGTTGGTCATGTCTGATCCAATAGCCAGGGTATAAGCATGCTGAATAATACAAAGAAGGCTGATGGAGAGAACAAGCCGAATCTCTTCTCTGAAGTTATTAGAGGAAAACATTCATGAAATTTTTAGAAAATAAGTGAAAGAGCACTGGTTTTAGGGAAGTACGAAATATTTTGTGTTTTTGGTTTCCTTACATGCAGTACAAACATGAGAACAACAAGTTGAAAGATTATTTTCTCAATTTCTGGTTTAAGTACAAATTGCAGTTTTTAATACGACTCCTCGTTTAATGATTAATATCCTTGACTTTAATGCAGGCCAAAATGTCTCCAGATTTACGCAGTAGAAATGACGAGGTGTGCTCTGTCAGACATAAAAGGAGGCAACTTGTTCACTAGACACTCCAATTTGCTACTTCAGTCGTATTGAAACAGCAAATAAAACATGTTCCCTGGTTTTATTTGTGCAGTTAATCAAGGCGGCAAAGACTCTCTGCTTGCATCTGTAGTTGGTGTCACATGTAGCCCTGTGTGGTAGATTTGCTATCTCTTTTCTGTGTTTACTTATTTAATCCCCTTTCTTCCAATCTAATTGGAGTGTCAGCTATGCACAGTGAATATTGTCAAACTCTTTGCTTTATCCCCTCAATTTGCATATCTTTTAAGTGTAAGGGCGCCGGAGGAGGCTTGTTCAAGGTGCTTCGACTTTGACAACTTTCCACTTGAATAAATCAAACAAAACAAAATAAAGAGAGAACTTTAAATGAGCTTTTGAGCCTGCACTTACAAGATTGACAATATCTAACGTGACAATTTAGATTACAACTGAAAATGAGCTGTTTTCAAGGTCTAAAGTAAAAAATGAACACTTTTTTATGACAAATATTTCACAAAGAATATGTCATTAACCTAATCATTTGATGTGAAACAAACTAGTTCATCATCTAAATGATTCAGCATAGCAAGCATGCAGAATGAAACTGCAGCTTAACAGCAAAGGCAAGAACTGTACGAACTGTGAATGAGTACAACTTGTTATTGAAACTCTCACACATTCAGAGGACCTGCTGTGACCAGTAAAGTCAAAGTAAGAAAAGGAAATACATTTGGATAAATGATAGGGAAGGAATACGATTCAATATTGTGTTCTAACTGAACTTGAGCATGCTTGATTTCCACACTGCATCAATTAAACGCATAATTTTAAGCACTAGAGCTGGGCAACTAATCAAAGTTTAATCAAGATTACAATTAATGCCTTAAAGGGACTGTGAGGAGAATCTGTTTCCGGCGACATTAAGACTCTGCTACCCATGAGCACGCGCGGCGACTGTCGTAATACTGCGTTCCAGTAACCTCAGAACTGGGAGTGACATCATCTCTGACTTATCAGCGTTCCAGTTGAAGTTGGAAAAAACATGCCGATCTATCAGGCTATTGTTAGCTGTTGTTAGCACGCCCTGCGTTGTTGTATGAAGAATGTGATTATCACTATGGCAGCATTTTTGTAAATATAAGTCCAACAATTCTGTGTATACAGCTGATCTAGAGCGACACACCCCAGTCAGAGGTGCAAATAAATGGATTATTACAGGAGCTAAATAACTGTTCACACTGGGGGCATCCATCTACGATTGTCAACTTGGGGGTGGCGAGGTTTCACCGAGGTTCCCAGTAGGAAATTCCGACCTCAGGGGGCGTTCCAGTTGTAGTTTCCTACTCGGAACCCTGAAATTCCTACTTCTGTCTGGAACGCACCACAAGCCAAAGCGTGTGTTTGTTGTGATGCTATAATGAATGCAGCTCGGACCTTCCTCAGAACCTCAGAACTCTGCACTGCTTTACAACTTCTTTTTTCAACAACTTACAGGATGCAAAGCGACGAAGTATTGTATCTCTTTCTAGTTACATAGCGGTAGCTTTTGATGTGTGACAACAAGCAGTTTTTGGAACACTTAGTATCGTAGTTTTTTAGCCGGCTATCGCTACTTACAGCCCGGTGCTCTAAGATGTGCCCGAATAATATACATTTTAAAAACACTCCCCCTGTGATGTCATCAGAAGACATACCACCTCCTCTACAAAGGAGACAGCCCCTGAGCCAGGGTTTTTTTTTTTTCAGCATAAAGCCAGTTTTAAAAGACGGAACATGGCTGAGCATTACTGTGCAGACAGTAAAAGGCCTACACCACATCAATTTCCTTTGAGGGCCACGGTCAGATGCAGCTCTTGTGGATTTAAACACCTGTGCTAAGCAGGGCTGAAACAAAGAGGTTTATGGGCATACGAGAACCCAATTTATGAGATGATTTAAGGACAAAAAACTTAATATGTTAAGAGGACATGTTGACTTGTTGAAAAAGACGTGACCATTAAAGCAATGATGTTGAACACAATCACAGTTTCCAAGTTGATCTAATGGTGCAATTTGCCTTTGGATTGTTGTTGGATCTTTGTCTGATTACTGATTTGCCCTCTCTTTTTCTCTTCTAAGCTTCATCAATCACCATCCTCCTTAGTCTCTAAGCCTCAGCCATGCTATCAAACAGAATCAAGACAGAGTAACTGGCTTTTTTGCTTAAGGTTAGTGTGTGAATCAAAGCTGAGCACAATGTTACCAAAGTTACCAAGCAGGGGAAATAGAGGAGGTAACATTGTCTCAGCTCAAAGTTACTGTGCTATCAGAGCAATTTTAAAACTGCAATTCAAGGAGTAAGCAGTCAAATGCTGTTGTTCATTTTTATTTATAGCAAAATTCTAATGGTACTGACACCTGTTTGATTACATAACAAAAGTAGAAGTCCTAATCATCAGGTATCTGATCATTTATCGTCTTTACTCATCTATCCATTCATTATCTATAACACTTTTCCACCCTCCACTGCTCACCAGCCAATCATGGGGCTGACACAGAGAGGCAACCATTTACTCACGCAGTGGCCACCAGTTAGCCTGAAGAGCATGTTTTTGGCCCGTGGAAAGGAAACCAGAGCACCAAGGGATAACCTACACAATCAAGGGGGTGCATGCAAATTCCACTCCAAGAGGCCCTGCCTCACTGGGGAGTTGAACCAGCAACCCTCTTGCTGTAAAGCCTGAACAATACTTAGTAGTTGCAGGCTAATGCTAAAGCATAAAGAGGCAAAAAGCGAATCATAGCTGTGATTTCAGAGTGACTTTAAGTGTGGCCTGTACAACTTCAAGACTAAAACCATCCCTGTCAATACTTGGATACTTGTACCATCTGTTATTGGGTTTAACTGTGAAACCAAGGGAAGATAAACGTATTATCATTATCATCATCATCTATACACAATCAACAAATCAACAGTGTTGTTGTATGTACTTTATATATTTTAACATTGTACATGTCTGTACAAATGCCCTACATCAACCTGCCTGGGACTACAGATGTACATTAGCCTGTGTCTATAATGTGGCACATTAACCTGTCAAAATTCATTAACGCGCACTGTCCTCTACTTTAAAAAATAAAGATCAAATAAATAAATGAATAAAAACCCATCATCACCTATCTGGGCACTTTGTTTATCCTATGAAAGACTATGAAACAAACTGAAAACAAACATATCTTTTGAATTGATTGAGAGCCAAATTTTACTTTAAACTGAACTCAGACATTGTTTGTAATGAACTAAATTAGAGTTGATCTAACTAAAAAGAAAAAATGAAACAAATTTGGTGAACTAACTGAAAACTTGTTTTCTTACACGCAACAGAAGTGTTTTATTTGTGTTGAGTTTTATTCAAAGCTGCTATGATGTTCTTTATTTCTTCCTTTCAAGTTTAGCTTTTTCTGATCTAGAATTTACCCAAAATTATATAATATGTTGGTTAAAGGTTTAATTGAAGTGGTGAAAGACAGCACCACAACAGAAATCTGGGAAATACAGTGATGAAGATAAGACTCTGTTTCTAAATTGCCATCTTTCAGGTCCTTTAGTTCATTTTTTTGTAATTTACAAGATCATGTGAACTTACACACAGCCACTATAATCTGTGAAACTGCAATACAAATTTCTTTTAATCAAAGTTTTTTTTTGTGTTATTTATTCTCATTCCTTTTATAACCAGCATTTTCCGGATATCATTAACCTTGAAATCTGATACACACTGAGCCTCGTGATCAAAAAACCACAGCAAGAAACATTTGCCTGTTAACAGAAAGGTATGAGGGTGGTGTTGATGTGCTAAACCACCTTTGGCAGGAAAGTTAAAAGAAGTTATGAGGACAAATCCTAAAAACACACACACACTGTTGACCACAAAAAAATCTTAAAAAAAAAAAAGAAAAACAAAGTTGTAAAATAATTGCAGTCATTCGTGGTTTGCTTTCCTCAAACACTTGGATCAAGCAGTAGCTGGCACTGACGTGTGAGAGTATCATATTCAGTGTCAGTGGAAAATAAATAAATCAGACAAAGTGTGGAAACAAGTGATGAGCACACACAGCTGTGTTCTCTTGTGGTCCAGGAAATAACATCCCACTGTTTTTTTCATCTGAAACTGATGGAGAACAACTGAGAATGGATCCAATTTGAAGAAAAATACGACGCATTTTACAACCCAGTGTGAGGTTTGTAACAGAAATGTAAGAAGATGTGTTGACGCCAACAAATCCCCCACAACCCTTTCTATAATGTTAGCAGCCTCTGCCCTTAATTACATGCCAGTCAGGACCGGTAATGAGCACCTGAACCTGTGAAGTCACCTGGGAAATGTAGTGTGATGATGAGACACACAATCCTCATCAGCAAATGGGAATCAATCCATGCTTTGGGAAGTCTGCCAGCCTTATCTGAGAGTGTTGGGGGAGTGACTGGCTGATGGGGGTCCAGGTGGGAATGGGTGAGTAATACTGGAAGCAGTTGGGGGGGCAGGAGAGTGGTTTGATTTGCATTGCAGTGAGTGTGGAGCGATGCATCAGCAGCACAGACAGGTATATTTATTCTCCACAGAGGCTCTCCTCTCCAGCACTCCCCTGGCTGCCTCTGAAAGCCATCCATCCCCACACCTGAATACGCAATGAAATCATCTCTCTGCCTCCTCGGGCATTAATAACTCAACCCCCTGTGCTTGGATGTGCCCGGTCACACACACGCACGGACGGGGGCCAGGAAACAGAGTGAGAGAGAGGAAGAAAGAAGGGGTCGAAGATGGAAAGCATGTACAGTGGAGGTGTTGAACTCCAGGGCAGACCACACTAAAATATATCGGAACAGGGAAGCCAGAAGAGGGGCCAATATGGGGCTCAGCCAAAATGACTGGGTTTGAGGAGAGGAGGGAGGGATAACCCTGTCAGTGCTGACTGTGTTACCAAAATGTACTCCAGACTCTCACCTTTGTTTCAAAGCAACATATGATCCATGTAAATAATTTAACTATTTCATTTGAATTAAGCAGAAAAAACAAGTGTGTCCAACATATTCTTACTAGCCACTTTACCAATATACTTGTTCAACTGTTCAATAGCTTATCAGCCAATCAAATGGCAGCAAATCAGTGCATTTAGGCCTGTAGACATGGTAAAGGCAACCTGCAGAACTTCAGCACCAGAGTGGGAAAGAAAAGTGATTTAAGTGAATTTTTATGTGGCATGGATTTGGTGCCTGACAGGATGGTCTAAGTATAAAAAAAAAGTCCTGATCTGCTGGTAATTTCATGCACAGCCATTCCTAAGGTTTACAAAGAATGGTCCAAAAACAGAAAGTAGCCATGTGAGTGTAAGTTCTTGCCTCATTGATGGCAAAGGTAAGAGAAGTATGGCAAGATTGATGTGGAAGGCTGGCATCGCAACAGTAACTCAAACAAATTCTTACAACCAATGCATGCAGAAGACAACTTATCAAAGTACAAAGATCAAATCTTGAAGGAGATGGACTTCAGCAGAAGAAGACTACACTATGTGCCACTCCTGATAGCCAAGAATGGGAAACTGAGGCAAAATTCACATGGGCAACACCAAATTGTACAATATAGAGGACTGGAAGAATCTGGCCTGGTCTGACTAGACTTGACTTTTGCTTCTACATCAGATGTTAGGGTCAGAATTTGACAGAAAAATTGGTCCATCCTGCGCTGTATCAACGGTTCAGGCTGCAGGCGGTGTAATGGTGTCAGGGATATTTTCTAGGAGTTCCAACCTCAGAGAGCATGTTGAAGTTGCTAAGTTATTCTATCCACATGCACTTTTCGTTGTATGCGCTTGCACGAACACAGATGCTGTTTATCTTCTTTGATAACTTTAAGATTTCATTTTATGGGATTTCCAACTTGTGCTAGAGTGTTAGCAAACAGCTATAGGAGTTTTCATAGATATAACAGATGTTAAAAGCAGCAGTTTTTTTGACTGCCTGTATTTTTGCTGGGGAAAAAAATGCCCTGTAAAAGGTCTTCAAGGCACTGACAGCAGGTGCTGCTGCTCCGCACTTAGTGCTGAACGGCTCTGAGCAGGAATATCAGCCTGCAAGACACTGCAGTGGGATGAAAATTCAAAGGATTTTTTAAACAGAGAATTCAGAAAGCAAGTGAATCATTCAGGTCTTGTTAAACACGGAAAGAAACATAGATATTTGTTTTTTACAGAATTAAGCAGGAGCAAACCGTTAATTTTCTGCAAATTTTCAAAGAAGACATGGGAATGAAAGCGATGTTGATGAAATCTCAAGAAATTCGCCTGGTTTCTTGCATTTTTTTATGTTTTGCCAATGCTACTTGTGAAACATTCAGGTACCCTCGGAAACTCCAAAATCGAATGATTACACCAGTGTTTCTCATTTTTGGATAGGATAAATGGTTTGTAAATGCCACTCATTCAAAAACAAGTGGTACTTTGATCCCGCCAGCAGAATTGGGTAACTTAGGGTTAACCTAGAGCTAACTTTCGTTACATTTGCCATTTGCTAAAATTATAATAACTCCAGTGATCACAAGGCACAGTGCTTATGGTTCTGTAAGATTATAATACTTGCAAAAGTGAAACAAGCATTAGACATAACTGAGTTTGATATTTAAGCACAATGGCTCCTGTTAGTAAAACTGAAAATAACTCATCACTTTGTGCTTTGAGCTAGGGCTTGGCAATATGGCCTAAAAATAAAATCCCAGATTTTTTCCCCACAAAACTCGATTTACAATTTTAGTCGATGTTTTTCCCTCTCAAAGCAAAAAAAAAAAAAACCTCCAAGTGAAATGACATGAATCAAGTTCTGACTTTATGTTGTCAAAATATATTCATAAATCAATTAGAATTTCCCTCTTAAAATTAAAGTGTGTCATAAAATGTTGATTATGTAGTTCAAACGCAGGCAGGTCTGCCTACATAAACACTGAGAGCTGAGGGATTTACATATCTTGTTAACATGTTTCTCTCTGATCAATATTTAATCTACTTTTGAAAAAAAAAAAAAATACAAGCCTATAAAAGTGATTGTGCAAAACCTGACAGGGCCAGATCACGAGAACTGAAAAATTTCAGTGTAATTTTTCAAACTTTGCAACTACTTACAATTTAAGTAAGTGATTGAAAAAAATCTCAAGTTTTAATTAGTAAATCTTCTGCAGAAAATAATTCGAATTAATCGATTTAACCGATATATTGCCCATCCCTACTTTGAGCAACAAATTATTTGCTACCTTACAATAAAGCACACATGCTTGAATAGCCTCATCATAGACTGCCTCCACCTAAAACATCAAAATATTGTAATTACTTATAAATGATGTCCAATGTTGACTAAATCATCATGTCAAATAGCCAGAAAGATCTAATATTTTTTCTATTTTGAAATGTGACAAATACATCACCACATAATTTAAAAAATCTTAAAGTGTGAATGTTTTGTCTCTAACCTAAAGGCAGTGCTGCTGCATGAAGGTATTGTGCTCTGCCTGGAGATATCATGTGTTTTTTGTTCATTGAGGCATTGACATGCTCTTGTTTTGGCAAATGGAAACAGTTCATTACTCTCACAATGTAAAATGCACCTTAAGGCTTTAAAGTGCAGTTGGCAGCCAATAATATTATTTTCTTCACTTGTTTTATTGTTCTAGATCTTACTTATTAGACAGTGTCACTTCCTTTTAAGCACAGGGCCAAGCTTAAAGTAAAACTACCCTCTCTAAATATGAGCTAATGCTGGCTAAAAGTTGATTTGGGTCTGTTTTGTCAGCTGCAGAAGATATACTGTTTTCTCTGGCTATGTAAGGTCACTTACTCTCGGGACTGAAAATGCTACTTGAAAAAAGTAACACCTACAAGTGGGAGCAGATTACTACTGAGACCTTATTATTACACCTTATTCGACCCTGTTTGCATGCATTAACATCCAATCACAGCATCTGGATACAAACTGACTTCACTCCGGCAAGTGCACTCTCACTATGCCCTACTAATAGTGATGACCTATTGTTTATTTCCATCTGTCCAACCTCAGTGTGTTCAGTATCTGAACAGTGAAGTAAAATATTTGTGAGAAAATTAGCTATAGACGAAGACACTAGCAGTGCAGTATAACAGCTTTCCTCCATCGTTCTGTCAAGAAGCATGCTGTAAAACGCAACCATAGTTTACTTAACAAGCCTGGTACAGTTTTGGCTACTAAAATGTCCACTAAGCTTAGGACTAAAAGTGAAACGTAGTGTTGTTTGCTAACAAGTCCCTTCTAAAAGTCAACTCTCTAGCGTGAACAGTGGGAGCTAGCTTCCCTATGAGAGACGCTTTCCTTTCTTTCCACTATTATCATTGATTAATAAACAAAAAAATATGGTGCCAAATGAAGAGTTGTAAAAATCCAAAGACTAGCTCTACCTTCTGAGCTAATCCAAATGATACACATCTCCAAAACAGCTGGAATTCCCAATATGGTTGTTTTCATGCATGTTAATCTGTGTTAATGGATTAACACAAAAAAGAGATTCTTGGGCTGCTACCTTGTGGTAGAAATCCATGTTTGCCCTCAGTTTTGCTTTGGTTTGCCCCAATCTTATACTCTTTCAGTGCATGGGATGCTGCCCTAATGGACTAGTAAAACATATCCAGTGGATAAGTGAAACAGTCCATCTGGTGTGCCAGATCATTCATCTATCACTGTGAAGCCAGAGTGAACTGGTCTAACAAGAGTCTACAAAACAAAGCAAAAACAAATGAATATTACACAATCTTTCCTTTTTCGGCTCCCCTCTCCTCTTCCCAGAATTTCAGCACTGTAAATCAATTTTAAGTTGCACAGTTCAAGAACACTTCCTTTTTTATCTTCTGAGTAAAAACAATGATTCAAAGGCTTCCTGCAGCTGTATTCTCCCTGAATCCTAAGATCCCAGCCAAACACAATTCATCTTCAAATTAATTTTCCTTCACTTTAAAGGATCAGTGTGATATTTCATCCTGGAAGGTGGGGTGCTGATAAAAGTATCTCAGATGTCAGAAGAATAAGAGTCAAAAATATTGCTCTTCCGATATGAGTCTTTGTGTGCTATTCTGAGGGCAACACAAAGGGAAAAACAAGGGCGCTAAGACAAAAGCAATCTGAGCTTGTTGTCTCCTGTTTCGGCTTCTCTGAGAAAAAAAAGAGAACATCAATTATTTCTCTTCCCTGCTCCTGTGGGGCTAGGGTGGGGGGTTTGGGGGGGGGGGGATCTCAGCACTCTCTGCTGATATGAAGTTCATTTTAATTATCCTCTTTTATTTTTCAAACTGCTAATCTATTTTGAGTCAATGATGATACTCGGGTCTGTTTTTCTGTACATGTAATCATCGCATTCATCTACACTTTGCAGGGCTCTTCATTTTCACAAAACAAGAAATATAAGATGGGAAAGACAGTTTCAAGAGTTATATCGCCATAATGAACCAGATTCATTTGCAGGATAAAATCTACCCTTTCATACAATGACATCTAAAACATCTGCAGCATTTCAGGCTCTAGTTTCACAAGTGCTCTTTTTATTCAACGGAGATAAAAGCAAATCACTCTCTTGGAGCAAAATAAAAAATCATCTAAGATTTCTGTGTGCAGAATGGGTGAAGGACTGTAAGACCTGAATCTTTGTGAAGGGTAAAAACACTTCAACACTTTTGTAGTTTAAGGAAACTTAGAGAACAGATTCCTCCTAAAAACTGGAGTATTATATGGGTTTAAAATGTAGACTGAGGAAAATGTTTTTACTTAGAATTACTTGGGTGATCTGTCAGCTTATCATTTGATAATTTTTTATTGCCAAACACATGGTTGTTTCACCTTCCTCAGTGTGAATCATTTCAAATAAAGCTTTGATTACAGATCTTTTAGACTTCTACATTTACTTCACACACTTACATAGTTACAGTGCAGACAGCATTAAGCTATTTTAGGGATTTTCCTTCAGAGCAGAAAGGCAAAACAATGCATGCTCTAATAAGTTTACCATGCAACTTGTAAAGCAGATTTTCAGACTAAATGGAATGTTTCTGACAGTTTTATCCACACCTCACATGCCCCCTCTTCCTGTTGCACTAGCAAGTGCAGTAAGCATCCAAAACAAGATCCTGAAGCTGATGTCATGGGATGAAACGAATCTGAAAGTTGATTTGCTGTTTTTGTTTGTCTTGTTAGGCTGGCAAAGTCTTTTTGATTTGGAAGATCAACTGGTTTCATTGAGCTGTCTGTTCCGATAAGTCCAACACCCATAGACACGGTTTTGTTGATTGCTGGGGCTGTCTCCCTTCCTCTGTCTGATGGCAGGGCTAAAGGTATAAAATACTGTGTGCTTGAGCCTCTAGCAAAACTTAGAGAGAGGAGAAGATATATTGACATATTGTGCTATATTGACAGTGTGAACAAAAAAACTAAGAACAACAAACCCAGAAAGATTTTTGACTGTTGTGACTTTGCTCTTTTATGTATCCATCATGCATATTATATTTGCAGAGGACTTTTAGACTATTGCCAAATCAATATTTTAAAAGGCATTTGCTGGAACAATATTCTAAAATATATCAACTTTTTAAAGGGTTGGTTACAAATTTTCAAAGTAGGGTTGTATTTTAAGTCCTGCACAGCAGAGCATGGGGAATCAGCATGAGAAAACTACAAATTCTCTTAATTATTCAGGATCAAGAAAGACAGGGCTGTTTGTGCCACTGTGTAAGAAATGTCATCGTTTTTCTCACAGTAACTTTCCCTCAGCACCACTCTGGCACAACATCAACAACACTTCATCTGAAAATCTTTTTTTCTTCAAAGCTGCTGAACCACATGGAGCTGTAGATCTGTCTGCATTGCTGTAGACTTGCGCTCTAGCTGGTTTCTTCCTAGAGGGTCACACTGACCAGCATGTTCTGTTACTTAAATATCTGCATAAATTAGTACCAAGTACAACATCACTTAAATTTTCGTATTTTTCAAAGACGGTTAATGATCGCCATTTTTCACATAGCACATGCCAACTTTGCTTTTAACCCTGACTAATGCAGTAACATCTACAAAAGTGAGATTTGAGTCTATGGCATTAGTGTCTAAAAGCTTCACTATTGGTTAATGTTAAAAGTTACACAAAAAAATCTTGAACAACTAAAGATAATACTTTATAGGCCTGTCACCATAATACATTTTGCTGGACAATAATTCTACAAAAAAATAGTGCCAATAAACAAAATTATTGTCAATATTATTTCTAAACATCATTTTTTCATTAATATAATTATTTTGAATGACATAATAAGATGAATACACCTATATCAAAAGCAATAAACTTTAAGTTCTTGACAGGATTTAACTGTAATTGGAAGGTCACACTGAGCTATTAAATAAAATACATTAAACAAACACAAAAAGAGAAAAAAAAACTAATGAAAACGAAATGGACTCTCTTTTGGAGAAAAAAAAATCATGTAAATAAAAATAATTATAATAATCAAAAACAAAAGATAGACCCTGTCTCTGTAAAGAAAAAATAAAACTTCAATAAAAACATACACAACAATAAAAACAATAAATAAAATGGAGTTTATACAGTTCTGGAATTGTTTGTGACTTTGTACTGTCTGTTTGTAATGTTTCCCAAAATGCCGGCTCTCAAACATATTGATGGTCTGCATTTCTTTTGCAAAGTGGTGAACGACACTGTCTGTGAGTGTCCACCATTTAGTGCTGTTTTATTAGTATTTCCTTTGCAGATCAAACGCCTCAGTAAGTACTGACTGTTGGGACAAAGGCTCTATTGTATCTCCCCTTCTTCGTCACCACTACTTTCAAACATGGGCCCACACCTTGTTCATTCTGTATACAACCAAAATATTCCAGCATTTGACTTAGGAACCATCGCTTTTGTGCCATCATTCATATTAGTGTTCATTTCGTTGTTTGTTACTACACACTACGCTCACTAGCAGCTCTGTGTAACTGCATGAGCAGCCCCACCTTCTCCCCAAAGGTTAAATGACTGACAGAGGGCTCACTCTGCTCATTCTCCTATAAAACCAACACGCCCCAGTGTTGAGACAGATGTACAGAGTGAACCTTCTTCTCATCCAGCCTGTTTGGTAGAGAGAGAGTGGGGAAACAAAAATGCATGCTCATGTCAATTTATCGAGGCCGGCAAACTTATCGAGGACATTTTCATTTATCATGCGGTTCACTGATTTATTGATTATCGTGACAGGCCTATTACACTGACAGACAAAAACAAGAATAGATACAGATCAATGGATCATAACTATTTTCTCTTAAGATATTTTGTCTAATGGCAGCTTTATTTTTCATAAAAAGGAAAACTTGAAAAGGACCCATCACTCATTTAATAAATGATATCTTTAAATAAGATTCCAACATCTGCTGTTATCACGATGACTGGTTATTCAGCTTTTGATAGTAAAATTAACCATTATGGAGATGCTGGTTTGTAGGAGCACATCCCATATATAAGTTTTTGCCAGCTTTGGACACCATCACCAAATACCATGAGTTTACATTCACGCATCCTGTTAAATAGCCTGGACTAGAAGGAAGGCCAAATACCCCAAAATGTGATTAAAAGCCTTTTTAAAAAAGTGTTTTTGATTATATGTCCCATTAAAGATGAGCTTGAGATCATTGTGTGCACTGGGCACTAAGCCTCATTATCAACCCTTGCTTGTAAATGTGTTTCAAGAATACAACAATGTCGGGGTGCTGGTTTGGCGGAGTGGTTAGCAACCAGGCACCCCATGTATGTGCTTCTGCCGGTCCAGGTTCGAATCCCACCTGTGACCAGTTTGCAGAGTGTCTTCCCCTACTCTCTCAACCCCTTTCACAAGCCTATCCACTGTCTCTCTCCTGTCAATAAAGGCACAAAATGCCCAAAAAATACATTTAAAAAAAATATATATATACAACAATGTCCCCAAACTCCAAACTTGTGTCCACTCTGACTCCAGGATGTACTTGTAGATTATGACATTCATGAGACAAAGGTCAATGTTATTGGGCTTCATGTTCAAGATTTGTTTGCGAACATCATGTGTGCATGAAATCACAAAAAAAGGTTATTAAAAAGTGATTAAACATTTATTTTACTTTAACTTTGCACCAGTGATTGTTCTGATTATTAATACTGACCTCAAAGGTAAATGTTTCTTTTATTCATGTTCACCCCTTGATTTTATTAACCTTTTTATAACAAATCACACAACAACAAAACCTATCTATCACTCAACTAACACTACTTCACATTACATAGCTTATGGAGGCTTAAGCTAAAGTTCATCTGGCAGATGTTTAATGTGCTAAAAATGCCTTGTATGTAGGGCCCTGGTTTAGAGGTAAAAGGTTAAAAGAAAAATTACACATGTTGACAGGACATTTCTGACTTTTTAAAACTTCTTGTGAGTTGTTGAAAAGCACAGCTTAAGCTATTACCGGATTAATTCACTGAGTACCAGTGATAACAGCATGCAGTGGGGTTCTGCTCCGTGGTTATGAGCTAAAGAGACGACCTTCAGATTCATTTTAAGGTCATGATAACAGCGTCTGCGTCAAGTGTCCAGTGTAACTCCAGGCAGGCGAACTATCTCCCACACAGGCATCAACCACAGACAGACTCTTATTTCTGACCTCGCAACAACCACATGCAACGGCTGACCAGCCAAGCCATTTGACTGTGCATCCAAATCAAACGGCCCGTGGCATCTTCTCGGCTTGAAGAAAAGGTGTCTGTCAACTGTGCTAAACCACACACCCCGCAGCAGCCTCCTGCTCTGCCGTCTGTCAATTCAGCTATCACAAAGACAGCCAATTGCCGTCTCTGTAACCTGCAGCCTTTAAATCCCTGCAAGCCACATATTGGATCACACAGAGGCAGGAGAGAGGGACATTTCAGTAAGGGCTCTCTTTTTTTCTACAACTCTTGTTTTCCCTTTGTTACTGCTGCGCCTTTAGCCAACAGTTGTGTGCCTTTTTCCTTTCTGTGATTCTTTCTCCTTTTGGCATCAATGAAAAAGGAGACAAAGGGCAAATAATTGTACCCTTTTAAAAGGATGTTTCCGGGTAATTAATCCCTAGTCTGAAACCACTATAACAAGTTTACTCGGCTGAAAAACTTAACCTTTATTTAACTGTTATAAAGTGTGGTTATGAGCAAAAAGAAAGAACAAAAGGCAAATCATGCCTAACTCTATCAAAAACTGCGACTACTGGCTGGCGATTGCATGTTTCACAGTGGTAACAAATGCCAGGCAGCAAAAGTACCATGGCAGCTAAAGGAAATGGGCTTTAGTGTTTTCAGTGAAATAAATAAATAAAAAGTAACACATTTTTATGAGATAACCATGAGATACAATGATCATCATATACCTCCAAAAGATGAAGGAAATACCGCAACGAAAAGATAATGTCTCAACAAGATCATCATCGCAAGAAAAAGATTATCAAGAGGCCCCACGTCACTGACTATTGATATATTCCGGCCGAATATCAATGTTTTTATTCAGAGTCAGAGAGGATATATGCACAAATCCCTAATCAGAGTGAAAATTTCGTAGACGTTTGAAGGAAATCTCTTAAACTATCTTTAGATATCAGTTCATCCTTATGTCAGAGTTCATGTTTGTACAAAGGATGAAAAAATCCGATAAAGCTTTCTGAAGATATCACATGAACATGAATCTCCATTTGCTTATCCTTGACTTTTGACCTCCAAAATCTAATTAGTTCATGCATGAGAAAGAGTGGACATTTCTTTGAATTTTGGAAAAAAAAATCTCTGGGAGCTATTTTGAGAGAGCTCCTATATAAAACTGCTTTTCAAGCCATTAATAAACAAGAGGTCCCATGATCTTGTCTACTGATATATGACCACCAAATTTAACCGTTCATCCTTGAGTTAGGGGTTTTAGTATGCTTTTTTGTTGTTTATGTTTGAGGAAATTTCCCTGATGCTTTCTACAGATATCAGGCTCAGCAGTTAGGGATGGACACGGAACTCTATGAGCTTTAATTTGACCGTTTTAATCCAATCTGCTCATTGATAAGGCTAAGTTAACAGTTTTTTAAAGGTTTTAGAAAATCCCGCAAATGCAAATTCAAGATTTGTTTTTCTTATGAACAAGCAAAAGATGAACATAAGGCCCCATGACTTTGACTTCTCAGGACCGCTAAGTTGTTTTATTTCAACCTTAAATTGGAGTTACTGTTGTGTCAACTCTGAAAAACTCACCTATGCTTCGTTGAACTATCACATTACCAAACATGGAAAGGACAGTTCCTTTGACTTTTGCTCAATTCCATGACCTCCAAAATATATTCAGTTCATACTTCGGTTGGTTGAAGACATTTCTTTGAAGTTCACTGAAGATCTCAACTAGAGCTGTTATCACATTCACAAGTTCTCAAGGAAAGGCCTGGTTTGGCAGATGTATAGATGGACTGACCTTCAGATCAATTCAAAACTAACCCCTCTGCTTGGCTGTCACAGGTGTGGAGGCATAAAAACAACAGTGAGAGCACAGGCACACGTTCTTTCTATAGCATCACAGTTCTGTTGAACTGTTTTTCTTCATGCAACACTTCTCCAAGCTACACTGAGCAAAAACAGCACAAGTGACAGACATGATACACTTGGAAAATTATGTAAACATTGAAAATCAGGAAGCAATCACAGGCAAGTGTTCCTCCTAAACCAGCCAGGATTGTAATTGTTTAATTACCATCTGACAGTTAGGCAGGAGTACAGCTTTGTGTCTGCTGAACCTTTGCATATTTGCAGCATATTTTAAAGCCCCTTGAGAGCATGGTTTCAATTTCCACATTTTTCTACATGATTAAAAATTCATGACAGCATTGGCAGTAATCAAAGTTTATGTTGGGGGAGGGGGGAGCCGAAAAATGTATTATTCATAAAGAGTTTAATGCTTAAAAGACTGTCTTCTTTTTCAAGACCACAAGGGGCTGGGTTTGATGCCAGTTGACAGCAGCATATTTGAGAAAGGCACCAAGTTACATGGCATCCATTTGGTTACTTTGGTTACTCAGAAGGCCACATAAATTTTCTTCACACTTCCAGAGGGCCGAATTGTTAAAACTGTCAAACACAAGCAATGAAAAGTGATACTAACTTCTAACTTAACAAAAAGGTCAAATATAAAGCTTTTATCAAAACTTAGCTGGATGAAGCTGCAAGGAAGTGAAGGGGATGAAGTAGTCAGGTCAAGATGCCAGAAACATGCTGCAGAAGACTCAGAGCACTGTTAACAACGTCATGGTGGACTAAGCAACACACATATATGTAGACCACAATGATCATCTTCTGTTTTCCAGTACTACATGATTTCAAGCAAACCACAGCATTGACAAAATGGCAAAAAATCAAACTGGCAGGGCATTATGCTGAGAGGATACAGAACAATAAACTGCCTCTGTGGTGATAGACTTTGCACTCAGTGTGGCCTTTTGCGCCATGTTACATCTGTTTGTAAAGGATGATCTGCTCAAGCGTTTCAACTGCCTGTCAACAGGGGAACAGCTTCCAGGGACCCTGAGGGATGGAAAGAGCAAGGTTATCCCACATGTGCTATTAGTGGAAGCTATATTCATGTTCTGGCACCAAATAATGATCCATCTTCTCTGTACAAAAAAAAAGCGTGACATTCTTTTCAGGGGTGCAAGAAAACGATTATCCACCAAAAAATTACAATATCTTGTGACAATGTCAGTACAATATTGTTGTTTCATTGGTTTAGAATATATAGAAATATGATAATTTTGTTTGGTACTGTGATTCAGCCTACAGCAACTGAAGCAGGCATTTAGCCATTTGATTTTCCATCTCTCTGTTGATTTTTTTTAAACATTATTTCAATAAAGGTTTACTATGATGCAGGGACCATGCTTAATATAACTAACACTATAGTTTTTGTAAAACATCAGGGCCCTTAATACTATGTATTTTTAAAAACGCTTTGTAAATAATAACACATTATATTGTGCTTTTTATAGTACCAGCATTTATTATATTGCTGCTTCATATCACTATACAAAAAATCTAAAGAAGCAAAAATGGGTTTCTGAAATAACAAATACTGATATTAAGAATCTCTTTATTGGATATGTAACATTTTAATTTTAACCAGGAAACAAATTTTCTGATATCCTCTTAAAACACAGAGTATATCTTCAAAGTTATTTTCTTGTCTTAAATTTTTAAAGTTAAAATCTTCTATGATGGGGTGCTGGTTTGACGGAGTGGTTAGCAACCATGCACATCCCATATACATACATACGTGACCTGCTCTCTCATCCCCTTTCACAAGCCTGTCCACTGTCTCTCTTTTATCAATAAAGGCACAAAATGCCGCAAAAAATACAAAAAAAAAAAATCTTTTATGACTTTTGACAATGTTCTTGTCATGAGAAATTAGCGCCACCAACTACTACAAAGATGTGCCATGGACAGTGTAGCATCTTTTATTTGGTTATGTGGGAGACAAAAATTCAGGCTTATTCAAAGTCATAGAAACAATTAAAAAAAGGTTGATAGTTTATGTCTGTTGAAGTGATACAACATGACCAAAACTGCTAATGAGAGAAAAGGTGAGGACTGTTACTAAGTGTCAATCGGTTGAAAATGTCAGGCTAGTATATCTTAATATTTAGACATCATAAATATATTTTTTAAAATGTGCACGTCTTTTGTACTGAATTCAGCAGTCACTTTCAGACTATTGTTCTACAAGATAGGAAATGAGGGGTTTTCTATTACTGGAAGCTAGCATAAAAGCTAAGAGCTAATGAGACAACATTTTTTGACAGTAAAATCTCAACTGAGTAAAAGACAAATGTGACTTGCAATATCAGTCCGATATGTAACTTACAACAATAAATAAGACAATGAAACTTCAACATCTTGCCATGCCATCTATGCCATCATAGTTAGAGGTGCAGGTGCATCCTATGAGAATTCAGTGTTTTGAACTAGCACCACAAAATCAAGCAATAAAGTTTAAACTGCATTCAACAGGGATTAGATAAAAACAGCAATTGAATATGCTGTACTTTTTAGTGCAAGCTTGAGCAAAGTGTAAGAAATAATTGTGTCGAAATTAGTTACTTGAATGTTAAAGTGAAGCAGCCTTCTTTGACCCTTCCATAATTGTTTTGTTTTTTGGCTGTTAACACATACACCTCCTCCTGACACTGTCCACCATGTTTGTTCACAGTTGTGATCACGGCTGAGATTGATCAAGTGGGATCACAAGCAGCAAGAGCAGAGGCACTGCCATCACTTACCTCCTTCTTTGTCAGGGTTTGTTAAAAGTGAGAAATAGGGAGGTATTCCTAATTTTTGGCAATAATGCATTGACTATGTTGGAAATGACTTTGTGGGGATTTGTGCTCTCGGAGCACTTATAGTTGAATATGCTATTTCAGAAAATCCTCTCCAAACCTGGGACTTAAACCAATGTGCAATGCCTGACTGTTCATCTAATGGCTCCAAATGTTACCTTGTGAGCGGTAACATTTTAGATTAGAGACAGCTGCAAGCCTAACACTCTACAAATCAGCGTAGATAAATGTCTTTAAAAAATCTCTCCTGAGTCTCTGAGAAATTAGAAAATAAACTCAAGGGATATAAGGGCTGATCAGTTTAAACTAGGCATTAGAGCTTCGGCTTTAACCCACTGGTGAAAGGACAGGATCTGTTTTAACTATGCTAAGCTGTTTTAATGCTAATTGACAGAGCAAGCCACCCCTGCAAATACATCACATTTGTCAGAGAGAAAAGTGCATGGCAGCACATGTCACCAACATCAAACGCGGAGCAACATGTTGAAGGTTTATCAACAACATACAGTTAATTAATTATACTGCAAATTAGTCTCAGTCTGTCACATAAGCTTAAAAACATCCAAACAAGTCTGATGACTCCACAGCTAAACAGACAGGGGGCATCCTCCCATTTCAGTCTGATGACATTTTACAGGATGAACAGTGAAGAGAGAAAACGTCACCTGTGCAAACTTCTCATAGAGAATTTGTTTGAATGCAGTGGATAAGAAAAAAGAGCCCAGTGTTTTTGAAAAGAGAGGGTTTGATCACTCAACTGTGTAATTGATTAGCAGAGCTGGATTATACCAAAGGAGGGCACCCTGTCTGGAAAGACTGAACAGAGCTACAACAAATCAGGTGCAGGGCAGGTCCTACATGAAATCCTCTTTTCCTACTGATAGTGAACTTAGTATATTGTATCATCATCGCATTATATTGATTTTCATTTGAGCACAGAGCATATGAGGCTAATTGTACCCCAACAAAAAAAGTAAAACAACAAAAAATAAAGGTGGTAGCCACATGATGTGGAGTATTTTTTTAAACAATCCCAGAAGCACAAATGTCATGTGTAATACTCAAAAAAAAACAGACATCCAAATAAAGCACATATTCAAATTAAATCTATGCAAAATAAGTGCAAATGACTGAGCACTTCCATTCAGTTATGCAAATGTCACACGAACAGCTGTTGGCACAAACTTCCCCTTAAAACATTACATAAGATGAGGGCACAATAAGGTAATGTGACTGAATAATACCTCATAGTGCAAACACAAATATACAGGAACAGTTAATGTGAGCGCCTGTTGGTTTAAACTTTTCAAGACTCAAATTCAAGCACATTTTCATCACTTTCAAAACCCATTTTTTAAGCTTTTCAAGCATCTTCCAGTTGTAATTAGTTGCATATTCATGCAAATACCAATATAAATGTAATCTCTCAAATTATTAACAAATTTACACAAATACTGTGATATAAAAGTTCCATTACTTTTTCATCAGCAGTGCATAAAGTGATAAAATTGGTGAAGTCAAGATAAAACAACTGCCAGAAGAAAGAAGTTCAGTTTCAGAAATTTAAATTTATGACCCTGACAAATGATGCCAGATAATGTAAGTTAGCAAGTTTCTTATTTATTGATATTATTCAATTAGTGGTTTTATTTTACAATGTATGTGAAATACACTATATACCTTTCTTTTCTTTTCTGATGTGCTTTTAATTATGGAAAAATAAATTATTAGAGATTGAAGCATTTCCAAGCACTCAAATTAAATCATGGCACTTAATAATAAACTTTGAAAACTACATCAATCCCAAGCAGTTTTCAAACAACAGTGAAAACCCTTACAATTGACGACTGTTACTAATCCAAACATTGAAATTATAAGTAAGCACAAGAAAAAGAAAAGAAAATTAAACTACATGACAGGAAAGACCAGGCAAACTGAACACACATATCATGTCAAACAAGAGTAAGACGTCCAGTTTAGTTCATATAAACAGACATTGGTTCTCCAGATGGCTCTGTGCACTCAGAAACCGTCCAGTGCTGAACTCTCTGAACTGCGATGCTAATCTGACTGGTGAAAAAGTCAACCCTAGAACAGAGAGGAAAAAACTGAACAATCAATAGTTGGAAAGGTCAAAAAGTCAAACTCATGCTAAGAGATTTATCGATCTTTGACAGTTTCTATCCCTCCTTCCAGCCTTCATTTCCTCTGTCACCATTACATGGCTTCCACCCAGCCACCCGTCAACGTCCACCTGATGGCCTCGTATCCGGGCAGCTCTTATGTGCACATGCTCCTTTGGCCTGCCGTGGACCTACTTCCTGATGCAGCTGCCACCTGCCCAGTCGTGTGGCATTGAGCATCAATCTCACTGTGGTCGCAGCCAAGTGGCCAGTCCAGTGGATACCCTAGGAGTCTTTGTGTGTCTCTGTCTGTAAGCATTCATTTATATATGTGTGATATACACAGCTGCTGCTGCTGCTGCTACAGAGTCTTTCTGCAGACAGGCCGTCACTCAAACAAAGACGGACGTGCAGGGAAATGGGAATAGACGTCCAGCAATCACACAAGAGGATGAGCTTTCACACTCAATCTTGGAGGAGACTGAAACGGCAACGACAAATAAACAAAAAATCAGGCCTGTCCGAACTGTCTTGGCTATAAAACCCCATCTTTCAGTTCATTCTTATTCCTCACTGCATTCTTGAGAGGTGAAGCAATGAAGTGATTAAGATGACTTTCAGGGTTCTGGTAAATGTCACTGCTTGTATATAAGACTACACCATTATTGGTTTTGTGTTCAGCTAGCTAACCTGCCCTCAAGTAGTCTTCCTGCATGGATGAGCTAATTTCAGAAAGATCCAAACAGAAATAGACTTTGCTTGTTCACCTGGTCCAAGGTGTAGACTTGGAAAATGAAAACACCAGTAACAGGGCTTTCCACTGGCACCAGCTGACAACACACTCACTTATAGCCAGATACTTTTACTTGTTGTTGATTTGATCCTTCGATAAGAATGGGCATTTGTTAATATTTGGGGGAAATTATTAATTGTCATGTTCTTATGGATCAAGACCAAGAAAACACAACTCAAAGAATTCTCAAAGCATGACATTACCTTTCCTTTTACAGTCTCCCAGAACAGGTTTCCTGATAAGGGTGTCAAGTTTTGCATTTTTATGCATTTCTTTGATAACATGCACCAACCTTTTCAATATTTTATGTTCCTTTTGTTCATGTTTCGCAGACAAGGCTTCAAAATTGAAATAACTCAAACATGTTTCAAGCACAAGAAAAACAGAAAAATTGGAGTAAAGAAAGGATGAGTAAGACCTGAAAAACATACTTGTTTTAATGCTTTCATCCCTATGATAACTCTATTCTAGCATTGGGCACACATTTTGAACAAGATAATGCAAAAAAACAGTTTCTATTCTGACAAATTCATTGGATTCACCGATCAACCATGTAAACAACAATAAATGAAGAACTGGATCTGTTACCTGGTCCAATTTTTGGAGGGGTGCTGCACAGACATGACACATTTCACAACATAGCATGTCTTAATCAAGTGTATAGTTTAGTTATCTTTTGTAACCGTTTTTTTAATTAGGTTGAAAATGTTCTCATTTGACTTGTTCTTTGATTCTCTGTCCAACATTACTTTTTATTGTGTACTGGGTGACTGGATTTAACAGTTAAATGACAAAAAAATGTCAACAGCTATAAACTAACATACAGTATTTGCATACATTTCCATCCAAATCATCTGCTAGCTTTCTAATAATTTATAATTTGGTAGAACAAAAGTGACACATTCAACTGCTTAGAGTATTGCAATGTATTGAAAAATATATTATGTCTCCCCTTCACCCAACATGAAGTGTATCACCAGATTCCTGCCAATAGACAACCCTACTTCTGATGCTCCTAATCAATCTGTGATTTATTTTTTTAGGTGTGATGAGTTCAACAAAGACAATGTGACATACAAAAGCTCAGTGCAGGGCTGACTTTGGGTCACTGCTGCGGTGTATTTTCAAAGATGATATAGGAGTGTGTGTGAGCATTTCCTCTGCTCTCTTGGGGACTAATCAGCAAGACTCTGACAGTGTGCTGTCGATATGGAAGGAGAGAAAAGGAGAGGATTGAGGGTGTGCAGAGAGAGCGAGAGATGACTGGGCGTGTCAGCGACGAGGAGAGACGGGATGAGGACAAAAGTGTGTTCCAGTCATGTTAGGCCAAGTGGAGACGACAGGAACAAAAAGCCTTGTTTAAAATGATTAGCCATGCCTCAGTCACAGCACTTTGAAGACAGACTCAAAGCCCTCCGTGTGGAAAATACCACTTTGAGCAAATCTACATTTCTGCTATGTGCCAGTGGGTCTGGAGTCTCAGACAGCCAGTTATCAAAAATCAAAAAATTTATTTGACAAAGCAAGCATTTAAGAGACTAAACAGAAAATCCACCAATTTATACTCAGGTATCCCTTGCATGAAAGGTGATCCTCTGTGGGAGTTGGTGGAGGTTGCAGCATAATTCCTCAGGGTGGTTGACTTTCATAAATTGGCAAAACACACATCCTAGATTAGTGATCCACAGCATTCATCATAACAGACATTTTCATCAACTGGCTTCAATTACTAGAGTTGCAAAAATGATCAATTTTATATATAAAAGCAGCCTACTGGATTTACTCGCCACAGCTTCTGTACACAGGCTGTTGTTCTTGACACAGGCCACAGAAGGTGTAAGTTGCTTACACCTTCTAGCTCCTTTCGTGTGTGTCATTCCTCACTCTCCCACCACAATTTCCTTCTCTCTGCCTGTCATGTCTACCTGAATGAGGCAAAAAAGACAACTTGAGAAACAACTAATTTTCCCTTAAAATAATGAGTCAAATAGCTAAATTCTGTCAATGCCATTTGAGGCATGCCCTGTGGTAGAAACATGGATAAAGCCTCATTAAATTAGACCCTGAAAATGTAGAATGAATAACATTCGAGCTTATTGATATTGAACAACCCTCGTGTTATCCTAACAATCTGTATTCTCCTTTGCCCTGTGAGATTAGAAGTGACCTGCTTTTATTAAACTCCAGAATTAAAGTAAATAAAAATACTTGAAATCCCAGAGTAGAGATCATCAGTTACTTTTGGAAAGGGTCTGTTTATTATTGACAGATATAACAGAAGCTTTCAAGTCATTTTTGACCCCAAGGCAGCAGGGTTAACTTAGATCATGAGCCCCAGAGTCTTGTGTTTTGTTGTCACAACTGCTTTTTTTGGTGCTTTTTGGTCCAAAATATATATTTAATAAAACCTTAGATTTTTGGTTAATGCAACTGATCACATATCATCTTCAACTGAGAAAGACTGACCTCAAATGTCCGCACTGCCTCCAGAACAAATAATTCATCATAATGTACCATCTCTTGGTTAAAGAGCTGATCATTTTCAACATGTTTTAACACAACGTTCTTCTTAG
Organism: Scarus forsteni; assembly: GCA_036419115.1. Classification (NCBI taxonomy): domain Eukaryota; kingdom Metazoa; phylum Chordata; class Actinopteri; order Labriformes; family Labridae; genus Scarus; species Scarus forsteni. The sequence continues at coordinate 13,205,466 of JAZDUH010000111.1, read as the reverse complement.
GCTGGTAATGCTTGGATCTGCATGGTTATCAGTCCTACATTTTTTGCATGCAACAACAATTTGAGGCAATTTGCTGCTGCTTCAGTGGCTAACCTGCAGACAGTAGCAGTGGAGGGAGCTGACCTAAAACTGACGGGTAAAGGTGTTCTATTATATTTAATCTGTTGCACTTTCCAAAATGTTAACTATGGGTGGTTCATAGTCATCAATCCTGAACAAGTAATCATATATTTTTAAAGAAACTTAGCCAATAATAATCAGGTCCCTATCAATCATGGTACATCTTAAATTTGAATATCTATTTTCTCATCTATCTTATAAGAGTAAGGAAGGTTATGAGCCTAACTGTACAGGCCAATCCTGGTATAAATTATTCTAAAACATTATGCACATTTGCTTTTATGTTTATTTTTTATGTGTTGCTCCTTTTGCATCTAAAGCCTGAGCTTTTCTGCTTCTGAGGGAGTGAAAGAGTTAAAGATCATCACAAGCGTCCACTGTCCACTGGACCTGAGCCAGCCAGTAGGGGACAGTGTTTGAGGTGAGGAGGCCTGTGGGAAACAGAGAGAGGGACCGCTGCCAAGACTAGCTGTAAGAAAGCTAATTAAACTATTGGCCCATTGTGAGGGAGGTGAGGGTTGAAGAACGGGCTCGAGCTCGCCCCAGGAAGCACCTTTGTAGCTTCAGCATGGCTGTACTCACTGAAGCAGACTTTCCACTGAGTCACACAAACAGACCAGCGATGGGCTTTCGATCACTGTGCATCTGTGCTGATCACCATCCCCGCTCCCTCTCTCTCTTTTTCTCTCCCTCTCGCCAAAGAAAGCAACTCCTAGAATCCCTCTGCAGCTTCAATTACTGTGCCCTGCGTGAGCTGTGATGAGTTCCTCATGTGTGTGAAGGATGTTAAAGAGGAAAACACAATGAAGAGTGAAATCTGTGGCATCTGTGACTTCATCTTCTGGTTTATTGGACAATGACTAAGGCAGCTGCCTAGCCTGAAAAAAAGTGACACAACAGGATAAACGTAAAATGATATGTTGACTTTGCTGCTTCTTTAATGATTTCCCTAAATAACATTAAGATATGAATTCTAGACATCTCAAGATTCAGACTTCCAAAATTAGCAGCCACTGAGACAGTTCTTCAGGAGGATTCTCAACAGATTTCTCTCAGCATTTTGTACATCAAATCAACATGAAACACTCCCAAAAAGCAAAGAATATTTTCCTTTCTGCTGTGCAAAGTATTGGTCTCTCAACAATAGACGTCTTTGAAAAATCCTGCGGTCTGCTGCTGGAAGAAACTTTGATAAATTTTAAGATAAATTCCAAGAGTTTTGCAGAGTGAGGACATTATTCTGGCAGATGTCGAGGGTGACCACAGGACGACGGTGAGCGAGGGGTTCATTTGTTATAAATGGCTGCCAGCCAGATGAATGAGATCCCTGCACACTAATGTGGACTCGGCCTGCACATCCAAATCTCCAAAACATTTCTCTTCCTTAACTGACTGGTTATTGGGTGGTCAGATATTGGGCTTGTTTTTTGCATCACAACAAAGACATTTGTCTCTTTTCTATAAAAATGTCAACTATTGGTGCTGTAGCAGCCTGGAGGAAAACAACACTCCTAATCTTTTGCCCCACAAACAATAAAAATCTTTCTAGAAGGGGATGCACACCCTGTCTCTTAAGGGTGGCATAAGGGTTGGTTCACCTCAAATGGACTCATGGTAGTTCTACATAGTCACAGTTTTTTATGCTGTTTGAACTGAAGAGTTGTTATGCAATCATAAAGAGAGGGTGGACTTTTCAAACCATACTGGCATATAGAGTAGCAGGTGAGAAACTGTAGGGATGGAAATTTAAATGGTTTTACTGATACAAAGGCATCAATAATTCTGCATATCGGTCTGATTCTCAAATACTTTCTTTATCTATCCTTGCTGATTTTCTGTGTGGGAAAAAGCTGACCTACCCTGGCTTTCAGTTGTATCAATGTCAAACACATGACACTCTAGATATCTAATGTTGTGTGGCATAGATAAATGCTTTAGAAAATTAATGTTTCCACTTACTGAAAGTTGTGTAGTGTTTTTTTTTGGGGGGGGGGGGGGGGGGGGCAAAAATTAGGACACAATTTTGACCACTTCTTCCCCATGTCTGCCATCATATATGACTTCTGCTGACTGCCTGTGATGACACCATGATGTCCTTAATTTAAAAGGCATACACAACAAAGTGTAAACAACTGATAGGAGAACTGAGAAGCAAAAATAATGAGGATATTGATTCCTTCACTAAGACGTTTTCAATTCTCACCTGGAATTGGTTGTTGATTCCCATCCCTAAAAAACCTCATAGTGTCAAAACTTTGAATGGCCTCCTCACTTTTCTATTACAATGCAAAATGAATGCTTGGGGGAATGAAGCACAAAGAAACGTGTTATCCTGCTGTGCCTACTCACTGAAAGTGACCTGCTTGACCAGTGCCACACTATCTTCTTCCTCTGGTCACCTGCTGTCTTGAACTTTTTGTCTTGAATGTTTTTGAAACTAGAAAAGCACTCGGAGAGCGCAGACCTCCGCCAACGTCACAGTCCTTAGCCATATTGTGATTTTCACCATAAATATTAGTCCTACCTTTATTTCATCTAAATATTTAGATTCCTTGACCATGAAAACATACCATTAGCAATTGGATTCATAATGATATCTATTTTAATTCAGTAGTTATTCACCAAAATCACATTGTTTGACATGGCGGATCCAGACGCTGATCCGGATTAACACCAAAATTGAATCACTTCTTCCTTTTCCCATGCTGAACATTTCCTGAAAATTTCATCCAAATCCATCCATAACTTTTCGAGTTATTTTGTTCACAGACAGACAGACAGACAGACAGACAGACAGACTCTCCCAAAAACATAACCTCCTTGGTGGAGGTAACAATGAGGGAGAAAAGCCAAAAAGGCACTACAAGTTCTATTCACAATATAGACATACGTCTGTATAGCATAATCAGAGTATGACCCATCCTATTAGCCTCTCTGGTTATCCTGGTACTCCTACTCTACAAATCAGCCATAGTCAAAAGTACTTGGGAAAAACAGGAGCAGTGCATGTATGAACCATAAGTGCACACTCAACACTGAGTTCTGCCAAGGTTTAGCTAATTTGATAATAATCATACTTATATTTAAAAATCTCTTCAAAAAAAGTCCTCACTGTTGATGTTGCTGACACGTTTGTTTATGGAGCAGCAGTGTCAATACTAGCATCTTTACACAAATTCAAGCAACCCTTGCAGTCTGACACACCAGATGGACTGTTTCACAAATCCACTGGTTATATCTTGCTCTTTCCCATAGAAAGACAGGAGGAAAGAGCAGAACCCCCAAAGAAAAACTATGGATGGAGTGAATATTTTGTCTGTCATCTTCATCACATGCCAGCCAGAAGCTTGCAGTTACTTCTTGCTTTCAGAACAACTAAACCACGCTCAAATCTCCTGCTTCTTTGTCCTTAAAACAAAGCTGAAAAGCAATCATTCCAGCTTGAAGCTTTGCACAGATTGGATCCTCCTGATGACAGACATGGACTGTGGCAAACCTAGTTGCATCACAAGATTTAAAACCTTAAAACCTCAGTGATACAGTTACATATATCAATGTATCTTAAAATTCAATGACTTTCAAAAGATCATTCTGGTTAGTTGAACTCAAATTAGTCTAACAAAGTACAACACTCTTGTTTAAGTGGTTGTAATGTGTAACTCCTAACATATATATGTTTTTAACTAAAAATATATTGATATTGCACTGTGAACTACTGATTTATCATCACACCACAAAACGCTGTGACACATTGGTGTAGAGATATTTTGTTACTCTCCAGGTGAAAATGCATTAATTCAAAGAATGTTTTAAATCCCCTAATACAGCAACTTTCCTTCTTAAACTAAAACAGCATGTTTGATCTTCAGTCAGAGCCACAGAGTCACTTCTATTATCATTATAATTGTGACTAAGAGAAATAAGCCATGATTTTAAACATCTTTAAAGGAGACATATCATGCTGATGCATGATTTTATACTTACATGTAATATAATAAATTTGAAAACAAGACCTTACACCCCCTTAATTTTCAAAAAATTAGATACTGTATTTTTTCTGATATCCTAGAACGAGATTTGATGCCTCTGAAAATAGGTCATTGCGAGATGTCAGCGAGATTTCAAACGTCGTGACGACACGAGGTACCTTTCTTTTTATTGGAGTAATCTGATAAAACACTTCCTCCTCTGTGATGTCCGTTAGCCACAAAACCGTCACCGAGGAACACATCCACCAGCAGGGGTTTATAGATCCGTAGCTCACATTCACTCATTACCAGCTCTGGCCTGTAGGGTGACTCAATACGTGGTCGCTGCTTTGAGCCTGCCGGAAAATACAGTAGAAGAAGAAGGACAGGCTGGCTCTGCCCCCGATAGAACTGACCAATCAGAGCACAAAGGGCTGTGACGTTGCGAGGTAACTTTAGGTCAGCCTTAAGACCGAGTGTTTCAACGAGAGCTTCATAATGGCCTAAAATGAGGATATTGAGAACGCTATTGTGGGGCAATGAAGGAACTAAATGACTTGTACTGAGGGCAGAAATGCTTTACAGGCATCCTAGTCCGGCATAGTGAAAAGGAGAAACAAGCATGATATGTCCTCTTTAAGCAGTTATCCAAGCCCTTGGTCCTGAACCTAGAGTCCAGGTCTCCTACAGGGCAGACTGGGATCTTGCTACAAGCTAAAGAAAGCTCTGTCAGCTTTGTGGTTGTCTAAGTATAGTTTACATCAATAAAATCAACCACAATAACACAATCACTGCATACGGTAAAGGCGATAAACACACATTTACCTCATCGCTGGGCTGTAGTTTGGTTTATTGTGTATGCTGAGTCATCAGGGACCTCAGTTATGCCTGTTTTGTGGAATCACAATACTTGATGGAACTGATACAGCTCACATAAACACTTGTACAAATATATGCTTCTGCGTACTGTTCAATACACATGTGATTAACATTCAGTTTATACCGACAGTATGTACAAAGACTAAAACACCTTGAAGCTATTTTTTTCTTGCCTTTCTGGGATGTTAACTCCCAGTGGCCAACTCTGATCAGCTGTGTTAATGCAGACTGTAACCTTAAACATTTACAAAGCCAACATAAGAGCACGCACAGCCTGCAGATATGTCTGCACCCTGCTCTGCCTCATTTCAAATTCTGCCCTAGTTGGTCAGCTGATGTAAGACCCTTCAGGCTTATTCAACCCCTCTTTATAGATGTCATACCAATAGAAATCAAGACTTCAGATGCAGCTAGCTAACAACTTAAAAGAGACAAATGAGAGAATAGATTTGTTTTCTTTGCCAAGGCAGGCTGCGATATCATTTAAAATTAAAGCTTACATTAAACATGCCATGACAAAGGCGCGGCTTAAGCTCTGCATACATGATGTGTCTTTACTTAGCAAATTTATCTGTTTGGATCTATTTTTCATTTAACAGCATAAATCCATCTAAAATGACCTACTTCTTCAATATTCTCTTTGGAATGTCGACAAGCATGCACATCAAAAACCAAATGAAGGCCCTAAAAATCAAATATGTAGCATATCCAATCATCCAAATCATTGAAATATGACTGCAGAGCTGTTCATCCTCCATAGCCAATCATTTTAAATTACACTTGTTTTACATCTGCTGCATTTTTAAAACAAATTGGGCAAAAGGGAACAAAACTCCCAATTTTTTTGTTCATGTATAAAGAAACTTGCCATTTAGCTCCCAGAGTGATGGTTTTCAAAGCTGACAGAGTTTTTGTGAGTGAAAAATGAATCAGGGCTCCCTTTGCCATACCTCAGCTTGAAAAGAAGGATCAGTTCTCCACAGGCCATAAAAGCACCTCAAATACATTGTCATGGTGGCTCGTTGTGAAAGGCTTTCAAAGAGCGACGTGATTTAGTAAAAGGTCAGGAAATAATCCAATCCTTTCGTGAGGTGTCTTCTTGCTGCTTTTGCTGCCAACCTTATTATTAGAACTTCACTTTTGTGTAATAATGTCTACTGTGAAAGTGCAATGTTAAGGGGAAATGAACCTCGGAGAGCGAAGGGACATTGTTGCTGTTCTATAAGAGGATATCTTTAAAGAGCCTGTTCTCTTTCAATTTGTTTAAAAGACTCTCCAATCTAAATGTAAACATATAAATGTACCATTTACCCAAGGATCTAGTTTTTACAGCTTCATTACACAGCAGATGCAAAGCGAGCGGAGGGTTATAATCAGGGATCATGTAGTTGTGGGCCTCTCATGGAGTAGATTAAAGGTGTAAATACCAGGGGACACGTAGTATTAGTGAAGATGAGCGGCTTTATATGAGCCGTGTCTTCTCTAATATTTCTTCTGTTGTCTTCTCTATAGGCGGAAAGTCCCCATTGATCCACTTCACAATTCCCAGCACGCATCTGTCTAACTTCTGCTTCGGAAGATTTTCAGAGAGATCAATTTGTCGGTTAATTATAAAATCTAATTTCACTAAAATTGGACGGCTATTGTAGCGTCTGCCGAGTTTGATGAGACTGCAATTTCAGCTTGAACGCAGGTGTTGATGGAATGTGTTTTTCATCAAACACAGAATCCTTCACAGCATTTGTATTAATGATTTATGTCTGTTCCTCTATTGTGCCAAATAATGTGCATGTGGATGCCTGGGGGGAACAATTAGCTGTCATTAACAACCCTTCAATGCACTTCATCCAAACTTGATTCTTAAATTTAGCCGCCTGAAACAGCGACAGCTTGAAAACATTTCAGCCAAAAACAGATGAATATCTTGGAGTATAATAATCAGAGCCAACACTGATGGAAAGAAGCAAAGTCCAATACCTTCTCAAGGGTTATCTGGTGGAGTTAATTGCTCTAGGGGCTCTGGGAGCATGTCTTGTAGAGCATGTCTTAACATAACATTAATTTGCTTCAACATATATCAGATCCTCTCAGATGGAACTGCACATGAACCTTGGCTCCTCAGCTGAAAGCCCAACAGAACTCAAAAATATCCCTGAATATATATTTTCTGCAAGAGTCATGAGTAAGGCTTTTTGAAAGCAAAACAGCTTGAAGTGGTTGAAATGAGCTTCAGTAAAGGCCAAACAGTGAGTCCCCACTTTTTTCTGTGGGTCTTGTTAAGAAGTTGATTCACAAATTCAAATCCTTCATTGACATTTCACAAAATTCTTGAATCAACATTTTTTAACCTTGTGACCAAGCCAAACAGTTGCCAGAAAAACATTTGATTCTATGAAAAATAGCATCAGTAAAAGGGAAAATGTACAACCCTTTGTGCACACTGTTTTCATAACCGAAATAATGAGGACTTAACAATGTGTGGACAGAAAAACAAGACAAGGACTTGGAGACCAGATGAACGCAGAGCCTTTTCATGTGCGTTAATCAAACTTAAACTGAACAATTAAAATGCTGTTATTTGTGGTTTTAGGCTAGTTTAAATTTGATAAAGAATATTAAAAATCTTAACCCAGTTAAAGTTTATCACACACTTCAGCCTTCTGACACTTAAATAGAGGTGAATGGAGAACAGATAGTTTTACATTCAAGGCTTATGTTCTTATTATGGATGGTTGAAGACTGGATCCAACATTAACTCCTATCCTACATACCAAGGCCCCAAATTAAATGTAAAAAAGTCAGATCTTGAGGTAACATGCTATGGGAGTGCACATGTAGAGCCACATAAACACTCAGCAAAACTTGTTGCCAGTTTTAGCTTTGAATTAATAAAGATTGTTGTGTTGTGTGCTTACCACATTTGCCTAGAGCTATGGTGTCTAAACTATGGTCCAGGGGGAAAATGTGGCCCGTTTCTCATTTTCAATCAGACCTCAGGAAATTCCAAAAGGAGTATGGTGTCGATTAATAACAACTGCAATCCTTTTCTCTACTATCTGTGATCACATTAAAGTTTAGAAAGCATATTTTACCAGTCATTTTAATCATCCTTAGGCACCAACACTCCTTTGTGCAGTTTGTTTTGATTTGTGTCTTAATGAGGAGAGTCCTCTATGCTGCACCATTATCAGCCTAACCAGTCAATCGTGTAGCAACAAGGGCCATCTAGGGTCCACTGAAATGGTCATCCCACATCCTAAACATTGATACACTGAAGGTGATGTACATCACAGTGATTTTCATGACCCTTGATTGACCTGAGGAGTAATTTCTGCAATAACTGCTTAAAAAACTAAACTCTGGAGAGTTTGGGTGTCATCTGTGAATAGTGGAAATGTCTTTGACCAAAAAAACTGGTGATGAAATGTGGCCATGGCACATGTAATGTTATATAATAGAGTTAACATTCTTTTAGCAGCATCTATATGATTAGGAGATACTGCCCATAATAGACTGTGCAGGGTAACACATACCATCTGAAATGAACTTAAATTTCTTCTTTGTTGAACAAAAAATAACTCACGCAAATAACTTGAGCTGTATAATGCAATTCCAGCAACCTCACGATACGATGTGTATTCCATTAAAAAGGCAAAGACACCATCTGTATCAAGATACATATAAACGTAGGACATAATCTACACCTTCTACAAAACCCTGGATCTGTTGGGGTTTTTTAAAGTACGAGAGAACAAGGACAAGGTTTAAAGGATTGTACAACTCAATACACCAACATGTCAGGTCCTAAAATATCTTAGAAGTTATTCCAAATTTGAAATGTGCTGCATCATGCACTTTGGCTATGTTAATGGGTAACATTACCCAAGGTGTATTTCAATAAATGCTGCCACAGAACTTTTAGCCAAAACAGTTCTGTAGAACCAGTATCAACACACGTATCAGAAAGGAGTACATGATGATACATCATATTTAACCCTATTTCAATGCCACCTTTCAGTGTCTCACAAACCCCACTTTAATACCCAAAGTCTACAGGAGCACATACAATAAAGTAACATTCAGATGGTTCGTGGTTTCTACCTTACATTAGGGCTTATAATCAGATCAATTATGATGATACTGAAGAGAATTAGTGAAACCACACACATTTTCAAGCTCCATTTTCACAATGTTGCAAGTGCAAAATGATGCAGAGCGTTTGGATACTAATGCAGTGATTTGGGACTGAGATGGTTCCATCATGATATCCTCTGATAACATAATTATGTATTGTATCTCAGTTGGCATAGACTGCCAAACCAAATCAGCTGCAGTTCACATTCCAGCATCCCAGTCGTAGAAGCAGCGGCAGTGAAGATGGGGTGGGGGAGGAGGAGGAGGCATGAAGGCAAAGAGCAGGGCCGGGTGGGAGATGAAGCTCGGAGCTTGAAGCTAAGAAAATGGGATGCAAAGGCAGTAGATTGGAGACCAGACACAGGGAGCTGAGTGAGGGGGAAGCCAGTGCCAGTGTTCTTTCACTTTGCATCAACGTCAGAGCAAGAGAGCGGGCGAGAAGAGCAGGAAACCATGGCACAGAGGAACGAGGGTGGCAAGAGGGTGTTTAGAGGAGGAGTGTTAATCCCAGAGCCTGAACTGCCACTGTACACTGCACAGAATAGCCAGGGTAGAGACAAAAACATTCTGACTTATAATTTGCCCTGCAGGGGAAAGTTAATCGTGGATAAAATCTTATTTAACCAAGTGAAAAAATTTGGTGACAGACAAAACCATGCAGTGAGGTAGAAGCTTTAGAAAAGCAACACAGACGAACTAATTAAAGCACCTATGAAATATTTAATGTTAGAGTGAATACTTTGAGGAATTTTGGCAGGATGTGCACATTCAATGCAGCATTGTCACATAATGTAAAATGCACAGTTACAACTGGAGTGTAGAGACCGAGGAGATCTGTATATGATGGAGGGAACAACAATGACAGAGGGATAAAAAGAGCTGGGACAAACCTACACTAATCCACATCTAGACAATGTATCATTGTTCCCACACAGTCACAAACGTCTCCCTGCTAGTCTGTGAAATTAGCTAAAACCACAGACATTACTAAAAACTGGATGCAGTCTAAGTGCTATTAAAAGGAGTTTAAGTCCATGGTAAACTCTTTGATGGGAATTTGCATTTAGACAAGTTTGAGTGAACTTAGATAAAGACAAAAAGGCCAGTCTTAAGCCACCTGATAAACACCCCACAGGCTTGGAGTAAATCCAGCTATTGCTCCTTTTTATGGCTGACTTGACACCAGAACGGTCCAGGTGGCATTCCCTGTGGCTGAAAATGGGGGCTCATGCTGAAGTTTTAAAAGCTGTAGATTCTTCAGTCTCCACTTCAGACTGGCTGCAGGAGCCCTGTAGGTAGCCTCAACACGGTTTTAATGTCTGTGAGTAAGTTGAGCTAAAGTTTGGATGAGATGACATGTACAGTTTTTGTCCATGACAAGGCATCGAAAACATTCCAAAGGCTCCTTCAACAATCAAATGGCTGGCCCCACATGGCTCCATCCGTTCTTATAACAGTCTATATAAAGGCCACAAATAACTTCCACAAAATACTTTACAGTGCTCTTAACACAAAATGTGGCCAGTCTTCAAACTCCTCAGCATGAGAGCAATCCCTCCTCTTCACCATTCGTAGAATATGTGCTTAAAGAGTCAGTTTGAACGTTTTCTCATACTGATGTACATGAACATGTCTACACATGTCTGTGCAGCCACAGGAAACACTAGAGCACAGCACTCGAAAGTGCAAGCCATTTTTAACTTGTCAAAAAATCTAATTTCCAGTGCAGTGAGTACATAAATAAACCACCTACTTCAGCTTAAACTGTTTTCTGAACTAAATTGTAATTGTATTTATTTCAACTTTAAAAATAAGCATTTTAACAGGTACTGTACATGTAACTTCAAGAGACCAGCCAGGTGCTTACTGGGTTTTCCAGCACCAGGGGAGACGAATTGGCTGAGACAGATACAATATGTTTTGTTTCAGAAGTCAATGTGGAAACAAAAAAAATGGAACATGTTTTGTGTCAGCTTTGACATTATAATAGAGGATAAAACTCAAGAGGCATTTGTGAGGTTTTCAACAGTTGCTAAAACAGCAACTTCTAAGATTCAGCTGCAAGTCATCAGCTGACGGGGTCACTGGTTAAAGCCTAACTGGCTGTTCAATACTTGCTTTCAGAAAAATATTGGTGAGATGGACAGGTTTAGCTACAACAATGCCATCAGGTCTTTTGTTTTAATGAACTGTTGCACGTGGCCTGAACTCTGGTGTCTGCTTCTGAAGTATCTTCCAGTTTATGAATAGAAATGTTTAAATACCAATTTTATTTCAGGCCTAATACACTTTTGTTGTTACACGAAAGAATTTTGGGGCTTGAGCTTTTTTGGGTACAGTTTTACTCCAACCAGAGTATCATGTATCTTTTAATGGCAAACGTGGTAAGCTGCACATATTAAAGCATTTGTTATTACGTTAAAAATTAGTACTGTAGGGATGCTTTTCATAAAATAATTGAAACAAGTTGATTCACACATGCACTTTATACTCATGCATGTGTTTGCAAGCCCCCTGCCCCACAGGCACACTCTCACAGTTAAAATACTACAATTAGTTTTGGTTTACTTCAGCAAAATGTTTTCAAAACAGCAGTACTTCTAAATGAGCACAGTCTAATTCTTTCCACTCCTGATTCCTGTTCTCTGACATGTTGTGTGTTGTGTAAGAGCCAAATGTCCATAGAAAGACAGAACAATAGCCAACTTTGAAGATCAGCTGAATGTGTTATTATATTATTGCCACTTGAACAGTGTCCATTGTTGAGCAGAAAGTTGAACCACACTTCAGAATCACACTTTGTTGAAGGTTTAATTTGACACAAAGGCAGACCTTGTGTCCTCTGAAGCATCTCAAATTTTCCTACCTGGGCTACCAGAAAGATAAAAAATTGAAATATTTTCAGAAAGATATATATTTTTTGGAATAAAACAGCTACTTTGTCAAGTTAAGGAGACCTTCATCTTCACTCTGACAACTGACTGAAATAACTTCTTTGTAGGAGGTTTTTTTCACTTAACTGGTTTTAACAGACATTACATCACTCCTTTCCTTGCTGCCCTTCATCCGCTTCCTGTCCATTTTAAAACTGATTAACTATTTCACTGATCAATTCAATAGCATGTACAGGTCTGGCCTTAAAGGTGCTATGAGGAGAATCTATTACTGGCGAAATAAAGACTCTGCTTCCCATGAGCACGCGCGGCGACTGTCGTAATGCTACATTCCATTAACCTTGGAACTGGGAGTGACATCATCTCTGACTTATCTGCGTTCCAGTTGAAGTTGGAAAAAAACATGCTGATCTACCAGGCTATTGTTAGCTGTTGTTAGCACGCCCTGCATTGTTGTTCACAAATATCACATGAAGAATGTGATTATCAATATGGCAGCATTTTTGTAAATATAAGTCTAACAATACGATGTATACAGCTGATCTAGAGCGACACACCCCAGTCAGAAGTGTGAGTAAATTGATTATTACAGGAGCTAAATAACTGTTCACACTGGGGGCATCCATCTTCGATTGTCAACTCGGGGGTGGCGAGGTTTCACCGAGTTCCCAGTAGGAAATTCCGACTTCGGGGAACGTTCCAGTTGCAGTTTCCTACTCGGAACCCAGAATTCCTACTTCTGACTACAACTGGAACGCACCAAAGACGTGACTGAAGCCAAAGCGTGTGTTTGTTGTGTTAAAGCTGATCGGACCTTCCTCAGAACTCTGCATTGCTTTACAACTTCTTTTTTCAACAACTTACAGGATGCAAAGCGACCAGGTACTGTTTCTCTTTCTAGTTACGTAGCGGTAGTTTTTGATGTGTGACAACAAGCAATTTTTGGAAAACTTGTTATCGTAGTTGTAGCCGGCTATATATCACTACTTACAGCCCGGTGCTTTAAGACGTGTAATATAAATAACAAAATAATATAAATTTGCTCTAGTTTTAATTGTCTTGTTCCCGAAGTTGAGTATCCAGACCAGTCCAGCTCTGTCCGACCCTACCAGAAGGCTAAGGAATAGCATTTATAGATAACCTATTTTGATGCTATTAAACTCATCTTAAAGTGTGTATTTTGATCAGGCATATATCTAAAAGTGAGACTTTTTTGTAATTACTTAGAAAGTCCCCACAGTCTCCTCAAGTTATAAATCGATACTAGTTCCATCTGAGGATAGTGATTTATTTGTCTTGACAGCATTGATTTGAGGTCGACTAACCTGACACATCAGATGGACTGTTTAATATATCTATGGGATGTGTTTCACATCCATCTGAGGAACATCTCACAGGCCCTTGGTTCCCAGTATGGGGAGTTTGAACCCCAGGGGTGGCACCAGAGGGTTTTAGGAGGGGCATGTGGCTCTGTCAGCTGTGGGTTTGACATATTAAGTTTATATATATTATCCAAAACAGGGGTGGCAAACATGATGCCTGTTAGCTCACAGGGAGCCTTGATGGGTGTCTACAGGGACCTTTTTTTGTATAATAATTTTTATCTTTTGCAAACTAATCATGCTTATACAGAGACAAAAATCAACAAATGTCCCATGTGCATTACATTATAAAACCATCTATTTTCTATTCATTTTTGACCTGGGTGGGATCAAAGTTTACATGATGTGCCAACAACACTCTTTGAACACAACTGAGGCCAGCTACAGCCTAAAAGAGTCAAACGTTTTCAAGATAAATGAGCAAAGAAAGAATTTAACAGAGTGATAAAAAGTTTAAATGAATCACTACAGATCTATGCAGAGTAAAAAACCATTACAAAACTATTACATTTTCATTAACAGGTTGAGGAAAACCAATCCAAGAAATTTCAGATCAAATAAATCACATATAAGAGCACACAATGAAAAACAATCTGAGCTGTCAAATGGCAGCTAAACGCTCAGCAGTCACCATCTGCATAAGTGTCACTGTTCACAAATGTGTTTTATCGAGTTCTTTCACACTGCACTTAGTCAAGAAAATTGAGAAAACTTATTTCAGACAGTCATTACATGAAACTTTTTGCCTCCGCTAAATGGCTTTAAATTGTGGAGGTAAAATCCGCAATTCAAAAGTGAGATGGTGTTGAGAATGAGACGCTCTCGCCTGGATAATCCTGTGCCCCCCACTGCACCATATCTCCTTAGTTGTGTTCTCTGACTATTTGACTTAAAGAAAAAAGAAAACACACTCCCAGAAAAAGACCAAACACTGTGTAAAGCCAAAAGAAACATGATATTAAGCCCACTTTTACAAATGGTGCCTCATTTTTGCTGTGTTATCCCAGAAGAGACAGCTTGGGTTTTCCACAATAAAGGGTGAATTATCTGCTACGATACGTTTTATCACCTCTTCTAGGTCACTGTTTTAGTAAAGCAGGTGACCCATCAGTCTTGCTGCAGCCAGTGGGGTATGCTGGGTAAAAAGGGGTGGAGGCTCAGGAGTGGCTCCTTAAATCTCCACCTCCATTAATCACACTTTGCATGCCAGCAGCCCACCGAGCAGTGTGACAGTGACAGCACTGAGAATGATTAATACTTAATGCAGCGTTTAAGAGAATGATTTATGCCATCTGTTAGTGGATGACATGCTGCAGAAGTTGGCCACACTGCTCACACACACTTGTCGGTGAGGATTAAGAGAGTGATACATAACTTAATCTCAGGAGCAGCAGGTCACCTCTAAAATTAGACTGATTTTAGACCATGAACACAGGGGGGGATTGTGGGCGTGAAGAAGGGAGGATATGATATGAGGGGGTGGGTGTGCATAACCTCTACAGAAAATTAATTGGAGTAGACCAAGGATCCATCCATTTCTGCCATTTATCCACCTTAGCTGCATGCAAAGCTGATGATTTCTGTGATGTAAACCGGAAACTGATTTGTACTTCTAAAGCGTTTTTCAGTCTTCTGACCACTCAGCGTACTTTTACCATTTATCATCAGAAAGTACAAACTCGCTCAGACACTTTTAATTGAAAACTAGAGACTGGTGTTGCCTAAGCTTTGATTATCCAGTAACTTAATTCAATAAAATGAACCTATTCTATAAAATTGGATTTATTCTTGACTTCAAGAGTCACAACATTTCAGTCTTATTAATTTACTTTACATACCTAGTTACACAGTGGATGTCAGCTGTTGAAATCTCCATGGCAACACCTGACAGATATATCTCAGGAGACTAAGCTCTGTCAAACTTCTAACTAGCTGCTGTATTTGTGTTCTCTCTCTGTTAAAGCTGAAGAGAACGAGGTTAACAGCTTTGTTGCAACTATTTTCTTTTTTTCCTTAAATCTTATTTTCCTGCCAGAGTCAACCAGCCAAAAACTCAACAATAATTGTTCTGGCAGTCTGCCACTAGTAAATAATTTTTAAGGACATGGATTCACAGGGCAGTCCCTGAACCAATCAGCTAGTGATTGACTGTGTTATAGACACTGGCAGACACATCAAATATTAGGCCTCCAATGCTGAAAACTGTAACTCTACGCCAACACTTTCCTCTCATGCAGCGTGCTTATCCTATTTAGGCATACCATTTCAGGAGAAGTACGCTTTGAGAGGCCATTTAAGAACAATCTTGCCAGTGCAACTTGTATAAGCTCCTTCAATTACTGCCAAACAAATATGTGCAGCTTTTCCTATTAAAACAATCCATTTGGTGCCACCTTGGGGCGTGACATATCCCCAGATTTGTTATGTGCCAGTTCAAATGAACTGACAAGCATTCAGTTGTAGAGAATTATAATTGCAAATGTGAGCACCGATGCGCTGGGGTGGGGCGACCAAGGCCCTGACATCTAAAGGGTTAGCATGATTTCATCCGACTAAATTTCCTGAAAAAAAGACCATATTAGTGGGTGAAAAGAATTATTTAATACAAGTTTTAGATAAAGAAGTGTTAAAATGTTATCACACAGTGGGTGGTAAGTTATAAAATTTGCAGGACTCAGTTATTACGCTCTGTCTGCTTGTTGTGTCTATAGCATCCAGTATTTACGTTTTTTTAATGTGAGTGCTATTTTCTTCTTTGTATGAACAGTTTAGTATTAAAAAAAAGAGCTTTTTGTGCCTCCAAGCCCACCGTACCTTTGTTTGTAGTGTTAACCCTTGCAACTCCATGGGACGTCAGCACCCCCAAGGCCACATCTCACATTATTTACAATATCTCAATTACCATGCAACAGATCTTTATGAAGTCAACATTGTTTGGAAGCTTTTCATTTTATCTATCTAAAAAGGTTCAAGTCCAGATACATCCCTTTCAGAAGGTTTCAAGTCAAGCCCTAAAATCAAGTGCTTTTTAGAGGTATTTTCCACAGTGATAAATCCTTGTTTATGTAATAATTTGTCATATTCTTATTTTAAAATTGTCCATGAGGTTGTCCGAAGTTCAATTTTGAGGGAAATGGCATCAACTTCCAGTCACTCTGTTGACTAGTTGTGTCGATTGGCTGCACCCAAGGCTCAACAAGAGACAAGATAGTTATCTGCCCAGCTCTAGAAGAGCAGAAAAATGGTCACCCACGACTAAAATAAAAAGATAAAGAAAGGAGAAAAAGATGCTTATGGTGTTTATCATCTATACATGAGAGTATATATTTTAGGTGCAAACTTTATGGATGAGGATTTACAGTAATGACTCAGAGTCTGGAAAAATGCAAAAAGGCCAAAATTGGGAAAAAGGGAGTGTGTTCTCAGCAGGATGACTACGGGATCCAACCAGTGCAACCCCAGTGCAGTGAGTACAATGTAATGTGTGGCACAAATAACACTATACAGCAAAAAACTTTGAGCCAGTTTGAGCAAAAAATGGCTAGAAATTGCAAGGGTCTTAGCATGTAGGTTACCCAACAAAAGGGAGCCTAAACAGCAGGACTGTACGGATCTGTTATTTAGTTACCTTTCCTATGCGACAGTTAAAATGCAAATAACTGAAAACCAGTTCCAACTGAACTCAACCTTTGCCAAAAGCTTATTACTCAAACAATATATTTTTGAACTGTCTTAACAAACATATTAGACCACAGCAGAGCTTTACAACTACATGACAGGGCCTCATAGCTATATATCAAGCTGTCAACTTAGAACAATAAATCAGGTTTAGTGCTCCTCGACAAAATTCCAACGAACATGACGAGATGAAACAAAGTGATGAGATCAGAATTGACTTTGATTCCAGTTACTCCTTTAGAGCATGATTTAAAGACATCACAGATATGTCTTTAGATAGTAGTACATAGGTTTTTTTGTTTTAATAGAATTCCTAAGGCTTTCATAGATAACAAATACATTTAACAGATTAGGGCTGAACAATTAATTGCAAATTAGATTAAATCCCCATATGGCTTGTTGCAATTTTCAAATCGCAGAAGGATCAATATTTTTAGCCCAAAATGTGTTGAACATTTTGGTATTGTGGTGTAGTTTTTTTGCAGTTTGATGCCTACTTTTTACCTCTATTCATACACTTATTTCCCACTTTTGGACCATTTTTACCTTTTTTTAACCCTGTTTTTACAACTTTATGCCTATTTTGCCCCCATTCACCTTTTTTTGGCCACTGTCAGAACCATTTTTGGAATTTTTACATGGTTTTTGAAATTTAATTTCAAATTTAAATCCCCATTTTGCTGCCATTATCAATTTTCCTAAGCCAATTAATTTTGCACCTATTTATTAACCTTTTTCCACTTTCATTCCATTTTTACCCAGTTTTTACAATTTCATACCTATTTTGCTTCTGTTATTCACTTCTCCACTTATTCTCAAATCTTTTATCCTTAGAGTAATTGAATGTCATATTGGTTTTACTATAAAAAGATCGACTACTTATGTTTGTTTAAGAATACATAAGATGAGGAACATTAAAAAGATTGCAGAGTAAATCGCAATATTGGGGGAAAAAATTGTAATTAGATTATCTTCTCAAATCGTTCAGCCCTAAAACAGATATTGAAGAAAATATAAGGAAATACACATTAAATCTAAATGCTTGAGTTCAAATATTACATTTAAAGTAATATTCTCCAACCTCATTCAAGAGTTATATGGGTACAAACATCATCACAGTTCAGCAGTATGCAATAATAGTATTTCTACCACATCTGAGCAAATAAAATAAAAGTCAAATTTACACTGAGGGGTTACTTGAAGGTTACATGTTACCAACAAGGATCATGAAATCTCAAGACCTGATTGCAAATGAGCAGCGTTATCTCTGGCTGTCTCCCTTCACTCACTTCCCTCCATAATATTTACATATTCAAGCAAACTGTCAAAGCCCCAAAACAAACAATTTGTTATCCACCAGAGTTAGCATGGTTAAAAATACTCTGCATCAAATCTGCATAAAAAGTATCAGTGGTTCGTCTGAGATTAGCGGCTCTGCCTCCTCTCTCCTCCTCTGTTCTTCACACAGCTATCAGATGACAAGGTGAACACAAGGGTAATCAGTTTGGTCACTGTTTTGAATCTTTTTTATTCTAGAAGGCTTCTCTCCCGGCTCCTGTTTGAAGTTCCCGCTGGGAGTTAATCGACAAAATCAGTCCTTCAGCGAACGCTCCGATCTTAACTCCACCCAATAAACAGCCTGTGTCAAAACTTCACTTCAGATTAACATTTACATGCTGCTCTCATAATAAAAGCAGCCTCTGTTCCATAATCAAGATCAGAAAGAGAGAACCCACTGCTATATTCAAATGCCAGAGAAATTTGTCCTTGGGTTTTTATAATTCAAACACAAGCCTCCAGGGACAGGAGAGGCGATGTTTGTCAGTCACGGGCGAGCACAGACTTGCCCATCAGCGGACTCGTTCAGCAGCAATGTTGTTCGAGAGCGTGGGAGAAAAATGTGTATAGAGAAAGTTTGATGCATTAATAAAAAAATGCATAAATCAAACCAGAAACGTTTGAAACAAACTTCTCCTTAGTGCAGATTTATCATCCTAATCTGACGTTTTTAAAAAAGCAGAACAAAATAGATTTTCAACTTTTAAATGAGAGCTGCAAAATACAAAGTGGGGTGTTGAATAACCTAGAAATCATCTTTGGCTTGTTGGAAAAATATGTTTGTACTATCACACCCTTTGATAAAGCATTCTCATATGCAGTGCCATGCATGCAGCCCTGTCATATTTAAACACCAACAAAGCTCAATTTGAACCTAATCACAGCTTTATTTACAACCTCCCAAGTATATCTGCTATACATATTTCCTTTATTAAAAAAATAATGTATACAATTACCATCTGCATGTATTAGAGAGAAATTCCACTACATGGCCCCTCAGGTACCAGTACTGATGGATTTGGTGTTAAAAATAATTCTTTACCTACCATTTTCAATACCAGGAAATGCTTCTTGTCATTGAACCGGAGGAAGAAGTGCTTTATGTTTTAGTAAAGGAGCCACAAGAGAGTCACAAAACCATATTCTTACATATTGCTGTGTTACAGTATATATGATTTATTTATGATTTGGGGCAAACTTTTTACACTGTTTCTCTTAAATTCCTATTGTCCACATCATCTCTAACTCCTGCAGCTTTGATGATCGATGCAACAGTCTATTAAATCAATCATAACCCTTCACTTCTGCAGCTCACATTTGGTTATAAAAGAACCCTGAGTGACGCATTTGGGACATCTGCAGTATTATTCGAGTGCTTTTAAAGAAATTTCTCCTGATGAACTCTAGGGTTGCCAACTTCTGGGAATTTTGAAAGTACGGAATTGACAGGAATAATTGAAAATACACCTGGAATTTACAAAACTAATGGATTTTATATATAGTTGGGAAAATATACTGTGGCATCATTTTGACTAAAACAGTCAGATTTCATGCTAGTAAACATGAGAGAGCTATTCCTTAATAATATACTTAACTCAGTGTTTACTGCAGGGGTATTGAGGTCATGCTCACACGTACACTGTGCATTCCTCCATCACATACCCAGATGGTCCTACCATATAAAGTGACGTTGAAATGGACTGGTCAATAAAATAAATAAAACTTGATACATTTCAAATGCTAAATAAATCTGTAATAATTTTATATTATTCATTTGTATGAATTAGCATGGTTGTCTGCCTATGACAGAACAAAATGATTTATGTTCATGATTGGAAATGACACAGTTCTTTAAAATTAAACCCAATTTCCAGTTAATTTCCAATCTGAAGTATCTCCAAAACTCCCCTGTTCATCATCCCTGGACAGTTTCTGGACAGTTTCCACAAATTAACTGGAAATTTTCAGTTCCTGTGAAACTCTACTGAATACTAAGAAAGAGCAAAAAAACAGGCACAAATATAAAATAAAAACCTAAATGAAAAAGTCAGGCAATGTAACTCACTCAGCACACAGAAGTGCAGTATCATCTAGTTGAAAACACTGCCATAACATGAAGTTTTTCAATTAGACAGAATTACATCATTTTACAAACATGATCATGGTGATAATGCATTTTGTCACACTGCAAAACATGCAATCATGCCATCACTTCTGTGTTTAGTAGTAGCTAAAACTACCTGTTTACTTATTACCTCCGCCAAGGAGGTTGTGTTTTGTGAGAGTTTGTTTGTCTTTCCTTCCGTGAACAAAATAACTCAAAAAGTAATGGATGGATTTTAATGAAATTTCCAGGAAATGTTCAGCATGAGAAAAGGAAGAACTGATTCAATTTTGGTGTTGATCCGGATCACTGTCTGGGTGCCATTACGAAAAATGTGATTTTGGTGAATAACTACTGAACTAAAATAGATATCATTATGAATCCAGTTGCTAATGGTATGTTTTCATGGTCAAGGAATCTAAATATTTAGATTAAATAAAGGTAGGACTAATATTTATGGTGAAAATCACAATATGGGTGAGGACTGTGGTGCTGGCGGAGGTCTGCGCTCTCCGAGTGCTTTTCTAGTTTTTAATACTTACAATCTATGACTGACAATCTGAAGTCACTATCAGTGGTTAGCAGACAATTGGTCTCGAGTCACAGGGACTTGGACTCGAGGCGACTTGAGCCGCTAATGAGAAGACTTGCAACTCGGCTCGGACTCGAGAGAAAATGTCTGCAGACTCGACCTGACTTGAGACAACATGATTGGGAAAATTGTACGCAGTCAGGCTTTATGAAGAGCCAAACAGGAAATATACGCCGCTCTTTCCTTTTAGGTTCACTTTATTGATGCTCCATTCACAGTGCACTTGTCCGTCACCTATAACTGTCCCGCACACAACACAGTACTACACACATAGGTTCCTACCACACACCTGCTTCTGCTACAGTGATGATCAGTGGGTAGGGTGCGCAGGACGCAGGTTTCACTTTGGCAACCGCTATGTCTTCTGTGCCCAAAGTTATTTTCTTTGCATATAAACAATTTCAATCAGATGGAAAATGAAGACACACCAAGTGCACGACCGGCAACGCTTTGATAAGATAAAAAGAGGGCAAAACATTGAACTTTATCTGCCACCTGACTGCCACCTCAAGATATAAATCTGAGTGCTTTTTGGGTGGACTGGGGAACAATGGTGAGGGATTGACCCATCATAACCTGTGACTTGACTCGACTCGACTAGACTTGCCCACAACAGAAAAAACTTGGGACTTGCTTGAGACTCGGATCAAATGACTCGAGACTTGCTAGGGACTCAGATCGGAGGGACTTGGGCAATTGTCTGGTGGTTAGTGCAAAGGGACAAAAAAACTGATTCCATTTTAAAGATACAGATTCCATTATCAATGCAAGCTTACTGATCTGAATTTTTACCAATTCCCTTATTGAGTCCTGTGGATTTTCTGTTACCAAAACAATTTGACCAACAGATATTTTGGCAACAATGTCTGACACATGTCACTCCTCATGTTTCATGCTGTGCTGCATAGACAAATGCTTCTGTGGGTTGCTGGTGTTCCCAGTTTTGCTTCAAATTACAAACCAACACTTTGTTGAATTAAATTGTTAAGAAAAAAGCTAAATGATAATGATTCATTGAGCTTATTGTTAATTCCCAACTATAACTAGTTAACAACAGGTTTTGATTTCCTACGTGGTTTTGAACATGATGTTACTTTAAAAGAACAAGAAGCAACAGGCATATTTGTAAACCATAACCTATGAAAAGACTTAAAAACTCAATGAAAAATAAATTTAAGTTGAAATTTAATCAATGTACATAAAAATGCACTTATCACAAAAAATATATATATTCGAAAAAAAGTTTCAATGCATATTCCCAAAGGCAAAAAGGATATTGCAAGTTTTTTTTTCAATTCTGCTTATCCCTTATATATGGCCAAAATTAAGGCCTGCCTAAATTTGAATTAACAATGCCACATTTTTATGTATTTTTGGGCATTCTGTGCCTTTATTGATTGGAGAGAGACAGTGGATAAGCTTGTGAAAGAGGGTGAAAGAGTAGGGGAAGACACTCTGCAAACTGGTCATAGGCTGGATTCAAACCCTGGCGGGCAGAAGTATGTATATGGGACGTGTATGGTTGCTAACCAGCACAACAATGCCAATTTTTAAGCAAAAAAGACTCCTTTCCTCTCGACTTACTTAACTTTGCTCCACCGTTGCCCTTTAACTGATCAGTCTCTCAACAAACTCAAAAGTACATGAAAATAAAAATAACAATAAAGCATCATGTTGGGAAACTTTTATAACAGAAAATAGCACCAGAGGCGTGAGCAGCAGTATGGATTTTAAACGAAAAGAGAAATGTCAAACAAAAGCAGCCTCAGATGTCTCATTTTTCCAATCACAGGCAATAGTCATGTCTCGTTAACGTCTGATCGGTTGCACAAGTTTGCTCTTTTTTTTCTCTTTGACGGAGAACTGAGACATCAAGGTAAGCCTGAATACTTGAGCTGTTGAGCAGCCTCTCTGCCTTTCGTCTTACGTGACTTCTCCCCCTAAAAAACTCTAATGATGTGAGTGCTATGAAACTACGAGGCAGAGCGAATCTGAGGCGAGCTCGCTCATACACTCTCATGATTGATTGATTGATACACAGTGGTAAATCAAAGAACGGGGTGCCTTTTCAATCACAGCCGGAGTCTTTGAACATAAATAACAGCTACCATCTTGCCTGTGGCAGTTTCGGCTTGTGGCAAAAAAAAAAACACTTGGCAGTCAGTCTGAGAGCGAGACAGAAGCGCTCACAAATGGAAATTTATGTACACCCATTTGACACTTTTCACTCTTGATTGGTTTGTATTTCGCCTCCTTCTCCTTCCTACCCATTATCACAGATGATTAGCATTATTTCTAAGCACTGTAAGGCAAGAGGAAGAGTACCAGGCAGAAAAAAGGGCCGCTAACCCTGACTAGTACCCTGCAAGCAGCTGATAGAAGTATTTTCTGTCTCCTGTTGACAGCACAGACACTCAGCAGTCGCTCAGCAGAGACCCAAGCCAAGCACAGGTAGAGTCAGAGGTAGACTAATAACAGCTTCAGCTGCCGGCACATTTAAGAGTGAGCTTTCTCCTGAGGCAATTAGAGCTGAAGCGCCTCTCTGCTCTGTTCTCGTCTGTAATTTTAGGAATAGCTATCAAAATTACACAGCCCAAGAGAAATTACTGCAGGACTTAGCTGCAATTTATTGATGCTCTTGAATATTAAAAAAGAGCTGTATTTAGAGCATTATTGCCAATGTTTGTTCCTGCACTGAGATGTGTTCCACTTTCAAGGAGGTGTTCATTCACATCACCTAAGAGCTGTAACTTAACCTTTAAGAGGATGACAGGCTGCCAATTATGCCATTAACGGGCCCATCAGTTCTGAGAGCAGCCAAAGAAAATTACTGCTAAACCGCTCCAATTACTCTGGATTGTTATTCGATGTATTTTGACAATGCTCTGGGAGATATCTGTCAGCTCTCTGAGTATGACAGAAATGAAATGCATAGTAAAGCCTTAATTTTACTACTTTTCAACAAATTTTCAGCAGTTCCTAATTTCCCTGAAAAAAATTCCAAGGTTTCTTGCCAGAAAACCCACTCAGATATCAAATGCTCATGAACTGCTGTTTAAGTCCTGCTCCGAATATAAGAAGAAGAAGAGTAGAAGAAGGTTGAAAAAGAGGTTGTTTTGATGTAAATATGTCTGACCATTCTCTCTTAAAGACGTACGCCAACATTTTATTTTTGTTTTCGTGTCTCGCCTCACTCCTGAGTCCATCACAAGCAGGTAAACACCATTCTATAGACTGTGTTAGTTAGCTTAGCTCAAACTCTGGAAGTCAACCAGAATAGCTAGCATGCCTCTGCCTATAGTCATCAGATAAACTCTTCAGCAACTCTAGTTCTGTGTGCATGTTGTGACTGATTTTACTTTATGTTACATAGTCTTCTGCTGTCCACTCCTACACAGATGCCTAGTTTAGTTTATCAACTGCCATGTAGGTTTATGCTACAAATATAACGTCCGTGAACGAGTGGTCATTTGAACAGATATTTTAAGTGAATGATGAGAACTGATATGCAGTTATCAGTGAGCCATTTGTTTGCAAGGCATTCTTAAATGCAAATTGTCTGCAAATTTAAACGCCATTGACTGCCAGTGTCTAAAGGTGTAGTCGGCGATCTTCAAATCTTCTACTCTTAATGCAGTATTTGTCAAAATCACCGTATTTCTCCTCTCTATCCACAAGATCTCACCACTGACAGCATGTTGAAATAAAAGTCCGGTTTCAATACACAGCCTTGGCTCTGAACTTCAGAAGGTAAATACTGTGCCTTGGGCTGAGCCACCAAAACAGGGTACACCTGTCAGAGGAAAAAGGTCAGAGGAGTGAAAAGTGAAAAAGGAGGGCAATGACCATGAAAGAGCGAAGACCCGGGTCAACATTGGTGTTGCTTTCCGACGGTGGAGGGAACTCCGCCAATTGAAAGACCTGAAAACAGACGCGGATGTCGCCGTCTTTCTGCTGGATAGGTAATCAACATTAGCTTTGTGGTGCTTCACATAACAGTAACAGCCGTCGGGCATTCATCTTATTGTCTAATCTGCCAGAATGTACTGTTGTCGTGATGTTATCAATAACGGAAGTCGTCTGATGAGTCATGGTTACCTTAGCTAAGTTGGTCAGCTACGCAGTTTCTATGTCCGTTTCCATGACTTCCATCAGCTTTCAGGGGCGGAGCCAGGGGTGAGGTATGAAGGGAGAGGCGGGTCTCAATTTGTTTAACAACAACCTCTCCACTCATTTTCTCCCATATCACTGACTACACCTTTAAGGTAAGATAACAAACA
The DNA here is from genome assembly GCA_036419115.1 of Scarus forsteni. Taxonomy (NCBI): domain Eukaryota; kingdom Metazoa; phylum Chordata; class Actinopteri; order Labriformes; family Labridae; genus Scarus; species Scarus forsteni. The sequence goes on along the minus strand of JAZDUH010000111.1, from coordinate 13,180,097 downwards.
GTGGGCGAACTCTGGCCGTCTCTTTCTTGTTACTGGATGCACAGTCGAAAGAATGGTGTCCATCTGCTTGACATCAGGAGACTCAGGAGTGCGGCAAGACACGAAAAGAAAATGAATGTTGGTGTATCCCTTTAAGAGCTGGGTGTGGCTCCAGCTGTCCTGCACTGTGCTCTTAAGTTTACTGTGTCTGTGCGTACTGTGGACTAAACACTTGGCCGAAGGAGAGTCTCCCATCTGTAGAGAAAGTCATATCCCCTATGGACGCAGGGAAAACTGTTGGAGCACAAATTTTAATTGTTGACTATAAAAAAATGGAGCAGACAACAAAGGAAGAGGAAGTCTTTGCTTAATGTTGGGGGGGGGGGTGAAAACAGGGCACAGACATTTTTTTTTTTTAATATCAATAAAAAAAGATATTTAAAAGAGAGTTTTTAATAAATTGACGCACAATTTTCTTCAGAAAATATTCAAACAAATTTAAAAAGTATGCATTTATAAAGCAACTACAACGAACTATCTTGTATTTTTGGCGGCCTTTATGTATCAAGTAGTATTTCTTGTGTCAGTACACTGTTGATTTGACACAAACAATCTTATTCTGATGTCTCAAGACAAACAAGTCAAAATCCCAGTCTACTTGAGCTGAACGATAAATACATGCGATGCATACAGTACGTACCATCTAAATGCCTACGACAGGACTACAGACAAGAAAAGGAGGACAGTCTGCTGCTGTCTCTCTCCCTAGGAGAGCTTCACACTGGATTTTACTTGCATGACTGCAGCAGTGCATGCCTGTTTCTTTTGGCAAGCATGTTGTCAAGTCAAGCTCCCAGAAAGCACGAGTAGCATGTCTCAGGCAAATCTTGTGTGCCAAAAATCTCAGTAATAGCAGGCTCACTAATGTTTTCCACATGCAACACACATTTCTGGGCCAAAACAGACAGAAAATGACAGTGGCCAGATTTACCTCAATCCAGCTGGTATACTGTATATGTCCACAGCGGTGGAATACGTCACACCCCTGCATCAAAGTACCAGGGGAGAGAGCACTGCAAGGCAATTTAGAGCAGGTAGAAGCACGAACTGACACAGGAGCAGACTTAAGCATAACACTAGGAGTCATCAGACCACTTACCGCCAGTGTCACATCACTCAGATTGCTCAGAACGTATCTTTTCTCCCACGCTTAATGGCATTTTTCAAGAAAAGGAAGGGTAGATGCAAAATGTTACACTTTTCAAGGGTAAGTGGACTTACAACTATTTATCAGTGAAGTAAAAAGCAAGCCAGAGTGTCTTGTTTGTGGAGAGTCATTAGCGGTGATGAAAAACGCAAACAACGAGCGTCAAACTTGTCAAACTCAATGACTTACAACGGCAAATGCATCTGGATACTCAATGCTCTTCAGCAGAGCTGGGCAGCACAGTAAGCAGCTCTCACAAGGCTGTGTATGGACAGAGACAAAATCATGCAGACAAGTTTTGTCATTGATGAGCTAATAGCTAAGAGGCTGAAACCTCACACAGAAGGGGAATTTGTAAAGGAGTGCCTTGTTGCTGTTCTGGAGCTACAAGCCCCTGACAAGGCCAGAATGTTCAAAAGTGTTCGTCTTTCTGCGAGAAACCATAGCTGTTCAGACTACAGAACAAAAGGTAGAGAAGTTCCAACCATCCCATTAGACATGTTAATTGAGCTATGATATGTGTTTATGAAGTTGTTGGGCCCTCATAGAATTTTCCAAAATATTATTTGCACTTAATAGGAAAAAGGTTTCACACCTTTGACCTTCTTCTTCATATTATGCAGGCCTGATCTCTTTGAGTGCTACAAAGATGCAACAAAGATGGCCTTCTTTCTGTCTTCTCAACATTGCTTCATGACATGTTTTAAACAGTTTAATGCATTGTTGCTATATTTACAGAACATGTTTCTTTTAAGAGACTTCAAAAGAGAAACAAAAGTAGACTACTAACTAAAAGATCGTATAATGATCCATATTTTTGGAGCAAAACTTTTCCCTTTCAACAATGAGAGTTTAAATACACAGAACTCCTTAATGAGCACCAATTTGTAACATTATTTCCACACTAAATTAAATCATTAGCATGTCAGAGAAGGTCTAGAAACCCGCAAAATTGTCAGAATCCTTAATGGTCTGATTATTTGCATATTCCTTTGCTTTCCATAAAAACGATTTTTCATCAAGCCACTCCATTGCCTTAAAGTGGGTCAACATATCTCCAGGCACAATTACAGCCATACCCTTAGCGAGACAAATTTGCTGTCAGTGGCCTTGCCACTTCCCCGTATGAATAGCTAGCTGTCAGCAGGACAGGCAGTGGGATAAAAAACGAAGAGAGGGTGGGGAGGCAATGTTGTGGATCATGCAGCAGGCCTAACAGGTCGATGGGAGACAAACGTATGTCTAATAAGCCGATGATGAACCCGGAGTGGTCCCTCTTGTGAGGGCCATGCCGACTTCTTACAAATGTGTTATTGACTTCACACGAACAGCCAGCAGGAACACTCAGAGAGGGAGGAAGAGTTTGAGGGAAGAGACATAAGAGACTGCTGCAGCGGGTTAAAGTATCGATCGCACAATCCTGTTCATACCCTCCAGCTAATGACGAGCAGGGCATAATGGACACACAGCAGCGTGACAGTTTAAGCATCAGAGGAATCATTAAAACAATTCAACACACACTATACGGATATATTCAACGGATTTGTGAGAGGTACATCCCTAATGACCGAAAATATGATTAGAAACAGTCCAATGTTTTACACAATGGAAAATCAATTGTCATAACAGGCTGTTTGAGCCACTTTGATCTGTTTACATAAGAAATGATGTAGCTTCTTATCCACAATATGGCATGCAGCTAGAAAAAATTATCAATTAATGGATGGATATGGCAATTTTCTGGAGCCAAAAATCACATCCTCAAAAGGTCTACTTGTGTCAGGAGCCTAAATTCAATCAATTATAATCTGATGATGAGAAAATGTGAAAAGCAGGAAAAAATGACTGTCATTGCAAAACAAATATATCTAAATCTTCCGTCTAAAGTTAACAAAACAATAATGCAGTATGTGTCCAGAGCAGGCCTACACTCCCCTTCCAAAAAAAAAAAACATGAGATAAAACCCTCCTTACCTCAATAGCTTGGTCTTTCTTTCAGAAAATGTGGGTTAAAATAGGCCATTTTTATGTTTCCCTTACTGATATCAGTAGATGATATGCCATCTCTCCCGGATGGTAGATACCTCATAAGCCAGATGTTTGTTCATCCCACAGGCAGATCTACTTAAGCACACATGTTAAGAATGTCGGCGCAGAGGCACAAATGGCCTAGTGGTTAAGGTCGCTGCCCATGAGGTTCGTCCTCGAGCAGGTGGCCAGGATTTGCATCCCGCCTGAGGCCCGTTTACTGCATGTCATTCCCCGCTTTTACTCTGTTTCCTACTCCTTCCTCTGAATCAAAAGCATAAAGGCATTTAAATAGCAGCCATAGTAAACATTAGAGTGCAGTGATGGAACACTAATGCCACATCCACTTCATGAGAGGAAAGTAGTCAAACAAACTCATGATTTATTTACGAAGCTACTACTAAGTATTAGTAAGCAGAGCAGAGACATGAGAATGAATGCAGAGTTGTTGACAATTTGCTGCTGAGCATCGCTGAACTGACCAATTATCACAAAGTAGACTGAACAGCCAGTCGGAGTGGAAGAGCCCAAGTGGGGAAATGAGCCTTACAGAAGCTGGAGGTAATACATTGAATTCAAAATAGCTTCCATCGCTGCATCAGTAGTGTGTGCGTGCGTATAAATGTATACAAATACAATGAACTGATCAAACGCTAATCCAAGTGGCAACTGGACTGGTTCAGACCCCTGATTCTTCAAGAATTTGAGCCAGTCCAGTTGCTACTTGGATAAGCATTGTTTAACCATGACCTGGAAGACTGACACCCCACATAGACAAAATTAGCTTATGCTGATGGAGTTTAGACCTCAGCTATCTCCAAGGATGTGAATATAGTTTGAATACGAGTTAATGCGGTATGACCTGTAGTGTCAAAGTACTCTGACAAGTCAGCTGACAAGAAAAGTGCTTAAAAAGCCAAAGTCCATTAGCCATTTGCAAATTGCTATGACCTATAGATATTTTTCTCTGAGTAAAAGGTGAACTGAGCCTTTTTCTGCAGCTGTAAATCACTTTGTCTGACACCTCGCCCCGAAGCATTTTTCAGGCACTAACGTTGACTGTTGAGTGATATTTAATCTTGTCGTTGATCTTGTTCTTTAAACTGTAGATCACATAGAGATAGCACTTTTGGATTTAGCTCGCTTCATAGCCCTTGAAAAACTCTTCACAACTGCATTAATAGGACAGAATATTTTACCCTGATATTTGACACTATTTTTTCACTCACTTAGACTTATGGTGATGGACTGACATATTCTGTTGACCAAATTAATGCTTCTCTTGTGAATATGTATAATACAAATAGAACAGTAAGTGCTTTTGTTTTCACTTCTACCTCAATGAGTTACAGATAATGAAGACAAAATGGAGAAACTGCCCTGGAGGATTATTTGTGTTGCTCCAAACAGAATTGTAAAGTGCATTACCCTTCATAGTGCCTCTTAAAGGGTTATCATGAACCACCAACAATAAGTCAGGAGCCCATTAAAGCCATTTCATCTGCAGTAATTCATCAAAGTGATTCAGTAATATTAACTTCTGCCATGCAGTTGCATGCTGAGCATTATGCATATGACTTATAGAGCTCTGAGGCTGATTTATACTCACATGCCATGGAGTCTAATGAGAGCGACTGCAGTGAGCCTGGCTGGATTTCACCTGTGTGTGCATGTTCATAAAACTGTGATGGTCCAATTAAGAGAGAAAATACTGCCTGTCATTCTTCATTTTCCTAATTTACTTTCTCAAAAATGTTTTCCTGTACTTTACTTCAACATCCCTGCCTCCAGTTTGAATTGAAGCCTTTTAAAGTAAATAAATAAATAAGTCTTGTGTGTGCTGCTGGATAATGAGATTAATTTACAGTACTGCTTAGTAAACACTCTTGGTCCTGTTTTTTTTTTCATTCAGCTTTTATTAGCAAGTGAAAGAGTGGCACAAGTGCAAGCTGACTGCCAATTAGGCTTTACAACTAATAAATACTAATGCTAACTACAGGGTAAGCTGCACTGTACAAAGTTGGGGTGGTTGGTATTTGATCAAAATCTTAAAACTGATGGGAAACACAAACGAGTCCTGACAAAAAAAAACACTTAGATATCATCACCTTCTAAAGCTTAGAACGTCAACTTGTCTGCAAAGATGTGCTCTTTTAAACGTCCAGAAAAAAAAAGTAATAGCATGGGGAGGGAATGAAATCTAATTCACATCCTGTCCTCTTGCTTAACTAGCTGTATGATTTTTATTGTATTTTTTTCTTTCGGAAATTCCCCAAATAATGTTTGTGGATGACTAAGGTAATTAAAAGCTTCAAAGATATTGTTTAAAAGTACTTGATTTTTGTGCTGGTTTGGCGGAGTGGTTAGCAACCAGGCACCCCATGTACATGCTTCTGCCGGTCCAGGTTCGAATCCCGCCTGTGACCAGTTTGCAGAGTGTCTTCCCCTACTCTCTCTCCCCCTTTCACAAGCCTATCCACTATCTCTCTCCTATCAATAAAGGCATAAAATGCCCAAAAATATACATTAAAAAAAAAAAAAAAAAAAAAAAAGTACTTGATTTTTGTTGCTGTTTTCTACAGTGTCTTGGAATTGCCCCCAAAAAGTACATTTGAACGCAAAAACAAATTATTGGAACTACTGCAAACAAGTAATTAACAAGGACTTCGATTTCATCAGAGATATTAAAGGTCAGAATTTTTACCATCTTTAAAAATCAATGTTAGATGCACAAATAAAAATGGCTTGTAATGAGAACAAGTTTAATTACTGAACTGTGGGAAGTCTTTGAAAAGAAGAGGTGAGACCATGAAGCAGAATCCGCAGCGTTGGAGTCGGTCATATATTAGTTCTGTTTACAACACAAGATCTGTGACAACGGAATTAATTGTTAAACGTTACTACAATAATCAAAACTTGTAAATTTCATAAACACGTTTTCTACACAGAGCTGATTTTCAGCAATAATCCAAAAATCCTTTAATAAAAACCATGATCTTTTTGTCAAGGGAACCAGCATGTTTCTTAAGCAAGAAAATTAAAAAAGTGTAATTAAAGACAAACAAAAGGTCAAAATAACAGAAACCCAAGTTTCGTAAATTTTTGTAAATGTTGTGTCATTTTTTTTGTGAGCTCATGGTTTTGTTTCTCAAATGCGAGATAACACCGTATCTGCTTGAGCTGGGTTTCTGAAATACTCAGAAAGACAAAAAATTGACTGGATCCCTCTGACACATACAAGCAGAGGAAATAGTTTTTAACTAAAAGCGCTCCAAGAGCACAAACCTCTTCTAAGGCATTTCCAACACAATCTACCAAGTGGTCAAAAATGTGAAAAACTGCCCTGTCTGGCAATGTTAGGAAATTCTTTCTAAAAAATCCTGGATCCACATTCCAATTCAGAATACCACCAGAATCTAATCACTTCTTCTTTGTGCCATGACTAACATTCCCTAAAAAACGTTGTGTTCAGCCGACTCAAGGCCAGTGCGCAGTAAATCCAACAATGCACACGATAAATTGAAATTTCAATAACAACATTTATAATAACAGCTTGCTGACCTTCCAAACAGCTGAAAATAATGATAAGGATACAAACTATTCCCATCACAACTTCTTAATGCCAAGAGAAAATATTGAACATAGGCTACAACTGCCATGCATAAGTTGAGACTTGAGAATACTTAGCATGGCTGTAAATGACCGCTATGACCCCAAAACAAACCACATGTCCTCTGTGCTTTGTTCAGTTTGTCTCATTATGGAAATGCCTCTGTATATTTCTATGGTGTGCATGATATAGTGAATCCACATGGGGACTTCTAACCCCACGCCTCATAATTATTGTCAGCCTTACATGCATATATAAATACATAGTCTATCTGTGATACAGTATGTGTTTGTCTTTCTGTGTTTGTATGCAGCACAGATGAGATATGCACTTGCTTCTCATGCTGTGTTGTGTGGGGTTGCAGGATTGAGGTGGAGTTTGTGATAAATGTCCTGTTTGGTGCTGACAGAGCAGGTCCTGGAAAGCTATATGCTCCCAAGGGCGGGAGGCTAATCATAGTGGTTTTCTCTCGAGCCCCGAATGACAAACAACTGTAACCTCAGCCCAGGAGAAACACACGCTCACAAACACTCATAAAAATGATTTCATTTTGACTGCCCAGGATGCTGATGATTGAGTTAAGTCACTTCAATTTGTCAGAAAAGCCCCAGAACAAACATGTTCATCACAAACTGAGTGAGAGAGAGAAACAGAGTGATCTGATGAAATAATAAACTGGTCACTCTTTTGCCGTCACGACACAAACATTGAGATGATAATGAATTCATGGCGGGATTCAAATGCTTCAGAGCGTAGCCCTGAGACAAAGTAGCAAGCCTTTCATTACCTGCAGTTTAATTACCTTTAACCACGAGAGTAACAGACGTATATGAATGCTTTGGGTTTTTTTTTTTTTTTAGTTTTCCCTGCTTATCCTCTTAACAATATTTGCATTTGCGATCGGAACTGATACTGTGTGTGGACGCAGTTCTGTTTAACAAAGCATTAATTATGTAAACCCTACAAAAGCAAAGCTGGTTCCCCTGGCCTCTGTGTTTGCCTCTCTCATTCCCTTTGTCTCCATCCATCCCACAATCATAAACACACACGCCCAGACACACTAAGTCCAGCGAGGCAGAACGCATCTGGCTACACAGCCCGTCAATCTTGTGCAGTCGTGTGGCCTTGCAGCGGGTTAACACTGGCACTGCCTGGTCTTGCTGCTGGGGTTGATTTGAGGTTTCCCGTCGGACAGCATGAGAGCCCGCAGAGCAAAAGGGTGGAAGGATGCAAGAAGAGGGAAGCAAACAGGAAGGATAAGAAGGGATGAAAGAAAAGAAAAACTCTGGGGGAGATGGAGTGTGACAAGTGAGGGATCTGGTGCCCATCAAGGACGTCTTTATCAGCTACAGCCCCACAAAGCACATCCTCATGAAAAGCTTGGGTTGTGGTTCTGGCTGCAGAGCTCCTGAGAACTAAAGTGTGGTTCTGTTTTGCATGAAAAAAGAGGAAATTGTAACTCCTAGCTTTTTGTGCCATGGGCGCAAAAGACATGTGAAGTCCTCACCACAGCCAAGAACATGCCAAAGCACATCTGAAAATAATGTGAAAAAGGAGGCGGCCGTGTAAATAGAGCCCCCCCGTGAACACGTAGCCTGAGGGTGAGTGTGTAGGGGGGGAATTGTGTCAAATGACTGGATCCTCTGGATAAAGATGTGAATGCAGAAGCATGTAGAAAAGAAGTCTGACAATCTCAGCCAAAGCCTCAGCAGTCATAACAGCATTACCACCTCTGCTAACCCCCTGTGCTCGTTTCTTCTCCGAGGTAAGAAAGAGTTTCTGCTGAGCACGGCAGAGCCAGAGGAGAGTCAAAAGAAGCTCCAGTTTATCTGAAAACCTTTGGTAGGTGCTAACACAGCTCTACACCACATGATTTCATAAGCAGGTTGCGACTACAGGCACAACCTGATTTAAAATCACTGAAATAAAGGATTTGTTTGTGACTATGATGAGTGCATAAACAAAAAACAGAGAGGATGGAGATTTTCAAAGTATCTCTATTTATCTCATTGTTTTAAAGAGTCCAAATATGTTCTAGTTTAATATGTCAGTTAGTGTGTTTAAGATATCGCCTCTGCATCACTTCTATGCACAAGACAGACGGAGTCAGACTCTTCTTTTCCTTTCTTTACAGCACCATCATTTAAGCCCACTGGATCAAGTTAGTAAAAGCCCACTGCTGAGCAGAGTTGTTGACAACATGGTGCCTCCAGTCCAATGGAGCAAAACCATCCACCAATCAGAGCAGACTGGGCTCACATGGAGAAGGGAGCCTTAAAGGAAAAGTTTGGTTTCTACAGCTTTCACATTGTTCATGGAATGAAGTAGAACAATATACTCACCCAGAAGGCTTTCCTGATGCAAACGGTGCTTCGGGAGATATTTAGATCCAAAATCGAGTGGCGGACATCCATATAATGGTAGCACACAAGGCATACAGCACCGCTCCTAAAACTGCATTAATCGTCCAAAAACTCATTAGTTTCACCAATATTTCATCATGGTCCACTCACGCTACTCCTCCATTACAGTCTGTGTCGCCCCAGACATGTTTTTGTAACTGTGCCTACCTCTGAACTGAAGAAGAAGAACACTTGCCTCCACTCGATTTTGGATCTAAATATCTCCTGAAGCACTGTTTGGATCAGGAAAGCCTTCTGGGTGAGTATATTATTCTACTTCATTATATAAACAATGTGAAAACTGTAGAAACTGAACTTATCCTTGAAAGGGGCAGGAACTCGAACTGAGTGTCTCAGACAGACTGAGAATACAGCTGGACCAGAGACACTAAGTTTGTGAAAACTAGAAGCTCTTTTGAACATTAGAGACTGTGAACCCACCTAAAACAGTCATCAAAAATAAACACAAGAACCAAAGCGAAGGAAAATATGAACTCTTAAGATAAGTCAAGTATTTGGTGGAATACGTTTTTTACATTCATTCATTTTTCATGATAAAAGCACAGAAATATCAGCAGTTTATGCATTAAGATCAATGTATTGGATAAATCAGCTTATTTCATCACTTTCGGACAGGACAAATGGTTCCTGAACATTTGAACTCGAGCTCCCTCCGATTTTACCCAAGGGAATCAAGACCCTCCACAACCTTTACTAGAAAAAATATCACATAATACTTTGCAATTTAACAAAAATGTTGAGTCTTTTCATGTATAAAATCAAGATCTAAAAGGGGCTTGCACAGACATCCGTGTTTCAGGGTACCTTTACAGAAAGTATCCCCTACCTGTTTCATCATTGTTTAACCCTACATATGGACTTAATCGAAGTTATTCCTTTCAGATATAAGAGAAGGAGTAAATGTTTGTCAAGCTCTAAAAACAACACTCTTGTCTGCACAATGTGTTCTAAGGGAGCTACCATCGGACTGTTAAAGAGAAAAGTGCTTGGAAACACAACAGCTAGCACTCTGGTGAGTTTCTGCATGCATTCATCAACAAGCTAACATATATCATAACTTTTGGAAAGAAAACAAAGAGATAGTACTCTAAATACAGTGTTTGTTTGCTGTCTTTGGTGTCACCTCTCCATTTTCCAAGGTCAACAGCTTGATCATTATGTGCAGTTGATTTCCATGCTGTGGTCACGCTCGTCAGGCTTCATGTCTGGTTGCTTAAGCTGACATAGTGATTGACATAACCATCAGATAAATCCTGACCTTGTTATAAAATATGGCATCTTAAAATCTGGCCTCCACAGCACCAGTCAAAAGAACAATAAAAAAGAAAGCAAAACCTCATGCAGATGAATTTCTGATCTGCCTCACTCCCACCCCTAATATTCCATCTCTGCCAGAGCTGGAGTGTATCGTCCATTTGTCCATTCAGCTGTTTCAAAACTCCCTCGGTATCCCTGCTTTATTCTGAACCTGATCCTGTTTATGAGCAGTTAAAACAATCCTAAACACATGACCACTCCTGGTTATTTTCTCATGGTGTTGAATCAGAGGCCATGGAGAGGGGGGCTGCATTTCTCCACACAGGCAGCTGATCCCCCGCCTAAAAAGGTGCCATGAACAGAAGCAGCAACAGGAAGCGCTCCACCCTACGCTCCTGCTCGAGGCCAAAACAACGTGAGTATAGTGGCTGCAGAGATAATAACATGGCATGTTGTGTTATGAGCTTTCATGTTGATAGAACCTCTAATGATCGACCTGAGCACTCGTCTTTTGTCTGGCTCTGCTGGTGCCTGGTGGCTATTTCACAAACTCCTGCCACACACTGCATCATAACAGTGGAGACAACGAAAGGATTCAGAGAACCATCATTTTCCTGAAATTATAATCTGCATCGTAAACATATGAGTTTGAGTGCTCATTTAGCCCACAGCGTCACAATCTGTCCTCAATTTGTCCTGAGCTGAGGGGCAAGAAATTAGTGCAAAGAGCCCTCGTCAGGACAACCTCATTTCCACGAGGCAGAGGTTGCAGTCAGCTCAGTTTTCCTCATTTCCTGAAAAACTCGATCAAAAGAGGCAGCTCGGCAAAATCCCAGGGAATCCGGCCTGTCAGCTCCAGACTGACAACAACAGAGGGGCTGCTGTCGGCACGACGTGAGTGGATGCCTTTTTCCACCACCCCCCCATTCCCCCTTCTCATCTCCATGTGTCCACATTTCTCCAGCTTCACCTGCCCCCTCCCTGTCTCCCCTAACCTCACACTTCTTAACCTTGACCAGGGATACATGGCTGGGGGATGACAAGCCCATGCATGTGTATGTGTGTTTGTGCGGGAGTGTGTTTTCTGCAGCATTTGTAGGTCAGAAAAAATATCCTCCCTGGGAGTCTGACAGAAGGCTCAGGAATACTTTAACTGTGCTAAAGCTGTTCTTATGAATTTTATATTATAGCACTGTGTGTGTCTGTGTAAAGAATACTGAGTTTTGCTTTGAGAGATTCAAGTGGGAAAAAGAAATGTTCAGTTCCAACAGGTGAGCACAGACACAAAGCTTTAACAAAGCATCACAGGATAAAGAGCCAGACTATTCATGAGAGTGGCCTCCAACACGACTCCCCCCAGAGATTCAAAGTGTTTCATCTGGAGAACGCAGCTTAGACAATTCTAATCTAACAAGCCAGAGGAAAAACTTAGGGCCTCTGTTTTGTGGGCGAGTATCACCAGGAGAGATAACAGAACAACACTATCAAAAAAGCATTTTATTGTCTCAATGAACAGCATCCTGTAAACAATACAAACTAATCTGGTTAAATGTTTTGCTGGAGGTGCCCCTAACGGCTCAGAAGTGTCTGGGAAGGCAAAACAATAACAAATGGTTTAATGTGGAGAGTAAAGTTCAGAGGAGTTGTGAATCACATCAGGTTAAAGAGGTTAATATTGTTTGCCCTCTGAATAATAAAAAGGTCAACAGTGTGACTGTGCATAGCTGCAAATCTTTGGCCATAATTTGAGTTGAATAAGTGTTCACATATATTATAGAAGTAAAAAACAAACTCATCAAATAGTTATATTTCCTCATGTCATTAGACTTTAAAAAAACATCTTTATAATTGCAGACTTTTGGGTAAATATTTCTTGATTAATCACATCAATTGCGTGAAACAGGCTGCATAACAGATCTACTGCAGTACCTTGTTTCTATACATCTTCTAATTTGCATTTTTATTCTCTGGAACCACTTTCTTCTCTGTTTCAAAAGATAATTCAGAAATGAGCTTGTCATACAGAAATCAGTTTGTCCTAGAGGGTGCTGTTTGCTAAGTTTGTTTTTGTCATATCAATGTGCTTTTCTGGTAGCTCTGAGTATTTGCTGTGAGTTTAACTAAAAGTTTAGAGCTAATGCTGTGATCCTTCATATTTTGCATAAGGAGTTTTTTACCTTGAAAAACACTTGATGGACTTACCATAAAAATAATTTTAGACTGTGGCTGTGGTTTAAGAATTAGAAAAAACACGTTGGCCTGTGGGGGCCAACCAGGCACATCTGTATGCTTCTGCAAACCTGGATTTGATTCCTACTTGAGGTCCATTTGCAGAATGTCCGGTTCTTCTCTCTTGCAACCTTTAACAGGTCTATCCACTGCCTCCCTCCTGCATCAATGAAGGCATATTATACTTAAAAAAGAGACCTGTTATACCACAACATAAGGCTGAAAGATAGAGAACTTTTTTACTGCAGGTGGGGTATACATATGCACTTGCCATGTTTCAGGATGTAAGACATTTAATGGAAACCAAAACTGCCCCTGTCTTACTAAACAATAGTAAAAGTCTGTCTGATATTAGCTCCAGTAGTCAGAGAACTGATCACTGCACTTTGAGCGCACTGCAACAATACCGTAATAATAATAATAACTGTGATAATTTTGGTCACAATAACCGTGGTACAAAATTTTCATATAGTTACATCCTTAGTGCAGAGTACAGAGTAACATAGAGAAAGAAACTTCAAGCTGTCTCACTGAAATTTAATAAATGTATTGTTCATATATATATTTTAAACAGTGCGCCATTTTACACTGAGACTTAAAAAAACACATAAATAACTAGAAAAGCACTCTGAGAGTGCAGACCTCTACTTCGCTGCTCACTTCCACCCATAAATTGTGATTTCCACCCAACATTGTAGTCCTATATTTATTTTATACTCACATTGTGGAATGAAAAATATCAATCTGCAGGAAGTGTGATTATTGTTTGTATAAACATCGTCCAGTTGAGTGACCTAGTGAGTAGTGGGTCTTGTAATATGTTGACTGAACCAATGTGTTGCTGCTTGTACGGGGGACTGGGGTGTTTATTACAATTTAAGGAGAGTCTGCTGAGAAACCAAGGCTCCATAAACAGCACCAGGCTTCTTTCCATGGGCAAAAAGTTTCCTCCTCTCCTCTGTGTCTGTGAGCAGAACTCTGCATGCTTAAGCTTTCTCTGCTGATTGGCTGATCACTGCTGACCCTACGTGTAACCAGAGCGTGTTACCAATTTGATGGTGCCTTTGGTGGGACAAAAGAAGACCCATTGCTAAGTAATGGTACTTCATTATAAACTGAAGAGTCTTTTGTGTTCATGTAAATCTGTCCAGTAGTGTTTGCTAACAGACTAACAAACAAACAAAGAAACAAACAAAACAAACAAACAGACTCCAGTGAAAACATAACCTCCTCTGCAGAGGTAAAATCCTCCAAAGACATTGTTAAATATGTGTGTGTGCATAAGCATACAAGCAAGAGTGTGTCTCCCATCATCCAAATTACAGAAGGGTGTACCTGCTCATTACCTGAAAATGAGTCAATTTGCAAATTACAGAGTAGCCACATGTCCCAGGTGTGTGTCCTTCATTGCACACACCCTAGACACTAACACACAACCCTCTCACACACATGTATCCTCCTCTAAAAGGGCAAGTAAGATGCACAGATAGTTCCGGGTGCAACGTTTTCACTCTGCACCTCATTCACCAGAGACTTGGTTATTATAATCAAGTTAATCTGCAGTGCGGGAACCACCTAATAGTTACTGACTCCTGCCGTTTCAGTAGGTAGGCCTTCAACCTTTGCACGCTTGCATGTATCCCCACCCCCCTCAGCCCTAAGAAACACACACCTTCACACTCTTAATGAGAGCCTGAGGAAGTGGACAGAGGCTCACTCAAAGATGGGTTTATGTTGCCTGAAATCCTTAACGCTCCCAGGAACACTAAGCCTAGTGAAGATCCAGGGAAGCCCCCCTGAGGCTGAGAGGACAACGACAAAGATGGAGAGGAAACACAAAGTGGCAGAAACATGCAGAGGGAGTGATGGAGAGGTGACAGTGGGGAAAACAACACCATAACAGGGGTGAATGTGGCAACTTGTTTTACCTAATGTCTAAACAAGAATGATAGGACCAGCTGCAAAAGATGGCTGATAGAGAGTATAACATGGCTATTTTTAAAGGAATAGCATTTCATCATCTCAAAAACGAGCTTGGGCTGAATTTCAGGAGGAAAATACGTTAATGTCCGAGCTTTTCAAAGTGTTATATCATGGGACTTTGCAGGAGGCAGAAAAACATACAAGCAAAAATAAGAGTAAACATATCATTAGCTAACTTTTGCAACGTGGAAGGCAAAAATAATCAATTTTGAGTAACCACAGGCGGAGTGAAGAGATTTGGGGCTGAGCAGAAAACTGCACAAGTATGACTTCTGGCTGTCTGTGGAGATTGAGTTCACTTCTCTCTCTGCAAAAAGGCTCGAAAAGTTCTACTTCTCTTCACCTTCACTTACCTGTACAAGTGAGATCATGTTTAAAAACATTTTCTGTTCAAGTGCTTCAAGTGCATCATCTCTTTGCATGGCATTAACAGCCTGTTCGTTCAACAAATTTAAAATTCAAAGGAAAATGACCAAGTATGACTGATGTGTGAGATATTATGCTGCTATTAGAAAAGGTGAAGGTGATCATGCAAGAGACGAGTAACAGTGGTGAACGTGATGATTTACAGGGGCTCTATTACACAATCACATTTGCATTGCATTTCAGTGACAAGAACATGGCCACAGTGTGTGATCTTAGGTAGGCAAATCTATTCAAGTTAAGGTAAAATATGATGTGGGGGATTATATGACACTCCACACAAGTTAATTCTGAAGTTGGTAATAACATTTATGTTTTTGTGATCATGTCCTAAAGTGTGAAGATATTAGTCAGATATTTTTTAATGAATTATCTCTTATTTTTGGTGCTATTTTTTACTCAAATCCTTTGTGTCCCCTTCTTAGTCTATCTGATTTGCATTTTGCAAATGGCAGACATAGAAGACTGTTTTGTTTCCTGATCTTGGCAGCGAGGAAGTACATTCTACATTTCAGGATTCAAAACAATCTCCCTACTAAAAGTAATGGCACACAATAAATATATAAGAACCTACATTCGGTAAGGGGGGCTATTTCCCCAAGATCTTTGAAAACCCCTTATTTACGTCCTGGAAATGATCAGTTAAAGCCCACAGCCACTGACAGACTGATTAAAGTATAGAGTCATATACATTTTTTTATGTATTTTTTGGGCATTTTTGTGCTTTTATTGATAAGAGAGAGACAGTGGATAGGCCCGTGAAAGGGGGCGAGAGAGCAGGGACCCTGCAAACTGGTCACAGGTGGGACACAAACCTGGACCTGCAGAAGCAAATACATGGGATGCCTGGTTGCTAACCACCCCGCCAAACTAGCCCCCGTCATATACATGTTCTTATCAATGTGTAGCTAAAATACTTCAGTGCTTTGCTTAGGAATCAGAGCAGCAGCAGCAGACAACAGCTGCGAGAAAGCAGATGCTCTGAGTTTTTCTCTTCCTGTAATTCTGCAGATGCTTCACAATGAAAGCCTGCAAGAAAAACAAACAGATGCATGCACAGCAAGTGTTTAATTACACTCAGTAAAATTAGGTGGAATATTTAAGTACTGGTTTAGCTACATATTTCAACAGGAAAATCTGTGTCCACACACTTTTCCAGATATCTTGAGTAAAAGTTTTTGGGAGTTTTTTCTGCAGAATTTGTTTTACATGTTCCTTGGGCTGCATTACTGTAATTTTTAAACACCTAATTGCAGCTGGAAAATTCTCTCATCGATGAGTTGACCTCTGACTTTCTTGAGAGGGCTGCTGGGGAAAAAAATTATTAAAGTTTAAAAACCTTTTTAAAATTTGTACTGAATTTTTAATGTAAAAAGAAAGTTTTTTAATAACTTCCTCAACCATTTATATAAATATGGTTTATAATTCTGTGAAAAATCTAATGCAAAAGCATCAACATTATTGAGCCTATGGGTTATATTTCCATTCTTCTGAAGATTGATTGATCAGTTAAGTGGTTAGAAGCTACAGGGATTTTTCATCCTGTATTTGGAGCTCATAAAAGCGTCACCACTTACGAAAACCACATTTTCCACACATGACCTCTGTGAACTTTACCTCTTAACCACACTTCTCAAACAGTTAAACTCAAACAAAACATTGTAACCACAAGCAAGTACTTCAACATTTATGCAATAGAAAAATCCCCGCAGCTGGTATCTGTCAAAAAAAAACAGACAAGCTGGCAGAGCTTCCTGAAATCCTTCAGCAGGAGTTTGTGGCGCCACAGGGACTCACTGGAATGGGATAAATCCTCAGTTTCATGGCCTGAGCACAGAATGAGTCCATTCCCCTATGAGCACATGTGCCTAACCAAGCCAACAGACGGCCAGTGAAGCGAGGCACCCTCCTCAGAGAGGTAAAATCTAGTTAATTCATCTGTCATAATGACAATCTGAGCCACTATTGCATCTCCCCCAACCACGACTGAATCCCGATCCAGAGATGTCTCCTGCTTTCACCATCACAGAAAAGACCCCCACTCCCCCCTCATTGGCTTGGAAAAAGGAATTTAGAAGTCAAGTTGTCTGAGAGGACTTTCCCCCCTTTGCTTCTCCAGTCAGGAGCAAATAAAAGCCAAGTTAGCCAGACAAACACATTCCTGTCTGCCTCTTGTTCTGGCAGCACTGCCTCAGACATGACTGAGTTCTCCCACCATGCTGTGCGCTCCCTCTGATGGGATTAGCTCTTAAAGTCAGCGGAAAACAATTCCCTGCTCCCTCTCAACAAGGTCAAAACAAAGCATTGCTGTGTCACGCCATGTGCTGATAACTCTGCCAACCATCCACCTGCAGGAAGGTTTTAAAATACAATAGAGGAGACGATACCTGAAATAGCAGCACAGGTTCACTGTAAATAAGGGTAACAGGATGAATTACCAGAGGCATTCAAAGTAACCTTTCGATGTTTGGATAAACCTGTTCCACACATTTTTGTGCATCATACTGGCCTGCTCTTATGTTCGCTCTAAAATGGCTCCACCACAACACTCACAGGATCTACAATCAGGCAGGACTCAAAGAATATTAACACTCCAACATTAAAGTTTTCATATCATGCAAAATACACGTTTTAGCAAGATGGCGTAATAATTGTGTGACACAACAAATCACTAAAAAATTAGTGACAGGGCTTTTAATATCGCTAATGTATTTCTTGTTGAAGCTCTTGAAGAACCCCTCCTCTCCCTCTGTTAGTTTTTTCACCTTTTAGAAAAATCTGTTCTCAAACAGGCTGTTTGAAAATGGTCCAATAATTATGTCATCAGGAGATGTGCTGCCTCCCCCCGGATAAGAGACATTCCCTGAGTCAGGTGTTTTTCTGTCCACAGGCAGAATGGTGGAAGAACAAGTCCAGCTGTATCAGTGCAGCCAAGGAAAACATTAAAGCACAGCACTGGAAAACCAAAACCATATTTCTTGGGACGGGTGTGGTCAGACACAGCTCATGGATTTTTTTTTAAACACACTTTTTCTGAGCAGGGCTCAAAAAGAGGGGTTTATATGAGGGATGATTATATTATTGAACTATGTCAGTGTCAGCAGGTAATTGCCCAAGCAGTTGATTATCAGTCTCAGCAGATATTATCATTTTTTACGTTACTAACACACACTATTTTTACAGTACAAACTGTGTACATCAGAATCAGAAACACTTTATTAATCCCCAAGGGAAAAATTTGGTTGTTTCAGTTGCTCTCAAACACGGAATAGCAGAAGGAAATATTAAACAAGACATTAAAATAGATAAGAGTGTAACTTTAAATAAATAATATTAAATAATAAAAAAAAAATAATAATAACTCGGTAAGCTGGTTACAACATGAAGAATCTTTAAACAACAGCAACTTCCTTATGGATAAAATAAGTAAATTAAGTAGAAGTGAAGCTATAAATGAGGCCACGGAATTCATTAACATTAATAATATTTACAATATGAACATAACAATTACAGTGCTGTTTGTCCAAAAAGTAAAGTTTGACAGTACAGATATTACACTGGGTATTACTTCACGTATTTACTTATCAACAAATATCAGAGGTGTAAAACAGTGAAAAATAATTCATCTCCAGAACATGATGGTGCAGTGATATTAGAGGGGGGGCCTATAAATGGTGCGTTCCAGTTGTACCCTGAAGTCGGAATTTCCGGGTTCAGAAAGGAAACTACAACTGGAACGCCCCCCCTAGGTCGGAATTTCCAACTGGGAACTCAGGGGAACCTCGCCACCCCCAAGTTGACAATTGAAGATGGATGCCCCCAGTGTAAACAGTTATTTAGCTCCTGTAATAATCAATTTATGAGCACTTCTGTCTAGTGTGTGTCATTCTAGGTCAGCTGTGAACATCGTATTGTTTGACTTTACAAAAATGCTGCCATAGTGATAATCACATTCTTCTTCATGTGATATTTGTGAACAACAACCCAGGCGTGCTAACAACAGCTAACAATAGCCTGGTAGATCGGCACGTTTTTTTCCGAATTTGACTGGAATGCCGACAAGTCGGAGACATCACTCCCATTTCCCATTTCCCAGTTCCGAGGTTAATGGAACACAGCAAAAGTCTCATAGCCACAGGAAGGAGGGACTTATTGTGGTGCTCTGTGGTGCATCATGGGGAGATGAGTCTTGGGCCCTGTTTACACGGAGACACTCTCACCTAAAAGGCAAAGGTTTTCCCGACACATATTCAATCCGCGTTCAGACGGAGACACTAAAAACAATCTAAACTGCTGTACTATGCATGTCAGTCCAGTAGATGGCATTGTAGGTTTGCTGAGAAACAGCGCTTCTACAACACGTCCGAAGGAGAAAAACTTTTCACAAACAACAATGTCAGGTGGACAAACAAAGACGCAGGAGTTTCTTGTCTGGACAACAAATCTGTCTGGATAGTTTGGTCTGGATAACAAACCGAGCATGGTAAGCAGCACAGATGTTACCTGGTAGACGGCCGATGCCGATATTGTCCCTTGTATACACGTGCAGCCTTCATGTGAAAGACTACAGTGCATGCTGTGACGTAAGCCCCATTGTTTCCCTTCAAGCAGACTGATGCAGGCAGTCTGGTCTTCAATACGCGCCAGATATTTCAGAGCACAGCTGTTTAATTTTAAATTACCTCCGCCAAGGAGGTTATGTTTTCGGGAGAGTCTGTCTGTCTGTCTGTCCGTCCGTCCGTCCGTCTGTGAACAAAATAATTCAAAAAGTTCTGGATGGATTTTGATGAAATTTTCAGGAAATGTTCAGCATGGGAAAAGGAAGAAGTGATTCAATTTTGGTGTTCATCCGGATCACCGTCCGGATCCGCCATGATGATAAATGTGATTGTCGTGAATAACTACTCAACTAAAATAGATGTCATTATGAAACCAACTGCTAATGGCATGTTTTCATGGTCAGGGAATCTAAATATTTTGATTAAATAAAGGTAGGACTAAGGCTGTAAAGTCTTAGTCGACTGGTCAACTAATTGGTCGATGCATGCTCAGTCGACCAAAATTCTGATTGGTCGACCAAATGTGTCAATTTTTTTTTTTCCCTTGCAGTTCATTTCATCAAGAGATTTCAAGTGAAATGGGGGTGTTTTCTGAGCACCCCCATCATGTCTCAGAACACGTCTCGTTTGGTCGATTTTTGGTTGACAATAGCTGTGTTTTAGTCGACCAACAATTTCTTTGGTTGATTACAGCCCGAGGTAGGACTAATATTTATGGTAAAAATCAAAATATGGGACAGGAATGTGGTGCTGGCGGAGGTCTGCGCTCTCTGAGTGCTTTTCTAGTTCTATATTTATTTACCCACCTTTAGTAATAATAATAATAATAATAATAATAATAATAATAATAATAATAATAATAATCCATTTAATTTATACAGCGCTTTTCAAAAACTCAAAGACGCTTTACAAGGATAAAAGGATAAAAGTACAAATTATTCTTCATTTATTGCTAGAAATGGGGACTGATTCCAAATCCAATTGAGAATCACTAACATCTTCCCCAAGGAATCAATATCATTAGTGTTATGGCTTATGATTTCCCTAATTAATACCTTTCACTTACAAGCATCAGAAGTGGTCACTGTTGTAGCACAATTTTGACCTCTTGTGTTTGACATTGCTGCAACTGAAAACCTAAATGACAACTTTTGCTAATGTTTGGCATCAGCATCATTAAAATCTTATCAATTTCCATCCCTGATCATTGCATGATTTTCAAAATTTCCAGTCTAGGTGTGTAATAACAAAAAAATGATTGTGAAGCAGATGTTCTAAATTAGAGTATTTGTGTTTTATTATCATGATTTCTCTATTATTGAGCAGCCCTAGTCTACACCACAGATCTAGTCCAAATGAGGGCATCTCAAAGAACCACTGAATGTATTTATAGCTTTTGTACAGCAAATTGCTTTAGTATTGCTTGAGATGCATCCATGCCTAGCACTGAGGATTATGATTCTGTGTCTGAATGCTTAGTTTAGATGATAATGCGAGGTACAAACATGGTCTGAGGAGAATGTAGTTACCCACCTATCCTCTTTTTCCCACACAAGCGATGTGTTTCCAGCCCACGTGTTTCCTAAAGCAGGAGCAGGGCGAGGACCCGAGGGTATCAGGCTTTTAGTTCTGCCCAGCAGCTCGTTCGTTCACTTAATGAGAACATTAATTATATTCCAGCAAAAAATCACAAAAACCGCAAAGAGAGTGTGTGAGTGAGCATTCACAAGAGAGATGAACAATCACCCGTGTTTCTTTTTAAAGGTGCTGGAGTAGGCAAATGCATCTGAATAGTGCTAAAATGCCTCAGGGAAGCACACAGCAAAATATTACCGTTTTATAATTAGGTTTGAGACAAATTATGAAAAGTTTAAACATGTGAGGAAGGGAGATAAAGCATGAAGGTGGAGTGCACACTGTGGGTAAACAAAGCTATCTTAAGTAAAGCCTATTAGCAAGGGATCTGTGCATCAACAGGCTCCTTTTGTCAGTGTGCTCATTGTCACATGATACTGCAGCTAAGCAGAGTAATACCCATATTAACCACCATTCTCCTGCTGCCTTTTCTCCTGTCCCCTGTGATCAGCCTACTTCCAGCCATAATCCCAGTCTAAGCTCATTCTTAATTACCCCGGCTGTCCTGACAGACAAAGGCCAGGGTCCAGCTGCCCCAGGGTCCTGACACACTGTAGTCCGCCTACTCTAAATGCCCCTGAAGCTTGCTTCTACAACAGTGCTCTGCTTTTTACACATCTGCAGAACAATCTATTTATCATCAGAATATGTCCTTAGCACTGTATGCTAATTTTTTCATTAGCATTTTCCCGCCACTGAATAAAAAACAAACCAAAGCTCTGTAACAATGCACATGGTTTTGATTTATAGAAGTTCACAATAGCCAGCAGTGTTCAGTAAATATTTACATATAATCAAGTGGGAACAATCGCAAATCTGGCCCTTCCACATGCGCAGAAAACACACAACACACATCAGCACGCGTACAAATACCCACTCAGTCACCCCCACACAGACACACACACAGAAGGGCCGAGTAATTATTCTAATCTTCTGTTTGAGGTTTTGAATTATGCCCTTTGTTAATGACACCCCCGAGGGCTCCGTGGACATTCTTGCATATTTGTGGCAGTATGGCAATGTAACACAAGCAAAAGGGTGCACTATCTTAAGCTGCAGAGGGTCTACGCTGTTTTGAAGATGACGCCGTCCACATTAGTCTTTCCAGGCAGTTCTCAAAAGTTTGCTTTTCATATCAAAATGCCAAAAACAAAAGAAAAAGCTTGAAATCTCTTCTTTCAGGCATGCACACGCTCCCTAAAGGACTGCAGTTTTACAGCAGATCACATCACAATGGTGGTGTCAGCGATTCTGAAAAGCTCCCATTTCCCCTGCGCACAATGTGAGAGCAGCGTTTTAGGAATCATCCATGGGAGGCGCTTTCAAAAAGGTCAATTTTCACTGCCAGCTTAGCATGGATGGAGGGCTGAAACAGAAGCGTTTTCAAACACCGGGGTGGACACAGTCTTCGCCTGACTGTACGAGGAAACGAGGCGCCGGGTCATGTTTGGTGCCCACTTCAATCCCCTTCATCTCTCGCGGGAGCTCTCATCTCCTCCCTCTTACCCAGCGGGCCAAGCACAGGAACAAAACAAAGGTCTTTAAAACTGTCTGAAGAGCTGTCTTCCTCAAGAAGCCGCTCAGCAATCAGCGACCTCGGAGGAGCTGGAGGGCACTGGAGGGCTGTGAAGCATTGGAGTGCCTGGAGGGGAGGACTGTTGAGATTACCTCACCTGACATTCAGGTGAGAAGAGGATCATCTCCCTCGGTGTGCGGAGACAGACCCACACATACAGAGGCAGCAGGGTTGTCACAACACCGAAGTCTTAACTTATGAATCTGTGTTTCCCTCTTTCATTCTCTTTGAGCTGCAGCTCCCATGCAACCCTCCACCACTCTGAATGAACTCAAAATATTCATACCTCCACAAAGAGGGTTATGTTTTAGCTTTTTTGTGAACAGGGTCATTCAGGGAATGTTGGTCATGGCACACCAAAAAAGTGTTTGGGTTTTGGTTTTGATCTGATGCAGATCCAGGAATTTTTAAGGACTTGTTTACAATACCAGAGCAGTTTTCCACATGTCCACTAATAACTTAATAAGCTCTGACCAGATTTTTGTTGCCACTGTGAGCAAATGTTGGTCATGGCACACAGAAGAAATGATTAGATTTTGGTACTGACCCAAATCTGGACGCAGAACCTGTTTTTATTCTAAGGACTTGTCGATAGGGCTGAAACAATTCCAAGGATAATCCGGGTAATTATAAATTATATGCCTTGAAGACTGGTTTAATCTGGACCACTATACAGCACTGTGTTTGACACAGACGGTCACTTCTGTGGCGCAACGCGCATGCAGCTTCCACTGCTGCACTGCTGAAACGTAGACGGATTGCTAAATTATGCAGGAGGAGAAAACTGAGGAACTGAGGAACAGAAAGTAGAGAGTCTGCAGAGGAAATGGCACAACATATCCCTGGTGTGGCATCTCTACAAGTTGAAAAGAAAACAGTGCAGTGAGTCTGTGGTCAAACGAGTTAGCTTAGCATAATATCACGTTGTCAATGCTACAACACGCTAACAGTAAACATCTATGCGTCAAGTCCGCAGAGGACACAACAAGATAACACTCATGATACATTAGCAGAGGCAGCTAATAAGATCAATTATTGAGATTAAGTCTAGTAAAAAAGACTTTAATAACGGCTCTGTATGAAGGCTACTTCAGAATGTAAATCTATTCGGTGGTTTCTTGTCTTGTATTATGTGTATATTGTTCACATACTTTTCACATCCAGTAATTTTCCTTTTTATTTGACTGCAGTGAGTAGAACAGGGAAAAACTGACAGTAAGAGGAGGAAGCAGGTGTAGGGCATCCTTATATAGGGCATCCTGTATAAATGTACATTAGTTTAATTATCTTAGTATCTAGCATGATATCATTTGGGCCTAGTAATAAAACAAACCAACAAGATCCTTAATATGGAAATTAGCTTCGTTACAGCAATAGCGATAAGCATGGATAAAAACAAATACAATATAAATAAAAGTAAACAAGTTCTAGCAAGTATCTTTCATTATTATGTAATAAACACTTAAACTGTGTGTAATTACAAAAAAAAAACAACAGACTTGAAATTTAAACAATTCTCTTTATAAACAATTGAAAATGAACAACAAATAATATTTTATAACACATTGCATACAGAGGTAACATTAGTGTCCATGTTATCATCTGATTAGTTGTAACTTGTTTAGTTCTGACTGCAGAGACACTTATCATAAGTAAAAGGGTGTGTTTATCTGTTTAGATATCTACTGTATTTATGAGTTGTCCACTTTTGAGATATCAGCTGTAGAGATTTATGTTAATTTTGGGATCCTGTTTATACTCAGAATGTTTAAAAAAAATTTGTTAATTTAGGAGACTGTTTTGTCACTGATGCTTTTCAATGAAGCTGAAATGATTTATTGAAAAAAATTGCAGTGAGCGCAATGTACCTGTTGTCTGATTACTCGATTAATTGCCTAAATACTCGCTAGATTACTCGATTACAAAAAGAATTGATAGTTTCATCCCTAGTTGTTGACACTGAGAATACATTTTTTAGGGAATGTTGGTAATAACACAAGGGAGAGCTGATAAGATTTTGGTAGAGATCTGAATCTAAGTGTGGATACAGGAGTTTTTCATGGATTTATTAACATGGAAAGATTTTTTCCAACATTTTTTACAAAATTGTTGGAAATGCCTTGGCAGATGTGTGTGCTCTCAGAGTATTATTTCATGTTTTTTCCTACTTCAGAGAAGAAGCATATTTGATGTTTGTTGTTTTAATCCGGGCTATATATAAAACTATGCCTCAGGGGCCAACCGCCCCATGGTCATTTTTTTCAACTGGTCACTGGTGGTGGATGCAGAGCTCCTTTTTAAGTGAAACTTCACGGGGGCGGGAGCCCCGCATGCTACAGTGGCCTAAAATGTACATTAGTTTAATTATCTTAGTATCTAGCATGATATCATTTGGGCCTAGTAATAAAACAAACCAACAAGATCCTTCATATGGAAATTAGCTTCGTTACAGCAATAGCAATAAGCATGGATAAAAACAAATACAATATAAATAACCAAGCAACAACAAACAAGATAAAAAACCTTTTCCGACCTGTAAACAATGGAGCCCGATGCCACCAATATGGTGGAAGCTGTAGCGTTCAAAAATATTGAAACCATTGCATACAGGTAAATATCAGTATCATCTGATTAGTTGTAACTTGTTTAGTTCTCACTGCAGAGACAGTTATCATAACTAAAAGGGTGTGTTTATCTGTTTAGATATCTACTGTATGTATGAGCTGTCCACTTTTGAGATATCAGCTGTAGAGATTTATGTTAATTTTGGGATCCTGTTTATACTCAGAATGTTTAAAAAAAATTTGTTAATTTAGGAGACTGTTTTGTTACTGATGCCAGTGGAGATACGACCTCTGACAAACATAAATTCCATCTACAACAGCGGGCGTAGCGCTGCCAGTCTGCGGCACGGCTCTCCCATTAGAAATTGGGCTTAGTGTGTGTGACACTGAGAATACATTTTTTAGGGAATGTTGGTAATAACACAAGGGAGAGCTGATAAGATTTTGGTAGAGATCTGAATCTAAGTGTGGATACAGGAGTTTTTCATGGATTTATTAACATGGAAAGATTTTTTCCAACATTTTTTACAAAATTGTTGGAAATGCCTTGGCAGATGTGTGTGCTCTCAGAGTATTATTTCATGTTTTTTCCTACTTCAGAGAAGGAGCATATTTGATGTTTGTTGTTTTAATCCAGGGCTATACAAATGGTTCATTTTCAACTGGTCAGATCTGGTAGATGTGTAACTCCTTTTGTATAAGTGAAGCTTCCACCGGGAGCCCCGAGCCGTGCATGCTACAGTGGCCACCCAGGGGCTTCAGCCAAAACCTACTCGCAGTGCTGCAGAGCGCCATACCACCAAGCGCTGCAGGCTGTAAGATAACAAGATCACGAAAGACAAATTACTGAGAAAGATCACACAATAAAAACCATGGAAACAGCCAACAACAAACAAGATAAAAAAACCTTTTCCCGCGACCTCGTCGGATGGAGGCCGATGCCACCAATATGGTGGAAGCTGTAAACGTAGTTTTATTCTAATAGATCAGATGCTCTGTGTCTTTTTTGTGTCTGCAAATGCAGTTTCATTTCAAGAAAAAAATCTTAAAAAATGTCTCTTGGAGGGTAATTGCAAAGGTAACAATTTGTTTTGAATTTGGAGTCAGAGCAAAAACAGGTCCAAATTTGGCAAAAGTTTCCTGATTCAACATTTTTCGGTTGCAATGAATTTGCATCCATCACCTGGTGGAACTTATTGTTGTCCATGTCTCAATATAGTGCCTAATCTAAGCGGCTAGTAGTAGTTGTTGTACAGAAAGTCTAGTGAATGATGATTACAAGTATTTTTTTTAACTTCTTTCCAATTACGGTTACTATATTTCACCCATTAGCGTCTGTGTAGAGTTTCTATTGAACAGAGACAGAACTGAACTGTATGACTGTGTCACAGGATTAGGTTTCTCTGAAAAGTCCTAGTGAATAATAAATGAAACATGTGAAAAAAAATATGAAAGCAGAAGAGTAAACTTGATGGTTTGACTGGATCACTTTCATTGCTGACCTGAATTTTCAAATCTTGATTATTCCGCTTTCATTGTTGTGAAAGGCAGCAATCATATTTGAAATTAGATGTGATCAATTTTCCATCATCTGTTTGATGCGTGGTGGTTCCTGTGTGTGTGCATGTGTGCCAGTGTATGTTGGTGTATTACTGTCAGCACAACTCTGTGACTCTGACAAGCAGGCAGCAGAGGAGAAGTAAAGAGCCTTCACTTGTTACTGCTTCAAAGATGTCAAACTGTATATAGGACTGTTTGGGTACAAAAATATCAACTATATGATGCATAACCATCTGAAATTTGCTTGAAAAATAGAAAACCTATCTGCTATTGGTGCTTAAACTAAATTCTGGACCTTGCCTGGGAATGATGCACATGTATCCTCAAATCTAAATAGAACCGGCTCTAGGAGCACAAATCTCAGCCAAGGTATTTCCAGCATTGTCAGATAAATTATTGTGAAAAATGTGGAAAACTGACCTTAAAAAAATGCTTTAAAAAATTCTGGATCTACATCAGGATTGGGACAACCACCAAAATGTAATCACTTCTCTTAAAAATGCATCAAAGTGTGACACTAACTCTTTGAGTTATCCTTTTAACAAACAAACAGCTGTGGAAAATAACAAGTGCAGAAAAAAAATCTTCTTGGAGGGTAGTAAAGGTAACAATTTGTTTTGAATTTGAGTCAGAGCAAAACAGGTCCAAATTTGGCAAAAGTTTCCTGATTCAACATTTTTCCGGTTGCAATGAATTTGCATCCATCACCTGGTGAAACATTGTCCATGTCTCGATATAGTGCCTAATCTAAGCGGCTAGTGGAAGTTGTTGTACAGAAAGTCTAGTGAATGATGACCCAAGTTGGTAAAGTGGATTATTTTTTTAACACTTCTTTCAATTACGGTTGCACTATATTCACCATTAGCGTCTGTGTAGAGTTTCTATTGAACAGAGACAGAACTGAGCTATGACACTGTGTCACAGGATTAGGTTTCTCTGAATGCTGAATAACAAGCAATAAATGGAAACATGTGAAAAAATATGAAAGCTCTAAAAAATAAAATGGAAAAAAGATTTTACAGGTCCATTATGTCATGTGAGTGACATAGCAATTTCCAAATCTTGATTATTCCGCTTTCATTGTTGTGAAAGGCAGCAATCATATTTGAAATTAGATCTTGATCAATTTTCCATCTCTAGTTTGTTTCTTTAAACACATTTCTCCAGTAGTTCTCTTTTCATTAGCTTCCCTGTTTTATCTTAAACTCCTTTTTAGTACACCAGGACACAGGTAGTGTTCATGTCTCTGCCCTACAGTAACTGGACCACCTTGTCTAGAGAAATGACTGATACTAACTGTGTCAAATGAATCCGGTGGTAATGAATGACTTGAAATCACTCAATAAGAATAAATGGACAAAGCATGGGGGAAAGAGGGACCAATCTTGGGATGCTTGCCCCTGATGTTTCTTACAAATTCTGTCTGCCATGAGAGCAGACTTTTTTTCTATCTTTTTTTTTTTTTTACAAAAACTGATCAAATTATGTGGAACTAGGGAAATAGTGACTTGTTGTGGTAAAAGTTCATTTTAGTCTGCTTTTAAGCTACAATATGAAACAATTTGAACTCATAACTTAAAGGATAAGTTTGGTTTCTACAGCTTTTACATTGTTTATAGAATGAAGTAGAACAATATACTCACCCAGAAGGCTTTCCTGATCCAAACAGAGCTTCAGGAGATATTTAGATCCAAAATCGAGCGGCGGACATCCGTATAATGGTAGCACACAGGGCATGTATAGCGCCGCTCCTAAAACTGCATTAATCGTCCAAAAACTCATTATTTTCACCAATATTTCATCATGGTCCGCTCGCGCTACTCCTCCAAGACAGTCCGGTGTCGCTCCACCCATGTTTTTGTGACTGTGCTGACCTCTGAACTGAAAACTTTTCTTTACGGCTGCCACACATGCGATCAGGAAAGCCTTCTGGGTGAGTATATTGTTCTACTTCATTCTATAAACAATGTGAAAGCTGTAGAAACCAAACCTATCCTTTAAGTTTCAATGTCAATCTAGCAGTGTGGCTTAAAACAAAAAATAGTGTCAATTCCTTATTGCTAAGGCCTCCATGGTTGTCTTTTTAAAACAATTTATAAGAACATTTTAGACAGAGGGGAGGATTTTTTCCATGCAGCAGTCTGCTGTCATGTCAAGAATTTAGTATTTTTTCTAAACAAGCAGTTGAATAATATGACATTTTGGTTTAACTTAAACCAGCTTTTAAAATTGGTTTTGTGACTCTCTTGTGGCCTCCATAGGTCTCTGAGTGCAACTGCACCGCTGAATAGCGCAGTGCTGTTTCCTTCTTCTCACAACAAAAGCTTTTGTTATTGTACAGAGGGTGTTGAAGCTGAACTTTTCACAAAAATCAAACTGGAACTGTTTTTCGAGCATACATGCTAATATGGCTAGGCAATAAATCAAAAAATAATCAAAATCGACATTTAGATCCTGTAATCAAAGTAATTTTACTCATGTCAATTATTTTGATTATTTTCCCTGTGTAAGTCACTCAACCGAGCCCCCTCCACACAGTCTTCGTTCACTTTTGCAGAGACTGAAGGACGCCCCATGAACATGGAGGAGACAAGTGTTAATCTAACAGAGGACCTTGTAACCAAGAAAACTACCGTCTCCATTGTTTGGGCACATTATGGATTCTGTGCAGAGGACATAGAGCAGAAAGAAGTTAAGTATAAACACTGCAGGAAGACCGTGTCAACGACCATCAGTATCACCACTAATTTGTTCCAGCACAGCATAAAATAATCGGTCATTAATTATAATCGAGTTTAGAGCTTCAATTAATCTGGTTATTGAGATTAGGTAATATTGCCCAACCCTACATGCTACAATTCAAAGATAATCAAAACAAATTTGCCTGTACTCCATTATTTTTGAGGTGTGTACTTGACAATTGGATTGTGCTGGAAATGCCCTCCATTATATCTGGCAGTTATTTGAACACTGTCAATGGGCGAGAGGTGGGG
Source organism: Scarus forsteni (assembly GCA_036419115.1). Classification (NCBI taxonomy): domain Eukaryota; kingdom Metazoa; phylum Chordata; class Actinopteri; order Labriformes; family Labridae; genus Scarus; species Scarus forsteni. Next base: position 13,150,071 of record JAZDUH010000111.1, on the reverse strand, counting down.
CACACCCTAAACCGGTCGCCAGTCAATCGCAGGGTCACATGGAGAGACAGACAATCATTCACACTTACACTCATACCTAAGGGCAATTTAGAGTCACCAGTTAACCTAATGAGCATGTTTTTGGTCTGTGGGAGGAAGCCGGAGTGCCCACGCATGCACAGAAAGAACATGCAACCCACAATGACAAGACAAAAAGCTATACTTGACCTGCCCATTTTCTATGTAAAAATCTAAAAATATATAAGCATGTCTAGCATCAGCTGTCTATTGATTGCACATTGTTTGCATGTAGACAATCTGCATGTGTATCAGTGGTACCATGATGTCTGTAGTTTTTGGCTAAAGGACCCCTTTGAAGAGGCTCATTTCTTACATGCAAGCTGACATAAGTCAAATGGATTTATGAAAACAAAAGTCTCAATGACAAGAAAGCAAATCCAATGACAAGACAAAAAGCTAATAACTTCACTGACCTTCCATTGACAACATAGCACATCTTGGCCTGGTGTTTCTTCATCCTCGTGCTAACGTGTAAAGTCTGTCCAGTATTTACTCACGTCTGACTTTTTGCTGAGTCACTCTCTTTTGCTTTTATTATTAATAAAATACCACTTTGTCACAGGACCCACAAGACTTTTTGACATGCTCAAATGCTGCTGGTTTTCAAAAACAGAACTACCTCCATCCCTTACCATAGCACAGATTTGAATGGTTCCTACCTGCGCCAAGGAGGTGATGTATAGCCTGCATTTGTCTGTATGTTTGTCTGTGTATGCAAAAACTGTCAAGCAGATTTTGCAGAAATTTTCTGGACATGTTGGAAATGGCCCAACTTAAAAATTATTCAATTTCAGCGGTGATGAGGATTTTCCCCCATAGTGATTAATCGTTTTACTCAATATATTGTCAAACTAATCATGATATCAGCATAATTCTTGAAATTATTTACCATTTTGTTTCATTGTTTTTTTTAACTACCATAAAAAATTAGCATAACAGCAATATGTGAGCGACCTTGATGAAGGTATGCACTCTCAGAGTGCTGCCTGGTTCTCATTTTTATCATAAATACCGTAAAATACCAAATAAACGCCCGGTCCCAAAGAAACACCGGGTGTAGCAGTACATTTTGTCAAATAGATGACTGTCAGAGTGAGAGGACTGTGATGGGAGAAGTCGCGGTGTATCTGAAGACTTTGAAGAGAACAAGTCTATAAGCTGAATGTGACAGGCTCGGACACTTGAAAAGAAACATGATCAGACTCTGAAATCATGAAGACTGAACCTTTACAGTTATCTGTCTGTCTCTGTATCTGTCTCTGGACGTCCTGTCGGCTTCTCCTCCCTCTGTATGTCAACAAATGCACGTTGGTGTGAGGCGCTCAATATCATGACAGTGCAGTTACACTCAACATCCACAGAGGGCACTAGAACGCAGAAAGCCAGAATCTTACAGACTAGAGCTTTGAAAATTCAACGAAGAAGACTGCTGCTGTTTGTTTTTTGCCCTTAACTAACGTCAGGAGGCTGGTCACGTCAGGAGGCTGTCAGTTAGCGGTATGCTTCTGCTTATCTCCATGTCCCTGGTGCAGTGAAAAAAAAAGAAGTAAGACCTTAACTTAACTACCAGTCATTCCTGACCAGTATTAAGAGTGTTTAGAGAGCGCAAAGTAGAAAGAAGACAAGAGTGTAACAACGGTACTGTAATCTTGCCTTGAAAATGTATAGGTGTAATTCATACTAGTGTAAATATATAATTTGATTATATTTACCATATTTTTTCATTTTTTGCTAAGTAAAATTTTTCTGCAAAAGGAATTAAACGCCTCTCCCAAATAGTCGCCTGGTCCCAAATAAACGCCTGGTCTGCTCAGTAATTGAAGCAAATAAACGCCCCGGCTACAATTTGGTATTTTACTGTATGTCATTATTATTTCTGTCCCCTTCCTTTAAACAGCTTTCTAATATTAAACAATCTGCATGCTGTTATGAAGAAGGCTGTTCTGCACACTGTATGTCGCTTGTGTGGTTTTCTGGTTCTTAAAATCATAAAAGTTTAAAGTTTGTCTGTCAACCAATAAAGTGGCAGTTGAGTCATTGCGGTTTGAGTCACAGCTGTCAGAGTGAGGAGGACTGTGATGGGAGGTCACGGTGTATCACAAGAAGACTTTGAAGAGGAACAAGTCTATAAGCTGAATGTGACAGGCTCGGTTTGAGTAATCAATAGGTCTGCTCTTGTTCTGTCTAACCCTCAACACCTGATTCAGAACAAAGAGCTCACATCTCAGAGTGTCTTTACTATTGTCTCTTGACAAAAGCTCTGAACCATGCTTGAGGTCAGACATGAAAGAGCTGCTTTTATATCACTAGATCCACTCAAAAAATTACTTTTCACTGCATCTTTTTCTTTGTCGGGAAATGTTTTTTAGTTCTTTGTTTTTTTTAACCAATATGCCCCTAAATGAGGTTTATTTTATGCCAGGTTGTGATGCATTATATTATCAGGTTGTCTTGTGGCCATTCTGTCTCTTCATACATACTTAAAGGATGCCATTTTGACAAAGGTATTCTGAGAGTTGAAGGCACAGTTTTTAACATTGCATAAATGTCAGCTCTTACAAAAGGGACTTTTTTATGTTGGAGGTCATATGTCAGTTTTCTTTTTTGTATGATATGCATTTTATTTGAGCATTTAAATATAAAAATGAATCGCACATAAACACAAGAATGACAATGGCCTACAGCTAAAAAATTCAGATACTGCAGCAAATACAAAAATATATATGACTCTGCAGGATGAAAGGCAAAAAGAAATATCATTCCTGTGTGTACTTTTGGAAACATATGAATGTGTATGATAGAAAAACAGCACAATGAAATAAAAAAGAAACAACAAACAAACACAGAAACATGACTAAGACAACACAATAATAATAAATAGACAACAGAAGACATACAAAAAGCAAACAAACGTGTAATGGTAGATCAGTTTAGCCACAGCCTATGAATTTTGACTCATTGATGAACTGGTTAGATCTGGGGGGCATAAGTCAAAGGAGACAGTCAATAGTCCTTATGTTCATTCTTTAACTGTTAACTCAAGAACACTCAAAGGATTTTATGTTAAAGTTCTTTTATTGTCAGCTATGACTTAGGGTTTTAACAAATTCAATTTTGAAAGTTGTAAGTCAGAGGTCAAGTTAATGTTTCTTTCTTTATTAATCTCAATCAATCAATCTTCATCTGTAGAGTCTGTAGAGCACCAAATTTATAACAAGTGTTATCTCAAGACACTTAACAATAAAGCAGGCTGAAGACAAATTTCCAGGCTGCACTGTCGAGCACAGATCGGCTGAGCTGCGTGCGCAACACCTCCCTTTTCATTCGGCCAAGCTGCTGAGACAGAAGCTACATACGCTAGGGCGCTACAACATGGCGAGTGCTTTTCCTTCAGCTGAAATTGAAGACCCTCCACTATCATTCAGATCTGGCATTTGGGACTACTTTGGCTTCCGTGTTAAGTATGACCTTGATGGTTAAAGCACTTTCTAAAAAACAGTTGAACGCAGATTCACTGAACTTACACAACAGCGTGTCGGAAGTGCAACACGATGCTAAACTATGTTGGGGGAAATACAACAAACGCCGACATCATCCCGGAGTTAAAACAAGTGGAACCAGACAGAAACAACAAGCAGCACACATGCTACAGACTTTACCTGGGTCATTTAGACAGCCATTAGCACATGATTCAAAGAGGGCAAAGGAAATGGACCGGGCGATAGCTACTTTTATTGCTGTCGACATGAGACCCTTTTCTGTTGTGGATAACGCCAGGTTTCAGGACATGATACAGACACTTAATGCACTTATTCTTTGTAATATTTACTCTGCTGCTAAGAATGCACCATATAAGATGGGTGAGTTCTCTATTAGATACATTTATTTTTTAACTTATTTTTATTTTTACATGGTAATTTTTTTGTTTTTATGATTCTAAGCATGCACCGAAGAATGTGCCCGGTTTAGCTGCAAGAGATACATTTAATTCAATTTAATGAAAATGCACTCTGAGTTAAAACAGATGTTGGTTATTTTAATAATCCACAAGTAAAAAAAGCATTGATATTTGTCTGAGGGACATTTCAAATAATTAGAAACAACATAAATAATGTGATCTTACTTAGTTACATACATATATGTGTTTTCTTAGCCATTATAATCAAGATCAGTTCATACTGCAAACACTGCAGCCAGCTATATGGGCGGTTGAGGTACTTCGGCTGCTTCTTTCTGGGTCTGAAATGTTTTCCTGGGTTTGACTCCAGCATTTGTTTGTCTGACTTTACCTGTCTCATGTGGATTTCTGTGAAACAACTGAAACACGAAGCCATGCCTGATGAAACTGTTTCAATCGAAGATGTTTTTTGGGGATTCATAAGTAGTTGTAGGGGCTTCACAGCAGAAGAACAACAACAAAACCACAACAAAGCTTTGTCACAGATAATTTTCTAAAAATTTACAATAGTCTGAGGTGAAAATAGGGAGCTGTGGGGTCATGGTGTGGCCTCTGGGGTGTGATTTGATGATCATTGACGTATTCTATTCAAAAAAATAAATGATTAGTCCCAGGTCTTTATCTTGACCCACCCTTATCTTTCTGCCAACAGTGTTCCCCATGAAGACATACATGTGGCTGTTGTGGTCAATAGATAAAATTCTTGGTAAAGAGCAGTTCAGAGATAAAAAAAATCAGATAAATTAATGAACAAAAAAAAAATCTATACTTTTTAAGCTGAATTACTATTTACATGTTGAACTGAAAAAATCTTTTGAGATGAGGACGAGGGGTAAGGTGAAAAAATAAGAAATCCATACATAGAAGCAGAAAATTCAAACCATGTCTTCTTCAAGTGATATTTCCCAGCACAGAACCGTGATGAAACTGCCTGCAACATCCACGTCACTGCAAATTTACTTTGGCTGACTCTGATGTTCCCACTTCAGCTAAAGATTTCATGAACCCTGTGAAAAACCCTTGCTCAGAAAAAATTACTTTGGTCAAAATCTGCAAACCAGCTCCTTCTTTATACCTGCAACGTTTCCTCAACAGGTTTTTGAAGCAGACCAGCTGACTGATTTACCTCCAGCTGGCACCCACGCAACCACAGCTGCCATGACCTACCCATAACCCACCAGCAACAGCAGCTGTCGCAGCCCAGTGTCACCGCTGTGCCATGTGATGGGAAGAGAGACAAAATGCCGTCAGACTGACAGCAAACTGGGACAAGAAATGCAAGCTGGGAGCTATATGATGTGCCTGAGTGGATGCGTTCTACAAGAGCGTAGCTTTAGTGTGATTTTATGCAGTGAAGGCCTCAAAGCCCAAAAAACCTTACGCTCTTTTAAAGCAGTGCTGCACACATTATCCATGCACTGTTACACTTTAATGCGCTTCAATTTCCACTGTCCTAATAAAGTTTACAGCAAAGAACGTCAGTCAAATAAGCCAGAGGTACACCAGCGCGATAAGTGTTTGGGTTCATAGCTGGGTCTCTGTGGGTTTTCTTGCCCACTGGGATCGCTGGTCAAACCAGAAATACTGCTACCCCCAGGAGAGACGAGACAAGTGAAGCCTGCATCCGTTACACCATCCACCGGGGAGAAAAATGTCCTGAAGAAGAGTGTTTTGACTTTTAGACGAGCATCAGCAGTTCAGATTTCACCGGCAGAGCACTACAGGCAGCTCAAACAACAGGTCGGATAACAACACTGCAATCCTGGCCTAATCCTGAACCCTTACTCGGGTGACCTCTGCATTTGTTACACACTTCATCAGAGGGGCCGGCAAAACTGGCTGGAATTGTTGACACAGGAGAAAGGTAGAAAAAACTGGCCAGTGGGCTAAATATAACCCGCCCAGGAGTTTTTTTTTTTACCTCTGGGTGGAGAAGCACTCCCAGCATCACTCTTGAAGACCCACTTTGCTCAGTCTGAAGTTCTCTACCTCAGGGAAGAAAGAACACGCAGGGAAAATGTCTGCAGCCCTGCTTATTTCTTTGTTGGATAATTACACATCTGTGTGAGTGTGCTCGAGCTCCACAGCTCCACACTCCTTCATATTCCCGGCTTTAAACACCAGCCCATCTGTGCTGAATGATACATTTTGGAGTCCATTATTCAAGTCGAACATATGCTTTTAAATGATAATGGGCATAATAGCCCTATCATTTTCGACCAGCACATCAACAGGATATTTTGGAGCTTAGTTGTAATATATACAGCCTTCATATGGAAATGAGGCCCACTCTTTCATGTTTGAGGAGATTTTTCCACTTTTTTCCTCCACACAATACTGCCGGTGCTCTGCTGTTGCAAAGCCAGCTCATTGTGAGCCATTACGTCATGCAAGTCTCGGCTGGCTGATTCCCACTCCACATCAAACTCGCAGGCCCCAAGCGAGGATGCCACTTTGATCAAATGTAAGTAAAATGGACTTGCTGGAGTCTGAGAGATCAATAACACATTAATAACACCTGGCTGGAGGAGCTGTGAAGCCTGCACTCAGGCTGCCGCCGCTGCAGAGAGGAGAGGAGAGGAAGAGGAAGGCCAGGGCAAGCCGATGACTGTAAATCTCTATGTCCTGGCATCTGTTCCTGGGTGCTGGAAGGTCTCAGGATAACCCTGAAAAGCTCAATGTGTCTCTCTCTCTCCGGTCCAGGCTAGCATCAGTGTCAGAGCTGAGTCACTGTGCACTGTGGGACCTTCCTGAATGTGCTTTATTTTAGAGCATTTTGTGAGCAAAGACACTGTCTGTCTGGAGGGTTATTTACACATGCATTGTGCAAAAGCAAAAAAGTAAAAGGATGCAAAGAATCCTTGCCTAAACGGATAAGGAGTCTTGGAGAATTCCACAGCATGTCTTTGGTGTTTTGAGGATTTGATCTGATGTTTAAATCATTGGAGCCATTTGCAGTGGCCCAGTTTTTCAAGACTGTGAATAAAAACTTAAAAAGGTGGCACAAATCTCAGTAAATTCACTGTCCTCTATGACAGGAGTTCTTAACTGGCTGCCACATGAATTTAAGCTTAGTCCTCTTTGTTGTTTCTTGTGATCTCATTTCCCATGTTAACTTTGGATAACAGTGTTGGTTTTACCATGTTTATGTGTGACTGTCTCCAGATCTCTGTGAGAGTAACAAAGTTGACACATTCTGATAAGAACTATAATGATAGAAAACATATGCTGCATCTCTGCGGAGCTGCTTTTAAACATGTTTGTTTCCTACTCTAATTTATTCCAAGAGGCTTAAAGTGCAAAATTTTTGTTTAAAATAATTTAGCAATGTCATGTTTTGGGAAATTTTGGTCCTAGTTTGTCATTAAGTGTTTGTTTATAAAACATAAGTTGATTGCAAATAAAAGCATTTAGAACAAGGATTCACCAAAACAGCCTGTTTTAGGTGGAGCTAAAACACGATGGTTTAAAGACATGCAAAATAAATCATTTAATTCAGTGTTTTTTAGCCAAGAAACATTAATCCCATAATTTCTTGAATAACACTCCCTTGTTTATTTTTTCATGCTTTTTTCCAGTAAAAACGCAGTCTTCAAATATAACACGCACCCACACTTTGCCCAGACCTTACTCTCTCAGACAACTCAAAATTTAATTTATTCAAAGTTTTATTCTATGGAATTTCAATATTTACACAACAAATATCATACACAATTTTCTCTCTCAACCAGATGTGGAAACACCTTTTACTTAAGGCACATGCGCTTACTTGATTTCTGCTTGAGCATGCTCAGTCATAATGTACTGACCTATCAGAGAGCAGCTTTAAACATGTTCATGTCGTCGGCCAATCACAATCAATCTGTTTTGGTCCCCTTGCTTGTTTAATAAGAATTTTACAAGTTTGGTGGTAAAGTTTTGCAGGGAGAGAGAATATTTCAGCTTTTTGTATCAGATGTGTTGTAATCGCTATTTTGGGAAACAATTTATACATATTTTGCTTGCGCTTGTGTATAATATGCATCCAAAGATTTGACCTTATTTATGGGGGAAAAAAACAAAAAAATGCAATAAATAGGCTCTAGGGACATGTACGACTTTTAGCTATGGGGAGAAATCACTTGAGAAACTTTTTTTTTAAAGAATAAAGTTTGGCATAACGTGTATTTTAAATTACTTTTAAATTTTCTTAACTTGAATTAGATAGCCTAGCACAGCTTTCACAATCTAAATGTTCATTTATTAAGAATAATTCTGACCATACTGTATGGTTTGCCATAATTAGGTACTGGCTACTTTTTTGCCTCAAACTTTAAATTTTTCAAGTCTTTATCATTCAGATTTTGTTGGTCTGTCTTTCTCTGCTGTTGCATATTTGTATTTAATAATGGCGACCCATATCAATCTGTGTATCTAAATGTGGAAAAAATATATATTAACAGCACCCTTGAAACAACAGGTGTGATCTGCAGTGTCTCCAGCATTAAGTCTGGGAAGTAGAGTAAACCCCAGTGAATTTTTGCCCAGGGTCCCACGGACTTCAGAGATGGCACTATAAAGGGAGAAAAGCTTCTCGGTTCTGTTCGTTAAATTCCCAAATGTTTTTAGTCAAGAGCTTTTTGTTTACCAGTAAGTCTTGATATAAGGGAGCACAGGGCACATGCAGAAAAGCCAGGCTACATTGCAGAGGACACACACAGCAGGACCAATCCAGCTTTTGGGCACTGCCCTCTGCTGAAAGGTTACAACCTGCTCTTTCTCTTCCTGCTTCAGAAACATGACTGCCAACCGGTCCATGACCTTTAAGAAGAGCAAACAATCCTCCGCCTGAGTACACCCAACCTCACAATGCCTTTCACAAAGACAGGGGAAAAAAGAAGAAGGGACTGATTTAGAAACAGAGCAGAAACAAGTGATAATTAAAACAAGAACAACAAAACACACGGCAGGATTAATTAAGCAAGATGTGCGTGAGCTGCAGTCTGGCATAAAGAAACGTCTGCACACTCAGCAGCACAAAAACTGAGGTGAGATAAATCACAAAAAATGAGAAATGACTCTGGTTCAGGGGAGAGGAGGTTGCAGATTGGACAAATGGTACTTTGCATAAGTACAAACTTTTCAGCAAATTAAGTGGATGAATATTTTTATTTGAGGCTTTGGAGATGTGACAGAAATGCTTATAAAGCTCATGGAGTTAAAAGTTAATTCATGTGGGAATATTTCCTCCTGAAGTTTTGTCAGATGACTCATGTGATACCACTGTTAGCAAAAAAACTGCACATGGTATAATATTTTAGTTACACACAAAACATTAATTGAACTATGTTATTATGTTTTTGGATCTCTTCTACATATATATTGCATACAAATATATTCTTTAATTCTTTTAAACCAAAGTCCTTCATACTTTCACCACACACAAGACATGTAAAGCCATAAATGCATTCTGTACCGCTATGTTATTTTACTTTCTACTGACAATTTCCATAAAAATATATACATTTATATTTTTGTATCTCATTATATACATTGATACATTCTGTGTTTTTGGCAACTGATAATCCACTCAAAATAATTTTGTCATTTATCTGATTTCATTCAAATGTTTTTATAGTAATTTCTTGATCATATTGATTAGATAGTGGTGTTAAAATTGATACAACAGGCATTAACAGGTTAAGAATGGTACACCTCATTTGCCATGGCACATTTTAGGGGTGTGGATTTTTACACAGGTAACTTCCTCATGCATGAACACGGAAATGCAATAAGAACACTGATGCAACTTCTTCTAACAGCAATAAATGTAACAAAGGCAGAGTTTTATGAGTTTTGATGACCTAATTGTACTCAGGTCTGGTTGTGGCTGGACCAGTGTGAGTGAAGGCAAGCGGGTAACTGGGTAAAGGGTTCTAACAGTGATACATGTTAAGGTTACAGCGGTCACAGTGTTTTACTGCTGAGCAGCTGCTTCATGCATCATGAGGGTCATGCAGGTGTTGTGGTTGCCTCCGCCAAGAAGATTATGTTATTGCTGGCATCTGTTTGTGTTTTTGTTTGTATGTTTGTTTCTCTGTGAGCGAAATAACTCAAAAAGTTATGGAGGGAATTTGATGATATTTTCAGGAAATGTCCAAATTGGGAAAAGGAACAAATGATTAGATTTTGGGAGTGATCCGGATCACCGTCTGGATCCAGGATTCTTTTAAAGGATTCTTTAACATTGCAAAATAGGACCATTTTCAGCATTTGTGCATACTTCTTTGTTTTCATGGTCAAGGAATCTAAATATTTAGATGACATAAAGGTAGGACTAATATTTATGGTGAAAATCACAGTATGGGTGAGGACTGTGGCGCTGGAGGAGGTCTGTGCTCTCCGAGTGCTTTTCTAGTTTATTAAATGACTTTTTTTTCTGGTAAGTGTCTGAGATTATAACAGTTGAGACCATGAAGACAGAAAGCAACCAGAAATATCACACTTTGTCAAGGTTACTCTGAGGTCATATCTCATTAGCATTTTATAATATGATGATTACTTGGGAAAAAAATAGAAAAAAATGTCACAGCAGCAGATTCACCTGTGGTCTGACATCTTACATGCAAGTGACAGAACGTTCAGTGTTCCAATCAACTACTACTGATGGTGATGTTGAACAGACTTTTACAGTAGGTAAGTCTAGGAAATGTGCTAAATGTCAGTTTGGTTCCCTTCAATACAAAAGTGGAGTACAACATGCTTTATGTCACATTGCACATCCTGTATCCTGCAGTACTTACTGTAGCACATGTGCACATTACAACAGCAGGCACTACTTTTCCTCTTTATAGCCACAAAATGCTACAGATAAAACACAGAATGAAAAAGGCAGTGGACTCCAGACAAGCTCCTCTCTCTTTCTCCATTTTGAAAAGTTTTCCATCTGCTGTCTAAATTACTGTTGTGGTCCCACAAATATGGAAATCGACCAGGCTTTTTTTGTGTTGGTTTTTTTAGGAGTCTGATTTGAGGCCGAATCCCTCCCGCCCCTCGCCCTCTTTTCCACAGATGGTGGCCTAACTCCTGCAGGGAGCACTTCCACACTGAGGCTCTTTCTGTGACTCTGCAGTGTGAGGTAATATTTCCAACATGAAGGCTATGATCTTCTTTTCCTGCAATAAAACATTGACTGTGCTTCTTTTTTCAATGGGATGCCCATTATATTAAGCACATCTAATGGACTCTTGAGAAACAATAAAGTGGCTACAAATAGGGGCTGCGAGATAGTGAAACAATAAAGCAATGAAAAAGCATTTTAAATGCGTCTGTTGGGGAAGTATTTTGCTCAAGAACTAAATTGTTTTAAAGCCCTCTGAACAGAGCATCTTTATATCCTGTGTCAGACTCATTTGGGATTCTAGGTATCAGGTACTACCTGAATGTGTACAATTGTGTTAATAAAATGGCAAAAATATATAAAAATATTCCCTGAATGTCTTTATATGTCCAACCAGGACTCCATAATTCAAAAGTACTTCTCTAACTTTCATACTGGTCAAAGAAAGGCAGAACATCCTCATATTTAAAGCTCCTGTGAGGAGGATCTTAAGCTCCTGTGAGGAGTATTTAGCTGGTTATGAAACACACTGAGATTGAAAGTGTTGCCTTAAGGGCTTATGAGCAAAACAACACTAGCAAAGCTTTTCATTTCTAACTGGTGTTTTCAATGTCTAAAACTGCTACTGAAGAGTAAGAGTGCCAGACAAAAAGGGTTTCAATCGCATACTGCTACAAAGACTTGACATATTTAACTGTGAAAGTCCTCGGAGAGGCAAAAAATAGACTTTAAAACATGATAGGATGAGAATTTCTTGTCAATCACATTAAAAAAGTTCCCAAGGCTTAGAAACTTTAACAATTTTTGAAGTAATCTGTTAATCTGAAAGGATATGATCTTTGTCATTTTATGAAAAATATGCTGAAACTGCAAAAAAATTAAGTGTCAAAAATATGCATAGGCAACCCCATAAAAAACCGCAGACACACTTTTGCTGAAACTAATATAGAGACGAGGAAAATGTTTGTCTTATGAAATAAGTTTTAATAAATTTCTTCATCAACGACCTTACAAAGATAAACGAGTCATGTCTTTTCCATTAATTTAACGGCCGCTCCAGGATTCTTAACCAGTTCAGGATATAAATTCTTCTTTATACTTATAAGTGGTCCAAGAGCACAAACATATACCGTTACCCGATCTCACAATGTTTAAAAAAATACTATGGATAAAAAAAAAGATCTGAATCCACATCCAGATTTGGATCACAAAAATCCAATCCTTTTTTCTTTTCACTTTGACCAACATTATCAGGAATTTGAGATAAAATCCAGTGATAATTTTTAAATTATATAACGTTTGTTTTTGTTGATGGTAACAAAACAAAAAGATAAATCCATATCATAAAAAAATAGGTGCTGGTTACTCAATGTGGTCCAAGTAGACAAAAAATGTTTTAAAAAGGTTCCATAGCAAACCAAAGAAAAATGTTAAACACGATGTTTGTGTACAAGCCCAAATGATGTCCTTAAGGTCAAAACATGGTGGCATTTTTGATGCTTTAGCAATTAAAAGAAAGGCATTGGAGTTGTTGGTTCGGTGGAGTGGTAAGCAACCAGGCACATCCCATATATGCTTCAGCCGGGTTAGATTCACGCCTGAGGCCCATTTGTCAAGTGTCATCCCCTGCTCTTTCTCACCAACTTTCACAAGCCTATCCAACGTCTCCCTCCACGACAGATTTAAGGCAGAATTGCCCCAAAATTATTTAAGAAAAAATAAAAAACTAAACAAAGCCTTCTGCATTTTACATTTTTTATGGTTGCAGTGCCTGATCGCCCCCCTTCAGTGCACATGTACATACAGCTCGACTATTACCGTGCTGCTGCTGGTCAAACACTGTTTCCCAGCAGCACCACTGATGCTTGCAGCTTATTTGAAGCCCTGAAGTGCTGAACATCACCTGCCATGCTCTCAGAATACTGTTTAGATTGCCCAGCTCTATTTTATTTGCATCCAAATGTTATCTTATTCAGTGAGATTAACAAAAAAAAGATACTCAGCCTTAACTTTAGATCAAACTGGGAAATGAGTCATGAGACGGGGGATAATTACACCACTCAGTTGATACATTTGCTGCTAATAGAGGAGACAGATGGTAAGGGAACATCCATTCAATTCCCTTAAGAGAAAACAGAGGAGTAAGTGTCACATAGGACTCTATATACAAAAAACACAGAGCTGCATGAGAAACGGGACTGTCATGCTTCTAACCTGTGCGAGCACAAATGATGCAAGGAGATGGTTTTTCTCCCTCTCACTACAGACGATCAGGTACAGCAGAGAGCCTCCATATTTCATAGCTTCTAATAATTTCACTTCCTCTGAACTGACAGACTGAACCAACCATGGTATAAGTAAGAAAGAGTTAGAAGAAATATGGATTGGATCGAGGGGAAAAAGGGAAGAAACCCGTTGAAGGAGCGTGCAGCCTTAACCGTTAATAGGCATTCAAGGTTGAGGTGCGGTCTTCACACGATTACAGCAATAAAAGGCAGAGAGTTAATCAATGAAGACGCTCAGATGATTGTAGGAGTCAAGGCTGCGTTTATGCTCCCCGGATTCTCCTCTTTGGGGTGAGCGGAGAAGCATGAAGGGAGTCAGAAGCCAGGAAAGCTATCAGGGTTAACTGGTGGTGAATGAGAAAGTATGACATTGGCACAACTACAACAACTGCCGACTGGTTTTATGCCTCTCTTTAGTATTAAAGTGCCGTGCAGCCACATGTGGCAGTGGAACATAGAAGTCCGAAAAGCAAGAGGTGAGCATGAGACCCAAGTATCTTAGCATTGCAGGTCAAAATCAAACTATTTCCTTAGTGAGCTGGAGTGGACATTTGTGCAAAGTTTGAGGATTGCAACCTTCAGCGTTCTTGATATATCACATTCACAAGAAGGGGATGAACGGGAGACAAAATGACCTCAATATCCAACTTTAAATCTGGTCATTTTTGAGACAGAGTGTGGATGCAAAGTTTGAAGAAAATTCCTGAAACCCTTCTCATCATTTCACATTTACAGTCTAGGAACTCCAAAACTCCTTAAACTGGACATTTGACCTATGAGCATTAATATAAGCACTTTGCTCTTGTATGAAAGTGGACAATTGTCAGATGTTGCAAAAATATCAACAAAACATTCTATAAAAAAAACTTTTTCAAGCAAAGAATGATAAAGAGGCTCTTTTACCTTGATGTTTGACCTTAACATTTTAATGAATGCATCTTCAAATTAGAGCTGGCATGTGTACAAAGTTGAAGTTTAATCCATTCATGCATTATTAGCTTTAAATCAACAAGCAAAGAATGAACTTGAAGCTCCATGAGACAGATCATTGACCCATGACTTGCAAAAACATAATTAATTCATCCTTGAATCCGAGGGGTTCTGTCTTTTCAAAGAATTCACACAAGGGGTGAACATAAGGCTCATAAGGCTCACTCTTCAGGTGGTCCTGCCAAACAACTTAAGGGGTCTTGTCAACTATATGTTGACAAAATTTGCAAAACATTTGATCTCGTGACAAACAACAATTGGCAAACTGCTCTGCCCTGTACTTTGGAGTTAGCCAGGAGTTTTATAGCTTCTTTGACAACTTATGAGCCAATCAAGCTCACTCATGTCGCTCACACTGTGCCACTCGTCATCCCTCGACGGCAGCTATTATTGAAAATAAATGGCAGATGGAGGCCAAGGATGCTCATATTGCTTTTGGAGTGAACACAGGGTCAGCCGGTGTCTCAGGCGGCCACTTTGACATGTTGACATTGCTAATGAGGAAGTGAGGCGTGTATTGTCCGCAGCCTTAGTGACCCCCTCAGGGCATTTTCTCGAGAGATACATTCCTTTTTAATCAGAAAAAAGCGTTTTTACGTAATGTGTCGCTCATTTCTGTGATATTCGGCGTTTATATTGCATGCCACGTTCAATGTCCAATTCTGTGATTCCGCCCGTGATTCCGTGATCACAGATTTTATGGGGCCCAACATACTGATCATGGACCTCGAAAACAGAATCAGTTTGACTTTGAGTCAGAGCATTTGTGCAAAATTTGAGGCAGTGCTTGTCTTGTGTCCTGAATATATTGAATTCACAAGCAAAGAATGATCTGGAGACACCATGACATTGACCTTTGACTTCTAAATTTAAGTTCATCTTCAAGTTAGAGTGGAATTTTTTACAAATTTTGACAGAGCTCTTCAAACCATTCATAAGACACGCTGCTCTCAAGCAAAGGGTGAACATGAGGCTCATCCTCCATGACTACTGAGCACATCCATGTGCTAGACCGATCTAAAATGCTTTCCCTCCAGCCTTAGCTGTCACCTGCTCCAGGTCATAAACATTCAACAAATACAATAAAATCCTGTTCAAACTTTGTTGACCGTTGCTCCCTTACAAGCGTAGCCAAGCACAACTGTTTCATTGACCTCATTTAATTACCCGTGTTAGATTTAATCCTTCATATGCCGCAGCAGATTCCTATTAATGATCTGCTTCATTCAGCTCTCAACAATACTTAACCTGCCTGCGTGGTTTTGCCCATTTTCTTGCTACAGCTTCTATTTTTGCCACGTCTATGAAAATACTGATGCTACACTGTAGAAAGCAGTTTTTTTTCTCATAGAACAAAAGAAATGTCAAGGCAGAACACAAATATTAGCAGCTATTTTCACTGAAAAAGTCACGTCTCCCTCTGATCCCAACATAATGAGGCTTTCCTTTAACATGCATGTGCCGCATTGTAAGAGCCTGCAGTGTAAATGTCATCAATATTACTCCCTTATTAGCCTGGTTTTATGAGCTACAGGGCTGAAATTATGCATATGTACGTGAGCGTGGTGGTGTGTGTGTGTGAGACAAAAAATAACTTGAATAGGCTCACAAAATTTAAATCTCCATAAATGCGAGCCCAAAATGCAGCATTGTCATAATGTTGCATGAATGACTAATAGAACTAAGGGAAAACAGCATATTTAAAAAAAAACATGAATAGGAAATTGTCTGTGTCAGATTTCTGTAAAATATTTTTTATTATTCTTACAAGTCTGTCTGTTTGCATTTCTGTGTAAGTTGGACTAAGGGCTGTGAAATACGGTCAAAAGTTATTTCTGAGCATTTTCTAGCTGAATAGCATAAGACAGTGGTCATGCTGACATTGTTTATCACAAATGCTCAAAGCAAAATCACTCCTGCATCCATCCATTAACAAAAATGCAAAAAATAAATCACCCATTTATAAATATAAAGGAAACGTGCTTCTAAACTGGCAATTAAAAATACAACCATGGTAATTCCCTAGTTCGATTTAACACATTCAAAGATGATCAGGTCAGTAAGCTCACAGCTCTTAGTGGCTCATGCTGTAAACATAAGGGCCGCCCACTGCATTTTTACAAGGGTACTTTCTTACTTTATACACAGTGTGGGGGCTTATTTTTAAAATACATTCAAATTATAAAACTATGTTAGTCTGTCAATATATTTGATTTGTCTTGCAGTGTGTGTTGTTTGCATCCAATAGAAAAATCAGTCCCTATCACCCACGAGGTTTGGCATCAATCTACTCGTTCTCCTTGTGGAATTTTTGTTGATAGCTCCTGAAGGGTGGATCTCTGTAAAACAAATCAAAGTAAAGTTGTTCTGATAAAACTGTTTCAGTCTCACTGTTGCTTTAATAGCTGAAATAAAGATGCTCTATCAATCACAAAGCATTTTTTCTTTCTTAAATTTTCTTAATTTGACTACATTTAGTGGGGCAAATTGGAAGATGTGAGGGGCCTGATTTGGCCTTGAAGCTGCCAGTAAAGGATCACGGCTGTAAACAAGATTTTTGTTGAGTATTAAGCCTTACTTTCCTACTTCAATCAAATAAACATTAATATAAACTGACGGCATAGGGCATATTTTTATAACCAATCATTTTTTTTACAAATATATCAGCATAATAGGAAAATGTTGATAGCCCAGCCCTTAAAAGACACTAACAAAGTTTAATTAAATTGCAATGACTTCATTCAGATTAGAAAGTGTATCTAATGATCTACTGAAGCAGTGTTAAAATGTTTTTTTGATACTTTCATCTAAAAGAATAGAACATATCTAACCTGGATGCTTTCTTTTTGCACCATTCTATTTTTTAGTGATCGCACAAAAATAATGTGAAGGATTTATAAAGAATTGCAACAAAGTCACAGTATCCAATCCCCAATACATTTCCACAAGCATCTCCACCAGTCTTTATAAGAACTCCAGCCTCAGTATGAAGCAGAATCTGGATGTTGCCACAGATTGGGCTCAGATTGCTGGGATTTGGAGGGATTCATGCTCTTAATTATTGATTAAACCGCCCAGAGGTCGCAGAAATGTCGAGCCCTGCTTTTATACAGGGACTTTTGTCTGTGGCTGGACTTGCGCCCGAGTTTGGGATCATAATATCACACCTTGCAGGATACCTGCGCCTTTAAGTATGCCTGAGTAACAAAAACAGCACAGGCAGCGTAGAGCCGAGGGTTGTGTTGTTTTGGGAAATGGGAGCTTTCCCTCCAACACCCAGACAGTCTGCTGAAACAACCCAAATATCAATATCCATCAAGTGCTGAGGAAACTTAACAAACCAGTTTAAAAAGTTATAAGAGAAAATTGTGTGTTTCAGAGGAAAGGGCGGGCACTGTCCCAGCAGTAAAAGCAGCGGTAAGCTCCAGGTACAGGTTCAAAGTTGTCCTCTTCTCCAGACTTGCTCTGTTCTCCCCTCGTGAGGAGTTACTCTCTCATGTTAAACTTCCAAACAGCGCATTAAAGATGGAGACGGGCATGTGCCTTACCTGTTGGCCCCTCTATGCCGTCGGCGTAGATCTGGACGGTTAAAATGAGCAGAAAAGCGCAGGTGTTCATCGCGTAGCTGTTTTAGTCCACTTTAAATGAGCACGAGGAATCATCTCATTCAGTCCGCGAGGTCCGAGCGCGTGAGCAGGTAGAGCCGAGCACATCCACTCCAACAAAACCTCACTGAGAGACTTTCACACACTGAGGGAGACAGGGCACAGCTACTTCTGCAAACTGACGTCAGGGTAAACAGTTCAGGGAAGAGATTTCTTCTCAAGCCCACTTTTGCTTTCCCTGCCTCCACTTCCACGACACCTCTCCCAAAGTATGAGCCGGGCGCCTCCAAGCGGCGCCGACAGGCAACGACACAGAAGTATTCACAGGTCCGCCATGTAAAACCCTGTCTGCGCGTGCACCTGTCTGCACGGCTTAATGGAGACCGGGGCGAGTTTGACGTTTAGAGGACGGAGCGGTCTGTGTGTCCTTAATGTCGAAGAGGTTTGAATTCTCTGTGATTTTGACAAAATAAATTGAGTTCGGATTTCTTGATAGTGACAGATCTACCAGGGCCGGAGTACTGCCGTAAAGAGTCCTCAAATTTGTCAGTAAATGAACACTTAACTCTTCAGCTGCCATAATAATGAAGTCAATGGAGTTTTTCATGAAAGTGTTTCAAATTTAGTGTCGTACTTTTAAGCAAGGCCACTCATGGGGGAGATGGAGGGTAATAGGTTTACGGGCCCATAGTCTTGTGGGGGGCCATGAAGGTTACAGTAGACACAGTATATTATCCAAATTAAGACCATGTTTTCTGAATATTTTCAGCATAAACACACACAATTTTTTATCAAAGCATAAGAAAATATGTATTTGTTGTTGACCATTTTAAAGTGGTCCTCCTTCTGAAATGGTACAATCCCTATATCTGTGATATCACTGTTTTGAATAAACCTGACCATTGAATTTAACAATTAATGCAGTAATGTTTGGCATGTTCAGCCATACTGCAAAAAGATTAAGTTTTAACTCCAAAGCTTTCCAGAGGGTGAATGTTTCCAGTCTCGGCACATCATGCACATGTTGATATTATTATTTCTTTCACTTATTTTATTATTTGGGGACTTATATTCAATACAACTCCATAAGAAGACAATGAAACTTGCCAGGGTCCTCTACCATGCTTAACTGCTACCAGCAGATCTTTATGATTTTGCTGCTCTCCAGCCCCTCCGCAAGCAAACTGCCCTCTGAAACAGTCAAGTATTTAAATCATGGTGCATCAGTCCAGAGCACCTGCTACCATTTTTCTGCAATACAGTTCCTATATTATTTGAGCACAATAAAGTTGCTTGGCCTTTTTTCCATGTAAGAATAATTGCTTTTTTATCTGCAACTCTTCTATAACAGCTTCTTGATAAACTGTCATGGGTGTCCATGAGGGTCCCTTGTTTCTATCAGGTCTGAGCCAATGATACAACTGAACATCTTATGATTTAAACGCAAACCATGCTGTGTCTTTTATCCGCTGCACTCACGAGGTTTCTTTGGCTGACCATTGTCTCCCCACGGTCCTTCTCATTTCCAGTTTCTTTGTGCTTTTCAGAATAGCTAGAATAGCAAATTCTAAAACCCCAATATGTTTGAAATCTTTGCCCGAGAGACCTTGCTGGTGCAGTATAACTATCTTGTGTCTCACTGTGCCATACCTGCAACATGAAGCCATCTTTTGTCAATTTGGTAGCAGAGTTTGGCTGTCCTCACCCTGTTTAAGCCTCTTTTGCTTGTATTGCTAATTATGTTTGCAGCTGTTTGGTTTAATAAGTCAACCACCCGACCATAATCTACTATGCAGTATCTACTATAATACTACAAACTCCCTGGCTTTGTAAGCATAGCTTTGTTTGCTCACTTTGCATTTTGAAACTTGATAGAAGTAAATAATTTAGATATATAATTTTTAAACAATTTTTACATAACAGCAACTTTCTCACCTGCCTACAACATTTTACGTTGATGTTAGACACACACATGATGTGTCTTTCATCTGACATTGATTTTGCATTGCTGCTTGGCTAAAGTGATGCTAATGCTAATCATGCTGTTGCTGTCCTCTATCTTTCTCTTCCTCTGACCTTCTGGTGGTTTGCATTGTGGGAAACAGTGGGTATAGTAGACTAAAAAGAAAGATACTGCAGATTGTTTCAGGATCAGTCTGGCATCCAGGTATTGTTGGCACATTGTACTATTGATCTCACCGTTGTTCTCACTCTACATATTCTGGCAAAAATATGAAATCCTTAAACACAATCCAAAAACATATTTATTGAGCCCGTTTTATGTAGAGTTTTATGATATTAAGGGCTATTGTTATGTAAATATCTATGAGTTCTACTTTACTTTATTTAATAGGTAATATGATTTTTTTTATTTAATTGTATGGTATATTATTACATTTTTGGTATATTCCTTCCCATTATCATATAGCCGATTTAATCTTTTTGTATGTAATCATTTTAAATTTCTTTATTTTTTAGCTTTTTATTTATTCAAATCTGCTGTTTCTTGGCTTATTTACTTTTCCTTTTCTCTAGACTTTTCAACCTACCAGATTTGCTTTTGAAAGGTTTTGCCTATTCCCAAACATGTTCTGTGGGCTCTATCCTAGATGGGCTAGTGAAATACTGTATATGGAATAGACCATCTGGTGTATCAGGTTATCACTGACCAGTTAGTCTTAATTAGAAAAGGTAAAAGCATGGAATATAAGTTACAAGCTTTGAAGTATGTTGTTGTCAGAAGGCCATGTTTTTTCCATAATAACCTAAAATTAGGTTTTTACTTTTACTGATTACCTTTGTGATTCGAAGCTTGTGGAAACAATGTACATAACCCCGAAATAATGAATGTGTTTTCTTTGTAGCTGTTGTTCTGCACCCAGGGATAGTCACTCATTTACTCTGAGCAGACAGGTCAGCAAGCCTTCAGACTTCCTCATGACAGGTGCAAAGCATTTATTTACATAAATTTTACTGAGCATTGAATCTGCATTTGATTGACCCACAGCTGGTCGTGTTAGTCATGGTGCAGCAAACACATCTCTCTCTAGAATGCAATCTAAAGTGAGAGCATGAAAGTATTACTTTATGAAGAAATAGGCCTACTGAAAAGCCTCTGCTGCTAGTTAGGAATGTTCAGGACATGCAAAATGTTGCAACATTTAGTAATATATATTCTTTAGTCTGACGTGAAAATTAATCTCCAAAGTTAATAACTGTAAAGGCCCCATATCCTGTTGTATTTTCATTTGCAACAGGTTGAGGCTGATCCTAGCTATCCTCATAACATGTTATTGAAGTTTCTTGCCTTAAAGTCTTCTTTGGTAGTAATATTGAAGCCACTTTACTAATAAAGGGCAAAGAACTTTAAAAATATGTTTTGAGGACCCAATGATCCATGACTTTGTTTCATATTTTGTGAGTTGGTAGATACTCTGAACACAAATATGTTAAACAAATGCTGAAGTGTTTAATTTTTCATATGTCCCCTACAATTCTCTAACTTATTCTCTTCTAGGTCTAAGCTGGATATTAGATTACAAGGTGTTGCAAACTAGTCCCCTTCATGTCCTCTGGTCCATCATTATAACAAGAGACTGGCTCCAGGACTCACCTTTAAATTAAACATCTTGCATGAGTGCTGACGCTGCAGCCGCTCCCCTGCATGAACTCACCTGGAGTTAAAACACACTTTGGCTGACACATTTAGCTGCTGCTCCTGGAATCCTAATTCATCGAGATCAAGAAGCCATTATGCAGGCTATTCATCACTTGGTTTGTTGTTGTGTGAACATTAAAGTGGTGAATTAAATTAAAGGGGCCAAACAGACGCGTCTGAGTCTTCCAACTTGAGCGCACACAGCAGTCTCTAACGTGGTTAGCCCTGAATGACGGATGAACGATGGATGGCCCAGCAAATTACTTAATTTAACTAAAGGAGCACAGCGTATGTCAACCCAACACCTGTAATTACAGCTGCGTGTTGCGCCGTAGCCATTTTCACACCTGAGTATTCAGGGCACAAAGCAGCAATTTATTTAGACTAGGGAGTATTTTGGCCAGGATCTGTTTGACTGCATGGTGGTTTCATTTGCAGGAACAGGATGTTGCAAAACACTGTTTGAATCCGACAAGAGGACAGGCATCAGAGTGGATGCAGACAGCTGCACTATGATGAAAGTCATTTCTATCAAACATTTTCTCTGCTGCCACTCACGACCCCCTCACAAACAACTACATCTGCACGGCCAGCGTTATGCTTTCATTTATAATAACATACCATTATGGTACTAAGAGGAGTTGACTATCAAACTCTAACTGTCCATCACACAGCTCAGACAGCCTTGTCATGCAGCCGGGTGCTTCAAAAGCAAAAGAGGCAGAAAATCACAGGGGGAAAAAAGGGCTGTGGCATCCAAGGGGAAACTTTGAAATACGGCACGATGGTAGGCCATGGCAAAAAAAAAAAAGAGTGATATGTGTCATATAAAAACTGGTGATTGATTTGAAAGATTGTTTTTGGGCCACACATCTAAAATCTTTGTTTTCAAGAGCAGCAGCTTATTTGTTCATGTTGTATGTGGGGTATCTTTTCACTTTGGACCGGTGAGAATAAACCACGGGTTTTATTAGGATTTAGACGTGTATTCATAAGTACAGACAACACAGTAAAAAGCAGGTTGCCAAAAATATACTCAAAGGTCATATGTCTTAGAATTTCTAACAAACTTTTGTTTCAATTTCAACAAACATCACTTCAGAAAAATTTTTTAACTTCTTTCTTAAAAACGTCTCTCAGATGTAGCTTTAGTCCTCTTTGTTGGTGGATTCTGGCATGTCTACAGACCCCTCTTATTCAGCCCTGCACAGAACAGACTGTTTTATGTAAATTCTTGGTGGCACATCTTTAATGGAGCCACTTTGAAAAATTTTTGGTAAACAGGCTGTTTAAGGTGGTGTGAGCATCAGAGTTTATTTTTTATAGTATTTTATTGGGTTTATTTATTTATTTTAACTTCTTTTTCATAGTTTTCTTACCTTAACAATTACAGTGTTAGGGCATAATGGGCTCATTTCATTCATCAGTCATCCTTATATCAATGCGCTTTTTTTCCAGTGAAAGTGGTGGTTTCCTCTTCTGTCCTCCTGAAATTGGTCCATTTTTCCCACTTTTCTACTAATTGTGTTTTCTCTAATCTTAAATTGTGTGTGAGATTCTCCAGTACAAATATTTCTACAACAGTGCACACCCCAGTCGATGGTTCTACTTTTACCACAATCTGGTTATTACTTTTTTTACTTGCTGATAATAGTATTTTAACAATGTACTCATCTTTTAATTTGATTGATTGATTGATTGACATTTATTTTGAACATGAGGTTAAAGTAAAATCACTCACATAGACAGAAAAAATACAAAACAATTATTCACGAACAAATGCAGATGTTATGTACTTACTGTACATATATAGACAACTATGTCCATGCACCCTTATTTCATGCTTGGACATTGCAACAGAAAACTTCCATCCACAATAGTAATCATAAGATATACAGAATTCTCATACCATCATTATTTTTTAATTATAACCATATAATATCGGACTACTTAATTCTCTTTTTCATGGTATCTTGCAAAAATCATCATATTGTACATTTTTTTTAAACTTGTTTTTTCTTGGACATTTCTTTATTTCCTCATTTAGACTGTTCCATATGCTCACCCCGATAACAGATACACAGAAGTTTTCAATGTTTGTGCGTCTACTTAATATTTTAAAGTTGTCTTCACCCCTCAGATTGTAACCTCCTTCACGGTTACAAAACAGACTTTGAATGTTTTCTGGTAATTGATTGTTTCTTGCCTTGTGCATTATTATTGCCATCTGGTAAGAAACAATGTCGAGGAATTTTAGTAATCTTGACTTTAGAAATAGCTGATGGGTATGTTTCCTATAGCCGACCTTATGTATGGTTCTTATTGCTTTTTTCTGTAAAGTGATTAGTGACTGTAATATATTGAATTATATCATGTGATAAATTTGGAACTGAACTGTGGAACTGATCAGAGGCGAGCCGCTAAAAACCCATGTCCCTTGCAGAGGCAGTTGATATGGGTCTGAATGCCAATTAGAGCCTTTCCCTCAATGGACAGGAGCCGATTGACCAGTGTGAAGTTATGGGAATTTTGGAAAATGTTGGGAACTTTTGCATCCAGACAAATATCCGGATAACCACTAAAATGTAATTAACCACACCTCAAGTTAAATTTTAATGTAAATCCATCCAGCAGTTTTTGTGTAATATTACTAACAGACAAACAGACAGAGAGAAACAGACAGACCCTGGCAAAAACATAACCTCCTTGACAAAGGTAACTAGCTCACAGGACCATTTAGAGTTATCTGATGACTGCAGCGGCAGGCAGAACCATATACTCCCAGTGTTTGACCTAAGCTGACTAGTGGAGGACGAGCTCTGCCATCTCTTCCTTGTTACTGGATGCACAGTCAAAAGAATGGTGTCTATCTGCCTGTCATGGACTCCAAAGTGCGACAAGGCAAAAAAATATACAAATCCAAAACCAGTGAAGTTGGCACGTTGTGTAAATCGTAAATAAAAACAGAATACAATGATTTGCAAATCCTTTTCAACTTATATTCAATTGAATACACAGCAAAGACAAGATATTTAATGTTCGAACTAAGAAACTTTATTTTCTTTTGCAAATAATCATCAACTTAGAATTTAATGGCAGCAACACATTGCAAAAAAGTTGGCACAAGGGCATTTTTACCACTGTGTTACATCGCCTTTCCTTTTAACAACACTCATTAACGTTTGGGAACTGAGGAGAGCAATTTTGAAGCTTTTCAGGTGGAATTCTTTCCCATTCTTGCTTGATGTACAGCTTAAGTTGTTCAACAGTCCAGGGTCTCCACTGTTGTATTTTACGCTTCATAATGCGCCACACATTTTCAATGGGGGACAGGTCTGGACTATAGGCAGGCCAGTCTAGTACCCGCACTCTTTTACTACGAAGCCACGCTGTTGTAACACGTGCAGAATGTGGCTTGGCGTTGTCTTGCTGAAATAAGCAGGGGCGTCCATGAAAAAGACGTTGCTTGGATGGCAACATATGTTGCTCCAAAACCTGTATGTACCTTTCAGCATTAATGGTGTCTTCACAGATGTGTAAGTTACCCATGCCTTGGTCACTAATACACCCCCGTACCATCACAGATGCTGCTTTTGAACTTTGTGCCTATAACAGTCCGGATGGTTCTTTTCCTGTTTGGTCCGGAGGACACGATGACCACAGTTGAATGAAATGTGGACTCGTCAGACCACAGAACACTTTTCCACTTTACATCAGTCCATCTTAGATGAGCTCAGGCCCAGTGAAGCCGGCGGCGTTGCTGGGTGTTGTTGATAAATGGCTTTGGCTTTGCATAGTAGAGTTTTAACTTGCACTTACAGATGTAGCGACGAACTGTAGTTACTGACAGTGGTTTTCTGAAGTGTTCCTGAGCCCATGTGGTGATATCCTTTACACGGTGATGCCGGTTTTTGATGCAGTACCGCCTGAGGGATCGAAGGTCACCGGCAGTCAATGTTGGTTTTGGGTCTTGTCGCTTACGTGCAGTAATTTCTCCAGATTCTCTGAACCTTTTGATGATATTATGGACCATAGATGATGAAATCCCTAAATTCCTTGCAATAGCTTGTTGAGAAATGTTGTTCTTAAACTGTTGGACAATTTGCTCACGCATTTGTTCACAAAGTGGTGACCCTCGCCCCATCCTTGTTTGTGAATGACTGAGCATTTCAGGGCAGCTGCTTTTATACCCAATCATGGCACCCACCTGTTCCCAATTAGCCTGTTCACCTGTGGGATGTTCCAAATAAGTGTTTGATGAGCATTCCTCAACTTTTTCAGTCTTTTTTGACACTTGTGCCAGCTTTTTTGAAACATGTTGCAGGCATCAAATTCCAAATGAGCTAATATTTGAAAAAATAAAGTCTCTCAGTTCGAACATTAAATATCTTATCTTTGCAGTGTATTCAATTGAATATAGGTTGAAAGGGATTTGCAAATCATTGTATTCTGTTTTTATTTACGATTTACACAACATGCCAACTTCACTGGTTTGGGTTTGTATATATGTTGGAGTGTTCCTTTAAGTTGTGTGTTTAGGAACTTCACCACTGTATTTAATAATGTGTGGAAAAACAAAGGCAGTCCTGAAAGTGTCTAATATGCTTTCTTTCGCAAGCAGGCTTGTAAATTCACAAAGCCATTGAGCATTTATAAATCTCATCAATAAAAAAATCTTAAACACAAGCTGAGTTAAGCCTCTGGTTAATTATCAAACATAATGTTTATTTTAAGTGTGTCCATTATGATACAATATATTTTTCCAACATCAGTGCCATTTTCATCAAACCCCTGTGTGCACATCATTCTCTCTTAATGTTCTATACAATAAAGATAAATAGGGAAAAGGGGACAAAATCATGAATTTCAGCACATTAGTTATCAGCACCTTTTTAAGAATAACAGCACATCAGTAGTCACAGTACTTTATATTTTGTTTTCAAAATTAAGAATAATCTGTTCTTCAGACTGTGATAGTCTTGTGCATAGATTTCGGGCAGGAATTAGGCATTAAAACATCCGCCTTCATACAAGCCTGTGAGAAAAACACTCCAAAAAAGAACACATAATTCAACTCACAAGTATTGCTTGCTTATTATACATTTTCAAAAACGAATGGCTATAAAAGTATTCGACACAAAACCTGAAAAAGTAGCCAACCACCTTGAGACAAGGGAAATACCACCACAGAAGATCATAAATAGAACCAACTATTGTATTTACAGACCTTAGAGTGTCATAAAAATCAAATTTAGAATTATTTATACAGAGAAATCTCACAAAAGCCTTGAAAAGAGAAGTCTGTGTTCAGGGCTAAGTTCTAATTAATTTCTTAATAATTTTACTGTTTATCCACTTAAAACCTAAGAAATATAAGAAAATAGGAACAATGAAATGACACTGATAGCAATTTCTTACAGTTCAATAGATTACATTGTACTTTTGTACCCCAAAACAGGAACATGACTGCAGTTTTTTTTACTCTTGTTGGCAAACAAAAGTACACATTAAAAAACAGGGGTAATGAGTTGTTAAAAGTTTCCCCTAAAAATGATTTCAATAATAAACAGTTTATAAAATGTGCAGAATACATAGAAAATGGCTGTAGATTCTGTGGTATAGAACACTGCTTTTGTTTTTTAATCTCTTACCCTTTAGAAGTCTGCAGGCCTCAGGCACATTCCCTCCCTTCAGCTTCCCTTTGAGGTTATCTACAGAGACCCTGAGCGGTCATGCATCCATGCACTTACTTCATCAAATATATTGTTACAACAAATTCATTCAGTCGTTTCCTTAAGGTTGCAACTTGTCCAGTGATTTTAAGAAAACACATGCTTTTCCCCTGCAGAAGTTTAAGTTAAGTGAATATGTTTAGATATCAAAACTTTTTTTTATTTCAGATTTTTATGTTTCTCAACTTGATAATTCATAGCCAAACAAGCAGCTGACAGCCAAAATCCAGTTGGTAAATTGGTTCTGTCAAAAAAGAATAAAAACTTGCTGAAAAAAACTAAATAAGTGATCAGGTAAGATCACTCAATCCTGAATCCCACAATCCCAACCAACCCCAGTCCACATTTACCCTGGATTCACACTAGAACAGGGCTTGAGCATGATTACGTCATACAGTGCATGCAGTGTGCTACGAGACACTCCAACACTCCACCATTTTTTAAATTATATATGAAGCAGCAGTCCAGTGAGGTAGTGCCTCATCTGCACAACTGTATGCAAAGAGTGATCAGTTCTCCTGTTGATGTATAGGAGAGGAGTGATATCTTACGACTGATGTGAAACTTCCAAAGCCACTTTATCTATGACATTCTGCAGCTGATGCTGTCAGAGTTGTTCTTCCCTCTATTTATTAATTTATTTGTTTGTTAATTTGTGATCACTATGTTACACAGGGCTCCAGAGTGCAACCATTTTGGGTGCACACACGCACACAGCCCTCAGTAATCATCCAATCAGCTGTTAGTATGCAAATGAGCCCAGACAGAGCCTGACTGTGGTGTCAGGTTTCAGCACAGAGCGGTAACTCTTTTATAATATTTTATACTTGTTTAAAGTCATTTATATTATATAAAAGTTATGGAGAATGATAAAATTGTGAACTTGTGGCTTTAAAGGTGACCCTATGAAAAATTTGGGCGCACCTAATTTTTTTGCTGGTGCACCTTCAAAAAATGTTTAGGTGCACTGTTACAACCAAAGCCAAAAGTTAGTCTAGAGCCCTGTTACATATCCATGGCAATCCTCATCCGCACACAGCTGGTGTGATAACTGAATATTCCATGACACGGTGTCAAAATAGAGGCAGAAATATTAGTGAATAGTAGAGATTTAAAATATTTACATATGAAGTTCAGGTGATGAGAAACAACAAGAGATTAGCTTGAGGTTGATGCTCGTAGAAAGTAGTTTGTTTTTGTGTATTTCTGGGAAAAAGTAAACACCTGCTGTGTACACTCCAGTCTCTTGGTTCCACATTCATGTTGCTGAACTGACTGTGTGATCCAGGAGTTTACTTCATGCTATGATTAAGACTATATTGTTCCTTAAAAAGATCATCCTGTTCCCTGCAAAGGGCTGGATTGACAGTTGATTAAAAGGAAACATTTAAAGACATGAATAAAAATGTCTCAATAATACACCATTTTTAAAAGTATTATGTTTTGGGGTTGCCTGTCCATCAGTCTGTCCATGCTTGAGTAAATCTACATATCCATCTTGTCATTGTTGTGAGCACAATATCCCAAGCATACTTTGGGGAATTTTCTTGAAACCCTGCATATTTCCATTCTGATTCAAAGAAAAAACTCACGAGACTTAAGGTCGTAAGTCATAGGTCAAAGTCATTGGGTCTAATGTTGTTTGACAGAGTATAGAAAAGGTAGAAAAGGGATTTCTGTCAGTCTTCTCTACTCTGGGTCCTCAACACATTTTTTGGGTACAAGGTCAAGGTCAGTAAGACCTCAAATCTTAAAAAAATGTACACCATTTAATAACTTAGATTTGTACTCATCTCACTAACACCAATCACTCAGGCTTTTGATCAACCACTGCATCTATGCAAGGATAACATTTGGTGGTGGAACAGGCCGCATTTCAAGGGCCGCCATTTGACAAAGGGCAATAAATTGGTATGTGTTTAAATGTACCTATTTTAGCTAGTGTATGCTTCCTTTTGTCATCAACAATTTACAACATCTAATATAAACAAATATACAGCTCTGCACATCACATGTAATTAATTCCTTTAGGCAAAATTAAATACGCACTATCATTTGCCTATCATTATGCTAAGATAAGCCAAAAATGCTACCTCTGAATAGCAGTTATGACATCCACTAATTCTTAGCAGCAATCAATGTGGTGAAGTTTAGATTTCAAAATCATCAAAGTATTGTCCTTAAAAACATTTCACTGAATTGTATTGATATCAAACATCTAATATATTTCTTTAAAGCAGAATTCTGAAGTTAAATTGGATTGTGTTGACCCCATGTGTGGTCTTCCTTACAGACAGTCAACCTTGCTTTGGTAATCCTTAAAGATCTGTTCTTGATCAGGGGGACCCTATCCAGTTTTTCATGAACCAAAAAGGATAAAAATGAGCTAAGTAACAGTTCTCAATAAAGAAACTGAACTGCAAAAGCTGACAAAAAATAGCTCCATGCATTTTTGACCTTGGACCTCCAAAGCACTATCAACTTATACGAGCCAAAATTGAAATCCTCTATTTAAAAAAAGCAATGGATGATCATGAGACATAAATAACCTCACCCTTTGACTTCCAAAATTAAATCAGCGGATTCTCAGAGTCAGAGTCTGTATTATCACTCATACGAGAATTGCCTGGACTGTCATACATATGAACAGATGGACTTACAGACAAAACTGTCAGCACAGAAACAAACAAAACAAAAAAGATGTTTTGGTTTTATACAGATAAAACCTTGTGAATGTCCAGGCCTGTGATGACTGAATAATTCTTTGATAATCTAGAAAACAAAATACTGTCTGATGACTGTTAGAGGTGCCCAGTCTCTTATTGCCAGGCTGCATTTCACAATTATGCAACCTTATTAATTTTTGTAAATAAGGAATCCTGGGGATTTGAGATATGTGAGTATAGAGCTTGTAAAATAAGAACTGACCACTACAGCAAAACCAGGTCAATAAAATGTATGTATGCACAGTATGCTCAGGGTCTCTGTAGTAATTATCTTTCACCCTTACTTACTTCTATGTTTCTTTGACACCTTCCCCCCTTCAACCACCTTTTCAATCTCACGCACCTCCGCTTCTTCCACACTTTTGAGGTGAGGCTCTCCATGTAGCCTTCTAGTCCTCTGGTCAGGCTCTTTTTGGATCCCTGAGGTCTCCTCCTGTCCCTGTCTGTGAAGCCTCTCTTTGTTTCCCATCTTACTGAGCTCCTGATCCTCCTTCAGCATGGTATTGTGGCCATCCCTGTCCGACCTGCAGCCTCCACGGTGAGTGCGGCCGGTGGCTGAGGAGGGGGTGAAGATCTGAGGTTTCATGGCAAGCTGGGTGTAAGATGTAGATGATAAGCCACTGAGTGAGAGAGGCTGGATCCCTGGGCTGGTTTTAATGGCTGACAGCAGGTTGTAAGCCTGGCTGTTTGGCGGGTTATGGCGGTGCTGTCGTATGTGTTTCATGCTGTGAATTTTGTAGTCTGGGCATTTATCCAAACTCTGCTTTCTCTGGTCCTCCAAAATGTCATCCAACACTGTGAACAAAGGTCATATTTAAATGCACTTCACTGTGACATCTCTGAATGTATGTTTCTATGATGACAGTCCTCACCATAAACATTGTGATGCACTTTGTTCTCCTCATCCTTGCAGCGTTTCAGACTCAAAGCTTGCTTGACTGAGTCTAAAAGTCCAAACATCTTACACAGGGAGTTAAGGATAACAGCATCTGACAAAACAAAAATGCAAAGTCAGCTTTTCAAAAAATTCAATTTTTGTCTCTAACAAGACTTTCTGTCTTCTGGGTTTCTCATTACTGTTCCTACTTTGTCACTTTCCTGTTCTTTGTTTGCTACTTTATATTCTTACTTTGTTTCTGTTTCTGTCAGAGTGATTGTGAGCTTTAGTCTGATTGTTTGAACTTGTGTCTGCTGTGTCTACCCAATACACAGATTACCCACAATGCATTGTAGTCTTGATCTTCTACCATATAATTGCTAGAATGCTTTTACGCATTGGCACTATAAAGATGGACAATGTAACAGCTCCCTAAAAGTAAGGGAATGTTTGTTCTTTTTTAAAAACAATTAAAATATGAGTTTACGTTAAAAATGCTGTTAATATAACTTTTGGTCTACCACATAACAGACAAAGAGGTGGAGCTGGGGACAAATTGCTAAAATGCACTGGCTGGTCTTATCAGCCATGTCCTTTACAATGTACAGTTTATATCCCACTTTAGTAGTCCATATGTTGCCTTAAAGGGTTGGTTCTGTTTTATTTAAGTAGGGTTGCTAGATTATGGAATCACAGGAGTGCCAATATTAAAAGGAAATACATGTGGATGTAAAAACAGAATCAATAAAAGAAGTTTGGAAATAAAAACAGAATCAATAATAGAAGTTTGGAAATAAAAACAGAATCAATAAAAGAAGTTTGGAAATAAAAACAGAATCAATAAAAGAAATGTGGAAATAAAAACAGAATCAATAAAAGAAGTTTGGAAATAAAAACAGAATCAATAAAAGAAATGTGGAAATAAAACAAGAATCAATAAAATACATTTGTAAATAAAAACAGAATTAATAAAAGAAATTTGTAAATAAAAAGAGAATCAATAAAATAATCAATAATAAAAAATATATACAAATGCAGTCATATCATTGCTTTTGCTTATTCCATTTTGACATTGTCTTTACCATTTGCCTATTGTCATTGCTTTTACCAGATGGCTCAAGCTGTCAATCAAATGACTGTGGGCGGGTCTTTCTGTCCAGGATAACTAGTAGATACCTGATCAGACGATTCCTGCTTGACAGTGGCTATGCAGTAGTTATGACTGTGTTCGAAATGGCATACTGTGTATCTACTTACCTACTCAATCAGTACATACTGCATACTGAATACTCAAAGATGATCTGAGTATGCCGCAGCTGCCCGAGCGTTTACACAGATGCATACTTAATACCCCAGAATGCATTTCGTGCCGGCCGGGAAGCAGCGCCGGGAAAATTAAAATAGTCCGACCATAAGAGAAAACTGCAATTCAGGAAAAACTACAAATTCATCTAGTAATAATATATTTTTTAGCGAGACAGTAAGTATTTACATCACGATTATGAGCCCAGTGGATTGTAATAGCGACTGTTTTTAATTTGTCTCGCCATTTTACGAGACCGAAGCGTCCGCTTCCGTAAACACACCGGGCAGCAGCTGCCCCCCCTTCACGTTTCCAAGTTATTGCGAAGTGTTTTCATTATCAACAGCTGCATGGCACAAACCGAGCGGCAGTGGATGAAAAAAATTCACACGAACACCTGTGTATCCATGGTGATAAGGCTATACACCACCTGCTGGGCGTGTGATGAGCAGCATTGGGCTCTAAAATGACCAACACACAACAGAATTATTATGACCTTGTTAGGTTATTCCTTGGCAAATACATAATTTCCCGACTATATTCTTCTCATTAACAATGATAATTTCCAAAACCATCAGGTAGTTCTGCCTGGTGTAGGTGAAAACCACGGGCGTCTTTTCTTCAGGGCAGCTGTGTACTTCCTGATGGACTTTCAACCACCAGTAAGAATTAGTAAAGCTCACACATACAATTTCAACTGAAAACTCCCCCATTAGTATATTCTGAACCATGTGCTCTCAACCAATAATACAGTTTATTAATCAGAGGTCTGTGCTTAATGAGTGACCACTTTGATGATGCATTCAGAGATGAGAAGATGCTCAAACTTGTTATAATAAATACATCTTTAATAGATAAATAAAAAAAGTAAATTCTGTCTGTGTTCCTTCTTTCTTCTTCTCTCCACTCCCGCTCTACAGATAACTCTGTATAAGTTAAAATGCAAAAAGTATTATGAGTTAAGTTAAAGTATTACAGTAGTTCGACAGGTATATTATTTGCACCCATGACATCACAACCTCCAGCTCCAAGCTCAACTGTTTGGCAGACGTCGATATATTCAAAAATATTTAATAAAAAAAAAAAAACGTTTGTTTCTGTCGATGTCTTAGGATACAG
The DNA here is from genome assembly GCA_036419115.1 of Scarus forsteni. Lineage (NCBI taxonomy): Eukaryota > Metazoa > Chordata > Actinopteri > Labriformes > Labridae > Scarus > Scarus forsteni. Next base: position 13,116,659 of record JAZDUH010000111.1, on the reverse strand, counting down.
ACAGAATTTCAAACAAACCAAAAAAAATTTTTTCTTTGTGTAGGATTTAATATGCAAAAAGTTCTTATCATAAAAATGCATATATATATATATGAGAAATAGAATATATATACATATATGAAATATATAGATATAGATAGCTTATGACTTATATTCTGCAGTTGAGCTGGAAGTAAAGGGTTAATATTAAAACATCAGTGTTAGATCAGCATGTTACTTGTACCACAAAGAATATAACAAAAACACACCACCATTAATATTAATTTAATTTTATTCAAAGACATTAGTGCTGCATTTCCCCAGCCTCCAAACCCCAGGCTGCACTGTAAGCTTAACGCCACAGTGACACTCCTGCCGATGTTCTTCGATGGGGAGAGTGACCTGCGGCCAGTCTTCGCCTCACCAGGGAGTCCTTTGGGGGTCTGATGGCTGCCCTTGGCACCCAAAGGGACCATCAGCGGAGGACCGTCTTCACCTGGGTGCAGGTTTCACCTGGTTGGCTGGATCAGCAGCCTTCAGAAAGGTTGTTGGCAGCATTGATGTGTTGGTGAAGCCACCAGCCCAGCATGCAGCATGTTACCTGCACATGATATTTTTTTAATCAGTTCAGTTTCAGGCTGTGTGTGATCACAAAATTTCTGAACATTTTTGTGGGCTTCCCAAATCAGCACACAACACAAGGGTGCTGAAGCACAGCCCCATTTACCTGCAGCAGAAGTATCCTCAGCTGGGCTTCTGCATCCTTGGTGATGGGGGCTACCCCTGCCTCAGGCAGCCCATTGCCCTCATCACACCCTACTGACAACCTCTCCAGAACCAGCTCCAGGTGTGATTTAATGGTCACCTGTCCAGAGCCAGATGTGTGGTGGAGAGGGCTTTTGGTACCCCGACGACCAGGTGGAGGTCCATCTTCCGTTTTTCAGGTCCTGTGCAGGAAGGACAACACAATACAGAAAAACAGAATTATGTAATTATGACTGTACACTCACATCATACAGAGTCCACTTGTTGATCACATCACAGCAAACCAAAGTTTTCCCATGTTTTTACTGACAAGGGCTGGGATGAATTCCCCTCCAGCCCCCTTTCTGCAATGAACCCCCTACAGGATGTTATTCAAAAAGTTAAATACAAACCATAACAATAGTGTTTTATTATAACCTCAGCTTTCACTTACTCATAGTGGGTACCTGTGGCATTATGCCTCCCCGTGAACAGGCAGCAACCCTCCAGGCTATCAGGCCCCTGGTTTACTCATCAGTCCCTAGAAAGAGCAAAACATTTAACCTTACAGATAAGACATCGAAGGGGAAACATGACAGTAATGACATGATATGCTGCAGATAAACCTCCGTAGCGGATACTGGCTTTATTCACAGGCTATCTGCCAAGCTAAAGGTAGCTAATAGCTGCCGTATCTCGTGAGTATTTATGACTGATAAAGCCCTCCCCGCACTTCTAACATCAGTATCCTCTACAGCGAAGGGGAACATTAATCCCATATTAACAACATCACAAACAGCGGTGTAGAGTTACAGGTATCGGTGTTTTACTGATACCTGTGTTTACAGGTATCTGCAGCTGACTGAGGCAACCGAGAGCTACGCGGGACGCCGCGACAATTAAAATACACCAATAAACAGAAATGTCCGAGTGGTGCTTCTGATCATATTGTCCCTGTGCAGGATATAGCCCGCTGGTTAATTTTATTTGCCCGATTATTCAGAGTAATGCTCGGACCCCGGCAGCTGTTAGCCCAACTAGCGTTAGCATTCAAGATAGCTGCTAGTCCAACTAGCGTTAGCATAACTGATAGCCGACCATTCGTGGCACAAAACAAACAAAAAAAACCAACGTACACAACAAATGAACTCAAAACGACAACAGCTCATGGTGCTTGGTGTAAAAAACACGTGTTTATAACTTACATTTGAACAGCGCAGTCACATCCACCGTAGTCAGTGCAGAGCCACAGCTCACCGCTGCCATCGTCGCTGGAGGAAATGAGTACGTTGAGTGTCCACAGCTGCATACTCAAAATCCGGGCCGATTTGAGTACATCATCCGAGTACTTTTGAATACTCATTTTTCACATACTAAGCATACTGTTTTTCATTTTGACGCAGTATACTCAAAATGTCGAGTATTTGAGTATGGAAGTATGCGATTTGAGACACACTAACTATCAAGCAGGAATCGTCTGATCAGGTATCTACTAGTTATCCTGGACAGAAAGACCCGCCCACAGTCATTTGATTGACAGCTTGAGCCATCTGGTAAAAGCAATGACAATAGGCACATGGAAAAGACAATGTCAAAACGCACATGGAAAAGACTATGTCAAAATGGAATAAGCAAAAGCAATGATATGACTGCGTTTGTATATATTTTTTATTATTGATTATTTTATTGATTCTCTTTTTATTTACAAATTTCTTTTATTAATTCTGTTTTTATTTACAAATGTCTTTTATTGATTCTTGTTTTATTTCCACATTTCTTTTATTGATTCTCTTTTATTGATTCTGTTTTTATTTCCAAACTTCTTTTATTGATTCTGTTTTTATTTCCAAACTTCTTTTATTGATTCTGTTTTTATTTCCAAACTTCTTTTATTGATTCTGTTTTTATTTCCAAACTTCTTTTATTGATTCTGTTTTTATTTCCAAACTTCTTTTATTGATTCTGTTTTTATATCCACATGTATTTCCTTTTAATATTGGCACTCCTGTGATTCCATACTAGATACCCATGGCACTATTAAATACGAGTGCCAATAAAGGAACATGCCAGCCTTTTCCCTCGAGGGAAGATACCCGGGGCAGACACCAGCCAGTACATAGCAACAGGCAAGTTGTGATCTTTGCTGCTCAGTTTAAAAAACGTTCTCCAACCCTCTTTCTGTCTTTGACTCAATCTGCAAAAGTTCTGCCTCTGTGCACTTCTGTTCATAAACATACCCTCATTGCCACAAATAACAGCAGGCTGTTATTACAAGAGTCAAAATCACTCATTCTAGTTCAGTTTTAGGGAAGTTAGTGTTTGTTGATTCCTCTGGTGACAGAGGAATACATGACCCCTCATGCCCCAACATACTTAAGTTCTAAACACAGAGGCTTTTTTGAAGAAATGTTAAAAACTATGAAGAATGTTACTGTGGTGCATTTAGTTTTACAGCAAATAAGATCATTTGGTCTTAGGATTAATATATGGCTTGGGTTGCTCCTAAAGCCAGCCTCAACAGATATTCATGGAAGTTAGGTTTTTTTGGATATTTACATTTGCTAAATAAATCCAAAACAGAAGCTGTTGATTGGGCTTTAAGAGCCATTTTCACTATACAAACCAGAGACCATTTAGGAGACAGCTGTGTCACCCTGTTGTTCATGCTGAAGTCACTGCTGCATTGAAACTATAAGAAAAGTTGTTTTTTAATTAAGCACCAATTGCAAAGAGTAATTTGTCTTTAACTTTGTTTGATGCGAGCAGGTTTGGATACAATGTCCAGCTCTATATAGTCTGTGCTTCTGACCGATAAGCCAAAGAGGTTCTGTTTTTGACAGCATCTGTGGGTTTGTTTGTCAAATTTATGACAAGACAAATTGAAAAGTTATGAATGCATTATGATGACATTTTCAGGGAATCTTGACCATTGGAAAGGAAGAGGTGATTTGATTCTGGTAGTGGAACAAACATGGATGCAGATAAAAGAGTTTATAAAGGATTGATTAGAATTGCAAGTTAGGGCAGGCTTCCAAATTTGGGTTATATACTTGATAGCCTCTCAATTAATTTTGATGACACTTTAGAGAATGTTGGTTATCACACAAAGGAGAGGTTATTTTGGTGGTGATCTTAATCTAGGTGGAGTCCAGGAATTTATTTCAAGGGTTTGTTTACAGTGCAAGATAGGGAAATTGTGACTATTATTATGTTGAAATGCTAAGTCAGCATTTCAACATATTGTTCTTCCTAAAATTTCTTCTTCTTTTTTTTCTTTTTCTTCTTCTTCTTCTTCTTCTTATTCCTTCAGATTTTGGCACCTTTCACAGGCTTCAAATTTGGACAGATTTTCACAGAAAAAAATTGACATATGCAGCATGTTCAGGAGAAGTGCGCTTGTATTTTTCACAGGTTTAACAGATATACTTTTTACAGTAAAAAATAATTTCTGCATGTATTTTTACATTGAAATCAATGGGACATTTCCGCAGATCTGCTGAAAACTTCAGCAACTTTGAAGCTCCATAGATTGGGCATGCTTCCACCTACAGACTTCATTCATGCTTTAAAAGCTGCACTGACCTCTCAACTATTTTTACATACCTTCAGCTTTTTGCTGGCTTCTACAGTTTTTTTTTTTTTTTATATATTTTTTGGGCATTTTGTGCCTTTATTGATAGGAGAGAGACAGTGGATAGGCTTGTGAAAGGGGGTGAGAGAGTAGGGGAAGACACTCCGCAAACTGGTCACAGGCGGGATTCGAACCTGGACTGGCAGAAGCAAATACATGGGGTGCGTGGTTGCTAACCACTCTGCCAAACCAGCACCCCTACAGTTTTTTAAAATATGATTTTTTAAGCAACACCAATCACTGTGTTAACATTTTGAACAGTACAGATATGAGAATTATATTACACGTTTTAGCAGGTTCTTGGGATGCTCACGCTGAAATCCTTTTCCTGATATCTATTCCGGTTTAGACACAGCGAGCGTTCGTTTACCCGGAAGTACCGAGCGTCATTACAGTGCTCTATGAGACAAACAGGAGAAATACCGTGCTTTCCATGACTCAGCAATTTAGCCCTGTGGTTGAAATATTAGAGCAGCTGACTATGGAGCGAGAGACCCGGGTTCAAATCCAGGCTGAGGCAGACGCACTTTTCTTTCCATCTAGTACAGATTCTTCATTACAATAGCGTAATCATGCTTGTCTTTACACTCTCAACCTTACTTTGGATGTATTACACTGACTGGCCACTTTATTAGGTACATCTACAAATATCAACACATTTAACCATGTTACAAAACAGTCATTCATTTTCTGCTTTCTTTCACAACTGCAAACAGTTTTTAGTGCACTTTTCACTATCTGCTACAGTTTCTGAGATATGACTGTTGAAAATGCATCAACTTTTGCACATTTCTGTGAAGTTAGAGGATGGTCACGTGACCTGTGGACCTAAGCTCCAGTATCTATAATTTTCTGCAAACATTTTTATTGCATATTTCACACATTTGCAGCCCTGATTTACTGCTTACAAATATTCATGTCACACTTTCAACTTTCTTTGCATTACTTTTAGCAATTTCATTTCACAGTTTCAGCAGTCACACTCAGCATTTCAACGCATTTCCTGCATGGAAATGCAAATTCTCTAGTTATAATTATAATTTACCTGTCAATGTTGGAAATGTCATGGCAGAGGTTTGTGCTCTCAGCTCACTTCTAGGTTCCTTGTGCTTTTGGCGTTTTCTCTTGAGATTGTTTCTTTGGTATGTTCGTACTCTGGACTGTAAATAAGTTTTGGTCTAAGGTTATATAATATAATCTAGTAGGCTTCTGTTCTTCATAAGTGCTGTATTCTAACTATATTTACCTAATACTTTTCAAGTGATATTCTTGCATATTCATGAGCATTTGCCTTCATTTAAAGGGATTCTTTTTACAGCCTGGTGGTTGGCACGGCTCCTCCAACTCACCTGTTTCCTGCAGGCTGGCCTTCTCACTGCGAGTTTCCACTCCTTTTAGAGTGGCTAATAATTCAGTCTGGAGACTGGACAGGACCTCCCCCATCAGCCCGGAGTCTGCCACCCCCTGCCACAAACTCAGCACTCCATCTAGACAAGGTCGATTAGGGGAAGACATTATTATGATATGTGGGGAACTTTCTGTATGAATGTTTGTGTTTTCATTTAAAACTGACAAAGTGCCAAGGAGAAATAAGAGATCATTGAGGTGGGTTTGTGTATGTGTGCAAAAGTATGCACTCCTGTGGATGTAAGCTGCTGAGAGAGACTGGACTAAATGGGAAATAAATAAAGAAATGCTAGATTAATGAGATGGTGTATGTAGCCAGAAATGTGTGGATGTAAGGTGAGAGGAGAGTTAAAGGCTTGACAGAGTGTCATGAATTGAGGAGGGAAGTCGAAATAAGCTGCACAAGTTGAAGAAACAATAAAAAAAGAAAACAAGATAGAAGAAATGAGAGAGCAGCAGAGGTGGGAGAGAGGATGTTAAATGGCCGATAGAGGGAGAGGGGAAATAACAGGAAATGCGTGAAGAAATGAGGACAGGGCAGATTGAAAGGAGGCTGAGAAATGACTTGGGATCTTTTAGAAGCGAAGCAAAATAAAGGTTGAGTATATCAGAGTGATGAAATGTCAAAGGTGCCTGAAATCTTATCTTGTGAGAAATTTGCCCACTTTCGCGTTTGCTTAAAAGCCTTCGAGATAAATGCAATATACCCTCAGAAAATCTCTGATTTACAGCTATCTGAAGCTACATTTAAGTATTTCTCCATTTTGACATGCAAAGTAGAACATTTCCTGAGAGAGTAGCATAGTTTTAGACCGAGTGGTTTTACTGAGGCCTTTCAATTTGTTTTGAGCCCCGTGACAAGCAATACCGCTTGTGCAGCGAGGTACTGCCATTTGCCATTCACACAAAAGATCACCTGAGGCTATGTTAGCTACTCCAGCTGGAACAATGCCTAATCAGGTCACCTTTAAAAGCCCTTAAATCAAAGCTTATGTTCCTGCAGGAAAAAGCTCACTTTGAAATGTCACCATGCAGTAGATGGTAATGTAGAGAGATGTGACTCTCTGCCCACAAAGAGCCAGCAACTATCTGCGAGTCAGGAGAACAGAACATCCCAGAACTGAAGATTCAGAGGATCATTAGCTCGGTGTTTTGGGTGTTAGCAGCGGAGCGAGACTAGAGTTACATGTCTGTTTCTATAGAGGCCCTCCTGAGTTGCATAACATGGTAACAAGTAAGAAAATACAATGGAAAATCCAAAACAAAACAACATAATAAGTACAATAAATAAGAAAGCATAGTACATTTTTAAAGGGCTTTGTTGGGTTTTTTATTTCATGTTTTTTTTTGTTTTGAATGTACTGCAGTATTTTAATTCTCATGTTTTTCTTATTTGCCTTTGTGTTTTAAAGATTCCAGTATTTAATATTTTTTAAACAGTGTTGTTTTTCCTGTTATGTTTTTTAATTTGTGGTTGTGTCTCATTCTCTGTTCTTGTGCTTTTTGAAATTGCTGTTTTTATTTGTTGTTGTGTTCAATGCTTGTTGCTTTTTCTGATTCCCTGTCTTTATTTTGTCAGTTTATTTTTCTATTGTTTTTGTTTTCCTATTTTCTATTAAGTTGAGTAATTGTTGTTGCAGTACAGTCATTTGTTGCTGTGTTCTCCAATTTGTTGCTGTTCTCATTTTTTTGTTTCCCTATTTGTTGTTTTGCTTTCCATTTTGTTGTTTCTGTCTTATTTGTCATGTTTTATTTTGTTTTTCTGCTTTCTGAATAGTTAATGGGTTTTTGAATATTTGTTGTGTTGGTCAATGTGTTTCGTTAGAATACCTGTTGTAATGGTTCACCCATATATAAAAGTTGTATTCATTTATTTGATGTGGTGTTTGTCTATTTGTTGTTAATTCCTTTATTTGTTTTGGGGTTTTTTGTGGTGCTTAAGTTTGCTTGTATGCTCTTGTGTATTTCACTGTCGGGCCATTATCATTATTTATGCTGCATTGTGTGAGTCCAAGCTTTTTATGTTGGATCTCTTCTTCTCAGCAGTTAACACGTTCACCTTCCTGTAAAGGGCATGATGTATGAGTGTGTGGCATCTGAAGGTCAGAGTGTTGAGCCTGTGCTCTCTTCCATAATTGAAGTGTACCTTATAAACTTTGAGAACGAACCTCCAGGACATTACCTTTTATCAGCTGACATAGAGGTTCATATCAGAAGTATGGTAAATGCTACAGCTATAATATCATGAACTGCCATTTTGATTAAGAACAACTTAAAAGAAAGAATATTTTCCTAATCGTGTTTGAACAATGAAGCACTGTTTTTTTTTCAACTCAGTAGATTATAAAAATATATTTTTTGTTGGAATAATTCTACATTTCCCACAAACTTATATTTTTCCATTTCTATTGCATGGAAGCAATTCTACATGAGTGTCTGTGCGAGTTTAACTCTAGTGCACCTAATTATTCTGAATGACATACTAATTTGCAGCTCGCCTGACAATCCTACCTCCAACTAAGCCAAGTGACATGAATTTTTGGGCCAAGACTTGTGTGGAGCCCAACAGCAACGTAAAAGACTGTCGGAGTGCATGCCAAGACAAATTAAAGCTGTGATTAAAAATAGGGACATTCCTCTCAAGGTTGATTTCTGAATTCCTCAGAAGTTAAACATCTGTTAGATGCAGTTTTCCTGGCTGACTTTTTTTTTTTTTTTTTTTTTTTTTTTTTTTTACCAAAATTGTCACAAGACATAAAGGAAATAAAAGACACATTGAAGGTGAGCAGTTCTCTGTTATGTGGGTCAGTGGTTTCTGAATCTTCAGGACCTTACATCCACTACCTTATGTGAAAATCATCAAAATCCTAAAAATTCAAATTTATGTGATGAAAACGCAAATGGGACACACTGATATCTTAGTACTCAATATACCAGATGTATTATCATTTCTTAATATTTTCCACAACCATCTTGTAATCTGTTAAGTTGCTTTATTTTCCAAACATATTTACCCGGTATATCGGCCCTCTTTCTCTTTGCAGCGTGTCCATTAGCGGTTGTAGGATTTTGGGGCCGCACTCTACCAGGGCTCCACTCGGGTGTTGGGCTAAATTTCTCCTCCAAAGGCTCTTCTGTCTCTGCTGCATCATGCACAACCTCACCTGAAATTAAAACAATGCATAAACATGACATATCACCATCATAAAGTATCAGCAGTTCTTGGTCTAATTTATTTATTTCTGTGATAAGGGCTATAGACTTACTTCGGAGTTTGGACCAAAGACTAGAAGTTTGTGCTCAAGTCATACAAACAGACATATTTCATTATAGAAAAGGGCTAGTGTTGTGGTATTAGGATCTTACATGGCCATTGAACTTGTCAATAAGCAGTAATAAGTCATAAGTGTTAAATATCATCTAAAAATATGGTAATATTAAGCTCTAAGTACTAATAAGCAGCAAGAATATCTATGCTTTCATATAAATATGCATCTAGTAAATGGTGAACATATGGACCCTAAACCAAAGTGTTTGCATTTTCAATGTGTATTTTGCAAGAACAGCAGCCCCAGCATATGTGGGAGACAAAAAAAAACCCTCAGACTGAGAATGCCAGCTGATATCTACCTGTCACGGGAGGCACCTGTCCTCCAAGGGGGTCCAGAGGCAGACACGATGGGCTTGGCTGCACCAAGGTCCCGGGAGGAATCCGCGTACTGTTGATCAGCACATCGAATTTAGTGCTGCGGCAGGTGTTGCTGCACACGGTGTCATGCTGGTAGAAATCTATCTGGCCTGAGTCCATCATTTTCCTGCGAGGGGGAGAAACAGGTCAAACTGTTCTTATAGTAAGTAACTATAAGAAAATATTTTGTTCCACAGCTGCTGAGAGGGTGTTAAAGTGTGAGTTGATTAAGTTGAACATTCCCGTAAGACTCCCAGAGGTTTGTTTGACATGAAGCCTGCTGATGTGAACTCTTGAGAAATAAAAATATTATTGAGTTGGCACAGTATATTGACTCACAGAGACACCAAGAACAAGTGCAAACATGATAAACCCAGTGAGGAGTATCACTCAGCAGCCAGAGTGTTATTTGATCCTGCTCTCATGATATTGCTGCTTACTTACAACCTCTGGAATGTGGTGGCAAAGCCCAACACAGACAGACGTAATGCAAGTGCAAATTACACAAATGATCATTGACTGCATTCGATTGAGGTGTTTAAAGTCTGACAGCTTAACCCTGATGCAACAGTGTAATGTGAGGAACACCCTGAAAGGTCATTCAAATTAACAGATGGGAAGAGCTATGAGGAGACTATATACTGGATTGAGTACATATAAAGTACTCAATCCAGTATTTAAAATGAAACTATCCTTTGACAGCACATTGAGTGGTTTGTTAGAATATTTATACATTTTCACAAACAGCCTGATTAAAATAATCACCTTATATTCTTTGGGATCATTATCAGCTGTGTTTTGTTGTCATTATTTTAACTACCACTGATTAAAAACAGTACAACTTCATGATTATGTAGCATGTTTATGCACTGGAATTTATTGCAAACATGTCACATAGATGGTGCATAGGAGACAAATGACTCCGAAAAAAATATTGTATTCTTGGAGTGCTGGTTTGGCGGAGTGGTTAGCAACCAGGCACCCCATGTACATGCTTCTGCTGGTTCGAATCCCACCTGTGACCAGTTTGCAGAGTGTCTCTCCCTACGCTCTCACCCCCTTTCACAAGCCTATCCACTGTCTCTCTCCTATCAATAAAAAGCCCAAAAAATACATTTAAAAAAAATCATATTCTCTTAATTTTACATTTGAATTGGCAACCACTAAGAACTGCATTGTTGACGACAAAAAAATAATAAAGATATGAATATGGACAGCGTGCAAGAGCTTGGCAGAAACTCCTGGCAATAATGAATAAGCTGTTTCCAAATATTAGATGCCCTGGCCTTCTGCTTTTTTGTTGTTTGGGTAATAAAAAAGATATTGCAACTAACCTGACAGAGATACAAAAAGTGAAGAGATTGGATATATAGACATTACACACAAAGCCAAAGAGGTAAGGTGGAAACAGCAAGCCTGGACCCTCCACATCTTTGATCCCAATTAACACTAAAGCTGTGTCCCATTTCAGGACTACACCTTTTGAATGGCCCATACAAAAGCTGATAAAGGAGCAAGTCAAAGGCCACCCCATTTCAAAGGTTACCATCAAGTGCAGCAGGTAAATGTGTCTTTCATTCCTTTGCCACACAAGCATGAATCCTGTTTATTCTTTATGGCCAAAGACAGCACAACAGAGCCTGTTTCTCAAACGAGTAAACCTTCTTGGTCCAGACTGTCGTTTTGAGCCCAGCTTTAGTGCTCTATGAAGGCTACAAAGGAGGCAAACCTGGAAATGAGACACAGCTTTTGTGTTTGTGTACAGCAAAGTCCTTGCAACACTTCTACTACTTTGCCCTTAAATAACTGTATTCTTTAATCTGTGTACCTGAGCATTACCCCTCCCAGCCTTATTGCCCTTTTCCAGTCCTTCAGAGTGGCTTTCCCAGCCAGGTGTACAAACTGCTTAGGGCTGATGAGTTGGTCATTGAACTACAAAAGAGGCAGCACAGCACATGTTTAAATATATTATCAGTTATTTTAATAAGTATAGAACAAGAAGAACAGCAGCATGAAAAGTGTGATCAGCTCAGCTGAATCCTCAACTTACCTTGACACATCTCACATTGATTCCTGGGCATACAAACTTTTTAAAGAGCAGAACAGCTCGGCTGTCTCCACAGGTAATGGGGTACCCATACTCAATCTCCTCGCCCTCTGCCTTATTGTCCTCTACATATCACAAAAACAAAGCAACATGTCTAATGAGTGCACATAACAAAGCTGAATGACATAATGTATTCAAACAACAAATATCTTTCTGGGTGCTATTGATGTATTGATAATGAGACAACAACATCCAAAGAACATTTTAGCATCCCAGCAGGTTGATTGATTTTCAATAGTAATTAATATTCAAGATTCTGTGATAGTCATTATTGCCCACAGCACATCTATTTTGCTCAGCAAGGCAGTAATTATTCTTACTGCCTGGAAGCTTCAGTATCAGCAGGAATGTGCATGTGTTGACATACCATATGTTTCAATGGCCAAGACTGTGGTGCCAGTGTCAGCAATGCCATCATTTACCCTGCAGAGGGCGACAGTGGGTCACATTTAGCAGAATAAATATTTCATGACAGAAGAGAGATCACTAGCTCTAAATCTAACAGCCAAGTATGTAAATAGCCACCGTGAGTCAAAGCTTGTACTTCATTTTGTATGAACATATCCAACAGTTGTATACTTTGATGCATTCATTCTGTATGGCAAAGAGAATGAATGCAAAATATTGTGAGCTTTAAGCAACAGGAAAACAGTTCATCTGGGTTCATTTGTCTGTCTGTGTCACAAAGCCATTGCAAGACATCTCCTCAGCCTTTAATTAAGAAAGAACTATTACCCATGGAGGATGGGCTGCAGGTGCAAGATGACTTGAGTCTTATGGTTGCTGCCACTGGCCTCCCCTTCCTCTTCCTTCAGCATCATGAGATCCCCTGAAGACACAGTGACCTCAGCACCCGCCATCACCCCTCCCCGCCACACTGCACGCACAGAGAGTCGGGCACGCATGTTAACATCCAGATCACACATCACACACACGCACACAGGGATGCTATTTAATGCAAACACGAGTCTGTGAGAGCCTCCCCCAACAGCCTTTTCTGGCATGCAACTGCCATAGAAATGAATCCATACTGAGCTTAAATGCTATAATCCTTGTATGGGCTTTATTCCTATTAAGAATAAGATAGATGTCCTGCTGTAGATAATGGAACAATGCTCAAACTTTTAACTTTGACTGCTTTGATTGAATAAACCATACTATTGTGATATTTTTATTCATAAAATCACTTAAATCAAACGAGTATATTGCATTGGAAATATTCTGCCTTCTTCTGCTGCCTTGAAAACAATATAGACTAATAGAACATACACAACTGGTAGAGACTTTGTTGCCATGCAAATTTAGGAAAATAAAAAATCCAGATGATAACAATACCCAGAGACCAGGAAAATAATCCTTTTTGATTAAATTTGTTGTGAATTATATGATTCTGCATCAATGCTGAGACAGCATCATTTAAAGAATGAATTTCTATGCAGCTGCTTGTATCCAATATAAAAACATGAATATAGGATCGATACTAACACTGAAATATTTTCATTCACAAAGAAGCACACTGCACTGTGTAAAATACTTTGTGGTTTGACTATATAAAAATATTTAGCATTGTAAACACCCTTGTTGTGTAATGTGGTTAAACTTGAGTCATGTTTGGGATGTTTTAAACATTCATCTGTCTCATACAGTTGCTAGTACCCAAATCTAGACTTCTCTATTGGTTTTGTGTGAAATGCATTTATTTTGATATATGTTGAGGATATATTTTGTTAGACTGGCTCCATAAAAACTGTCTAAATAATAAAGTTCATAGTTTACTGCTAATCTTCACTGATAAAAAGAAACCATGTACAGCAATGTCAAAAATCAAGGATGCTAACTACTGTGTTGCATCAGGATGCATTGTGACAGTGAACTAAATAAATTCACTAACTAAAAATTCCCCATTGAATTGAACTGTGAGATCAGTGAGGAAGCACAGCCCTACATAAAACTGTTTCTGTGTATATTACAGGTCTACGTAATATTCTGAACTTTAAGGATATTCATGTACTTTTAAATAGCATGGGATAACACAGTATTATTATTAAGTGGATATAGTTTATATTAAAGATTTGGAAAAGCATCTCGCTTAAAGTATGTTTACAGCAAGCATCACAAACAGTAATATGCTTATTGATCACAAAGTAATCTCAATGCACTGTTTGCTGTCAGTTGAGCATTGTGGTTTTATTATGGCTTCTTTTCATTTTAGGAGCATTTCAATTCATCCCCTTAAATGTTTATCTTTATTTCAAGACATTTCTTGTACATAGTAAAGTGTGAGGCATTTGGCTTTTGGCCCATGTGGATTAGAGCTTTCTTTTTGTTTGTTAATTCTTTACAGAGAAAAATATAAACAGTGTTCTGTCAATTAGCTGAAACATTGGTGATATATTTTAAAGACTACGTTCCTCCATATAATCAAACACTGAAAATATGTTAATACTTATCAGCTAGGCAAGTCCTTATAAGCATAACATTCGAATAAACTATGGAGAAGATTGGACAGAAATATTGAAATATGATGTTCGGTATACACACAGAAAGTGCCAAACATGAAATGAAAGTAAAATGTCTTTAATAATTGGTTAGACAAGTTTTAACTGTAGTCATCATATCCAAACTTATAGGAGGTACGAAATTTAAATAATCTTTAATTTACGGTAGAATCCTTTCTAAAGACAAACGTAAATATATTTTTGGAACAGGAGAACACAGGAACACTTCATTAGTTACACTTTGGTTCTTAGGTATCTTTCATTCTTGCATCCTCAGAAGCACCACACGAACTGCGAGTGTATAAAACAGTAAAACTGAGGATAAATCATCGATAAAATATCAGTACAGTAAACGATAGATGATTTATTTTGTTTTCTTTACAGTGGTAAGTATGAAAATATAGAGAACCGTTCATTGCACACGACAACATAAAAAGTATCTGTTTCTGTATCAGTAACTCCTGCACGGACAGTTGCGTGCCTTGCTCACCCTCCTTCACCCACTCAAACTGACGTCTGTTGGTGCGGCGGCACGCACACCCCGGCCAACAACGGTGCGACGGCGCGCGCTGCTCTCCCACAGAGGGTGCAAAGAAAACACTAGGTGGACATTAAAAGTACAAAATCACACTTTACACAGTTTCGTCGTCAGGTTTACTCACCCTTTTACAGCAGGAGATATTTCATCCTCAGCTTGTCGGAGAGGCTGCAGAGCATGCGCCGTGCTGCTTCCCTACACTTCCTGCAGTGAAGGCAGCATTTGCCTGAGAAGCATCTGTCCCGCTGTCACGAGAAGCGGTTAGTTCGCACGCGATGTGTAAATCGGTCAAACTGCTCTTATGTGCGAGTGCACGGCTCGGTTTGAGCACCTCTGAGCCATGACTACACAGAGGGAGAGGTATTCAAGCTGTAGAAGATGTTTCCCACCTTACGAGAGGTCTCAAGAGCTGGTTTTAATGCACTCCTCCATGGTGCTGGGGTAAAGCTTTCACGGCACAGCAGCGCTTCAGTTTCTACCTCAGAGAGTTATGCTGCTCTCTCGTGCAGTGAACTGTTTGAACAGTCGCGTGCAGTATTGTTGTTATTCCCTTCATTTCACCAGAGGGTGGCGGGGTTCTCACTTAGTTTGAACCCGACTTGATTTATGCATAAAGTTGAAAATGCCAGTTAGACCGCACTTGCTCTATCATACAGGCATATTTAATATATATATAAAATAAAAAAAAAACGTATTTTCTGAACTTTTGTTTGGGTACCACATAATAATAACTCTGCTCCAGTTATATGTGACGTCACGTGTGGGTGAATGTGGGCGGGGAAAGCACCTAACAGGGATTGACCCTTTAACTCAAAAGGTGAACAAAATGACACAAGCTTTGGCTGGTCAGGTCAGCGGTCGAGGAAAGCCTTCCCCTTCTTCTCCTCAACTTCTCAACATACTCATACAGTTTAGGCACTGTGCAGGAGTTTGCCCACAATATTAAATCACTGGAATCAATATATTTCCTGAAAGTGTGTACTTTTATATTTTTGTTGCTCTTGTATCGAATAAAGCCATGAAAGGAAATGAATCAATACGCTTTGGCTTATTTGGAACAAAATGGTAATCAAACGGTCAAGGCTGGAACATTTAACAACTTGTGTTTTTCAATATTTGTAAATAGTTGTAGGCCTATTCTGTTTTTAATTATGTGTTACACAATGTCCAAACTTAATTGAAATCGGGATTTTAAAGTTGGAGATACTTTTTGAAAATTGAATTCGTCAGAATTATGACCAACACTGTATGCAGTGTGGACCATAGTTTGAATGTCCAACATGTAAAATAAAACATTATACTTTTAATTGTATGATAGATTTTTGTGTGTGCAGAATGGTAAGTGTTTTAGGCAAAGTGGTGTGAGTCATAAAAACCTTTAAAAGAAATTACATCTTTAAATACATATTTAAAAAAATCATTGTTAGTAACAATATGAAGTAATGTTTTTTTATAATTAGTAATGTAGGATGACAAGTAACAACGACCCCTTCCTGATGTCCTGACAGGTTTTATATAGAACAAGCAGGCAAACTGAAAATAGGCTCAAATGAAACGAATACCTTTCACTTCTTATTTAATTGACATTTATAGAATAAATTCTAATACAATTACAATTTTTACTGGAAAAACATCTTCTTAATTCAATGTTGTATGTGTGCCTCAAAAATGACTAGTCTTAAAAAAGCATAGCATGAGGCCAAAATACACAAACATGATATGATTTGTAGAAGTCCAGTCATTCTGACAACATAATGACAAACAACCCCAATCTCCTCTACTGCAACACAATCAGCAAAAAATATATTCTCCTATTTTAATAATTATAGTGATTTGTGGTCAGACAGCATGTGAGGATTTACACAAAACAGACTTTTATGAGCCGGACTGCAACAAAGGATTTATGGGCATGTTTAGCTTCCTCCTAGTAGATTTTTAGGCAGGAATCTTCAAAAATCATCTGGGACCAGTGAAAATTTGAGAAGGAATAAAATATTGATCCTTTGAATTCATGGCTACGCAACTAATAGAGGGTGGTAATTAAAAAGAAAAGAGGCAACCTAAAGAGGCAACCTGAATTAACCCTGAATAAATTTAATTATATTAATAATTAAGGAATATTGAAATATTACTAAGGTGTGGGCCTTCACCATTTGTCTGAAATCAGATGAAATATCATCAAATATTCCACCAATAAAATCACCTTGTATCTTACACAATTTTTTTCTTTTTTTGTCCTAAAACTTTTAAATCCATTGCCCCTGGAAAGTCAGATGGAAAGATCTTTGGGCTTTTTTAAAGAAAGTCTTTTTGGATTAGTTTTCATTATGAGGTTGTTTTCAGCCCTGTTTCAGTTTCTATCTCTGCTTTTACATTTTTTTATTCTCTGGTGTTTTTATGGTGTTCAGTGGCAAGCATTTCTTAATTTTCATATTGTGTTTAACCTTTTTATATTGCTTATGGTGTTTAACATCATCTTTATGTCAGGTTTAAATTATCTGGTCGTCTCCTTTTTTCTAGCACGTTGCTTTTTCATGTCTGAAAACTGGTATATGTAAAAAAAAAATGCAGCAGGGATGGGCAACCGTAGAAAACTTGAGGGCCACAATATTGCTGTTCTCAGCTTCAAAGAGCCATTAAAAAAACGTTTAAGACAATGCCATTGGTTTAATGACTATCTAGTGTTTGATAGAATTAAAATATATATTTCAAGATCAAAAAACAAACAGTAAAGTTTAATATAATGGGGTTAAATGTCCAATCAAGTTAATACTTCTTTGTCATTTAGTTTTTAATGTAACATTAATGTAACCTATATGTCCCATTGATGGTAGTATTTCTACAATAAAAGTAACCTTTCCAGGGCGTGGTTTTTATTGACAGTTATTTAAGATCATATGACAGATCAAATTGATTTGAAATTGTTCATATAGAACTTTTACAAAAAATATCACATACAGATCAATTGTGCTTATTTTCCATACAGAATAAAAAAATATACCAATCTACAGACTATTTTAGAAATATAATCATCATGCATGCTGCATTTTGACTCTGTACACAGTGTCATATAAAGGGCACATCATACCAAAACAATCTAATTAGGCCTACAGTTCTTTTTCCATAATGGTTTTAATATTTGTACATTTGTTACTGTCTGCCTCATTGACTAATTGCCAGTTGCCCACTCCTGCTCTGGGTCAACATTTTTTACTATCAGGTGCAGAGGTAGGTAGGAGTAAGTAAACGTGAGTAAATCATTAGTTTAACCGCCAACGGCTGTTCGCAGATCAGTATTAGCATAAACCTACAAAACAGCCAGCCCATATAAGGGAATGGAATGCCGGGCATTCTATGATTGACAGAACCAGAGAGCCAATCAGAGCTCGAATCTTTGTCCGTCAGCCAATAGTAGATAGTCCGAACTTTGTACTTTAACTTTTCACTGCAGACCGAACCTCGAGCTGTCGGGGCTTGCAGCTCAGTATTTTCTATGGAGAGCCTCAGGAATCATGCTGGCTAAGTACGAAAACATCCGGGATGCTGTGAAGTCTCTTATAGCTGGTCTTTGGATTGCTCTCAGCGTCTCTTCTGTCGGTGTTCACGGCCAGGAGGGTAAGAGCAAGTCTGTTTAACAAACTGCGGAATGATAACTACTGAGGCAGGAAACGTCAATTAAACATTGTTGGTTAGCTCTCTGCTCTCAGTGTTAGCCTGCTGAGCCCTGCATGCCTCAATTACTCCGCCACATCACAGGTACTAAAATGTTATAAAGTAATGTTGGCAGTGCGACTTACGCTGATGGCCAGCAGACAATAAATACCCTTCCCAAGCTTGTTATTATCATACAGACACCAGGCTATCTGTCGGTGCACTTGACACTAGTATTTAAGATAGTGTTTATTTCCTTGACGAAAAAAATACCGTAAATGTTCATTGGCTATTTTTAATTTCAACGACAAGAGCCTAAAAAATCTTTAAAATCATTAACATTAAAAGTCTATATACATACATACTTGTGTTTACCTTCCGTCAGCCAGAAAAGACGAGCAGAAAATGTTAGAAAATAGGCTGCCAACATCCATTACCGTAAGTTATCTAGTATTGATAGTGGTAATGGAAGATTTTTCTACATGTGTATCAAAAGTAGTATTGATACCAGTTTTCCCTTTCTACCCTCACTTGTAAAAGGTATGTCAGTATTTTCATTTGTTTATTATGAATTACTTCAACATGAATAGAGCATTAAGAGGAGTCAAGTAGTTATGGTGAAACATTTTTATCATTGGACTAATTATCTTTGTCTGAAATGTTTCAAAGAACAGTTAAGCCTAGAATGTATGGTTTTCTTATTGACTAAAACTAATCTATTAAAATTAGGTTAATCATTTGGGGAGCAAAATAGCTTAAATGTAACCCACACTAACTTTCATCCTAAGATTAATACTATATATAATACAAAAATTAAAACCGCTGCCTACATTTACTTAGATCTGTGCTTTATAATGTACAAATCCTGACATTTGTTTTTGTCAGCCATAGCAAATCCAATATACTTAACAATAACAAGACTCAACAGTTTGTTGTAAATTCCATGCACTGAATGTTTAGTTTGCAGGTGGGTTCAGAGGTGACCATGGTGTCATGGTTGCATTCTTGACATACTCTCCCCCTTGCATGTTTACCTTCTAATTCCAGCCCACCTTTCCCACAGGTTTTCTCTCCCTACAGAATGTGCTGTATGAATCACACTGACCAAACATAAACTCAGACAAACAGAGAAACAATTTAATGACCAGCAGACCATGACTGTGTTGCCACAAATCTCTTCAATTGTTTATGTCTGTCTCTGAAAGGAAGGTGATTAATCCAGGGTCAATTACATGTTCTGAATCACATTCTGTTCTCTGCAAAGATTGCAAAGAGCTTTGGTGGGGCCAGGATAAGGGGGAAACTCCGCAGCTCTAGTGTTGTAACTTTTGTGATTGACACACAGGACATGGTAAGCGGTGTAGTGACAGGTAGCATGGGTGAACATCCTGTCTGCTCCTGTGGACCTGCAAGGACCTGCCTGGATGTTGAAAGCAATGTTGATGTGATGCCGGCAATTGCTCTCTTGCACCCAGCTCACTTCTGTTTCGCATAATTTACCTTTGGGATGGAGAACAGAAGTGGGACAAAATATGGATTTTGAGTAATATTATCATTCTGGTGTGTGCAGAATGATTCAATCAATACTCTGTCTCCAGATAATTAGTTTTCAAAGATACCATGCTATGTTCTATATACAGAATTTAACTTGCCTGTCAAACACAAACTTTTATTTACGTCTTAAACATAAGAAGTGTGCTTTTGCATGAGTTTGCTCATGCAGTTGTAGTTAATGCTGTTATTTTTCTTTCCTTTTTCAAAAAACGAAAACAGGAACATTGTTTTATCTCATTTGTTGCCAGATTCTGTGAATATGGCACCAAAATGCTGAGTTAATTCTTTGATCCTTCAGTGTCCCTTATCAGAGCCATTTCGTATTCTTCAATTAATCAGATACTATGACATACTGTTGTATTATCTTGTTATGTGTTAGTTAACATTAATTGTTGTATCGTGACATTATCAATATTGCAGACCATCAGCAGTGAACAGTATGGGATATTTATTAACTGACATGCTTTTTTAACCTGTATTTCATACACTGTTAAATCCACACAGCACAGACACATTTCAAAAATGAATATGAAAGCAACTTCTACTGTATTGGAGTTTTATTCAACACACAGTTTTTCTGTTGGTGTTTTAAGCAGACTGGAGACAACATTTGACTCAACCACATGGTGCATCATATCAGCCTGTAAAGTTTAAGAACAATATCAAACCCAAGTTCATGCGTTGCAGTTAAGTAGAAGGACATGACATATCGGGCTGTCATCTTCAGATCGTTTTACGTCTGACATTCAAAAAGACTACATCAATATCCATTCTCTGCACCATTTGTCCCTTTCAGGGTCATAGGGGACTGGACGAGAGGCAGGGTACACTCTGGACTGGTTGCCAGCTGATGGCAAAGCTGACATAGAGACAGAGAACTGTTCACACAGTTAATCTGACAAGCATCTTTTTGGTCTGAGGGAGGAAACCTACACAGAAATGCCCTGACCAACTTTGGGAGGCAAACCAGCAAATTTCGTGCTGCGAGGCAAAAGCACTACCTGCTGCACCACCATACAACCTGTTTGAAATGGAAAGACCCACAAATGGAAATCAAATTAATACATTTAGATTAAATGTCCATAACATGAGAAAGGTATTTAACACCTGTAATGCAGAAGTGCCATCTTAATTTGAACCATTAAGTCAACAATAATGTTTACATTATGAAGTTTTAACTTAAGTTATGTCTTTGTTTGGTTGCACCACAAAAATGCAAGGTTCATCTAAACTGGTAAAGGGAAATTTTCAAACTACAGAAAAAGGTTTTTTCTAGATACGCTATGTCTACATTAGTCCAGTTAGTGAAAAACATTTTGACTTTTTTTTTTACGACCATGCAGCCTCTCATGGAGAGCTATCTCAGAACATACAGAGGCATATACAGCAAGGAAAATCAAGCTAGATTAAGTTGAAAGTTTGGTAACAACCAAAGATTGAGAATAACAATGGTGAAACTAAGCAATGTAATTGTCGATAAAATGAGACGATTGAACTTAACTTTATTGTTGCATAGTTAATCTAACACCTCTGACAGAAAGCAAAAGTCATTGTGCATTCAGTGGAATGTTAGATTACAACCAGGAGGTGGGTGTAAAATGAAAGTTACTCAAGCCTTTGTTTTAACTCTCAGCTGGTGCAACATCTGTAGAGTTTAAACTGTTGAAAGTCAGAACTGAGGTTTACGCTAGGCTTTGTCAGCATGCTTGGGTTTTGGAACCCATAGAAGTTTAGTGGGTTCAATCAGAGTGCTTAAAATGACAAAAAAATAACTTTTCCATAGGTAAAGATTTAAACTAGCTATAGACTAGACCTTAAGTTCACACATTAAGACTCCCTTTGGAGTTTTAGAGAGAGCGGTGCAGAAATGCGTCAAAACATGGAAGCGAATTAACATTTGACACTCCCTGATTCCTAAGACCAAAAGTACTGTATATATGGGCTATTGAAAAAGTCTTTTAGGACAAATTCCTAAAATAAGGACCATGATGATCGCCTTGTGCACACAAGAGTTTTCATTAAAAAATAAATAAAAATGAATTGAAACTCTCCAACAACATCATGTTGCACATGGGAAATGTTGTAGCTGCTTTTAAGCCAAACTTCTATGACATAGTTCTACAGTAGCTTTATAATAGCTTTTCACTTTTGTCAGTTATGTTTTAGCCTGAATAATTCATGAAAGTTAGCTTCATTCTGCCAGATTACCCTGATGAATGAAAAGTTTAACATATATTATTTTTGATATACTTCAGACGTTATTATCAGCAATGATCCAAGAACGCAGAGCCAACTTCCTATATGTAATAGATCAATAACAGTTCATTCATACACACTGCAGAAACAAACAACCACACATCAGCCAAACATGTACGAAATCTATTCAAAACTGAACTTTCGAGATAAAACTTAACATAGACAGGACTGGGGAAAAGGTTCAGCGAGCAGGGAAAGATTAGCATCCACCCAGAACTTCTCCAGCACTGCAGCCCGTGAGGCCTCCCAGCGGAAGGTGACAGAGACACGCTCTGTTGCCCTCGGTTACAGTGTGTCGCTGTGGCATTTCCAGGGAATCCTTTGGGGGTTTGAGGAGGGGCAATAACATCTGAAGGTTTATGGTATTGTTCAGAGCTGAGGAGCTGTCGGGAAGCGGGGGAAAGGCTGGTGTGACACAGGATGTGTGTGACACAGGGTGAGGGGAAGGTTATCCTCTGGTTTCCCCTCAACAACAAATCCCCAGCAGCCTTATATGGAAGACAAGGGCAGGGATGATGTGGAGGCTCAGATTGACCCTGGCGCCTTTTTCAAGTTTTGACCATTCTTGGAACATGTCAACACTTGACATTTTGTAAATGGGCGTCTGAGAGGGGGAGAGTCTGCTGCCCCCACAGCTCTCATCTTTGTGTGACCAGTCAGGAAATTTGACTCATTTATTTTCTGCAACCCACGTGGAGGTCAGAGCATCTAAATATTTGTGTTCCAGTCAAAGTGTTAGTCACAGCAGCTGCTGCACGTGGGAGGATGTGGTAAATCAACATGAAAACGGTTGAGCTTGAAATAAAGTATAACATTTCAATACGGGTTAAAAATACTGAATCCCCTGTAGAGGTGATCATCTTTGGAGTTTTATCATCAAACAGTCATGATCAGAGGATTATGGGCATGTCCTGGTCTGCAATACATGCCCATGTTCAGAGGAGAGACACATTACTCATAATCATTACAAAACTTTTAATGGACTGTTTATTTGATTTAGAAAATTTTATGTGACAGCGAGTCTGCGGCTAAACTTGGACTGAATGTGATCAGCTGACTCCCCTCAGAGATAAGTATATAGACAGTTCTTCAGCGTTTACTTCTTTTATTGCATTTAATGTATGATTTTACTATGCCTTTAGGGTTTTTGTAATGTCCAGCATAAATGAAGTGCTATAGATGATACACAAAGGTTTAATGGAATGAGAAAAGTTATTTGAAATTTGTTTGTACTAAATCTTTTGTCTACAACAGGGTTGTCCAAACTATGATCTGAGGTCAACTGTGGCACTAGGTCCACTTTTAGTCAGCCCACAGTAGGTTTCATAACATAAATTTTGCTGATCAGTGTATAGCTTCTTCATAACTAATGAATAAAGTAAAATAAAAAAACGTAATTCAGTAGCAGCATGAACAGTCCTCATGTTCTTCTTTAGCTTCACTAGAGGAGGGATAAGAAATCAATAAGGCGATTGTTGTCTTCCTCTCTCCCATCAAATTATTTATCGATATGCTGGTGCGTAATATTGATATTTTAATTAATAGATTATAGTGCTCTAAACATTCTGTATGTCCCGGTTGGTTTATCCCCCAGAGAAGCCACTTGATGGTTCCCCACTTGAATGAGGGAAACTCTAATGGAAATTAACCGGCGAAGAAGATAAAGTTTACAGAACGGAAATGTCAGACACCAGTGTGAAGAAAAGTACACTGAAGGATGCCTCGTGCAGTTATAAAGTACAGATGCACTTTGGTTTTGACGGAACTGAAGGGATAAACAAAATCTATTATTGTGACATAGTGTTACATTATTTTTTTGCAATATATCCCTTGAGGCAGACTTGCTGCATCATGATCATATCAATATTGGGTCATGTACTATTGTTGAGGTACCCTGTGATTTCCATCCCTAATTTTCTTCCTCTTGGGATCTGATTTACAAAAAAACCTCCTGTCATCAAGGTATGTGCTTCAAGTACCTATCAAGCTCCTTCAAAGTTTGACAGCTTTGTGTAGTTTACTCTTGTTTTGAGTCTGAAAGTGAAGGTGAGCCATCAAGATCTAGCTTGAGAGATGTGACTGGCATGCACTCACTATAATGTGACTGTTATGTTAGGCCTGGAAACATTGCGACTGCCATGTTAAAAGGATGTGTTGTTCAGCCCTACTTCTGGCCAGTAGAGCCTAATAGTGCTTAAAACAATGTCAGCCATGTTTATAACTACGACAGAATGAAGTGAAACAAGGCAAGATATGAAATTTCAGTTTTTGTGACAAATTATTGCTTCCGCCAGGAGGTTATTCTAATGCCAGCGTCTGTTTTTTTTGTTAGTTTGTTTGCTTGTCTCTCTGTTAGCATGATAACTCAAAAAGTTATGGACAGATTATGATGGAATTTTCAGGAAATGTCCAGTGTGGGACAAGGAACAAATAATTAGAGTTTGGGACAGATGTGGATCATCGTCTGGATTCACCATGACAAAAAATGTGATTTTGTAAATAACTACTAAACTAAAATAGATGTCATTTGAATCTAATTTCTAAAGGTATGTTTTCATGGTCAAGGAATCTAAATATTTAGATGAAATAAAGGTAGAACTAATATTTATGGTGAAAATCACAATATGAGTGAGGACGGTGGCGCTGGAGGAGGTCTGCGCTCTCCAAGTGCTTTTCTAGTTTTGTTCTTTTTTTTTTGGTGACAGGTGCTTCGCATTTCAATCCAGTATCACCTAAAGATTTGCCTTCATGTTAACTGCTTCTCCCTTATTTTCTTGTGCTGTTTCAGGTAATGGCTGTGGACACACAGTGCTGGGCACAGAGTCTGGCACTTTGGCCTCTCAGAACTACCCTGGCACCTACCCCAGCAACACCTGGTGTAGGTGGAAGCTCCGCGTGCCAGAGGGGCGAGTGCTGCATTTGCTGTTTGGAGATTTTGATATTGAGAGCAGTCCTGAGTGCAGAAATGGCTCTCTTTTAATCACAGACAAAAATGGAGAACAGAGTCTGGGTAAGCCCGTGCTATACAATTTGACTTAAACATGACATGACATGAGTGTATTTTGTCTTCTCTTGAGTTATTCTACCTGCTGTAATTTTCTTTTATCTACGTCAATTGTAACATTTTTAGTAGTGATCTAATACACACTACACATGCCTTTCCACTGACACATTGAACAGACAGATCCATTTATGCAAGACACTTGTGCATCACTTCAAACCAGATGTATCAACCATGTGCCCTGAGGACATGTAATTCCAACATCGCAACAAAATAAGAGCTGAGAAATTCAGTCACAGAAATATCCTCCTCTATTTTCCATATGACAGCCAACATATGACTTTGTTTTTCACTGTGTGGTTGTCATGGAACACAAACATAACTCTTATGCTGTGTTGTGTTTTTTGGCTTCAGCCATCAACATGTTGGCTCACAAAGAACACAGACAGGAATTTAACCTGCTGTTGATGCAGGCCATTGTCTTCACCAGGCTTTGAAAAACACACCTTTGTGTGCTTTTACAGATGTTTTTTGTGTGTGTGTCTGTGTGTGTGCATTTGCAGGTCCAGTGTGCAGGAGGCTTGATGCATCACAGAAAAATATAACAGTCAGAAGTAATGAAGTGACAATAACGTTCAGATCAGGCACTCACCTCTCAGGAAGAGGTTTTCTTCTGTCATATGCCACAGACCAGTATCCAGGTATTGTATGACTTTATTTGACATACTGTGGTGTTGATATGTATTGAAAGTCTTTTGTGTAGAGCAGGGATGGGCATCATGTGGGCACACCAGCTTTGCTCTTGTTGCCAGAGGGCTGTACTGTGGCAATTGTAGGCTGCCCACAATCACGACTATAGTGAATTGCAATTTAGCAAGGCTAACAAAAAGTTTTCCTCTATATTTTTAACTGAAATGCAATCAGTAGTGCTCAAATCAAATTGCTTAACGTGCACCTATTTACCCCAGCAATGCCTCGAAAACAAAACACATACACCCCTGGTGCCAACATTAAACCTTAAAGAATGGTAAGAAGACCTCAAGGCATTTCTTGAAAATCAAAAAAAATGTCTAAAGAAAGAGGAGGACAAAAGGAGTAGATGAAGGGTAATGTGCCCTGTGTAGAAGTAGTGCTCACCCCATTGGACCAGGCCATAGCCCTACCTCCCCTTAGTCTTATTTTTGAGAGAGAAGAGGGATGTGAAGAGGGAGGAGATAAATGTTTTTTTGCTTCCTTTCTTCTGACTTTCAATAGGAATTATCCTTCCTCATCTTAACCCAATATAGATTTAATGGCTTTGTCTCTCATCTCCATCTTTCACAAACTCTGTCTCTACACTCTCAAAATGTCCTGTAATGAAACAGCTGATCCCGATTCAAACCCTTTACATTTTGCTTCTAGCAGATAAACTCTAACTTGCCTCCCCCACTGTTCCACCTCTTCCTTTGGTTCTACCAAAGCTTTCTCTTGTCATATATGCTCAAAGTCATATATGACAACAAGCTTGGTTCAACATATTTGAATCTTGCAGTGAAGCTATAAAAAAGTTGGTCCTTCGACAAGTTTACACTAGACTTCTTTAAACACTCAACCATCTATGTGAACATTTTCCCGTATGTGTGCTGATGTGTGAGTCACTTCTTATTGGCATTCATCCTCCATCGCTGTCTTTGCTGTGGCGTGTTTGCTCAGAGAGCCGGAGACAGACTCCTTCACTGAGGCTGAATGGAGTGAGGCCTCAGGCTTCAGTCTGTCACTTGGAGTGGTTGGGTTCCCCCAACACACACAGACACACACACACACACACACAAACATGCTCCTTTTCCTCCTCTTCCTCATCAGCATGAACCACTGCAGACCAAAAAATTCCTGTGTTTTTATCTTCACAATTACTGCAACCAAGACTTTAAATTTAATTTTTGCCTCTGCATTTTTAACACAATTCGGTTATCTGAACTGGAAAATGTATTTCATAGGCTAACTGCTTCTGCTTAACACTGTGTGTTGAATACTTGGTTTATTTCAACAGTTTGCTGTGCTTTGTGCATAGATTTTTCCAAGACACTCTGCAACTGTGCTCATATATTTATTTAATCTGTTAGTCTAGACTTCTGGACTGATTGTTTGTGCTTCTTAAGCATCACATTTTTCTGTCTTTGTTAGTTCCTGTATTTCTTTTGAATGATGTGGCCCCCTGACTACCAGTTGATGATTACTGCACTAGGCAATTGGCATCCCAGCTCCCAGTAATTTTGCCTACTTTACAGTGTACAAAATCATCTGTAATTAGCAAAAATCCCTCCAGAGATGACTTGAGTTTTTCTTATATTCACTAGTAAAATAACATCATTGATAAAGGGGGTTGAAAAGGACAATATCTTGGTAATATTCTTAAAGAACCTAAAGGTTATGTTTCATCCTGTGTCATTTTAATAACCGTACAGGCTTGTTTTGTCTGAATGTGGGTCTATATTTAGAGGTAACTTCCCTCTCTCAGGATGAAGTAATCTGTCCTTTGCAGTTATGTATCATAGTTTCCTGTTTTTACCAAGTTGTTTACAAAATCTGGCGGTGTCTGGCTGTCTGGAGCTAAGCCCATGTCCAGACGTACAATCCACTGTCTGTTGACCGTGATCACTCGAGGGCCATTCACTGTACTGTGAACTGTGACAGAGTCACAGAAACAAAGAATTCAGTCACATCAGCAGTGACGACCACTCATCCCCTAATTTAGCATACATAGAACATGTTAGCCTGTCTCACACAGGGTCTTATTGTGTGTGCTTCGATGAATGCTGGGCGAGTTATGTAAGCTTGAGATGAACCACTTTAGCTCTGATTAGGAGAGTTTGAATTAATTTGCTTGAGTGTTAATTTTAGTGTCTGATCTTTTGTGACAGATCTTATTTCTTGTTTACAACGAGGGTCTCATTTTAGCTGGCAGCATTTTGGGTAAGTTGTAGACACTGACATTTGTAAGTACATTTCAGTGAAGTGGTGTGTTTTGATATTGTTCTGCTCCTTTTCAGTGTGTACTGTCCTGCTGGATGTAAGGATGTTACAGGGGATGTTTGGGGAAACTCTGAACAGGGTTACAGAGATGTAAGTAAACAACATGTCATTTGGCTGAGTGTTCCACTGAAGTATTTCTTAATCTTTGTCTGAGGGTGCTCCATGTCTCCTCTGTTTTAGACCTCAGTCTTGTGCAAGTCTGCTGTTCATGCTGGAGCCATGTCTGATAGTTTAGGAGGTCATGTCACTGTGAATCGAGGGAAAAGTCTGAGACTCTATGAATCCACTTTTGCCAATGGAGTTCTTACAAAAACGTATGTTAGTTTTTTACTTTATGTTGCTTAATATACAGTGAAATTAAATAAATACCAACGTGTGAACAGTTTGGACCTATCCTCTTTTAACAGGGGATCGATATCTGAGAAGAAGCTGCTCTTTACTCAAGGTATGAGGCATGACATAATCTTGATCACTATACATTATACATTTTCACACATCTGACCCACTGTGTTTTCAACAAATTTGCTACAAGAAGCTCATATTACATATATTATATTGCTTATTAGGGATTCTTAAATTAGATGTAACATTGAGGTATGCAAGCATGAACACTTCAAAATCTTGTGAGACCCATTTTAAACACCAGCTTGTTTGTCCAATACACTTGCTGCGACCATACAGTTATGGGACCAAACCACAAAAGAAATTGCTTAGTAGGACATTGCCATAACCACAAGTGCACTCACTGCCTCCACACGTTTCACAACACCTGAAGATATTTAAAATTTGCTTCTGTTTCTTGTAAATCACGAGCCCCTATGTCAGTGTTCAGAGCATGCTGGAATACTAAAACTGTTTCCGCTGAGTGGTCTTGTTTGGCTCAGTACAGATAAATACGGGGTTGGGGATACAGCTGTAAGATGGGGGTCACTCATAGCTCATTGAAGTACTTTCTCTGTACTTCATGGTGTATTGGCCATTTTTTACAACAAAAGTAGTAGAAAAGTCGCCCTTTTCGAATCCCTGGGTGATTTAAACATGACAGGGTTTGCTTTGGTTTTACCTGCAGTTATACAGAAATTGATGATTCTTGTAACCAATCAACAGACTGCAGCAAAGAAATGCCAAAAAATGAGATGGCACTGTGTCATTTGGGTACTGTTCCCCATACTTGACAGTGGATATGCATATAATTTTGTATGGTACTAAGACAAAACTTAACTGGACTGCTTGTCAGCGTAATCGACAAAGAGCAAGCTGATGGGGGACTGGAACCACTTTTAACAGCTTTTCTTCCTCATTCAGTCAAAATCCTTAATTGCAGAGAAGTCCCATGGCTGTTTTTTATAAGCCAAATCTGTCACACCAGGGTGATAGCTCTACATCCTTTAAATTGTCAATTGAATGTAGAAGAGAAGCCTCAGTTTAAAAAAATAGCACCAAAGACTTACACAGCTGTTCACAAATGTTTATAGTTGCTGAATACAAAGGAAATCATCAGTCATAGAAGTCATATCCAGCATTTTGGTAATTGTGTTCATATTATGAAACCTTCTGGTAAACAGTTATTTGTCCATCTTCCCCCACAACAGAATGCAGAAACATGCTAACTGTTTCTGGTTTAAATGCCTCATCTTACCGAGAGAAGAAGAATCAAGACCACACAATGTTTGGGTCAACGAGAAACACGGGTTCCAGCCATGAGTTCCAACCATGGGAAGCAGACAGTAGTGATCCAGAGCCATGGGTGGAGATGGAGCTGAGTGACAGAAGCACTATTACAGGTAAATGTGTATGGAACATGGAGATTTGTTTTTCAGAATTTTATCTACTTAAATGTCAAAGATGAAAAGATGAATCTGATATCATCCTAGAAATCAAAGTTTTCAAACAAACCCCATGAACACTTCCATTTGTTTTGTAAGATTATGTGGACATTTTCTTGGTGCTAAACTCGAAACTGCATGATCTTTTGTTTCAGGCATTATAACAACAGGATCAAACGATAACTACATAGAGTCTTTCATTCTTCTCTTCAGCAAGGACAGGAAGAATTGGAAGCCGTACAAAGGCGCTCTCAGCAAAGAAAAAAAGGTACACATTGTTCGCTGATGTTTGCTGTTGGTTCTCTTTCAGTCTGACAGAGCCGATGAACACACGGAGTGGACACCATTTTCTGTCTGTGAATGAGTAACCTGCTTGTTTTTGTCACCAGGTGTTTCAGGCCTACACTGATGGCCACCTCAGGGTGCTCAACAGTCTTTTTCCTCCAGTGGTGGCTCGCTTTGTCCGTCTGCAGCCACTGAGCTGGCATAGCCGACCTTCATCTCTGGTCCAAGTCCTGGGCTGTCCTGTAGTCAAAGTCACCCCAAGGTCCCGCTCAGATGTTGGTGAGTGGTCTTACTTTATCTTTTCTGACTGTATCATGTATCTTCTTTATCAAGTCTGTGCTGATTATAATGTGACATTTGTCAGGATCTCCAGCCGTCAAAGTGAACATGGAGATACCACGCGCCAGCCCCAGTCCCACACCAACTGAGGGCCCTGTGTTAGTGGAGACAAAACTGAGTGTGTACCCTCTATCATTTTTTTTCACATTAAGACTATGAGAATAATGCAGAAATAGTTGTTAAAGGAGTAAAATAATACTAAGATTAACTGTGAGGCATTACATTGATGCTGCCTGTGCAGTCTTAATCAGTCCAAAAACTGTACAACAGGAAGGCATATTTGGTTTGTGAATGGAAATCTGTTGAGAAGGAGCAGAAATAAATAAAATTCATTAAATTTATAGTGTATGCCATGGAGGGGCAGCTTTGGTTGCCATGAGGGTCCTACTAAATGTATCCTTTTTGTCAGAGAGCCGAACTGTTGTAATCTGATAATCCAAATTACTCTTAATTTAACAAATGCAAAAATACAGAGCTGTCATAAGGAGATATTTCTCCAACAGTTCCATAAATATGTCTGTTAAATCTCAAATTCAAATCGCAACATGTAATGGAATGAGATGAACAGTAAATCCAAGCCATTTTCAGCTATTTTTAGTTGAAAGTTACAAATATTTTACTGATAATAAAAGTAAATATTTACAGACATTTTATCTTTACATTAACAAATGCTGTTCACAGAAACAATAATAGTCAATTGTAGCTCTATTTCATTGCAAATATTGCTATTTTTAATGTTGTCATTGCAGATTTTGTCAGGATTTCTTAATGGGTGCACAGTTTTTTATATTTTCAAGAGATGCCAGGCTGCATTGAGGGAGGAGGAGGGTGGCATTTGGCCTCCGGGCCACCGGTTGCCCTCACCCTGTGTATGCTATATGAATTGCATTTCAGACTTTTGATGAACCGTAATCAAATAGCAGTTTATGTTGTCACGATCATGCATTTTACTTTCTCTCTTAAATCTTGATAAGGGTAATAACTGGCCTATGATAAGTGTCCCTTCTATAAAAGGTAATAAAAACTTGAAAAGCCATTTATATAACCCTGTACTCTGTATTTTGTTTTTAAAAATGCAGTATTATCTCATGAATATTGCTGTAACTCATTTATTATCATAGATATTTGACAAACTGTTGGCATTTTATCAATATTATGTTTTGTGTGTGAAAGACATCAGAAATAATCATTAATAATCAACATGACAATCAGAGTTACCTTTTGAGTCCTGATGTTATTGAGGAGATTTTGTGGTAAATTAACGAAATGTAGAGAATAAAGGATTTATTGATTTGGAGATCTTAAGACACTATTGTCGCTTGAGTTCCAATAACTGCAAAAAAGAACTAACAATCTTAAAGAGGGCGTTAGAAAGGACTTATCAGTGTTTATAAGGCATTTATTGACCTCCTATAGCAATAAACAACTGATTAGCATTGTTGTACCATCTAGATGGGTTAAAAATACTGACAAACTACTCATCATTATCTAACATGCAAATTTTACATGTTAATTTCACATTTAACTCTGTCCTAGTTTTACGAACTTTAGGAAACATCAAAAGATTTTCACGGAAATATCAAACGTGAACATGATTTAAAAAGGGCTGATGAAGAACTTTTATTCTAGGAAAAATGTTTTAGTTTTAGTTGTAGTTCCAGTTCACGCTTACAGAGTCTTATATTGTTAATAAAAACTATTAAGAATGATTGACAGGCAAATAAATGTGAACAAGTTTCTCATAAGAGCCTGTAATTATTCTGCTTTCAATAGTAATGCGGTAATTATGCTTTTGTTAAAACTTATACAGGACTATTTTTGTAATTTTATATTAATATGCTTGTTAATGTTGTTAAATGTTTGTTTATAAAGCTATTAACTTTATTCCTCCCTGACAGTTTTACAGCTGTTTGCTCACTTGTACACTTTGTGTCCTGCAGGCTCCAGTCAGCCCGTCATAGTGGCGGTGGGAGTGGTGCTCGCTCTGATAATGTGTGGCAGTTGTTTGTTGGCAGGAGTCTGGTGGAAACGAAGGTACAACATTACAACTATATTCTATAACTGTGTATCTAAACTGGAAAAAAACATAGCATGCAGAGGATTTTATTTAGACATTCCTTTTTTTCTTCAGCAAAGAATTAAGTGATTACAGCATTGATTTTGGAAACATTAAAAACCCTGAAAAATGTATAGTTATCCTAAATTTGATCATTTGCATTAATCCTCTATTTGATTGTAAATAGCAAGAGGAAAACCGTGTGTATCCCCATTTTCAGATAATTACCGTCTGCTGTCTGAGCTGAACAGATGAACATGTCAATAAATTGCATTAGATGTAATGTACCTCTGAGGTCAACAATTTGTCAAAATACTTTTTCAATTTAAATATTTTACAGCAGAGGTGTTTTTACCTGCATAACATGAACATATGAAAAAAAACAAATCATATGTCTGGTCCAGAAACTACAAGTATACCATACTAAATCAATGAAAAAATAATTGTGTACTCATTTGGATTTATTATGATTTAAAAGGGGATAACAAGTTAAAAACCTGAGTCCTTCAGCCCTACTGTTAACATACTTTTATGTACATATTAGATGAATACATCAGTTTAAAATTGGAGAAAAAAGAGCCACAGTGAGTCACAAAAGTTAAGTTTCTTTTCTCTGCAGCTTTTTATGGTGCCGTATACTGGTGTGTTTGATTGTTTACGTCATGGGTGTCTATTTTTTTAAATGTATTTTTTGGCCATTTTGTGCCTTTATTGATAGGAGAGAGACAGTAGATAGGCTTGTGAAAGGGGGTGAGAGAGTAGGGGAAGACACTCTGGAAAGTGGCCACAGGCCAGATTCAAACCCGGGCCGGCAGAAGTATGTGTATGGGACATGCCTGGTTGCTAACCACTTCTCCAAAACCAGCACCCCTATGAGTGTCTATTAAGCAAGAATTTGATTAAGTTCAATTAAAAATAAAGATTTTCATCTCTGTGGAGGATTAGGTGAGGCTCCTTTTCACTTCTTTTAGAAAACACTTGAACCTGAGGGGGCTGGGAAGGCAACGTGAGGCCCCGGTAAGGAGCTCTGTGCTGATTGGCTGCCACGTGTAGGTGGGGACTGTATAGTAATTACATAATCAACCCCAGGAAGTAAAAAAATAAATTGTTTTGGGGTTCTGGTTTGGCGTAGTGGTTAGCACCCCATGTACTTGCTTCTGCCGGTCCAGGTTCGAATCCTGCCTGTGGCCAGTTTGCAGAGTGTCTTCCCCTACTCTCTCTCCCCCTTTCACAAGCCTATCCACTGTCTCTCTCCTATCAATAAAGGCACAAAATGCCCAAAAAATATACTTAAAAAAAAATAAATAAATAAATTGTTTTGAGGGTCATGCTCTTAAAAAAGTCATAATACATTTCACAGTCATAGTCATGTTCTTCTGCCCCTCAAGCCCCTTCTAACAACATTAAAGGAAAGAAAACTGATTTGGACCCTTAAGATTTCTAAGATATTCACTGTTAGTGATATAAAAAAGCAAAACAAGACAACATATGAGCGATGGAGCTGTATTTTAAAACTATTAAGCTTTGTTAAGGTTTTTTTGGTCGATAATACCACATGGGTAATTTTATTTTTTAGTCAGTCTGTTTTTAAATAACCATGAGAGAGACATGATTTTGGCATCGGTGCTGTTTCTGTCGGAGATCAGAAGGTTGCAGGTTTGAGCCCAGCTCCAGCTGGCACATGATGTGTCCTTGGACAAGATGTTTGACCACAAGCTGCTCCCACTGCTGTGTCAGTGGTGTATAAATGAGTATGAAAGAGTGTGAATGTTTTCGGAAATGAGGATGGACAGAGAACACAGAAACTCTAAACCAGGGGTGGGCAACTATCAATACCAAAAGGGCCACATTAATTTTTCTTAAGTGCCCGAGGGCCACACTGTTACATATCGTTGGCACTCTCAATAAAGAAAAATATATAAATAAACAAAAAATTACAAAGATAAATCTTAACCAAGGATTATACCAACACTTAAATATTCTAACTCAAACTCAATTAAAAATAAAAATTGATCTAAATGAGCATAACACATATTTAAAGCTAATTAAAGCTTCCTTTAATGCAATAAAAGAACCAATGTTTACCAGTTTTTAAAGCTCAAATATATTACTATTACCATTGTTTCCAAATATGGTTTTTACCAATACTATAATTTATATCTTAATGCAT
The DNA here is from genome assembly GCA_036419115.1 of Scarus forsteni. Lineage (NCBI taxonomy): Eukaryota > Metazoa > Chordata > Actinopteri > Labriformes > Labridae > Scarus > Scarus forsteni. The sequence continues at coordinate 13,081,917 of JAZDUH010000111.1, read as the reverse complement.
GACAAGATATTTTTAGAGACAGATAATCATAGCTGAGTAGGAACTTATATGACTTGTAAAAAAATAAAGCACGTACCAACAATCTAAGGTTAGTAAAAATATTTCATCACCTATCCAGATTTATGCATTATATGGTACTAGTTACTCATGATGAATCATATTTAGCATCTGTTGTTTTGATTTTTCCAGTTTGTTTTGTTTTTTTGTGGAAATGACTGGTGGGCCGCATTGAGCGAGGTGAAGGGCCACATATGGCCCCTGGGCCGCCAGGTGCCCACCCCTGCTCTAAACCATCAGTGAGTGAACGTGACAGTGAATGGGTGTGAACAAGCAGATGTGAAGCTCAAGTCTATTTACCTTTTACATAATCCCAATTCTCAAGATGGAAAGTTGTGATTTACATTTAAGGTAGAATTAGCAGTTCTGTTGGGATTATAATTTTCCTAAATTAACACAATCTTCAGTTTAATCAGTTGGCTTGTTTTTCCTGTTTTTAAAGCAGCTGTTGGGATGTGAGGTTGTGTTAAAGCACGAATAGTCTTTTTCTGTTGACTGTTTCTTCCACTGTTTCTGCTTTTGTTATGATGCTGCAGTCGTCCTCACAGACTTCAGAATCACATCTGCTAACTCTGAAATTCTTTTATTCACCTCATCTGTGCAGGAAAAAAGAATCACAATTGAAGTACTCTTTACCATCAAGTAAGTCAAGTGCTTTAAACCAGTTTCTTCTACTTTTTACCAGTAATCAAATCATCTAAAATATTTGCTTTCTGTTTGTTGAGCAGCTTGTCAGAGTTTTCAGGCTAAGAGTCTCCCCTGCTCCCAGTCAGAGCTTATCTCCTACCCTCTGGAGAGAAACGTCCACGATGCTCTCCCGAGTCCTCCTCTTAACGGTGAGAGTTCATACCTCTTTGCTCACTTTTTTCATTCACAGTTTACTGTTGAGTTAAAGTTAAAAGCCCCGACCTCCCTGCTCCACGATTCCCGCTCTAATGGTCTTTGGCTTCAGCGGTCAGTTTGAGAAGCTCCTGCCAAGCCTGACAGGCAAACAGCTCTCTCCACTGGTGTCCCATTCTTTCCCCCGGCTCAGCCCATCACCCAGCCGCAGTATAAACATTCCTTTCTTTGGTCCAGGGAGCCTCTCTGAAAGGGACCCTTTAATTGGAGCTTGATAAAGGGCGCTCAGCCTCCTCCCTCCCTCCTCGCCACCATGTTGCTTCCCCCTCTCTGCCTCCCCCATCCCCAGCCCCAGTGAAGGGGCCCTACACTGAGAGGTCCAGTGATAAACAGGACAGAGGGTAAGACAATCAAAGCCCTCACCAAACCCTGTCATGTTAAAATAGCTCTGCCTCGGAGGCTCCCCGTGGGCTGCTGGGTAAGGTTATCACCTCCCACACCACAGCCTCTTCTGCTCAACTGAGGAGCCAGGAGGGTCTGTAAGGATCCATGTGCTGCTCCATGAGCCTTCTGTCCCTGTGTTTAAGGAGACTTTACCAGATCACTGTGTATGAGGCCGATGTTGGGTAGAGTTAGGGAGACATTTCTCATAGACCTGAGCAGCAAAACAGTTTTTAAAATAATGGTTTACTGACTTTTTCAAAAGAGGCACAGGATAGGCAGTGTTGTTCATCGGGTTCAACTTAGAAACAACTGCAATGTTTCCAGTGTATTTAATCTTATTGTATCTAATTGTTTGACAGTTTCTCATAATTGAATAACTTTTTTGTTGTCCTTGTCAGCAGTTAGCAATCATCATTTTAAACCCACTACAAGGTTTAAAATGTCAAAGCAGGTAACATCAGATGCATTTCATGATTTTCCATTAAACAGCAAAAATCTCACGTGAGTTCTCTGTTTCAAGTAATTATCCAAAAAAAAAGTATACTAAATCCTATTTATTCTAGAGGGTTGGGAACT